>JAGIQG010000005.1:38722797-39384913 GCA_024679065.1 Sphyrna mokarran | reverse complement strand
TCCACCTCTTTGGTCACTTTTTCAAAAAACTCAATGAGGTTAGTAAGGCATGACTACCCTTCACGAAACCATGCTGACTATCCCCAATCAATTCATTTCTCTCTAAATAACTATAAATCCTATCCCTAATAATTCTCTCCAATACCTTGCCCACAAAAGAAGTACTCCAAGTGCGGCCGCACTAGAGTTTTGTACAGTTGCAACATGACGTTGCGGCTCCAAAATTCAATCCCTCTACCAATAAAAGCCAAGACTCCATATGCCTTCCTAACAACCTTCTCGACCTGACTGCCTACTTTCAGGGATCTATGCACATACACACCAAGATCCCTCTGTTCATCTAGACTACTAAGAATCCTACCATTGCCCTATACTCTACACATTTATTATTTCTGCCATAGTGCATTACCTCACACTTTTCCACATTAAACTCCATTTGCCACCTCTCGCCAGCTCTGCACTTGTCTAAGTCCTCTCTGCAAACTATAAAACCCCCCTCACTATCTACCACTCCACCGACTTTAGTGTCATCTGCAAATTAACTTATCATCTTCAATACCCTCATCCAGATCATTTATTAAAAATTACAAACAGCAGGGGCCCCAAAACAGATCCCTGAGGTAACACTTGTCACGAACTCCAAGAGAATATCTCCCATTCAAACACCACCCTCTGTCTTCTATCTGCTAGCCAATTCCTAACCAAGTAGCTAAATCACCCTCTATCCATACATCTGCATTGTCTGCACAGAGTCTTCCTGGCCCACCGATTCAAAAACGCCCTTACAAAGTCCATATATACCACATAACCGCCTTACCATCCACCTCTCTGGTCACTTTCTCAAAAAACTCAATGAGGTTAGTAAGGAATGACCTACCCTTCACGAAACCATGCTGACTATCCCCAATCAATTCATTTCTCTCTAAATAACTATAAATCCTATCCCTAATATTTCTCTCCAATACCTTGCCCACCACAGAAGTACTCCAAGTGCGGCCGCACTAGAGTTTTGTACAGTTGCAACATGACGTTGCGGCTCCGAAATTCAATCCCTCTACCAATAAAAGCCAAGACTCCATATGCCTTCCTAACAACCTTCTCGACCTGACTGCCTACTTTCAGGGATCTATGCACATACACACCAAGATCCCTCTGTTCATCTAGACTACTAAGAATCCTACCATTTGCCCTATACTCTACACATTTATTATTTCTGCCATAGTGCATTACCTCACACTTTTCCACATTAAACTCCATTTGCCACCTCTCGGCCCAGCTCTGCAACTTGTCCAAGTCCCTCTGCAAACTATAACACCCCTCTTCACTATCTACCACTCCACCGACTTTAGTGTCATCTGCAAATTTACTAATCCATCCTTCAATACCCTCATCCAGATCATTTATAAAAATTACAAACAGCAGGGGCCCCAAAACAGACCCCTGAGGTACACCACTTGTCACCGAACTCCACGATGAATATCTCCCATCAACCACCACCCTCTGTCTTCTATCTGCTAGCCAATTCCTAACCCAATTAGCTAAATCACCCTCTATCCCATACATCTGCATTTTCTGCAGAAGTCTTCCATGGGCCACCTTATCAAACGCCTTACTAAAGTCCATATATACCACATCAACCGCCTTACCCCCATCCACCTCCTTAGTCACTTTTTCAAAAAACTCAATGAGGTTAGTAAGGCATGACCTACCCTTCACAAAACCTGTCTCTGTCTTAAAGCTACGCAATGACCTGGCCTCCACAGCCTTCTGTGGCAGAGTTCCACAGATTCACCACTCTCTGTTTTAAAGGATTATCCCTTCAGCCTGAGGTTGTGCCTTCTGGTTCTAGTTTTTCCTACTAGTGGAGACATGCTTATCACATCCGCTCTATCCAGGCATTGCAGTGTCCTGTAATTTTCAATAAGATCCCCCTCATTCTTCTAAACTCCAATGAGTACATACCTAAAGTCCTCGATTGTTCCTCAATCAAGGTTGAATGATAGAGCAGACAAAATGGGCTTAATGGCCCAATTCTTCTCCTGTAAGTTATGGTTTGTATCTGTCTTTTTTTTCTGCCATCCATTACATGTAAAATTAACAATGAGGTTGGGATTCAAGTGATATTTATTTCTTTGGATTGGTACAGGACATTCTCAATCAGTATCCAGATTCCTTTCACTGAATTTGTTCTACCTAAACCAATTAAGGTAAAGGCAGTGCTTCTGGGAGTCGCAATGGCACTGGACTAGTAATCCAGAGGATATAACTGATGCTCTGAGACACGGGTTCAAATCCCACCACAGCAGCTGATGGAATTTGAATTCCTTTAATAAAGCTCAAAATTGAAAAGCTATTCTCAGTAATGCAAAGAGCAAGCATAACAACAGGCCCTTCCACCTTCCAAGCCTGTGTCGATCATGATGCCCAACTAAACTAAAAAAAACCTTCTGGCCTGACTCGGATAATATTCCTCTATTCCTGCCCTATTCATGTACCCAGCCAGATGCTTCTCAAATGTTGCTAATTTGTTTACTTCCACCATCTCCATTGGCAGCGCATTGCAGGCATCCACTACTTTTTGTGTGAAAATATTCTCCCACACATCATCTTTAAACTTACCCCCTCTCAGCTTGAACCTGTGCCCCCATGTAATGTAATTATGAAACTGTCCTTGACAGCAGTAAAAACCCAGCTGGTTCATTAATGCCCTTTAGGGAAGAAAATCCATCACCCTATATGGGACACCAGACCCACAGCAATATGGCTGATACTAAGAGAGAAAATACATATTTACAATGTGTTCAAAGAATGCAAAAAAACTTCCATTTCCACTAGCACAGCACCTTCAAGCCTGCACCGGGGCAGTCTTTGCAGGCTCGAGTGGGGCACAAAGGCATCACCTTTGTGATGAGGGAATGAGGGGAACACTATTGAGGGGAGATATTCAGACAGCAGCCTTGTATTGAAGTTAGAGGAAGCAACAGGCCTGACAGCTGTTTTCTTTCAATGGTTTTTGAACTGCTTTTTTTGTTTATTCCTTTAAATAGACGATGTGATTGTATTTGGTTATTTTGAAGTATCGTTTCTACATTATTTTTTATGACTGCAGATGATTATCATTTAATATTTATTAGGGGACATAGGTTTTGTTATTTGTGAAAATAACAAATCTGTTATTTTAAATCTGTGAAAATACTATTTAAATCTGCACTAAATGATTCTGATACTTTACGTGTTTACAGTTGCTGCTGGACAAGATGCGGTGCTATCAGGGATGCAGGAGATTATGTCACATGGATGAGGAAGGGTCAAGAGGCAATACAGGAGGCATTAGGGTCCCTCTCCTCTCCTTCCAATGCTGCTACCACTACTCTTCTTATGCATAGTCCTTTTTTTAATTCTTCTGTGCAGCTAGTCACCAACTTGTTGTAAGATGTGTGACATAACATCTGTTTTTTTTTAATTTATCATTTCGTGGTACTGGGCCCAAAATAAAATTGGACATTTCAAATGAAAGAATTGTGCACTCTAAATTAAAGTACAGTCCGCTCCAGCAAAGTAGCCTGCAGAAAATCTGACCTGGCTAAAGTTCATATATACAGAAGTCAGACAAACTGCCAGGCTATGTCTGATCTGCCCTATTGATAACACATCAAGTGATTATCACTCCTATTTGACATGCACCAGCCTACTGACCGCAGCCTAGATGGGACCAGACTCCAAGGCACCTGGGGTGGGCTCAGGCATCCTATCAACAAGTCATCATCTAGACAATTAGGGGCTGAGACCACCCCCCTCCTGAGACCCCATTGGTAGAAGGCCAATGGTAGATGCGAAAAACAAGGCCATGGGGGGGATAAAATAGGCACTCTGACACGTTGGGAGTAAAGGTCCATAAGGGGTGATGACCGAGACCAGATCAGAGAAGGAAGGAAGCAAGCAAGGGAGAAACAGCCAGCAAAAGTCACCTTTGTGAAGATGCACTAGAGGGAGTCATGGAATGGATCTACAGCTTACCAAGCCATCTTTATGGATATGATTGCCAAACCCTGGGTGTTTCTTGTATACATGGTGAGTAATTTATTGGTTCACTATATTTAATAAAGTTTGTGATATATATCTGTGCCCATACTTGGTCCTTCTCATAAATAAAGGCACCTAGGTAAAATATTCATTAAGAAGCTGGTTGTAGTATCTGAATTGAACATTTACCACAATTTGTTTTTTTGATTATTTCAATTATGTTATTCAGTTATAATTATCTCCTATTTAAATGATGTGTTTTGATGTCTGAATGAGACATTTGTAGAATTTACAATTTTAATGTGTTATTCTGATGTTTCAAATCCATTTGTAGAATTTTGTAAATTTTAATGTAAAACATTTATTAACCAAAACAATGTTATAAATACAAAACTTCGATACCGTTTTGACATTTAATTGAACATTTAACTACAGCTGTAGTATGACATTTTGACTAATAACTACCTCAACATTTCCACATTTCTTGCAATAAAGTATAATTTTTTCTTTAAACAAACAGATAGTAAAACACTGTTTTAATTGAACAAAGTAGTTCTGTTGTCTTTTTGTAAACTTGGAGGCGAGAGATGGATGGGAAGGAAAAAAGGAAGAGAGGGAGGGAGGGAAGAGAACGAGTGAAGGAGGAATGGAATTGAGAGAGGGATGGAAAGAAGTGAAGAATGAAGACAGGGACAGAGGAAACTGGGAAGGATATATCGATTGAGATTTTATTGTCTTGTGCGCCACAGGAATCGGAACAGGCGAAGGATGAACCATGGAAAGGTCCATTGACCTCAGCAGGATTTACAGTTTCGGATCGAGCGAAGCATACAATCCCACTCATTGTTAATCTTAACAGCTCAATGTCCATAACCAGCAGTAGCCAGGTGATATTGAGGTCAAGTTTTTAATCTGCACTAGATTCTGGAATATCCATTAGGGAGATAATTCACATCAGTTTATGGGAGGTTTACATATTCATTTTAAGAATTACACTTTCCTAGAACATTTGAAATAGCCAAGTTTCATATTTCCTACTGTAATTGTAAAAGTCATTTCACCCTATATCAAATTCATCACTTAAGAGGCTTCTAAAGATCAACATTGCATTAAAGAGACTCTTAAAATTGGGATAAATAACACTGGTTAAAATACAAACAAAATCCAACTGAACTTTAGCTGAGACTTATCACAGATATTTAAAACCCACTTTGTTACATATGAAAATACTTCATGGAATTAAAGCAGAGTGTCATGACAAAGTTGTAAAATATATTTTTTTTTCATTTTGTGCATTACAAATATTGTAAACATCTTTTAAACTCATTTACTAAAAAAAAACCCACTTGAAGAATGCCTCCGATCTGTCTACTGGAAGTTATCAGAAAAAATGCTTGCAAACAAATAGATGTAAATACTCATCTATCATTGGGCCAAACAAGCAGAGTTAGTGCTGTCCTGTCAATTTTCATTAAGGCACTTCAGTACAGCACTTCAATCCCGACAACTATAAAAAAAACTGAACCTGAGGTATGAACACAGCGCGCTTTTAGTGTGTGTCCATGTGTTGGGATTTCCATACAGTACTAATGTGCATGTGCAGCGTGCGACCTGAGTACACTCAGATTTAGGAAGGGAGTTAGGAGCAATGTAACAGACAGAGGCAGTGAAGTTTTAACTATTGCTGATGAACTTGGAAACAGGAAGATATAGCTTTGACCACAGGACACATCAAAACATGTAAGAAGGCTGAAGAACCAATCAGTTTGTACACTGAAACAATGAACAAGTTTTTCAGAACTAGTAACATTTTGAAACTCGGAGGTGAAAGCTGTAGCAGAAAGAACACCAGAAGCATATGTGATGCTGATGTAACAATGATGTTAGATCACAGCTGAGAAGTGAGAGAAATCTGGAAGGAGGAGAAGTCCAATCTGGTATATGCCCAAATGTGTATGTACTTTTGGCAAATAAAGTGTAACAGTTTTGGCAAACTACAGACATGACTAGCATACTGTGGGGAAAAATAAACAATTCCCAAAATCTCTGCCTAGACCTGACCACACAACAAAACAAACTCATAGAATGAGGCAAGTCTTGAATGTAAGAAATTAACTTTCTGAGTGGTAATTGACCCAAAGTGCTTGGCATAATAACCAGCCTTATAAGTTTAAAATGTATGAATTAATTACAAGTAGATTTACATTCACGTTGCAATGAAGTTACTGTGAAAATCCTCTAGTTACCACTCTCTGACACTAGTTCAGATATACTGAGGGAGAATTTAGTAGGCCAATGCATCTAACCAGCATGTTTTTGGTCTATTCGCCCAGTAAGATAAAATATGTATCACTCAAAACAATTATCACGATGTTGCAGGAATATTTTGATGCTAAACCATAAGCGTTAAGAACTGAGGAAAAATTAGAGTTAAAAAATGAAATTGGGATAAAATAAAAAGGAGGATTTTTTTAAAAGGCAGCAGTCTGAAATGAGTTTGGATGTGCAAATTATTATAGCAATGAGTAAAGCAAGTGTTCTTCTTTGTGACTAGGACAACAATGGGGTGTAGAAGAGGTGGTTTCAACACAGAGAGCTAAAGGGGATGACACTTATATGCTAAAACATGTGTCCACAGGGTAGGTGACATCAAAGGAAATGAAAGATATATCCATAGCATGATAACTGGAGGAAGACACACAGTGGCAGCGGCTACCATCACAGCCACACCTAACTGCAGCAAATCTCCTGAAAATCAATTACTGCAAAAAAAGGCAGCTGCTTAAGATCCAAAACACAAATTGAGAAGATTACTCCTTCATTGAAACTGAAGGTGGTTTTTCCAAACATGGACAAATAATCTGTGTATAGTAATTATCTACTGGGTCTAGCTTATCGAGTTATATAAGTTTGGATGTTGTTTGGGAACAAGAATCATCTCAAGAGTCCAGGAAACTTAGGTAGTTGCAAACTTCATGTCACATACAGTCATCAGTGTAGTTGAGTATTTTAATGTAATATAGTCCTCCCATTGTGTATTTTTCTTCAAAATTCATGGTTAAATTAATAAATATTCTTTATTAATTTAACAAGACCTGACTTCTTCCCTAGTTTGCATATCTTTTCTCACAATATACCAAATTGAAAATACAGTTATAAAATATAAGAGTGGTGTTCTAAGCTACCCTTTTGGGTTTGGGATACCTTCACATTTAACATTAGTGTGGTTCTTAATACTAGAAATAGTAGAAGGCTACAAATGTGCAACCAGAAATCAGCAAAACATAGAAACAGTTGGTGAGTATATTGTGGTACTGAAGGATTTATCACCACATTACAGTTTTATGCATGTTTTGGTGGACAAAAGAATCCAATTAAAGCCACCAAATGGACAAAAATCTCACATTTAAGTCAGCGGGTAAGATTGCTTTTACATTGCAGGAGAAGAATCTTGAGCCATTGAATATTCCCATTTTGTATCTTATTGTGTTGAATCCTTTGCCATTCAGTAAAGTTATGGCTGATCTGAGAGCAACCTCAAATCCCTATTCCCATCTGCCCCAAAAACAAATCTTTCCCCTTGCTTATCAAGATTCTATGACTCTGCCATAAAAATACTTAAAGATACTGCTTCCACCTCTTTTTGAGGAAGGGAGTTCCAAAGACTTACAACTTTTTGGGAAAAAACCTCTCATCTCTGTCATAAATGGGTGACCCATTATTTTTAAACAGTGACCCCCCCAATAATTCTAGATTTCCCTGCAAGAGGAAACATCCTTTCCACATCCACATTGTTAAGACCTCTCTGGGTCTTGTATGTTTCAATGAAGTCACCTCTTACTCTTCTAAACTCCAGCATATGCAAGCCTAATTAGTCTAACCTTCCCTTATAAAGTATTTGTCTGGAAAACCTTCTCTGAATTGTTTCCAATGCATTTACATCCTTCCTTAAGTGCAGAGACAATGACCCAATGACAGTGCACAGTAATCCAGATGAACTCTATATAACTGAAGCATAACCTCCCTCCTTTTGTATTCAATTCCCTCGCAATAAACAATAACATTCTTGTATCTGCACTCTGGCCTTTTGCGATTCATGCACTAGGATACTTAGATTTCTCTACATCTCGGAGTTCTGCAACCTCTTATCATTTTAGATAATAAGTTTCCTTTCTATTTTTCTGACCAAATGGACAATTTCACATTTCCATACATTGTACCCCATTTGCCACATCTTTGCCCATTCGCTGAACTGATCTATATCTTGTCATCTCCTTTTGACCTTTTCACATCTTGCTTTCCTATCTATCTTTGTGTCATCAGCAAATGTAGCAATTATGCTAGTCATCTAAGTCATTTATATAAACAGATGCCCCAGCATGGTTCCTGTGGCACTCCACTCATTGCACCTTGCCAACAAGAAAATGGTCCATTTCTGCCTACCATTTGTTTTCTGCTGGTTAGCCAATTTCAATATGTTACCCCCCACATCATGTGCTAATATTTTTTGTAACACCCTTTGATGTGGCAACTTGTCAAATGCTTCTGGAAGTCTAGGTACAGTACATCCATCAGTTCCCCTCTATTCACAGCTATGTTACTTCTTCAAAAAACCCCAATAAATTGCTTAAACATGATTTTCCTTTCACAAAACCATATTGACACTACTTGATTCCTATGAATGTTTCCAAATGTCCTGTTATAATGTTTTTAATAATGGCTTCCAATATTTTCCCCAGGACAGGTGTCAAGCTAATTTGCTTATAGTTTCTTGTTTTTTTTCTTCCATTCCATTTGAATAAAGAAGTTACCTTTGCTATTTTCCATTTAATGGAACTTTCCTCAAACTGGAAAATTAAAATACGCACATCAATTACTATTTTAAGATCCTAGGATGAAGTCCATCAGGGCTGAATATTTGACATGAGCAGTTCCAGCAATTTGCTCAGTACCACTTCACTGATAATTGTAATTTTGCTAAGTTTCTCCCTCTTTCTATTTCCTGATTTACAGCTTTTTTAGGGTGTTACTTGTGTCCTTTGTAGTGAAGCCCATTATAAAATACCAGTTTAATTTATTATCTACCTCTTTATTTTCCGTTATTAATTCCCCAGACTCATTTTCAGTGGGACCAATGCTCACTTTGTTAGTTCCTTTCTTTTTCAAATATTTTTATAGAAATTTTGACTATCTGTGCATATATTTTGAGCTAGCTTTCTCCCTTACTCTTATTTTCCCTTCCTTATCAATATTTTAGTTATTCTTTCTATATTTTTTCCAATCTTTTGACTCTCATGCAATTATATGTTTTTTTTCTTTAAGTTTGATACAATATTTAATATTTTTTAGTTAATCATGGATAGTGAGTCCTCCTTTTTTATATTTTTCAGTGGAATGTTTCTATTCTGTGTATTCTGAAATAGATCGTTAAATGTCCACAGTCTAGTTGAGCCGTCAAGGAACTGTCAAAGAACTGTTGAAGCTGTCAAAGAACTGTCAAAACTGTCAAAGAACTGTCAAGTGTGAGTTGGCATAGATGGGGTTAAAGCAAAAATATTTTGGGTAGGGGCATTGATTGTCATGAGTCAACACTGAGTTGACAATGGGAACTATAAAAGAGCCATTGGGATTATGGGGATATATAGGGCATTAGAGTCTGAGGGTTGGCTGGAAGGCATGGGTTGGCATGGGGGGCTATATAGGTTGAATGAATGGCATGAGATGACATCGGTTGTCATGGCTGAAATATAAGGAGTTTGTGGAAGGCACGGTGTGAGAACTGGAAGGCTGCTTTTTCTTTTATTATAAAAAAAAATTTACAGTGATAGAGCAGAAAATAGGCCTTCTGCCCAGCCTATCTCCACATTGGCAGCCTCCACACTTGTTCTAAGGGTGGTGGGACCGGCTTCCAATCCAACACCCTATCAGAATGAAAACCGAAACTACAGAAAGCTTATTTTAAAGATTGGGTTTGCAGAAAAGTGAATTCATATCACACAAGCCAGGAGAAAACTCTGGGTTTAGTGTTGAAAAGAATCTATAAACAGACACTGAATGGTTAGGCAGAGTTTCACTAGTATCTCATCTTACAATCACAATGAGTTGTAATGAGGACGGAACTGCATCAAGTGAAGTAACTGAGCAATGATACTGAGAGTAGGAATCCAACAGAACACACAAGAATAGCCAGTAAGAAATCCATAGCACACCGCTTTGATCTGGTGTAGACAGTGACTTAGAATCACAGGTAAGCAAATGTATTACCTGTCAAAACTGTCAAAGAAACCCACTAAACATGCCTAATCATAGTCATGATTGTATCATCCATTTCAAAAGTTCATGTAGATTATTGTCAGAAGGAAAATTGACAATTTCTTTGTATTCGTTGATAGCCATTCTAATTGGGCCAAAGTAAATCACAGCTTTGTTTGCCTTCATCAGCTGGGGTATTGAGTACAAGGGTCGGCAAATCATGTTGCAGCTATATAAAACCTTGGTTAAATCATATTTGGAGTATTGCATCTAGTTCTGGTCGCCACACTACCAGAGGGATGTGGAAGTATTGGAGAGAGTGCAAAGAAGGTTCAGCAAGATCTCGAGGGTATTGGCTATTAGGAGAGGCTGAATAAACTAGATTTGTTTTCACTAAAAAAATGGAGGCTGAGGGGAAACCTGATGGAGGTCCATAAAATGGACGGGATGAATAGTCAAAGACTTTTTCCCAGGGTAGAAGTGTCAATTACAAGGGGACACAGATGAGGGGAGAAAAGGTAAATGTGTGGGGAAACTTTTCATGCAGAGAATGGTGGGTGCCTGGAATATGCTGCCAGAGGAGGTGGTGAGAGCAGACACATTAGCAACATTTAAGAGGCATCTGGATGGTTACACGAATTGGGAGAGAATAGAGGGATACAGACCGAGTAAGCGTAAAAGGCTTTTTAAAATTTAGTTACAGCATCACGATTGCCATGGGGCTTGGAGGGCCAAAGGACCTGTTCCTGTGGCTATATTTTTCTTTATTCTTGACCATAACATGAATAGTGAACAAGCAAGCGACAAAATATAATCTATGTTTATTTGTCATAGATTACCAGGGGAATTCGTCTCAAATAATGGTTCACAATTTCATTCTGTTCTATTCCAAAATTGAATGAAATAAAGCCATATCAAACATAGCCACATTCTTCTCCCTTACTTTGGGTTACTTTAGAACCCAAACTGCCTGGTATCAATTGAAGAAACTGAAAGATCCACTGGGACGGTTAAAGAAGTACTTAAGGAACAGTGCTGTTCAAATTTCACTATGAAAAATCAGCTGGCTAATATCCTTCTGAAGTGTAGAACAATCCAATGCTGTATCCACCCACTCAGCTTTTGATGAAAAGAAGGTTAAGGATGTGCTTGTGTCTGCTTCCGCCAAACCTGACTGTTACAAGATGAACACAAACAGTCCAGTCCAAAGTGTCAGGGTGATACAAACAAAAGGCAATGCAGTTTCAGGCAAAGGGAGCTTTTGTATTCTGAGCAGGCACTCTCCGCACACTCTTCTATCCATCTCATTAGTCAAAAAAGTGAGAAATGAAAAAGGTGGTAAAATTTTATGGACCTATAAGATGCTTGTTGAAGTTAAGTGCGTAGTGAGAAATGTTCATCGAGACCACACAATCCATGCAAGAGATGACCCAAAATGAGAACAACTTTCTATACGATCATGAGCTCATGCCAGAGTGGAGCAAGACTTCTACTTGAAGTACTAATTTCTGAGGAAGAAACAGGATTTCTTGTGCAAACTGAAGCAAAGCGAAGTAATCCTTAACCTAACTTCATACCAAAATCATCTCCAGGATGCCCTTCCCCAGTTGCCCGAGATGGTTAAGAGTCAACCATATTGCTGTGGTTCTGAGGTTGTATATAGACTGGACCAGGTAAAGAGGATAGATTGCCCCTGTAACGGGCATTAGTGAACCAGATGGGTTTTTTCAACAATCGACAATGGTTTCATGGTTACTGGCAAATTCTTAACTCCAGATTCTTTTTATTGAATTCAATTTCCACCATCTGCCTCGGAGGGATTCAAATCCTAGAACATTAGCTCAGTTTCTGGATTAGTGGTCCAGCAATAATACCACTGGACACTCACCTCCCCTAAATAAGTAGCCTTAATAGGAAGATTTTAAGCTTTATGTCTTTAAGAACAGCAACAATTACTAGCAAATTGATTCTAAAACCAATGGGGTGAATTTTCCCATTCCGCCTGCCATGGGAATCGGAGCGGGCAAGGGATGGACTATAGTAAGGTCCATTGACTTTGGGCAGGATTTTCCAGTTTCACAGTGAGCCCAGCCAGAAAATCCCATCCAATATGTTTGACTCCATCTCTTAGGAGTCAGGCATTGGGCCATTTTAATGTTGGGGGAGAAAGTTCAGCAGCCGAATCAATCATGAAGTTGAATCAACAGATCTTGAGCTCTTTTGTGGAATCAGGAGAAACAGTCATGCTTTTCTGACAAATATTATATCAAGAAAACTAATTTACCAATTTAAGTCTGCCAGATACAATCCCTGAAGGACCGTTGTGCAGGCTATTTGATGCCCGGGTACTAGAGAATACAGCATGCATGACATACACTCTGACCATTGACATATAAAAAACTGCATTGGAGGCCTCCTGTTTGTCTTGGGACTTTGATTTGGAAACCTTTTGGCACTCACCTGAAATAGGCTGCTCCTCTGGCCATCAACTTTCCTGGGCTGGATTGCTATTGGCAACTGGCAAGTCAAAAGAACGAATGGGATGATTAATGGAGCACTGGCCTTGTACCATGCTAAATGCCAGTGCAGACATGATAGGCCAAAGAGTGTCTTTTCTCTGCCATCTGACTCTAATGCCCAAAGGTGAGACCATTAATCGACTTCATTACATTTGAATTTATTTGTGTCGTGAGTGCTTGGTAAATAATTACTTTGATGCCTGTATATCGTGATAAGATGTGACTGAACATTCATGAGCTGGCATACAGTCCAACTTTGATGTTTATTTTATGATCTTTACAATGAAAGTTTGGTCAAATCTAATACCAATTCTGTCAAAAGCCACAATAATCAAGAGAGGAACGGAAGTAGAAATGTCAGTTGCGTTCTCAAACTGAATCATAGTCTCATTTTTTCTTAATATTTTAATTGATATCAATCATTTTCACATGTAAAACAAAAGATCAATGCTTCACCTTATTCACTTAGACTTATCATATCATTGCCATTTGTCTTCATGTTGAATGACATTAAATTTCAGTTTGTGTTTGATTTATTGTTTAGAGAAAGTAAACATTTCAGAAACTTGGAGGAAAACTGAGATGCAAATATAATTTGGCAGATGGACTACCCTGTGCATCATTTAAAGTGATTACTTAGGTCATGAGAAATGGGTCATGGATCTCTGAGGAAGAAGCTTTGAATTAAGAATTGAGTTCCAGAAAAACAGGAATGTGGAGGTGAAAATGAGTGGAACCTGCTGATTGTTTCCTTTTCTCTAAAAAGGTGGCTACAAAATGTATATGCTTAGCCAAGCATTTTGCCTTGTGATATATTTTGATGCCAAATGACACACCGTATGGCAAGGGGCATCACGGTGCTCACAGCACCAGGGACCAAGGTTCAATTCTGGCCTCAGGCCATTGTCTATGTGGACTCTGCACTTTCTCCCTGTGTCTGCATGGGTTTCTTCCGGATGCTCCAGTTTCCTTCCACAGTCCAAAGATGTGCAGGTTAGGTTGATTGGCCATGCTAAATTGACCTTGGTGTCAGGGGGATTAGCAGCGTAAATGTATGGGGTTACAGGAATAGAGTCTGGGTGGGACTGTGGTCAGTACAGACTTGATGGGCTGACTGGCTTCCTTCTGTACTGTCGGGATGCTATGATTCCAGAATTTAATAGGGTAACATTTCGAGAAGACAGCTTTTTTCATCATTTACTTAATCCCTGTGTTAAAGTTTCTCTTTCACCATACTTGGTTATGCTCAGCGTTTCACTGGAAGTCAATTGGCGATGTCAAAATTGGAACAGGAGTTGAAGGCTTTGCAACCCCACTGCCGAATATGGAAAAATTCTGTCTGCCTTATCGCACTTACAGATATGAGAAGAAGTGAATTCTCTGTGACCGCTTTCAGTATCATCTGCTGACAAGAAAGCACCCAGAAATCTAGATCCTGTTTGTTTTTAACTCCATAAAACAGAACCGCATGCACGAGTGATGCATGTATTTAATTATCAATGTTCCAATGATATGAGCCTATTGATACCCATTATCCTGGAAACCACCTCAATGTAATGAGCCCTCAGGGATTTAATGGGTGCCACACAGCTTGCCAGTATGCTTGCAATAGATAATGATAATAATAGAGCTGTAATAACTGTGGGCCTTGAAGGGGGGATCACATCTTCAGAGAGCCACATGACCAGTGAGGACTATGGGTCACTCCTGCAGAAAACTGAGCCAATCAGGTGGGGGAATGAATGGTCAGTTTGAGTTTGGGAACCCAGAGGGACTGTCACATTTGGAATCTAGTCTTACTTTGATGTTCTTGTATATAAATATCCTGTTGGTAATAAAGCCTTTACTGTTGAAACTTCACCGAGTCACCCTTCATCTATTATAGTCTGCAGCACCGTAATGGTGCTGCTGTAATGGGTGCTGCTGGAAGTGCTTAAATGCTGCTCCCACTTGTCAGGGCTAACATCTGATTCCCGACTCCAGTCAATCAGATGTCACTGGACTCAGAAAATCGCTGTGATTCATGTGAGGGGGGTTGTGGGCTGGAATCAGCTGAATGAGGCCACCAGTGGGAAAGACTCTGGTTTCCTGCCAGAGTGAGCATTTACAACCGATTTGGGTGATTGCGCCCATAATTCCATGGATGTAGAATCATAGAATCCCTACAGTGCAGGGGAAGGTCATTCAGTCCATTGAGTCTGCACCGACAATAATCCCACCCCAGGCCCTATTTGTGTAAACCCACCTGCTAATCCCTCTGACCTACGCATCCAGGGACACTAAGGGGCTATTTATCATGGCTAATACATCTAACTTGCATGTCTTTGGACTGTGGGACGAAACCAGAGCACCTGGAGGAAATCTGCGCAGACACAGGGAGAATGTGCAGACTTTACACAGACAGTGTCCCAAGCTGGGAAGTGAACCTGGGTCCCTGGAACTGAGAGGCAGCAGTGCTAACCATTGTGCCACTGTGATGCCCAAATGTTTGACATCTTGATTTCCCTTCTTAAATATTATATAATATTAACTATCCACTAGTCCTCTGACTACACCTATTTCTCCTAAATTATTATATATATATGTTGTGATGTCCTAAGGTGCTGGGCAATGATATGGACAAGGTTCCAAGACACTATAGATACCCAAAAATCCAATTAGTAAATAATTTATTAATTAACTCATGCTATGGCACATAACCAAGTTCATAATCATGAAAAAGTTTGACTTATCTTAATGGTTCTCATCCAGTCCCTAGTCAAAGGTCCCATTATTCCTAACCATAATGTTTACAAAGACTCTAAGGCTGATTGAGAACTGTTGTTTTTCAAAGAGTATAAGTAGTTTCGCTTCCTCTTTTGAGGGTGAGGGGCTGACCGGGTTGGGTCAGGTCATCCTCATGCCTGCATGGTTTTGGAGTTGAGGGGAAGGGTGATCTGTTATCTGAGTGCTGCATGGGAGGATGTCCTTCTTTGCTGAGGGCTGGTGGTGCTCCCTGGGACCCTCAGGGACCAGCACACCAGGCTCTTCACTATGTCATTATCTACACCAAAGCCCACCTGATGCATCTACCGCTGGAGAGGTGGCTGAAAGGCACGGGGTAGGGGGGGTGTGGTAAATGGACCAGCAAACTTGTTAATTACATTACAACTAGTGTATTTGTATCATTATGGGCAGCAATCTGATTGGGCTGGCGGATAGACCAGGGGCATCGCGACAGGTTTGGCACCCAACAATAAACCTATTTTTTGCCCGACACCCAATTCTCTGGGCAATCGCGATTCCCTACCGGGAGCTATCAGGTGAGGGAATCCCCACAATAGAACATAGAACATAGAACAATACAGCACAGAACAGGCCCTTCGGCCTTCGATGTTGTGCCGACCAAAATATAAAGCAATGCCCCTCCTAACTAAACCATTCCCTTCTCATCCATATACTTATCAATTAACCTCTTAAACGCCACCAAACTTGGCGCATCTACAACAGCTGCAGGCAGGGCATTCCACTCCCTAATCACTCTTTGAGTAAAGAACCTACCTCTGATATCCGTCCTATAACTCATACCCCTTAATTTAAAGTTGTGTCCCCTCGTGCTAGCTTTTTCCATCCTAGGAAAAAGGCTATCACTGTCCACCCTATCCAAACCTCTAATTATCTTATATGTTTCAATAAGATCCCCCCTTAGCCGCCTCCTTTCTAACGAAAACAACCTCAAATCCTTCAACCTCTCTTCATAGGACCTGCCCTCCATACCAGGCAACATCCTAGTAAACCTCCTCTGTACCCTCTCCAATGCCTCCACATCTTTCTTATAATGTGGCGACCAGAACTGCACACAATACTCCAAGTGCGGCCGCACTAGAGTTTTGTACAGCTGCAACATGATGCTGCGGCTCCTAAATTCAATCCCCCTACCAATAAAAGCTAAGACTCCATAAGCCTTCTTAACAACTTTATCCACTTGACTGCCTACTTTCAGGGATCTATTGACACATACACCAAGATCCTTCTGTTCCTCAACACTATTAAGAGCCCTACCATTAGCCCTATACTCTACACATTTATTGTTCCTGCAAAGTGCAATGTCAGAATTAAACAATGTCCATGCCTGTTGGAGATCTCAAATTAAACAAAATTCTAGGAAAATGCAGCATATCACTTCATTTCAGAGAGAGAAAGAATGGATAAACAATTTAGCCTGTGAATAAATCATACAAGCTAATTAAGTAAAACAACCCTGAATATTTATTCTTAATTGAGCAGGGATATTTTGTTTTAATTATTCAATTAAATTGTTCAAGATGTCACCAAAGTGAAGCGACTTCTCACAAGCTATGCCCATCATATCTTCAAATTCTATCTTTTACTCTCGTTCTATGCTTCTAAAACTTTATTCTCTTTTAAACTCGCTATATTTCTCTACACTCAAGCTATGACTGTAACACTAACTTCTGTACTCTCTCCTTTCCTTCTCAATGTATTGTATGCTTTGTCTGTATAGTACACAAGAAACAATACTTTTCACTGTATGCTGATACATGTGACGATAATAAATCAAATCAATTCAAATCATTCCAGCTATGTCACTAATTTATTTAAGAGTTGAATGACACATGTGTAAGAGACAGAGACAAGTGTCATTAATACCAAATCCTATTTCCTTTCAAATATTCGTTCCTTCATCATATTCTCTGCCATCAAACCCCTCCACACAGAGCTCACATTTTGCTCAGTCTAAAGAAATCCATGAAGATGATGTTGACACATGAGTAAGGAAACCTTTTGTAATGTCAGAATTGATTTGTGCAATGATGGGTTGTATGTCCCAGTTTCAGAGGTGACCTGCTGTGAGGAACAGCCTTCAGCTACTTCTATTACTTGCCACCTGCTGGAGACCAAAGAGGACCACAATTATCTCACTACCATGGATATATATCGAGCACCTCAGTTGATCAATAGCAGGTTCATGATATGACATTTACGATTATCCTGTAGTGAATGCTAGTGATATTATGAATGTCAGTGCTTTGCTGAAAATCTGCCTGTGCAGCATATTTGGAAAAAAGCGAAAGAAGAAATATAGACATTTCTCTCATTGATATGGTAACCATACTATAGCAATTGATGATGGGCTCTCATCCAAAAGTTTCACTTTGTCTATGCTCACCACAGTAACTGTTTGATTGGACCAGTGTCTCTTCCAAACTTAATCTTGTTTCAGAAATGCCTCTGGTACTATTTGAAGTATTTATGGTAAATTCTGGTCAACATTCATCCTTCAACCAGAAGTAGATTAACAGACCTCATTACTCCTTATGTTAAAATTACTGCTGTGTTTACCTTTATGTGTAAATATATATCACAATAATTTATTGAATACACAGCACATTTTTGACTTTGACGCCAGATAACTATAGTCTGTCTTTCTTTCATCCTATTATTTATCATACCATCTTTCTATTTAAATGACTAAATTTAATCTGTCAAGTTGACTGGCTTCATTCACTTTTCCTGTTAGAGCTGATTGCTTTCTTTCAAAAAAGAAAGCTTCTTTATGCCATTCCCAAATTTTCCCTTTCCATCCTTCAGACTCTACCCTCTGGTCCTACGAAACCCGAGTTTGATTCCTGGCTTGGGTCACTTTGTGAAGTCTGCATGTTATGCTGATTTATGCCACCTTGCCTTCAAACAACCGCACAGCCTCAAACAGACCATTGTTCACAGCAAACTACTCAGTCTTCAGGAGAATGGTGACTACAACACCACACAACTCTGCCACAGCAACCTCGGCAAGACCTGCCAGATTATCGACATGGATGACATCATCCACTAGGCACATGGCACATACTCTTGCAACTCGGCCAACATTGTCTAGCTAATACATTGCAGGAAAGCATGTCCTGAAGCATAGTACATTGGGGAGACCATACAGATACTATGGCAATGGATGAATGAACATCGCTCGACAATCACCAGGCAAGACGATTCCCTTCCTGTCGGCAACAACTTCAGCGGTCACGGGCACTTGGTCTTTGATCTTCAGGTAAGTGTTTTCCAAGGCGGTCTTCACGATACATGATAGCGCAGAGTCACTGAGCAGAGGCTGATAGTCAAGTTCCACACACATAAGGACAGCCTCAACCGGGGTCTGGGGTTCATGTCGCACTATCTGTAACCCCCATGACTTGTCTGGGTTTGTAAAATCTCATTTACTGTCCTGTTTGGAGACAATACAATCTCCTTAACCTATGCTAATGCTATCTCCACTCACATTGTCTGCATCTTTGAGGCTTGAATAGCAGGTTAGCTGTAAAGGCTTGCATTCTAATCAGTATCCTGTAAACTGTGTGTGTCTTTATATGCCTTTCTTGGATTACAACCTTCCACACACCTGATGAAGGAACACCGTTTCTGAAAGCTTGTGGGATCAAATAAACTGGTTGGACTTAAACCTGGTGTTGTGTGACCTCCTCTGAAGCCAGTGAAGATACAAAGATTTCTCTCAAGGCTCCAGCAATTTCCTCCCTTGCCTCTCTCAGTATTCTGGGGCATATCCCATCAGGCCCTGGGGACTTGTCTCTCTTAAAGTTTCTCAAGAATCCCACTACCTCCTCCTTTTTGATCTCAACATGACTCAAACTATCCATACATCTTTTCCCAGACTCATCATTTACCAAGTCCTTCTCTTTGGCAAATACTGGTGCAATGTACTTATTTAAAAGCTATATCCTCTGACTCCACGCATAGATTCCCTTCCCTGTCCTTGAGCACACCTGGTTATCCTCCCCCTGGTTATCCTCTTGCTTTTTTTATATGTATAAGAAGTCTTGGGATTTTCCTTAATCCTGCTGGCCAATGCTTTTTCATGACCCTTCTTAGCTCTTCTTACTCCTTGCTTATATTTCTTTCTACTTCCCTTGTATTCCATACTTGCTTTGGTGTTGCCAGCCTCCTGGCTTTGACAAATGCTTCCTTTTTCACTTTGACTATGCCCACAATATCTCTCATTATCCAAGGTTCAAGAATTGCCATATTTATTCTTCATCCTTACAAGTCCTGAATCCCTATCAACCTACACTTGAAAGCCTCCCACATGCCAGATGTTAATTTGCCCTCAAACTTCTGCCCCAATGTATATTCTGCAGTTACTGCCTGATATTGTTGTAATTAGCCTTCCCTCAGCTTAGCACCTTAACTCAAGGACTAAAAGAATATGCAGGCAGTAGTGACTAGCTTAGAGGTTTAAAAAAAGGGTGGCATTGACAAGTTGGGCCGAAGGACCTGTTTTCATGCTGTAAACCTTTATGACCCTATGACTAAGTATAGGTATAGGGATATTCTGTGAAGGGGGTTGGTGAAGCCACATCTGAAGTGTTCAATTCCAGTTGCCACACTACTAGAAGTTTGTGGAGGTTTTGGAAAGGGTACAGAAACGATTTACTAAGATGTTGCTCGGTACAGAAAGCATCAGCTATGAAGGGAGTTTGAAAAAAACTTGATTTGTTCTCACTGGAACGACGGAGGTCGAGGGGTGACCTGATAGAAGTCTATAAGTTTGTGAGAGGCACTGACAGAATGGATAGTCAGAAGCTTTTTCCCAGGGTGGAAGAATCGATTAGGGGGGACATAGGTTTAAGTGCGAGGGACAATGTTTAAAGGAGGTGTACGAGGCAGATGTTTTACACAGAGGGTGGTAAGTGCCTGGAATTCATTGCGGGGGGAGGTAGTGAAAGCAGACACAATAGCACATTTTAAAGGACATCTGGACAAATACATGAATAGATTGAGAATAGAGGGATATGGTCCCCGGAAGGGTAGGTGGTTTTAGTTAAGTCAGGTAGCATTGTCGATGCAGGCTTAGAAAGCCGAAGAGCTTTTTCCTGTGCTGTAATTTTCTTTGTTCTTTGTTCTATTGTGTGCTGTTTTGGTGTCCTTATCTGAGGAAGGATGCCCTTGCTGTAGAGGGAGTGCAGTGAATATTTACCAGGCTGATTCTTGGGATAGTTATATGAGAAAAAACTAAGTCAATTAGGATTATGCTTACTGGAGTTCAGAACAATGAGAGGGGATCCCATTGAAACTTATAAAATTCTAACCCAGTTAGATAGAGCGGATTCAGAATGTTCCCAATAGTGTGGTGTCCAGAACGTGGGTTCATAGTTTGACAATAAGGAGTAAACCTTTTAGAACTAAGGTGAGGAGAAATTTCTTCATCCAGAGATTGGTGAAAGTGTGGAATTCACTACTGCAGAATGCAGTTGAGGCAAAAATGTTGTCTGATTTCAAGAAGACATTAGATTTAGCTCTTGGGGCTAAAGAGATTAAGGGATATGGGAGGAAGGAGGAGTCATGATTTTGAATTTGATAATCAGCCATGATCAAAATGAATGGCGGAGCAGGTTCGAAGGACAAAATGGTCTGCTGCTGCTGCTTCTGGTTTCTAAACTGGCAACATTATTGCCATTACATTCAAACTCTGTTATACGTAGCTTAGGAGTGAGACAAAGAATGCAGGTAGTTTACCGATTAACTTCGGTGTAACAAAATGTATATGGCGAGACTATAGACATTTTGGATGCTTTGGACAATTGTCTGAGTTTAATATGTTGGTCATGAGGTTGGCTAGAGTTGTGTGTCAGATTTCCCTGTGCTCAGACAGGTGGCTTACTGGGGTGGTGAGGGAGTGAGCAGGAAAGTCTGCATATATCTTTCCAGTTGTTGGGGAGTCTGTTGGTCCTGGAGCTTACAATATAATGATGCCAGCCAAATCAGATTAGAGCTCCTCCACCATCCTACACCATTCCTTCATGGAATTTTGCCAGTGAGATTCCTGACATGAAAACCCAAAGAAATGTAATATCAGTCAAGTTGAAAATCTGTTATTAGACTCCAAGGTCCAGGAGAATGAAATATATCTTAAGTAGCTCTTGTGCATGGTCTTAAGAATTATAGTATGAAAGGAGGCCATACAGCCCATTGGGTCTGCACTGACTCTCCACAGAGTATCTTAACCAGGATCTATCCATGTAATCCCATATATACATAACCCACTGGCCAACATATCTTGGGACACTAAGGGGCAATTTAGCATGGCCAATTAACTACACTACACATCTTTGGAGTGTGGGAGGAAACCAGAACACCCAGAGGAAATCCACGTAGACACAGGGAGAATATGCAGACTTTGTACAGACTGAGGGCCAGAATTGAACCTGGGTCCTTGGTGCTATGAGGCAGCATGCTAACCATTGTGCCATTGTGAGCTGATTCTGAAGTAAACTGGTGCTTTAATACTTCAGCTGTAATTGTGTCACTAATGTCAGATACTTCACAAAACACTAGTTGCAAGGAAAATACAACATCACAGTTAAGGTACCATTTGTCTAAAATGAGAAGGTGAGAAATGTTACTGTAATTTTTCAGTATTGTCCTTGAGATTGTCAGTTAAAAGCCAATTCCCAGAATGCATTCTTATGTTAAAATGTTGAAGTGACTGTCAAGAAAAATTCAGCATCTATTTTGCACTACTGGGCATAAAGAAAATTTAGATACTTTGGCAGCAGTTGTCAGACACAGTTAACACTAAGCCTTACCCAGCCACTTAATGATGTTCTGCAGTGGTGTTCTAATACATCACAATATTAGACTACACTTGGTTTCACTAACTATATTACCATATTCAAACCACTTTATTCAATTGAATGATTCAATTCTTTGTTTACTGGCTTCAAGCACTAATCTTGTTAGCACGTCACCAACACCTGCAATTAAATCTTCCCTATTCCTGCGTGAAGAAGTTACAAAGGCAATCTGTTCATCTCCGTTTAATTAGATCTGACAGGCAAGGCTCACCAAAATGGTTAGTTGAGGTGAAAGCTCAGATTGCTAGTTTGTAATTCTTTTTGGAGAATTATTTAGAACAGTATCCCTCTTCCTCTAACCAAAAAAAACCGCCCCTGTGAGAAGGTAAAAGTGAAGGTAAGAGTTTTATAAATTTTCTTAAATAATTTAATTGGTGTTGGGATGTCGGTCAGTGGGGTTAGGTGCTGCCCTTGTGCTTGTGGGAGATCTGTGACGCTTCCAGCACCTCTGATGATTACATCTGCAGGAGGTGCATCCAATTGCAGTTCCTTACAGACTGCACGGATAAGTTGGAGCAGGATTCACTTAGGGGCATAAGGCTGGCATGAAGCATCATAGATAGGAGCCTTAGAGAGGTGGTCACACCAAATGTGCAGACAGATAGATGGGTGACACTAGAAGGGGTAAGCAACCAGTGCAGGAATCCCCTGTGATGGTCTCCCTCTATAACAAGTATACTGTTGTGAGGAGGTTGGCCTATCAGGGGATAACAACAACAGCAGCCAGAGCAGTGGCACCATGGCTGCCTCTGTTGTTAAGCAGGGAGGGACAGAGAACACTAGAGCAATAGTTATAGGGGACTCTATAGTTAGGGATGCGGATAGGTGCTTCTGTGAAAGAGATGGTGTATTGCCTCCCTGGTGCCAGGGCTCAGGATGTGTCTGAACTGGCAGAAAGCATTCTGAAAAGAGAGGGTGAACCGTCATGGTACATATTGATACTAATGACTTAGGTAGGAAAAATGATGAGGTCCTGCAGCAGCAGTTTAGGGAGTTGGGTGGAAAGTTAAAAAGCAGGACCTCTAGAGCTGTAATTTCAGGTTTACCCTTTACCAGTGAGGCTAGAAATAGGAAGATAATGCAGCTCAACACATAGCTAAACAGCTGGTGTGGGAGGGTTTCAGATATCTGGATCACTGGGGCCTCTTCTGGGACAGATGAGACCTATACAAGAAGGGTGGGTTGCATTTAAGCTAGAGGGCATAAATATTCTGGTCAGGAGGTTTGCTAGAGTGATAGGGAAGGATTTAAATTAATTTGAGGGGGGCGGGGAGAGGGTGGTGGTGGTGGTGGTGTGGTGGTGGCTGGGGGGGAAACAAAAGCAAAGGTGAATTAACTAAAGGAGAATCAAAGTGTAGGGTTAGTAAGATTCAGAGGAAGAACAGGCAAGTGTGGTTGCCATCAAATAGGTTCTGGTGATTGAAGTGCATTTATTTCAATGTGAGAAATGTAACAGGTAAGGCAGATGAACTTAGAGCTTGGATTAGTACTTGAAACTGTGATGTTGTTGCTGATGAAGGATAAGTATAGCAAGTTTGGGAACTTGGATAACAAGAGATATTATGAGCCTGGCCAAAGAATAAAAGGGAACATTTGTCAAGGCTAGGAGGTTGTGAATACATGAAGCCAATGTGGAATACAAGGAAAGTAGGAAGAAACTTAAGCAAGGAGTAAGGAGGGATAAAAAGGGTCATGAAAAATCACTGACCAGCAGAATTAAGGAAAACCCAAAAGTGCATCATCCCTGGCACTTTTCCAATCAAATCTCTTCTGCACTTTCTCCAAAGCTCTGACAGCCTTCATGAAGTGGAATTAAACAAATACTTCAGATGAAACTTAATCAGCAATTCACCTTGTTTAGCTTCACATTGTTGCTTTTGTTCTCTAAGATGATCATTTTAACATGGTAGAGCAGGTGCGATTGGGTGTGGATGGAAGTAAATGGGCAAAATATCTGACAACAATCCAAGAGGCAGGTTAGCATTTTAACTGTGTTATTGAGGCTGGAAGACTCAGATTAGACCAGTTTTGCAGGCTTTACTGGAGCTGGCGAGGTTTCCAGGAAGGCTGAGAGTTACAGCAAAGTAAGCACAGCAACAGCATTCCTCCTAGTCCTACAGGTTCTCCCAGAATCAAACCATCAATGCAAGGGCCATCTAGAAATGCAAAAGAAAGATACAACTGCCCCACCCATTGCCCACTCTGATTCCAACTATGCTGTGTCTCTTCTACTTCCTACATGCATTATCTGAGTGTTCTCTGAGTAGGGGAAAAAAGCTACAGGATCTAGGGATGGGGAGTGCTTGTGCTGAACAGTAGATAGCTGTGTAACAATTGGCACCACATTGGACTGTGGCACTTGCAGTCTAGCCAGCTTACTTACTGACACATCTATAGTCATTTAAAGTCATTGAGGTTTACAGCACGGAAATAAGCTCTTCCGCCCAACTTGTCCATGTCACCCCCTTTTTTTTAACTACCGACCTAGTCCCAGTTGCCTGTGTTTGGCTCATATCACTCCATACCCATCCTACCAGTGTAACTGTCTAAACGCTTTTTAAAAGACAAAATTGTACCTGCCTCTATTACTATCTCTGGCAACTCATTCCAGATACTCACCACCCTCTGTGTGAAACAACTGCCCTTCTGGACTCTTTTGAATCTCTCCCCTCTCACCTTAAACCTATGCCCTCTACTTTTAGGCTCACTTATTCTTGGAAAAAGATGCTGACTATCTAGTTGATCTATGCTGTTCATTATTTTATAGATCTCTAAGATCACCCCACAGCCTTTACAAGATTGCAAGTCTCCTAGGTTACAGAGAAACTTAGCAAGGTCCATAGGTAATAAGAATGGGACTTTGCTCCAAGAGATACCTCCATCATTCATCCCATTTTTGGTCACTTTTCTGTTGCTATGAACTCTCTCATCATAACCACAGACCTATGTTGGAAGAAATGTGAGTGCTGAAGCTTCACGTCATTCCCTCGCAACATTCCCATGCTGAATCTGTACACCTTCCAGTCCCACATATTCTGCTCTCTTCAGAAAGTTATTGACTCCATTTTATTCGTTTTTTGTTGAAATTTGATGCTTGACTTGTAGTTTGCAGAAGACTTTAGTATAGGCAGCAGAATCAAGATGAGGTAATATTCTTCTTTATATCTGTCTTATTATACCTTATGTCCGTCAAAAGATCTTTGTCCTGTGTAGTTTATCATATCTATTAAAATGGGTCATTCTGGACAGTATGAATTATTAAACCCCCTGATTGTTAAACAACTCCTCTTGACTGTTGTATACTAGTGAGAGAAATACTACAGAAAAATTCCCTCTTCTTGCGTGTTGTAAATATTGCAAGAAGATTGATTCTTCTTGGTTCTTGAGACGTGGGAAACACTAACAATGCTATTGATAGATTGTTCATAGTACTATTGACATGGGTTGGTGGTGAAGGAGATAGATATTTGCCTCCAATGGAATGGTTAACTCTCTCTTAAATGATCATAGATTCCCGACAATGCAGGAGCCATTTGGGCAATTGAGTCTGCACTGACTCTCTTACAGATCATCCCACCCAGGCCCTCTACCTGTAACCCTATGTAGTTACTTGGCCAATCCCCCTAATCTATACATCTTAGGACACTAAAGTAAAATTTAGCACGGCCAATCTATCTAATCTGCTCATTTTTGGACTGTAGGAGGAAACCGGAGCGCCTGAAGGAAACCCATGCAGACACAGGGAGAAGGCAACATATGTTTATAAATTGCTATGTTCAGCAGTAAACTCTACCTTGTCAATACTATTGACATTAATTATTTCCACACAACGTATTAAACGATTTACCTCAGTTCCATAATCATTGGTAAAAGATTTCTTTTGTGAGTTATAGAACATAGAACATAGAACATTACAGCACAGAACAGGCCCTTCGGCCTTCGATGTTGTGCCGACCAAAATAAAAAGCAATGCCCCTCCAAACTAAACCATTCCCTTCTCTTCCATATACTTATCAATTAACCTCTTAAACGCCACCAAACTTGGCGCATCTACAACAACTGCAGGCAGGGCATTCCACTCCCTAATCACTCTTTGAGTAAAGAACCTACCTCTGATATCCGTCCTATAACTCATACCCCTTAATTTAAAGCTGTGTCCCCTCGTGCTAGCTTTCTCCATCCTAGGAAAAAGGCTATCACTGTCCACCCTATCTAAACCTCTAATCATCTTATATGCTTCAATAAGATCCCCTCTTAGCCGCCTCCTTTCTAACGAAAACGAGTTATATTCAGTTCATGAAGATTGTGGATGCTTATAGTAATTTCTTTCATGGAATGTGACTATCACTGACTAGGCCAGCAATTATTACCCATCCCTAAATTGCCCTCGCGAAGACGTTCCTGTTGAGCAACCATTCCCCAATAAAGCCCGTCTCATAACATAGGAGAGTTACATTGCAGAGTTGGAGGATAGACTACTGAAGCCAACAGCACAAAAGTATGGCAGCAGTGAAGAGGTCAAATAAAGTGTGCATCTGGAGGGAAAGGTCACAAATCTCAGTAAGTGATTTTGAGTTTGCTAGAGTGCTGGCTCAGCCTATATACACAACTCTAATCATCCTATTATGAGAAACATCCCCAATCCAGTGTGTAGCTTGTGTGTAGAATGGGGGAATGAGAGGTAAGGGGTGATATTCAGGCACTTAAGTTAGAGGAGAAGTTGGCAATGTTAACAGTAGAAACAAAAAAAAGTTAGAGTGATCGTACTGATATATCCATGATCTTAACAGAGATAAACATTTGACCAGTTCTGAGAAAAAGTCATCAACCTGAGGTATTAACTTGGCTTCTATCACCACAATGCTCTCTGACTCATGAGTATTCCCAACATTTACCATTTTATCTAAACATCACAATGTTCAATATAGTTAAAAAAATTCTACAAGAGGAGGGCATAACCTTGTTGACTTTTACTGTCATTTACCCAGTTTGCACATTCTCCTCATTACTGCGTGGATTTCCTCTGGATGCTCCAGTTTCCTCTCACAGTCCAAAGATGTGTAGGTTAGATGCACTGGCTACAGTGTACCCAAACAGATGTTGGACTGTGGTGATTGGGGAATTTTCACAGTAACTTCATTACAGTGTGAAAATGACATACTTACTACTTATAAATAATCTTTAATCTTTAGTTCTCAGTAATTGCAAACAGGAGGGAAAAATTAGATGGATACCTTGGATGCTCTTTTAATGCTTGATAATTCCATAATTCATAATTCCAATTTCAACCAGGCCTTTTTATGTTCAGTACTTGTGCTTTTTGTAGGTAAGAGGTTATTTATATAAGTTCACAGGACCCTGATCTCTGTCTTCATGCACAAATGATTATACTGAATACCATGCCTAATGTGTCTAATATCACTCAATGTATTACTGATCTCACACTGGGTTCACCTGACAAACAGGAAAACAGGAATGTAGGAAGAGAATCAATCATTTGGTGTTCCCATTTTTATGTTTCTGTCCTTGGGACTTTTCTGCCATTTTGTTCTTTGCACTGATCTGTACCTCACCTCTGCCTTTATCTGTCTTTTCTCTGTATCACCTAATGCCCTTCCCTGTGAAATCTAGATGTTCCAAAGTGTTCAACAAATGCAGCATTCACAATCTTTCGGGGAGTGGAGGGTGGAGCGTTTCGGATTTTTGCTACTGCATGCATGCAAAAATGCATCATCCAATAATTCCTAACTGAGTTAGCACTAATTCTAAGAATGTCTGAATATTAAAAACACCAGCCCCCTCTTATGCTGCCCTTGTCCACAGCAGATGGAATTCTTTTTTTTCACATGGCCATAAAGATCCTCCAACTTCAGGCAAAGATCCAGTGTATCCAGGTTGCATCTCATTGTGTGTTTACCAGAGACAGTCCCACTGGAACTGTAATTGGTGTGGGTTGGAAGGAATAATAATGCTTCTCAGTCTTCGTAATTCCTGCAGCATTGAGTCACTCGCTGTATTTTCCCAGGAATGTATTTACAAGTCATTATGTTTTAAAATATCTAATTGTTCTCACATGTTAAATACATAATTATCACATGCTACACATTCTGACTTGACAAAAATTCTTATACGAATGATAGGTAACATTCCACACAATGAAATTGGTTTCAGTTATTTTGGCCTGCAGAAATATGAGTTGGAATCTAATACAGTCTCCTGAGGCAAGTTTGTTGGTGAACTTAATGACCACTTAAGAGTTTCATCCCAGTCAAGGATGTTTGCAAGTTTCCTGAGGGAGATGGGTACTTCACTCAGAGGCATGCAATGCCTGATCAAGGAACTTGGAATCAAGAAGCTGGTGAGAGTGGAGGGTTTGCTCAGCCACCCTCTGCCCTTGCAGATTCTCCTCCCCCAACCTCTCCCATAACCACATTCCGTAACACCATCATGCCTTCACTCGCTGTGGCCTGAGCCCCTTGGTGACCCCAGGCCTCATGTTGGTGCATTACCTGCCAATATCTGCGCTGGTGCTTGGTATTGAGAGAGGGTCTATCACGGGTACAGCCATGCCTACTAATGGCCCATTTAGCTATGGACGTTGGTTCATCTGAGGGAGGAAAGCAATCAGTCAAAACTATTACTCATCACACAGTCAATGTCCAAGATAAATGATCGGATATGAGCGATATCAATGGCATCACATGGCTTAGTGATTGGTGAATCGCTGGACGATGTTCCCATGAAGGATGAGGTAATCCCACGTTCTTTTCAGTCTCCACTTATCCTGTTTCTGCCCACTGGACTCTGAACTTCCTCAGAGACTCCAACCTTTTGGTGACCTGAGGACATTCCTCCTCACTCACTTTCTAGCTCCAAGGCTGGTAGCTTTTTGCCGCTGAGAATAGCCAGATTTGTCACCTCACCATGAGTGGCAGATCACTTTGCATTGCTGTGACCACATTTATTCTGTAAGTGCAAAGGTCCATTCAGTATCGAACCCTTCACCTATAGCACTATGCCATGATATTCCCACTCACTTCCATCCTCTGTAAACATTTCTACCATCTTTGCTAAGGGGTCAGTTCTGGGATTGCAACTATTTACAGCATGTATTAATGACTTGAAAAAAGGAAGTGAATGTACTGTAGCCAAACTTGAAGATGACACAAAAATAAGTGGAAAAGCGTATGTCTCCCAGGTTTATGATACAGCATGTAGAATAGATGATACGCAATAATTTCGCTGTAGAGAACCCTACAAAATCATTAAAATCAGTGTACAATCTGAGAGTCCTTGGGAAATCCTGAGGTCATACAGAATAGTGGGAAATTGTATGAGATTGATAAAAGATTCCTATCAATCAGCAAAGTCAGCACTAGTACAGTGGATAGATTACGCAAAGATCAGGATTACTTCCAGGTGAGAAGCGTTGCTGTCATTATATTTGCCAGGATTGTACCTGTGAAAATTAAAATGACAGGAGATTGGAATAAGAATTGAGGTTGGAATGAGGTTTGTCCAGATGGGTCTATTTCTGAGAAAGTATCTTTAACGTTTCCCAGTATGTATCATCCCATGAGAAAGGTGATGAATCATAGATAAAAAAATCCAGCAAAGATACATTGGAAAGCCTACAAAAAAAACATTCTGCCAGGGGCCACACAGGAGGATTAGTGAGAAGATGGAAGCTCTTGGAATTAAGGGGAATGTGGCAGGATAAATCCAAAATTGGCCGAGTTATAGCATGCAAGGAATGGAGTGGTATACATTTGTAATAAATCGAGGGCAAGTCAATGAGATTAAAGAATAAAAGCCTTTACTGCCAACAAACAAATAATGATATTTACAACAGGGTCAGACAGAACTACAAAGGATTATGAACATAGCCCAGTCAATCATGCAAACCATGCAATCATGCAAGTTTTTGTGTCGGTCTTTACGGAAGAGGATGTAAATAGCTTGCCCGAAATTAAGGATAGAAGGGTGATAGGAGATGAGGTCCTTGGTGAGGTCCTACAGTCACTAGAGAAGTCGTGCTTGATAGGCTAATGGGTCTGAGGGTAGGTAAGTTCCCAGGACCAGATGGGATGCATCCCAAAGTTCTCAAGGAAATGACAGAGGTGTAGTGGATGTCCTAGTAATTATCTTTCAGAATTCGCTGGACTCTGGGAAAGTGCCAGAAGATTGGAAAACAGCTAATGTTACACCGCTGTTTAAAAAAGGGTAGCAGACAGAAGGCAGGGAATTATAGGCTGGTTAGTTAAACGTCTGTAGTCGGAAAAATGCTTGAATCTGTCATCAAAGTGGAAATAACGAGGCATCTGGAGACAAACGGTTTGATCAGGCAGGCACAGCATGGATTCGTTAAAGGGGAGTCGTGCTTGAAGAATTTGTTGGAGTTCTATGAGGGAGTGACTAGTGCGGTAGATAGAGGGGAACCGGTGGATGTGGTGTTTTTGGATTTCCAAAAGGCGTTTGATAAGGTGCCTCACAAAAGATTGCTGCAGAAGATTAGGGTGCAGGGAGTTGGGTTAGGGCGTTAGAATGGATAGAGGATTGGTTGTCTAATAGAAAGCAGAGGGTAGGTATTAATGGGTACTACTCTGATTGGCAGCTGGTGGCTTGGGGAGTGCCCCAAGGTTCGGTGCTGGGGCCTCAACTATTTACCATTTACGTAGATGATCTGGAGGAAGGGACTGAGTGCATGGTGATGAAATTTGCTGATGACATGAAGAAGAGTGGAAAAGCAAATTGCGCGGAGGGTGTGGAAAGCCTGCGGAGGGATCTGGATAGGTTGAGTGAGTGGGCGAGGACCTGGCAAATGGAGTATAATGTTAGCAAGTGTGAGGTTATCCATTTTGGTAGAATAACGGTAGGAAGGATTACTGTTTAAATGGCGAAAAGCTGCAGCATGCGACGGTGCAGAGGGACCTGGGGGTCCTTGTGCACAAATCGCAAAAACACAGTCTGAAGGTGCAGCAGGTGATTAAGAAGTCGAATGCAATGTTGGCCTTTATATCTAGGGAGATAGAATATAAGAGTAGGGAGGTACTTTTGCAGCTGTATAGGATGCTGGTGAGGCTGCAGCTGGAGTACTGTGTGCAGTTTTGGTTGCCGCATTCGAGGAAGGATATACTGGAGGGGATGCAGAGAAGGTTCACTAGGCTGATACTGGAGATGAGGGCATTGGATTGTGAGGAGAGACTGAATAGGCTAGGTTTGTATTCTTTGGAGTTTAGAAGGCTGAGAGGGGGTTTATAGAGATGTATAAAATAATGAAGGGGATGGATAGGATAGAGGTTGAGACATTCTTCCCACTTAGCAAAGATAGCAGGACTAGAGGGCACAACCTTGAGATTAGAGGGGGAGGTTCAGATCAGAGTTGAGGAGGAATTTCTTGCTTGTCTGCAGACAATGCTTGTCTGCATTGTACGCAAGAAACAATACTTTTCACTGTATCCCAATACATGTGACAATATTAAATCAAATCAAATAACTATGTGACTGTATACTCCTGTTTCCTGGCTCCAAGTGTGGATCCTCCTCCAGCCTGTGATACTTGCCCTCACTCAATTGGCTCAGCTTCCCACCTTGACTCTCCATGGGGTTTGGTCAATTAAAGGGGCTACACTTTTAGAGCATGTTTTCAGACTTAGAGGTGGTTTTATTGCAGTGGTCTCCAAGGTTAAAATTTGGATCCATTTCTCTTTTAAGATGTAAGGACAAGAATTATAAAGTTTGTAGATGTTATAAAGCTTGATGTAATGCATCATGATCAAGAGAGTAACTGGCTACAGGATGACATGGACAGAATGGTAAAGCAGATAAAAGCATGATAGGTGGAGTTTAATGTGGAGATTGTGAAGCGATGAACTTTGGAGATGTTAATATCAAAAGAATGGATACCATAAAAGCCAAGATTTTGAACACCATTTAGGAATAGAAAGCTCCTCAGGGATTAAGGGAGTCCATGTGCAAATGAAGCAAGACTGTGATAATATCCAGGTTTGCACTAACAAATGGTAAGTATCATTTATGATGCACAAATGTCCAGCAAGAGAAAGTCTAACCCTTGACCCTTGACATTCAATGGTCTTAGCATCGTTGAATCCCCCACTACTATCTACATTCTGGTGGTTCCCATTAACCAGAAACTGAACTGGTGTAGCCATACTGTGGCTACAAGAGCAGTAAGAAGTATCACATTACCAGGTTAAAGTCCAACAGGTTTATTCAGTAGCAAAAGCACTAGCTTTCGGAATGCTGCTTCTTCATCAGGTGAATGGGAATTCTGTTCACAAACAGGGTATATAAAGACAGAAACTCTGTTTACAAAATAATGAATGCAATGCGAGTCTTTACAGGTAATTAAGTCTTAAAGATACAGACAATGTGAGTGGAGAGAGGATTAAGCATAGGTTAAAAAGATGTGTATTGTCTCCAGCCAAGACAGTTAGTGAGATTTTGCAAGTCCAAACAAGTCTTGGGGGTTACAGGTAGTATTGCATGAATCCAAGATCCAGGTTGAGGCCATCCTCATGTGCACAGAATGTGGCTATTGTTCTCTGCTCAGCAACTCTGCATTGTCGAATGTCGTGAAGGCCACCTTGGAGAACACTTACCTGAAGATCAGATGCCGAATGTACGTCACCGCTGAAGTGTTCACCAACAGGAAGAGAACACTCCTGTCTGGTGATTGTCGAACAGTGTTCATTCATCCATTATCATAGTGCCTGCATAGTCTTCCCAATGTACCATGCCTTGGGACATCCTTTCCTGCAGCGTATCAGGTAAACAATGTGGGCCGAGTTGCAAGAATATATACCGTGTACCTGGTGGATGACGTTCTCACGTGAGATGATGGCATGCATGTCAACGATCCGGCACGTCTTGCAGAGGTTGCTATGGCAGGGTTGCGTGGTGTTGTCACTGCTCTCCTGAAGGCTGGGTGGTTTGTTGTGGACAATGGTCTGTTTGAGGTTGTGCAGTTGTTTGGAGGCAAGAAGTGGAAATGGCCTTGGCTAGATGTTCGTCTTAATCGATGACATGTTTAAGGGGCATGAGAAGATGCCATAGCTTCTCCGCTCTGGGGAAGTACTGGACTATTAAGGGTACTCTATCCGCCGTGTCCCATTTTTGTCTTCTGAAGAGATCAGTGTGGTTTTTTTGCTATGGCACTTCAGAACTGTTGATCGATAAGTTGAGCACCATGTCCTGTTCTTATCAGGGCATCTTTCAGCATCTGGAGCGTCTGTTGCGATGCTCCTCTTTTGAGCAGATACGGAGGGCTTGTCCATAGGGGATGGCTTCTTTAACATGTCTGGACCGGAATCTGGAAAAATGGAGCATCGTGGCGTTATCCGTGGGCTTGCAGTGCAGCAAAGTGCTGAGATGACCATCCTTGTTGGAGACGCACATGTCCAAAAATGCAACCGATTCCGTATAGTAATCCATGGGAGTCTGATAGTGAGGTGGGACTTGTTGATGTCATCATATAGTTATAACAATGATTGCTCACCATGAGTCCAAAGTAAAAACATATAATCAATGTATGTAGTGTACAGCATTGGATGAAGGTACTGTGCGTGAAGAGGTCTTGTTCAACCTGTTTATGAAGATGTTGGTGTATTGAGGTATGAATTTTCGTCGTTATGGCTGTTCTGTGTGTCTGGATGAAGAACTGGTTGTTGAAGGTGACGATATTGTGGTCCAGGATAAAGCAGATGAGTTGTAAAATTGCATCTGGAGAATGGCAGTTGTCAGCATGGTATACTCAGGCCATCATTATGGGGCACACTGGTATGTAGTGCCAAGACAACCATTGTTACGAGAAGTCCTTCTGGTTCAACTGCAGCATGTGTGCTCAGTTTCTGTAAGAAGGCTGTAGTGTCACGACAAAAGCTGGGGGCTCTTTGTACAATGGGTTTCAGGATGCCCTCGACACATTCGAATAGGTTCTCACACAGAATGGAATAGCCGGGTGTGTTGGGCGTGTGTATCTTCGGGAGGCAGTAGAGGTTTCCAATGCGCAGAGTACATGGAATGAGAGCACGGAAGGTGCTTTGTAGGTTCGGATCAAAGGTCTTGATCAGTCTGTTGAGTTGATGGGTGCATTCAGATTTGCTGGTAACTATCTGTGGTGCTCCTCATTGTTTAGTTGTCAGCACGCTGCCGTTCCGGTTCATTGGCTGTCTCATTGTGTTCGCTGTTGGCCTCTTGGGGTTTGTGGAAGAACTCCCACAGCCTCATTCGCCTGATGAATTCCTCTGTGTGTGCTGCAAGACTAGTGGGGTCTATTTCAGTAGTGTGGCAGAAATTGAGTCCTCGGCTGAGAACTTCGATTTTATCTGGTTGAAGTATGTAGTTCAACAAGTTGACACTGGACTTCCCTGCAGTGGTGCTGTTTTCTACTGGGGTATCAGGAGAGGCTTAGTTACTGCTGGTGGTGATGCCGAGTTGCTCAAGTTTCCTGTTCTTCAGCCAAACACCAATGTAAAACAATTGAAATGATTTTATCATGGATGATCTAAATGCAAAAGGTCAAGTTTCTAAGTGTTCGTAATATCAACAAATTGTCCTTGTCTCTCCATACTGTTGTTATGACGAAGAAAGCTCACCAACGCCTCTACTTTCTCAGGGCATGGAGGAAATTTGCCATGTCCACTACAGCTGTCACCAATTTTTACAGATGCACCTGAGAAAACATCTTTTCCAGCTATATGACAGTTTGGTATGGCTCCTGCTATGACCAAACCCGCATAAAAAAACTACAAAAGATTGTGAATGCAACTCAGTCCATCACACAAACCAGCTTCCCATCCATTGACTTGGTCTGCACTTCCTGCTGCCTTGGAAAAGCAGCCAGTAGAATCAAGGAATCCAAGCATCCTGGACATATTTTCTTCAACTTTCTTCCATCAGGAAAAAGATACAAAAGTCTGAGTTCATGTACCAACTGACACAAAAACAGCTTCTTCCCTGCTGCTATTGGACTTTTGAATGGGCCCAACTTATATTAAGATGATTTTTTTTTACACCCTAGCAATGATTGTAACACTATATTCTGCATCCTTTCCTTTCCTTCTCCCTTATGTACTCTATCAACATCGTATTTTGTCTGCATAGTGTACAAAAAACAATACATTTCACCATATTACAATACATGTGACAATAATAAATCAAATCAAAATAGTTTCTGTTTGGAAAGGTTAACCCTCATGGCCTGAGTTATCCCAGCGAAAGAGGGGAAATGCAGATATATAGGTAATTATTGTAAATATCTGGTTTGAAGAATATCCAAGAAGGAAATACACCTAGAACAATCCAAGTGACATGATCATAGATTAAATTGACAATGTGACAATAAACAACGGTTTCTGAAACACAATTCAACAAGCGAAGGTCTAACTGAGTGCTGACTGTGGAAGTGCCTATAGTCTGAACCATCAAAATAAAGCTGAGGAGATTGTAAGAAACAGGCACAGGAAAGAGACGAGATTATGGATACTCAGTACAGAGAGCTCAATTAAAGAAAAATGTAATGTGGAAGTTCAAAACTGTTTGGACCAAGGAAACCATTCAACAGGGGAAATGTTCAAAGGGTCATTCTTTGAAGAAAATGAATCAATAGAAAATACCAGGGATTGGATAAGAGGATCAAACAAAAATCTGTTGAAAGGAAGGAACAATGGTTGAACAAAAAAATGTGAGGGAATAGAAAAACGTAAAACATAGGCTGAAGAACAATGCATAAAGACATGAACGAAATCACAGGAGAAATTGGGTGTAGCTCTGGCAGATATATCAAAGGGAAACATGGTGAAGCTGTCATGGAAAGGAACCAAGTTTCTGCAAGATGGATTAAGTGCACAGAAGAGTTACTTGAGGACAACAGGCAAACAGGAAAGTCAATAGTTGAGAAAAACAGGGATGGTCCAATGATTGTGAAAGACAAAATAAGAACAGCAATAAAGAAGATGAAAACTATTCAAGCCAAAAGCAGCAATGAAATAGTCACTGATTATATTCAACATTTGGAATAGCCAAACTAATTCTCCCATTAATGGAGCTTACGTTGAAGGAGAAATCCCAGAAGACTTCAGTAAATCAATATTTATTGTGTGCCCAAAGAGGCCCAGAGCAATTGAAGATGAACTCCTTCATGCTATCAGTCTGATAAGTCACATTATTAAGTTCCATCGCTGAGTACTGACTGACAGGTGGCACAGTGGTTAGCACTGTTGCCTCACAGCACCAGGGACCCGAATTCTAATCTCCAGCTTGTGTCGCTGTCTGTGTGGAGTTTGCACATTTTCCCCAGGTCTGCATGGGTTTCCTCCCGCAGTTGAAAAATGTGTGGATTAGGTGGATTGGCCGTGCTAAATTGCCCCTTAGTGTTGGGTGGGGGGCTAACTAAGGTAAATACATGGGGTTATGGGGATAGGGCTTGGGTGGGATTCTGTTCAGTGTAAACTCGATGCATTGTAGAATTCTGATTAATAGAATCAGAAGCAAATTAAAGCCAGAAATTTCAGCTCCTTGTTGTGGTTTTGTAAAAGACAGAGGAAGGAGAAATGATTTTGTTGTCAGACAGAACTACAGAGATGAAGAAAAGATACATTTGTGTGCTTCATTGATAATAGTAAGGCATTGCATAAAGTAAAACATGAAGAACCAATGAGCATGTTGGAGTGTCTTGACCTTAATTTTAAAGTTCTTCAGAGTGCTAAAAAATCGTTATTGGAAACAAACTTCAGTCGTCAAAGTTAAAAACTATCTTAGTGTTCTTGTGTAGCTTAGAATAGAATGACCCATCAAATCCCTACAGTGCCTAAAGAGGCCATTTGGTATATCGGGCTGAATTTTACCAGTTCGCCGATCACGGCCTATTTCTCAGCTCTCGAAATTTTACGAGAGCCCGATTTCCAGTGAGGTCAGCCTCCACCAGAAATGGATAAGAGGCTGAATAAATCATATTAATTTGTTGAAATATTAATTCACATGTCTTTAGCGAGCCTGGTGCTGAGTCGTCCAGCCTCACTTGCCTAAGTGGCCTCATCAGGAGAAGTTCTCTCCAGTGAGGAAAATGCCTGCTCCTCACAAATTGGGAAAAGTCAGAACCCGCCTCTTCCAGGAAAAGCCAAGGGCAAGGGGTGGTGCCCCTTGGGCAGTTTCAGCCTGGTAATGCCAGCCTGGGATCTTGGTAATGCTAACTGGGCACCTTGGGGGTGGGGCGTATGGATGGCAGGGTCTGTGGGTGGTGGGTCCAATGGGGGTGAGATTTGTGGGAAAACCTGTATGAAAACTTGCCAAAGAAACAGATCTGGCAATGCTCCCATTTTAGAGGCAATCAACAGCAGCACCTGGAAGGTCAAATGTTTACAGAGAGTGGGGGGGTGGGGGGGGGGCGAGGCAGGCAGTGGATGTGGGAGCTGGGGATGCTGGCAATGGCTGTTTGGCTGGGGAAGGGGACCAATGTTTTTGTGGGTGTGGGGGGGGGGGGGGGGGAATGAGATAATTCTGGCATTGACTGTGCTAATGGAGGGGTTGAGGAGAAGTAGTCCAATGTTCTGGGGAGAAAGGAAGAGGGAGTATGGGATGTTAATGCTGATACTGATTGCTGGGCATGAATGCCAGCTTCAGTTGGGGAGTGGGGGGGAGTGGGGGGGGGGGTTTAGGTGCTGGGTGGAGGGAAGACCGGGGTGGAGGGAATCTCCTGAGACCTCTGAGGTGAGGGGGAGGAGTTTTTTTGGTCTGATTGGGGTGTCCTTTAAACATAGAGCACCAATCTCAGCGTAGCTGGGCTTTATCAGTGTGTTGAGATCATATCAAACATTCCCATCCCTTGTTTTGTTGACAGACTTGACCTTTTTCTCACCTGAACCAAGCCATTTTTTGATAAGGTTTCACTCATTGTCTCTAGTTGTATTAGTGATTGTTTTACCTTTCACCTGCTCTTTTATTCCTGGATTTATTGCTATTTTTGGGATATTCTTTTATCATTTACTCATATTTGTTCAAAGTTTTGATTTAATTTATTATTGTCAGATGTATTGGAAAGCAGTGAAAAGTATTATTTCTTGCGCGCCAAACAGGCAAAGCATACTGTTCATAAAGTACATAGGAAAGAAAGAAATTTTCTGCTCATTCATAGTTATCTGTTATTAATTTCCTCTGCTCATTCTCCAAGAGGCCAATGTTTGCTCTAGTTCAGGCTACACGATCCAGGTCTCCCGCTTGCCTTGGTGACAATGAACTCTCTATTCATACTGCAGAGGCTTCAGAGTTTCTGCTGCTCTGTTTGGGCTGGCAGCCTCAAGAGACTGTCTTAATTAGAAGGCTCCTGAGGTATAATTGCTGCGCGTATTTCAATGCCAGCAAGAGTGGACTCAGGCCCTGCTCTTTACATAATGGCCATGGCTCCATTTTTAAAAATTAGCCAAGGTGTTAGCATAGGCTTGCCAGGCTGAATAGCATTCCTTCTGTGCTGTTAGCTGGATTCAGTTGGGGGTGGCGCTGGTCCTAAATGATATGAAAAAGCCAAGGACCAAACCATCCCAACTGGTTGGGGGATTTCCTGCCAATCTTACAGCTAATCAGCCAAGGTCAGGAGCAGTGGCTATTCAAGAACCTTTTTCAATGGATGTCAAGCCTTTTAGCAAGATAAGTAGGATTGGGGATCCCCAGGGTCAGTCAGGCGGACCTGGTGAGCAGGGTTGGTGATTGGCGAGTGGAAGGCGTGGATGAGGCTACTGGAGCCACTATTGTCACAAAGGGACCCTTTGTGGACCACAGGATGCCCATCTCATCAATTTTGCCAATCTTCAAATAAAAAGTAGGAATTTCCTGTGTCTAAGGCACCATTCCTCATTACAACTCTTCTGTTACTACGACAACAATGATGATAAGAAGTCTGACAGCACAGGTTTAAGTCCACCCAAATTATTTGATAGCAAACTCACATTGTCTACCTAATACATTGCAAGCAAGGATGTCCTGAAACATGGTACATTGGGGAGACCATGCAGACACTACAACAGTGGATGAATGAACATCGCTTGACAATCACCAGGCATGACCGCTCCCTTCCTGTTGGTGAACACTTCAGCGGTCATGGGCATTCAGCCTCCAACCTTCAGGTAAGCATTCTCCAAGGGGGCCTTCATGACACATGACAGCGCAGAGCCGCTGAGCAGAGATTGATAGCCAAGTTCTGCACACATGAGGATGGTCTTAACAGGAATCTTGGCTTCATGTCACACTATCTGTAACCCACATGACTTGCCTGGGTTAGTAAAAAACCTCACTTAGTGTGCTGTCTGGAGACAATGCACATCTCTTTAACCTGTGCTCAGTGCTCTGTCCAACAAATTGTAGACCACTTTAAGACTTGAATAGCAGGTTAGGTGTAAAGATTCGCATTGTAATCAGTAATCTGCAAACACTCTGTGCTATTATATGTGCTGCTTGAGACCAGAACACCTCATTCACCTGACGAAGAGCAGAGCCTCGAAAGCTTGTGAGTTTACTATCAAATAAATTGGTTGGACTTAAACCTGGTGTTGTCAGACTTCTTACTGTGTTCACCCCAGTCCAACGCCGGCATCTCTACATCATGACCATCTCTACATCATGGTGACAGAGATAACAGGAGCTTTCACAATGTCCTCGAGATAAAAGCAACCGATGGGCTTCATAGAAAGCAATGAGTCATTCTAAGAACTTGCTTTCATATGTCTTTCAAATTTGATTTTTTGCTCCCCTGCCTCCAGAATATGAAATATATTTATTCTAATCTTTTCAGAGGATGGTTGTGGGGTTAGCTAAATAGAGGGATATCCAGTGCACCTTCTGTGCACTTCTTTGTGATGCGTAATATTGAAGTGATACTAGGGATGGGGATTTTCTGGTCAAGACTGGAAATTCCTGCCCGAGATCAAGGAGCTTTGCATGGTCCTGTCCAGCCTGCAACGGGAACCGTGGTGGGTAGTACGGGAAAATTCCATCCTGGATGTGCAGTCAACAATGAGCAGCTCTGCACCTAGAAATGCATTCTCTCATGTCAAGGGTGGACATGCTACAAATAGCATATTGCACCTGTCATGTGAACTGTAACTGCAGGGGGCAGCCGAGCAGCACTAATATATTTTTCTTCCCTGTCTAACATAGCTGAGAGATGAGTCCATAATTAACTGCTGCAGTGACGATGGCCCATTTGTAAAACGCAAGCCCATTCTCGATCATACTACACCTGTGGATGAATGAATGGTATTATACACCCAAACATTTAGCTCCCAGCAATCCCTTAGATATTCTGATCATATTCATGTTTATAATAAAAAAAAACACATTATTACCAATTGCAAGATATAATAAAGCACGTACGTCTGCAATAAGTGCAAGTTTCTCTTTATATCATGCTCACAAAATTAAATTTCTGCACGATCTCAGATTTTATGAGTGGAAAATCATGTCTCACAAATTTGATTGAGTTTTTTGAAGGGATAACCAAGAATGTAGATAAGGACAGTGCAGTTGATGTTGTCTACATGGACTTTAGCAAGGTCTTTAATAAAGTACTGCATGGTAGGTTATTACATAAGGTTAAATCTCACAGGATCCAGGGTGAGGTATCTAAATGAATACAAAATTGGCTTCTTGTGAAGATGCTGGCATTGGACTGGGGTAAACACAGTAAGAAGTCTCACAACATCAGGTTAAAGTTCAACAAGTTTATTTGATAGTAAACCCACAAACTTTCGGAACGCTGTTCCTTTGTCAGGTGAATTCTGATCAAAAACAGGGCATATAAAGGCACATATATTTTACAGAATACTGATTAGAATGCAAGTTATTACAGCTAATCTGCTATTCAAGTGAGTGGAGATAGCATTAAGCATAGGTAAAAGAGATGTGTATTATCTCCCAGTAAGTGAGATGTTGCAAGTTCAGGCAAGTCAAAGAGGCTACAGATAGTGTGACATGAATCCAAGATCCTGGTTGAGGCTATCCTCATGTGTGTGGAACTTGGCTATCAGTCTCTGCTCAGCGACTCTGCACTGTCATGTATTGTGTAGGCCACCTTGGAGAAAGATTATCCAAAGATCAGAGGCCGAATGTCTGTGACCACTAAAGTGTTCGCCAAAAGGAAAGGAACAGTCTTGCCTGGTGATTGTCGAGCAGTGTTCATCCATCCATTGTTGTAGTGTCTGTGTGGTCTCCCCAAAGTACCATGCTTCAGAACATCTTTTCCTACACTGTATTAGGTAGATAACATTGGCCCAGTTGCAAGAGTACGTACCATGCACCTGGTGGATGGTGTTCTCACTTGAGTTGATATCATCCATGTCGATGATCCAGCATGTTTTGCAGAGGTTTCTGTGGCAGCGTTGTGTGGTGTTGTGATCACTGTTCTCCTGAAGGTTGGGTAGTTTGCTGTGAACAATGGTCTGTTTGAGGTTCTGCGGTTGTTTGAAGGCAAGAAGTGGGTTGGGGATGGTCCTAGTGAAATGTTCGTCTTCATCAATGACATTTTGAAGACTCTGGAGAAGATGTCATAGCTTCTCCACTTCAAGGAAATATTGGATGATGAAGAGTACTCTGTCAATCGTGTCCCCTGTTTGTCTCCTGAGGAGGTTGGTGCGCAGAGTCACTAAGCAGAGACTGATAGCCAAGTTCCGCACACATGAGGACAGCCTCAACCAGGATCTTGAGTTCATGTTTACACTATCTGTAACGCCCATGACTTGCCTGAACTTGCAACATCTCACTAATTGTTCTGTCTGGAGACAATACATATCTCTTTGACTATGCTTAATGCTATCTCCACTCACATTGTCTGCACCTTTAAGAATTTAATACCATATTAGCTGTAAAGACTTGCATTCTAATCAGTATTCTGTAAACTGTGTGCCTTTATATGCCCTATTTCTGATCAGAACCTTCCACTCACCTGACGAAGGAATAGCGTTCTGAAAGCTTGTGGGTTTACCTTTACATAAACTTATTGTTCTTGACAGAAGCCAAAGGATGGTTGTAGAGAGTTGTTTTTCCAACTGGAGGCCTGTGACCAGTGGTGTGCCTCAGGGATCAGTGTTGGGTCCACTGTTATTTGTCATTTATATTAATGATTTCGATGAGAATATAGGAGGCATGGTTAGTAAGTTGCTGATGACACCATGTTTGGTGGCATAGTGAACAGTGAAGAAAGTTAGTTCTGATTGCAATGGGATCTTGATCAATTGGGCCAGAGGGCCGACGAATGGCAGATGGAGTTTAATTTAGACAAAAGCGAGGTAATGCATTTTGGTAGATTGAACTAGGGCAAGATTTACTCAGTTAATGGAAGGCACTGGGGAGAGTTACAGAACAAAGAGATCTAGGGATACATGTTCATAGATCCTTAAAACTGGAGTCAGAGTTGAACAGAGTGGTGAAGAAGGCATTCAGCGTGCTTGGTTTCATCAGTCAAAACATTGAATACAGGAGTTGGAACGTCTTGTTGAAGTTGTACATTGGTAAGGCCACACTTGGAGTACTGTGTGCAATTCTAGTCACCCTATTATAGAAAGGATGTTATTAAACTCTTAGGAGTGCAGAAAAAATTCACTAGGATGCTGCTAGGAATTGATAGTTTGAGTTTTAAGGAGAGGCTTGGTAGGCTGAGACTTTTTTCTCTGGAGCATACGAGGCTGAGGGATGATGTTATAGAGATCTATAAAATAATGAGGGGCATTGATAAGGTAGATAGTCAATATCTTTACCCAAAGTTAGGAGAGTCTAAAATTAGAGGGCACATAGTTTTAAAGTGAGAGGGGAAAAATACAAAAGGGTCTAGAGGGACAATTTATTCATAAAGACGGTGATGAGTGTCTGGAAAAGCTGCCAGAGATAGTAATAGAGGCAGGTACAATTTTGTCTTTTAAAAAGCATTTAGGTAGTCACATGGATAAGATGGATGTAGAGGGATATGGGCAAAATTAGGATTAGGTTAGGCACTTAAAAAAAAGGTGGCATGGACAAGTTGGGCTGAAGGGCCTGTTTCCACACTGTAAACCTCTATGACTCTATGAAAGGAATATTAATAGAGGGTTCTTTCTCTCAATGGTGAGTGTTTAATCTGCTCTCAGCTCATGGCCCTTTTTTTGGGCCTGTCACTAATTGATCCTGGGGTGGAGCTTCCTGTGTATTTGATCTGACAGAATTGAATAAATAAGGGCGTAAGTCAAAGTTACCTGCTGGCTGCAAAAGAGTAACACATAATTATTGCATCATGCCTGAATTTCATTCACCCCAGTGTATTGACCCTGTGTTCTGCACCGAATGAATCCAGTTCATTCTAAAAGTTCTATCCTGGGCTGAGGAGCAGCATGTGTGAGTTTCCTGATTCGCATCAGGTCATGTTTCTGGTATTTTATGACCATTTGTGAACTGATTTTTTGCATTTGTTCTCGCCCACTGTTCTGTTCAAACATTCTTTTTATGGTGATCACATGAATGACATTAAAATTAGCTCAGCTTCTATAAGTGCATGTTCTCAATCATAGGCCTATCGTTTCCTGGGTATTTGCAGCCAGCAGCATGCAACTATAAAGTTTCAAAATAAATACATGGTTAGAAAGAACAACAAATTTTGGGCTTAAATGGTCTACATGTGCAAGCACAACACACCCATCTCTTGTTGATAATTTACAGCCTTCTATCATTCCCTTCCAAATGCATCTCTGTCCAAAATGATGGCTTTAACCCTGGTTATACATAACTTCCTATGATTGTGTTTGCTCTGAAGCTTTCTCCTAATTGCAAACAGATTTTCAGACAGAGCATTAACTTTTCTGGTGTTTTCTTGTGATTTGTTGAGCTTGTTTTTATCAAAATCTTCACTGAGACCTTTTGTTGTATTTCTTATTTTTTTGAATACAAGTTTTCTGACTTACATAAAACTTTGGAAAGTTTCCCAAATACAGTATCTTACATTTTCTCTTATCTAACCAACAAGAATGATGAGCTGAAACTTCAATTTGCATACTTAAAGGAGAAATATATGAACAAAAAACTGTACAGCAAAGGAATAGACCCCCACCAAACCTGCACCTACATGTGGTGCCTTTCTAAACTAAGGACTTTTTGCTTCTATGTGGTATCTGTATCCTTCTATTCCTTGCCTATTCAATCTATCTGTCAAGATGCCTCTTAAACATTGCTTGGTCTCTGCATCTACCACTTCCTCTGGTAGCGTATACCAGGCACTTACCATGCTCTGTGTAAAACAAAAACTTGCCTCTCACATCTCCTTTAAACTTTCCCCCTTTTAAATTAAACCTTTGTTCCCAGTAATTCAAATTTCTATCCAGGGAAAAAGACTTTTGGCAGAATTTTCCTGACTCACCCACCACGGGAATCGTAGCAGACGAAGAAGGGCAGACCGTGCAAAAGTCCATTAACCTTTAGTGGTACTTTTCAGTCTTGAGGCAAGTGCAGCTGGAAAATCCCGCCATATGACTGTGATTATGAGTTCAGGGCTTTCGTGGCAACCTAACTATTTATTTTAATTGATTTCTGCTGAAATATGCCCATTTACATCAATTCAGCCGAGAGCAACGGGCATTTTGAGTGCAATTTTACATTAGCACAACAGAATTGAGAATGGGCTAATATCCAGGTCTAATACCTGGGATGCATCATCGAAATTCAGATTTCATCATCTGTCAAGGTGGGATTCATACCCGTATCTCCAAACATTACCTGGTCGTCTTGATAACTAAATCCATTGACAGTACGTTATAACCCTATTGCTTGTGTTGAATTTTATCTGTTGACAGTGGCATTCTCATTTTTTTTTAAGCAACACGCACGGGAAACAGGCCCTTCGGCCAACGAAGCCCGCCTCCGCCGTCATCTATATAAGTAGCGAAATCCATTATCCTCTTTTACCGAGCCAGTTCTCAACCCATCTACATACCCAACCCTGTATCCCATGCGCCTTCACCTTCTCTATCGGTCTACCATGAGGAACCTTGTCAAACGCCTTACTGAAATCCATGTAGACGACATCAACAGCCTGTCCTTCATCAATTGTTTTTGTCACTTCTTCAAAAAATTCCACTAGATTTGTAAGACAAAACTTCCCCTTGACGAAGCCATGCTGCGTATCCCTGATCAGATCGCAGCGCTCCAGATGCTCATACATCCTGTCCCTAAGGATCCTCTCCATTAGCTTACCTATAACTGAAGTCAATCTCACCGGCCTATAGTTCCCTGGGTGATCCCTCTGACCTTTTTTAAACAACGGTACTACGTTTGCTATCCTCCAGTCCTCTGGGACCTCACCTGTGTCCAAGGAAGAGACAAAGATTTGCGTCAGATGCCCAGCCAAGTCTTCCCTCAACTCCCTTAGCAGCCTGGGGTAAATGCCATCAGGCCCCGGAGCTTTATATGTCTTTAAGCTGCCTAACAGCCCCAACACCTCTTTCCTTGTAATCCTTATTTCCCTCACCCGATCCTCAACTTTGTCAACATCAGGCACAGACATCTGTCCAGTCTCCTGCGTGAATACCGACGCAAAGTATTCATTCAGGATCTCCCCCATTCCCTCAGGCTCTAAGCATAGATCCCCTCCTCTGTCCCTAAGAGGCCCAATCTTGCCTCTAACCATCCTTTTGCTCCTTACATAGGTGTAAAATGCCTTTGGATTTTCCTTTATCCTACCTGCCAGAGCCACCTCGTGGCCCCTTTTTGCCTTTCTAATACCCCTTTTAAGATCCCGTCTACACTCTCTATAAGCTTCCAACGCTGTCTCAGTCCCTAGTTGCCTAGATCTAATGTAAGCCTCTCGCTTTTTCTTGATCAAGTTCTCAATCTCCCTGGTAAGCCACGGTTCTCTAATCCTACCTTTCCCATCCTTCCTCCTTGCCGGCACGTATCTTTCCTGCAGATAGTTTAGTTTTCCCTTGAAAGACTCCCACATGTACCTCGTCGACCTGCCCTCAAAAAGCTTATCCCAATCCGTATCTTTAAGATCTTGCCTAATCTGGCCGTATCTAGCCCTCCCCCAGTTAAATATCCTCCCTTTTGGGCCAGTCTCATCCTTTTCCATTAATATCCTAAAGCAGACAGAGTTGTGATCACTATTTGACACCTGCTCTCCTACCTCGACATCAACCACCTGGCCTGGCTCATTCCCCAGAACCAAATCCAGTATAGCCCCCTCTCTAGTCAGGCCATCCACATACTGCTCCAAGGACCCTTCCAAAACACACTGTACAAATTCCTCCCCATCCACTCCTACAGCCCTGGGCACACTCCAATCTACTCCCGGAAAATTGAAATCTCCCACTACTACCACCCTATTTTTCCTACACTTATCTAAAATGTCCCTGCATATCCCTTCTTCCGCGGCCTGCGGGCTGTTGGGCAGTCTGTAGTAAACACCCAACAGAGTAACCACTCCCTTCCTATTCCTCAACTCCACCCATAGAGACTCAATTCCTAAATCATCCATACCTCCCTCCCTCTGCACTGCTATGACGTTGTCCTTAACTAATAAAGCCATTCCCCTGCCTCTCCTCACACCAACTCTGTCACACCTAAAACACTTATACCCTGGAATTCAATTGCCAGTGGTTTTCAATTGCCAGTCTTGCCCCTCCTTCAACCACGTCTCGGTCACCGCCACCACTTCTAAACTCCTCGTGAACATTATTGCCTTCAGTTCATCTGTTTTGCCAGTCACACTCCTCGCATTAACACACATGCACTGAAGACCCTCAGCTCTCGGATATTCCTTTCTACCTACTGGTGTTACCCTATCATCCCTCTCTCTCCCACTCCCAGTTCCCGCTGTCTCCCCACCCTCCCTCCCTATTAGTTTAAACACTTCTGAAACACTCCAGCTAGCCTCCCAGCTAAAATATGTGTTCCCCTCCCAGTCAACTGCTCCCTATCCCTCGTGAATAGGTGACCCTCCCTCCTGAAGACTTCCCAATGATCAATGAATATGAAGCCTTCTGCCCTACACCAATCCCTCATCCATGCATTTAGTTGGAGTGTCTCATTTGTTTTTACCCAATTGGTCCCGGGCACAGGCAGCAGGCCAGAGAACGCCACCCTGGAGGCCCTACCTTTCAGTTGAGCCCCCAACTCCCTAAACTGTCTATGTAAGTCCCCCCTGTGCTTTCTTCCTACATCTTTCTGTCCTACGTGAACTATTACATTTGCCTTAGACCCTTCTCCCTTCCAAATTCCCTCTACCCTCTCTGATACATCCTGGACCCCTGCTCCAGGGAGGCAGACTACCATCCTGGAGTCTCTCTTTTGCCCACAGAATCTCCTATCGATCCTTTAACCATCCCATCCCCCACCACTATCTCACCTCCTGCTTTCCCGCCGGTCTCTGTGGCATTCTGTTCCCCCTCACCTGCCCTCTCCATCACAGCTTTTACCCCCCCCTTGGTTTTCTGGGAATCCTCCTTAGAGATGGCCTTTGTGCCTTGATTTTTGTTCTTGTTCCTTGTACCTGTACCCAGCCCATCCCTACTACTAGATCCTGGGGTCCCCGCAGGTCTGCCCTCCCTATTCATTGTATCCTCATTTTCCCTCACTAGACAAACGTCCTCCAAACGCAGCTCCAGCTGTCTCAACTTTGCTCGTAAACGTTGCAGTTCTAAACATTTTGCGCATATGTGGGCCTTCGGCAGACGTGATGCCTCCAAGAAGGTCCACATATGGCAGCGTACACAGTGGACACGTTTGGCCAAGTATCGTGGTATTTTGTATACCCCTTTAAAGGTGATTAGGTAGGAAGCACGTTACTCACCGTGTCCAAGCCTGCGCTCGCCAAGCCCAGTGAGCTTAAGCCCTTGTTGCTCTCACTCTAATTCCCGTCTCACTCCACTGCCCGCTCCCGACGCTGCCCGCTGTCTTACCTTGGCCTTCCTTTTATACTCCCGCGCTTCCTTCCCTGCAGCCCCCTGCGCCTATCTCCCGCTACGGAGCGCCGAAATAAACACTCTACCAAATAAAGTACAAGACAGAAATTGCAAGTCAGGATTCTCTCCAGCCACTCTCCAAAAACTCTGCTCCGGAGAACAGTAAGAACTAATGATGTTGCTATTGGTGTAAAATGACATTGGAATCAACGGGTGTATTTTCAGGCTTAGCTTTCAAATTGTATTCCCACAGGAAATTCCACTGCATGGTGGCTATTGTCAGGATCGCTTATGCTGATTGAATGGAAAATCACTGTCAGCACTAAGCAACAGGCCAAAGAATTATGTAAGACCCAAATCTCACCCCGCACCCCTGTGCACCAGTTGCAGGGTGGTGTTCTTAGTTTGGGAAGCACTCATCTTACCCATTCAGTTAGCAAATCTTCCAAATCAGACTCTTGAGAAAAGTGCCAGGGTTCATTGTTTAAAATAGACCTGATATCGGCTTAATCTAACGAGCTAATATAAGATTATCGCCTGCATATGGTTCCAAAGGTTCTTTAAGTGATTGGAGCTGTAGTCGTGATATATGTATAAACTCTGTTGAGAATGTCCTCAATTGAAAAAAACTTGCTGTGAGATTTTAAATAATTATAAGAATTTGTTTTTTGGATATATTGTATCATTGGAATGCAGAAATATTACTGTTAAATAGGAAATCTGATTATTTTATCAGCTTAAAGTTTGTTTTACAGTACTTGAACTTTTGAGTTGTTTATTTTGAAAATGATGATTTACGTTAAGGGGAAGAACCATTATTTAATGAATATTGTGGTCATAACATTCATTATTTCCTATTCCTCATCTGTCCCTTGGGGATGTCATTTGAAGGCACAGTATTTGCTTTCACAGGTAGGCTGATTAGACCCACCTCTACTTCAAAACTGTCCCTCTCTTGATTCCAGTTTCCTGGCTGTTTTAATGTAGTAAGAAATCTCACAACAAGATTTGAGATGTCCAACCAGGTTTGTTTGGTAGCAAACGCCATGAACTTTCAGAGCACGGCTCCTTCGTCAGATGAGTGGGGAGTTCTGATCACAAACAGGGCATATAAAGGTGCATACAGTTTACAGAATACTGATTAAAATGTGAATCTTTACACCTAATCAAGTCTTAAAGGTGCAGACAATATGAGTGGAGATAGCATTCTTCATCGTCCAGTACTTCCCGAGAGCGGAGAAGCTACAACATCTTCTTCAGAGGCTTCAACATGTCATTGATGAAGATGAACACCTCGCCAAGGCCATCCCCACACCCCCACTTCTTGCCTTCAGACAACTACACAACCTCAAACAGACCATTGTTCACAGCAAACTACCCAGTCTTCAGGAGAACAGTGATCACAACACCACACAACCCTGCCACAGCAACCTCTGCAAGACATGCCGGATCATCAACATGGATGACATCATCTCATGCGAGAATGTTATCCACCAGGTACATGGCACATACTCTTGTAATTGGGCCAATGTCATCTACCTAATACGCTGTAGGAAAAGATGTTCTAAAGCATGATACATTGGGGAGACCACGCAGACACTATGACAATGGATGAATGAACACTGCTCGAACTGTTCCCTTCCTGTTACCATTTTTGCATGCAGATTTTTGGGAAAATCGAGCCTTATATATGCCTTTATTTGCCTTGTTTGTGATCAGAACTCCCCACTCACCTGACGAAGGAACAGCGCTCCGAAAACTAGCGGCGTTTACTACCAAATAAACCTGTTGAACTTTAACCTGGTGTTGTGAGTCTTCTTACTGTGTTTATCCCAGTCCAACCCCAATATCTCCACATCATGCTTTTAATGTATCAGATGTTTATCCCAGTGGTGTGTTGCCCACTCCATCATCTTCCCACCCAAACCTGAGGTTGCCCCTGTAATATGCCATAAGATAGTTGGTGTGGGCAGCCAGCTGAGAGTGGGCAGCATGATTATTTAATTTACATGTTTAAAGGTCAGGGATGGAATGGAGGGCTCCCTTTTTGGACTGTCCTTGCCAATCGTGGTGTACCTCCCTTGCCCAAGTTTGAACTTCCCTTCCTTCCTGCCCACTCCCCACTTAAACCCACTCCCTCCACCCCTTGCGCTTCTTCCTGACCTACATAAAAAACCCTCTTGTTCCAAGAGCCTAGACATACCTGCTCTGACAATCCATAGGTCTTGCTCTTCTTGTTCTGCAATGCCAGCAGCTGGCATTGATGCCCTCCTAGCACTGCCGGGATTGATGGAGCTGCTGGCCAGACAGAGAGGCCAGCAACTACAGAGGGTAGAACTGGAAGGAGATTCCACTCGGTCCTCATGAACCTGCCATGCAGCTCTGCAGGCTGCGTTGGCGTGGAGCATGTTAGTTCTTTGCCAACTGGGCGGGCAAGCCACACACCCCTGAGCACTGGGTGAACGGAAATTTCCTCCAATTAATGCTGGGAGGACTGAAGCCACTGTTTTCAGTCTCTACTCCAGGAGTGGAATTTTCCATCTATGAGACCATGTGGTTTTGGCAGTGCCCATCCCACTGCTCGGAACGGCGGGAAGTCTAATTCTGCGCGATCATGTATTGAATCTGAATGCAGAATCACAGAATTATCATGGCACAGAAAGAACGCAATCAGCCCTTTGAGCCCTATTCTGCCATTTTGATTCTAAGTGCTGGGCAGTCTTGACACTGGGAGTGTTTGAGATCTGACTTTTAGAGCTGTTTTCAGGTGCGCCCATACACACGCTGCCTGAAACAATATCAACGATTCTGATTCTTGCTGCAAAAGCCTGTGGACGGGGCTTACTGTGCCCAAAACCCTGCAGATCCAATTGGAGCCTTCAAATGTGCAAAAAGAAGATAGAATGCTGCTCCCCTGCCACATCCCTCCCGGGTCAGATAATGCTTCCCCCTGGCCCCCACACACATTGCCCCACCTCCACAACACTGGCCCCCTTATCTCCCCCACACTCCTGCACCTAGACAATTTGTGGGCCCATCCCTCTTCCTCCCACCAATCTTAAGCAGAGTGGCAGCAGATCCCCCTTCCCTTCTGTTGATCTCAGGCAGTGTTGCAACACAGCCCCTTTTCTCTCCACTACTCTCAGGCAGAGTGGCAGTGGGCACCCATTCCCCCACCCACATGTTCCCAGCATCATAGCTCCTTGAAAAGTTCAACAGCTGCAATAGTACAATTTGCAAAGGCCTTTTGCACATCCTTCAGCTGGCAGAGTACTTGTATCCACTGGTGTTTAGAAGAGTATGAGGTGACTTGATTGAACCATATAAGAGATTGAAGGGTCATGACGGGTATATGTAGAAAAGATGGTTTCCCTCTTTGGGAGAATCTAGAACTCGAGCCCACTGTTTAGAAGTGGGGGCATCACCCATTTAAGACAGAGCAGGACTTTCTTTTCTCTAAGAGGGCAGTGAATTTGTTTCTTAAAAGGCAGTGGAAGCAGCGTCTTTGAATATTTTTACGGCAGAGCTAAATCAATTTTTGTTTATCAAGGGGTTAAAAGCTTATTGGGGGTTACAGGCAATGTGGAATTGAGGCTGAAATCAGATCAACCATAATCTGATTGAACAGCAGAGCAGTCTCAAGGGGCTCAGTGGCCTACTCTTGCTTCTAAATTGTAGGCTTGCAGCCTGAGAGAGGACAGCAGATTTATACCACACGGAACCCCGTACCTTTCTGTCAGAGCAGCACCTCGGCAATCCTATATTTACAAGTTGCTGGACTGCTGTGCCACCCTGCAAACATCCTTGTAGATTGGTGTACACAGCCCTGACAGAAGCTAGTGTTGCGTGGAAGCAAGCTCAGCTGGCATTGAGAGTAGTCTGAGTATCCATGGCAACATCTTGAGCTTGCGAGGCAGCAGCCTGAGCTCCTCCTGGATGTTGGGTAGCTTCTGTTTAGGCTGCAGTGGAGGCTGAGGTATCAGAAGCTGCATTGTGGTAGTGTTTGCAACTGTGTTCATGTAGTTGATGATTATTTCCATACTGCAAAGGGTGGGGGTGGGGGGGGATGGTGGTGGATTCAGGCTCTGTGTCAAGCCCTGTGCCAAGCTGGTGTTGAAACTCTCCATGTTTCCTGACAAATTGAGTGCAGACTTTCTGGCGCCAAGTATTTCATTGTGCATTCCCACTGCCCTTCTCTTCGAGGCTGTCCCGTTGAATTGCCCATCTGAATTCTCTGCAAGTCTGACCTCAACTTCCAGCATGTTGATATCCTTGCCCACAGCCCTAATTGCAGGCCACTCTTGGCTGGTGTCTCACTACATCCAGGTCTCGCCCCTTTACTGACAAGAACTTTAAATTTCCAGCAGCGTCACTGGGCAAAATGCTCCCATTTTGACTGCAATCACTGGCAGCTTCAGTGGCACTGTTGCCTCTGGGCAGAACGGCAGGCATCCGCACCAGATTCTGCATTTGGAACCTCATTCATTGTACACGGGTGAACACCTGCTGCCTGTCCTGATGAGCTGGCAACATATTCTTCCGTGCATTCTCAGCTGCTGTGTTCAAAGGTCCCAGTACCAAATTTTCAAAAAGTAGTCAAGCATGTTCACATCACCCTTTCCTCCCCATCTGCCTTCACCAAACCAAACAAGATGTCAACACCCCAGAGAGAAAAGGACTCCAAAGGAAGTCTGTTCCTTGAACCTTGACCATCCGAGTCCATCACCTGCTAGGCACCCATGCCCCACTTGGACCTCTATCCGTCGCTTCTGAAGCCTGTATCCATCCCCTTCCAGTAAATGATGTGGCATTCCTTTGACATACTTTGTGAGCTTTTCATGCAGCTCTGCCAGGAAGGCATTTTGACACTAACTTCAGAGTTCAGACTCTCTCCCTTTGGTTTCTCTCCAGCTTTCTTATATTCATCTACTTCATTCACCTCCTTGTCTCTCTAACTGACAGCAGAATCCTTTTCTTTCTCCCCATTCCCCTTCTTGTACAGCCCTCTTTCCACATTTACCCTCTTGTCTTTGTCATTGCTTACCCACTCACCTCAAATTCCACACCTGGTTGAAGTTTGGTCTTTGTTGTGGTGCTTACATGTGCCCCACTGCATTGTGGCACCTGGGGGGGAGTACCCCCCAATCCCGGGTACACTAGCAGATATGCAATTTGAGTACCACACGCACAATTTCTTAACAGTTCCAAGTTACCACTTGTAATGTTCTAGAGAGACTGAAATATGTCAAAGATGTCTGAGTATTATCATCAATAAGAATCTAGCAACACCAATTTTAAATCCAACCGATTTATTTGATAGTAAATTTGTGAGCTTTCGACACTCTGTGTCTTCGTCAGGCAAATGCAGTGTTCTGGTCTGCAATAGCACACATCAGCACAGACAGTCACAGATTGCTGATTAGAATGCGAATCCTTACATCTAACCTGCTATTCAAGTGTTAAAGTGGCTAACAATGTGTGTGAAGGAATCCTGAGCATTGGTTAGAGAATTGTGTATTTTCTCCAGACAGCACAGTAAGTGAGGTTTTTTGCTAACCCAGGCAAGTTACACGGGGGTTACAGATAGTGTGTCATGAAGCCATAACCCCTATTAAGACCGTCCTCATGTGTGCGGAACTAGGCTATCAGTCTCTGCTTAGCGACTCTGCGCTGTCGTGTGTCACGAAGGCCCCCTTGAAGAACATTTACCCGCAGGTCGGAGGCCGAATGCCCATGACTGCTGAAGTGTTCGCCCACAGGAAGGGAACTGTTTTGCCTGGTGATTGTTGAGCGATGCTCATTCATCCGCTGTCGTAGTGTCTGCATGGTCTCCCCAATATACCATGCTTTGGGACATCCTTTCTTGCAACGTATTAGGTAGACAACGTTGGCCGAGTTGCAAGAGTATGTACCGTGTACCTGGTGAATGGTATCCTCACGTTTGATGATGTCGTCCATGTCTATGATCTGGCATGTCTTGCAGAGGTTGCTGTGGCAGGGTTGTGTGGTATTGTGGTCACTGTTCTCCTGAAGGTTGGGTAGTTTGCTGCAAACGATGATCTGTTTAAGGTTGTGCGGTTGTCTGAAAGCAAGAAGTGGGGGGGTGGGGATGGCCTTAGTGAGATGTTCATCGTCATCAATGATATGTTGAGACTCCGGAGAAGATGTCGTAGCTTCTCTGCTCCGGGGAAGTACTGGACAACAAAGGGTACTCTGTCCACCGTGTCCCGTGTTCGTCTTCTGAGGAGGTCAGTGCGGTTTAATCTCAAACAGATTATTGTTCGCAGCAAACTACCCAACCTTCAGGAGAACAGTGACCACAATACCACACAACCCTGCCACAGCAACCTCTGCAAGACATGCCAGATCATAGACATGGACGACATCATCAAACGTGAGGATACCATTCACCAGGTACACGGTACATACTCTTGCAACTCAGCCAACGTTGTCTACCTAATACGTTGCAAGAAAGGATGTCCCGAAGCATGGTACATTGGGGAGACCATGCAGACACTACGACAGCAGATGAATGAGCATCGCTCAACAATCACCAGGCAAAACAGTTCCCTTCCTGTGGGCGAACACTTCAGCAGTCATGGGCATTCGGCCTCCGACCTGCGGGTAAATGTTCTTCAAGGGGGCCTTCGTGACACACGACAGCGCAGAGTCGCTGAGCAGAGACTGATAGCCAAGTTCCGCACACATGAGGACGGTCTTAACAGGGATCTTGGCTTCATGACACACTATCTGTAACCCCCGTAACTTGCCTGGGTTAGCAAAAAACCTCACTTACTGTGCTGTCTGGAGAAAATACACAATTCTCTAACCAATGCTCAGGATTCCCTTCACACACATTGTTAGCCACTTTAACACTTGAATAGCAGGTTAGATGTAAGGATTCGCATTCTAATCAGCAATCTGTGACTGTCTGTGTTGATATGTGCTATTGCAGACCAGAACACTGCATTTGCCTGACGAAGACAGAGTGTCGAAAGCTCACAAATTTACTATCAAATAAATCGGTTGGATTTAAAATTGGTGTTGCTAGATTCTTACTGAGTTCTTACTACCCCAGTCCAACGCCGGCATCTCTACATCATGACTATTATCATCAAGTCATAGAATAGTTGCTGTGCAGAAGGAGGCCATTCGATCTGGCATGTCTGTGCTGGCCCTTTGAAGGAGCAATTCATCCAGTTCCAATCCCCTGCACTTGTTCTCGAAGACCTGCAAATTGTAGCTTCCTTAGAAAGAGCCAAACACTGAGTCTCGGTATGTTTGTGTAAGACTTTTCTTATTAATCATGGGCTTGCCGGTTCCTTGGTTTTTAAAAATTAATAACTAGAAAAGGGAAGGAGGGGAAAATCACACTTTAACTTCTCTGAAATAAAATGCTTATTAAAATATGCAATGTTCATTTCCAGAAAAATTAGCCTAAAATGATAAAAGTGAATAATTAAACTCTTTGAACGGTACAGTATTGAGAGCAGTTCTCACCACAGACAATAGCAATTAACCCTCCGTTACAGTCTTCCCTAAAAGCTTAAATTCCATCTGATACATTTATCTCTTCCTCACCACTAATTACTATTTTTTTAAATAAAGGTATGAGATTGCAGATTGAGGTTGTAAATCAGTCAGCAGTGTCTGGTAATGGTCTGAAAATTACAGGTTGAGATTGTATATCAATGGGGGAGTTCTCCCATAGATCAATGATAAGTGACCCTGCTGTTGCTAAATGCCCATAGTGAAAAACAAAATCAGTGATTTGTAACTGATAGATTCTGCACGGTTGCTTTCAGCTTTTCATCCAGATACTGCTGTTATTTTGCAGTTATTGCTGACCGTGGCTCAGATTTTCACCAACTTGGGAAAAATCCGACAGCCCTTTGAAAATGACGAGTGGGACTCGATTCCGTGATCCCTGCCCCTATTCCCATGCAGCACCCCCAGCCTTGCTGGTTCCATTGGGACTGGGCAATTTAAAGAGCAAATTTAGTGAAGTTGCCTCTTCTCTCTCCATCAGCAAGTAGCCACAATTCATGACCTATAAGAGGAGCTTTGAACCATGGCCCAGGAGGGGGAGAGGGCTGAGGGGGAGGAAGGTGGAGGAGGCAGCCGGGATGCGGTCCTATGTTGAGAACCAAAAAAAAAATAAATTTGAAGAGTGACAAAGATAATTGATGAAGGAAGAGCTGTGGATGTAGTTTATATGGACTTTAGTATGGTGTTTGACAAGGTCCCCCAGGCAGACTGGTACTAAAATTAAAATCACATGGGATTCAGGGTGGCCTGGCTAGATGGATACAGAATTGGTTTGGTTATAGAAGACAGGGAGTAGCAGTGGAAAATTGTTTCTCAGAATGGAGATCTGCAGCTAGTGGTGCTCCACAGGCATCAGTGCTGGGACTTCTGTCATCTGTAGAATATATAAATGATCTGGTGGAAAATGTAGGTGATCTGATTAGTAAGTTTGTAGATAACACAAAGATTGGTAGAGTTGTTGATAGTGCTGGGGATTGTCAGAGGATACAACAGGATATAGAGAGATTGGAAACTTGGGAATGGAAATGACAGATGGAGTTTAATCCAAGCAAATGCAAAGTGGTGCATTTTGGAGGATCAAATTTAGGTGTGAATTATACTGTAAATAACAGACTATTAGAAACATTAACATACAGAGGGATCTTGGCATGCAGGTCCACAGTTCCCTAAAAATGGCAGCACAGGTGGCCAAGGTCATTAAGAAGGGATATGGAAAGTATATGATATGCATTGGCCAGGGCATTGAGCCCAAGAGTTGGCAAATCACGTTGCAGCTATATAAAACTTTGGTTATGCTGCATTTGGAGGATCATGTGCAGTTCTGGTCACAACACTACCAGGAAAGTATAGAAGCTTTAGAGAGAGAGCAAAGAAGGTTCATTAGGATGTTGCCTCATCTCGAAGACATTGGCTATAAGGAGAGTTTGAATAAACTAGGATTCAAGTACAGGAGCAGGGATGTGTTGTTGCAACTATACAGAGTTTTGGTGAAGCCACACCTAGAATATTGTGTGCAGTTTTGGTTTCCTTTTCTGACGAAGGATATTTTTGCTCTTGAGGGAGTGCAGCAAAGGTTTACCAGGCTGTTTCAGGGGGATGGCGGGATTGATGTATGAGGAAAGATTGAGTAGGTTAGGATTGTTTTCGCTGGAGTTCAGATGAATGAGGAAAGAATTTCATAGATACTTATAAAATTCTAACAGGACTAGGCCGGGTAGATGCAAGAAGGATATTCCCAATGGTAGGGGCATCCAGAACAAGGGGTCACAGTCTGAGGATTTAAGGTGGATCATTTAGGATGGAGGTAAGGAGACCTTTCTTCACCTAAAGAATGGTGAGCCTGTGGAATGCATTACCATAGGAAGTAGTTTATATAATTATAGAACCCTACAGTGCAAAAATAGGTCCTTTAGCCCATCAAGTCTGTACCAAATACAATACAACCCAGGCCCTACCCCCGTATCCCTACATAAATTATCCTAACCCATACATCTCAGGACACTAAGGGGCAATTTTATGGAATGGCCAGTCAACCTAATCTGCACATCTTTGCACTGTGGGAGGAAACCAGAACACCCGAGGAGACCCATGAAGGCACGAGGAGAATGTGCAAACTCCACACAGGCAGTGACCTGAGCTGGGAATCGAACCCAGGTTGCTGGAGCTGTGAAGCAGTAGTGCTAACCACTGTGCTACTGTGTCGCTTCTAAGTTGATGCCAAAACATTGAATACATTCAAGAGGCAGCTGGATGAAACACTTGGGGCGAATGGGATCAAAGGTTATAAGGAAATAGCAGGATTAGGTTATTGATTGGATGATCGGTCATGATCATAATGAATGGTGGAGCAGACTCATAGGGCCAAATAGCCTCCTCCTTCTCTTACCTTCTATGTTTTAAGTATGTACTCACTGTACTTGAGTGGTATTGGGGCTAGCTACAACTTGGAGTGAATGCCATCAGCATTCGAGAGATTTGACATGGAAGATTGGCCCTGTTAATATTTTGCATTCAATAGAAATATTCATCTTTCTATTAGTAAACAGTAATATAAAGGGCGGCAAGGTGACACAGTGGTTACCGCTACTGCCTCACACTACCAGGATCAGAAACCCAGGTTCGATTCCAGTCTTGGGTGATTGTCTGTGCGGAGATTGCATATTCTTCCTGTTTTTGTGTGGGTTTCCTCCCACAGTGCAAAAAATGTGCAGGTTAGGTAGTTTGGCTATGCTAAATTTCCCCTTAGTGTCCAAAGATGTATAGGATAGGCGGATTAGCTATAACAAAATATGCAAAGTTACAGGGTTGTAGAGATAGGGTTGGAGAGTGGGCCTAGGTAAGGTGCTCTTCAGAGAGTCAGTGCAGACTCAATGGGCCAAATGGCGTCTTTCTACACTATAAGGATTCTACAATAAATGGCCCTTGTTCTTTACAATCTAAAGGTACGCCCTTTCCACACAACAACCACTTGCATTTATATAAAATCTTTAATTTGATGAAAAGATCCTAGAATACTTCAAAGAGAGACAAAAACTGGTTGGCCAAGAGAACATTGGAATAGTCAGCCTGTAAGAATCAAAGACATGAATGAGGATATCTGCAGCAGATGAGTCAATGTAGGGACAGAGATGGACAATGTTACGGAGATGAAAGCAGGCAGTATTGGTGATGTGGAAGATATGAGTTCAGAAGCACCAAATATTACACTAAAGTTGCCAACGGTCTGGCTCAGCTTCAAACTAAGGGTGGGAGATAGTGAGTGGGGAGAAGAGTTTATGGTGTGGCTGAAGAAATTGATTTTGTTCTCGTCAGTATTTAATTTAAGGAACTTTCTGCTTAACAAGAACTGAATGTCAGATACACAGTATGACAAATCAAAGGCAATGGGAGGGTAGAGAGAGATAGTTTGGGGTAGAGATTTGTATCTTCAGTGTACATATAAAATCTGACATATTTTTGGATGACGTCATTGAGCAGCAGTACATGGATGAGAAAGAGAAGGTACATCACGGTGCAGACACAGGAAAAGAAGCCATGGTTTGACAAATAAGTATGGAAGCAAATTGAAGGCCCTATCACTCACTGGGCAATTGGAAAGGCAATTGATGAGGAAGCGGTGGTACAGCACTATTGTCGCTAGGTTAATAATCCAGAGGCCCAAGGTGTTGCTCTGGGGACCCAGCTTTGAATCCCACCATGGAGGTAGTGCCACTTAAATTCAATAAAAATCTGGAATTAAAAGATTGTGAAACTGTTGTTGTAAAAACCATCTGGTTCACTAATGTCATTTAGGGAAGGAAATCTACTGTCTCTACCTGGTCTACCTGTGACTCCAGACCCCCAGCAATGTGGTTGACTCTTAAATGCCCTCAGGGATATGCAATAAATGCTGGCCCAACCAGCAAACCTTATCCCATGAACGAATAAAAAGTGTGGTGAACTCTGTCAAAGGCTGAAGCCAGATTGAATTGAATTAGGAAGAATAGACTACCATGTCTCAGTCACTAAGGAATAAAAATTTGCAATTGTAATAGGAGACGTTTCCAGCCTGTGGCGGGAGTAGAAAGCTGATCAGAACCATGTAGTTGCAAGTTGTACTGATTTATAATGGGATTTATTCATCTAAACCAAATTGCTTAGCTTAATGATCCTTGTAGGATTGTTGAATGGATAGTCTGTCAATAAAATGTTTCAAAAAGAAATTCCAGGAATTAATAACCTTTCCATAATTTGCCACCGGGACAACGTTATCTTTGTAATCAGGCCTGAAGCCAATTTGTTTTCAAAGATAAACAATTGCTTGGACATGGCAGCTTCAAGCAGTGTGAAATCCATTGATTGAAAAATAATTCAAATTGTTCCCTTTCAAGGTGTGTAGTGAAAAGAAATCAACCTTGGACATCTTTGTGTTTTATGTACAGGCCTAGAATTTGGTGCTAAAGTTGAAATATACATTCCAGAGTTTTCTTTTCATTACATTTTAGCATATTTCCTTCATTCAGATCGTGACGATTGAGGGCAATTTGAGGTCACAGTTTGAGGCATTTAGGAGGGTTGATGTGAAAGGTGGCAACAGGGTAACAATGGCCTACTTGAGATGGAATCATAGAATCAGACAGCGTAGAAGAGGCCCTTCAGCCCGTCGAGTCCATGCCATATAACTCCAATAGTTGAGCAACTACAATCAGGAATCCTCAAGCAGCCACAATTGTTAAGGTGTAGATATCTCAGAGCATTGTGAGGCTGGAAGAGGTTGCAGGGATAGGGAGGGATGTGAGATTTCAGATGCAGACAGACACTGACACACTTGGATCTACATGTCTTGTGCTTTGAATGCATCTAAATTGAAAAGGATATAAATCTAGCAATGGTGAGATAGTACATAAAATCAAAAAAATGCCTCATACTGTTATTACCATAAAGACAAAAGGGCTGTATGGTGGCACATTGGTTAGCATTGCTGCCTCACAGTGCCAGGACCCAGATTCGATTCCAAGCTTGTGTTACTGTCTGTGGGGACTTTGATTCAACTTTTCTTTTCAGGTATTTACCTTGTTTCTCCGGGGCACTCCTGCTGGTTTCTTTTTGGAGTTATGGCAGGAAATTGGAAAAGTACCTGCAGAATTTCAGGGCTAGATTGAGTCTGCAGTTTGCTCTGAAAGTAAGCTTTTATGTATAAAGGAATGTTCTGTTGCTATCTGCTTCAGCCTCTGTTCTATTTTAATTGCTGATGAGGAAGAAATCCCTGTCCCTAGCATATTATAAAAACCCTATTTCAATTCATCACACAGGTGTTTTGAGCTGTAAGATGTAGTTATGGGTGATTAACATGAATCAGTGAAGAGGATCAAGTGTACTTCATGGCACAGTTAACACTGCTGCCTCCCACCATCAGGGACCTGGATCGATTCTGGCCTTTGGTGATTGTCCACATGGAGTTTGCACATTCTTCCTGTGTCTGCATGGGTTTCCTCTGCGTACTCCAGTTTCCTCCCACAATCTAACAATGTGCAGGTTAGATGGATTGACCATGGTAAAATAGCCCCTTCATGTCCCAAGATGTGTAGATTAGATCAATTAGCCATGGCACATTTTGATGTAACCTCACCAAAATTCTATAAAATTCAGTGTGACTTTCCTGCTTTTGTAATCGATGCCTCGATTGATAAAGGCAAAGGAATGATGGAAGAAATATGTGGTTTGGCAGAGGGTTATGGAGATAGGGCGGGGGAGAGGGCATGAGGTATTCTGTCAGACAGTTAGTGCAGACTCAAAGTCCTCCTTCTGCATTGTAGGGATTCTTTGATTCTATGAGAAGAACCCTTGGAAACTATCCATAACACTGATGCCATGCTCAACTGGTGCAATGACTTTCCTGATGTAAAGGACATAATCACGTCCTATTTATGAAAAAGAAGCTGCAACAATCATTTGACAAGAGTCGCAATCACACTTTAAAATAAAAGCAATGATTTCCTATAGTTGAGACCTTCAATTCCCCTCTGTCAATTTTTAATTTCTGAAGCCTCTTCAAGAAATATCAGAGTTTGAGTAAATAATTGATTGATGCTCCATGGATTAACATTCTACTCACTTTAAAAGGGAAGGAGGTTCATACAGAAAAGCAATGTTGCTGGTCAAAAGGACGTAACCTGTAATCTAGGAGAATTTCTGCACACAAAATGACCTGAATTTAAAGAGTAGCAAGACTTTTGCTTTACACTGTGATCACTGCAAACATTTATTTCCACAATGGAATCAAACTGCATTTTAAATAAAAAATATGTTTTATCTTTTCGCTTATCAGTATATCAGTTGTAAAACAAAGTTGGTTTTGGCAATTTGTGGACTGGAAACATTCTTTTTCACACCAAAGAAAGTTGGCTGCCATTCTGAAGAAAGGGGACAATTTGAACCCAACTCAGTCAGTCAAAACAGGACAGACACATCGTAAAAATTGCTTCAGTGCACTTATCACCGACAACTGTCAGATCTGGTGTCGTCGCTCACCCACCCTTTGTGACGTTTCCTTTCATTACATTTTAGCATCTTTCCTTCATTCACATCGAAATGATTGATGGCAAAGTGAGGTCACAGTTTGGAGCATTCAGGAGGATGTGAAAGATGACAACAGGATAACAATGGCCTGCTTTAGCTTGAATCATAGAATCATACTGCGTAGAAAAGGCCCTTCAGCCTATCACACTAGAAACACCTGAAATTCCACCTAATCCCATCTGCCGGCACTTGGCCCATAGCCCTGAGTAATGTTCCAAGCGTTCATCCAGATATTTTTAAAAAGTGAGACAACCTCCCAAGCAGCGCATTCCAGACTGTTACTATTCTCTGGGTAAAACAAATGCCTCTGGTGGTCAGTGTGCAAATTGCTTTTAGGCATCCCTCCTAAATCTCCTGCCCCTCACCTTGAATCTATGCCCCTTTGTGACTGATCCTTCAACTAAGAGGAACAGCTGCTCCTTATCCACTCTGTCCATGCCCCTCATAATCTTGCACACGTCAATTAGGTTGCTCCTCAGTCTTCTCTGCTCCAGTGAAAACAACCCAAGCCTATCCAACCTATCTCCATAACTTAAATGTTCCAACCCAGGCAGCATCCTGGTGAACCTCCTCTGCACCCCCTCCAGTTCAATCACATCCTTCTGATAATGTGGCGACCAGAGCTACACACAGTAATCTAGTTGTAACCTCACCAAAATTCTGTAAAATTCAACGTGACTTTCCTGCTTTTGTAATCTATGCTTCAATTGATAAAAGCAAAGAAATGATGGAAGAAGTATATGGTTTGGCAGAGGGAGTGTTAGGAAAGTGGTGATATTCATTGGTTAGCAATCCAGAGGCCCAGGTTAGTGCTGCAGAAGCGTGAGTTCAAACCACACCATGACAGCTGATGGAATTTAAATTCAATTAATTAATAAGTATGAAATAAAAGCTAATGTCAGTGACAATGTTGAACTGATCTGTTTTTTGTGGGACATGGATATCATGACTGGCCAGCATTTATTAAGAAAGTAGTTGAGGCCAAAACATTGTGTGATTTCAAGAAATATAGTTCTTGGGACTGAAGGGATCAAAGGATATGGGGAAGAGGGGGGCGTTCAGGATATTGATTTTAATGATCAGCAATGATCAAAATGAATGGCAGAGCAGCCTCAGAATGCCTGCCCTCTTCTAATGTTTTTATTACCCATTCCTAGTTGCCCAAGAGCAATTGAGAGTCGACCACATTGCTGTGCCTCTGACGACACATGTAGACCAGACCAGGTAAGGAGTTCCTTTACTAAAGGACATCAGTGAATCTTGATGGCCCTTAACTTTATGATGGCTTTTAACTTTAAGGCAGCATTTGACCAAGTGTGGTGTCAAGAAACCCTAGCAAAACTGAAACCAATGGAATTAGGGAAAAAGCACTCCAGTGATTGGAGACATAGGGGTGGGATTTTATGGCTACACTCATCCCAAAAGCATAAAATCCCACTCGAGGTCAATGGACCTTTACATTATCCGCCGCTCACCTACTCTGATTTCTGGTTTGGATAGGACGGTAAAATTCCAGCCATAGTTAACAAAAGAACATTAGAACAAGAGTAGACCATTCAGCCCATCAAGCTTGTTCCACTAGTTAATGCATTCATGGCGGCTCATTCTCCTCAATGCCTTTTTTCCACGCTATCTCCACATCTCTTTACGTCACTGGTATTTCAAACTCTGTCAATCTTTGCTTCAAACATACTCAGTGACTGAGCCTCCACAGCCCTCTCAGGTCGAGAATTCCAAAGATTTATAACCCTCTGATTAAAAAATAAAATCTTCATCTTGTTCCTAAGTGCCTTCCCTTTTATTTTGAAATTGTGTCCCTCTGTTTTGGACTCCCCAACCAGGGGGAATATCTTACCTGCACCTATCCTGTGTATCTCTTTAAGTACTTCATAAGATCACCTCTCCTTCTTCAAAGCTCTGGAGAATTTCAAGCCCAATTTCCTCAGCATCTTTTTATAGGACAGTCACATCATCTCAGAAACAAGTCTGGTGAGCCTTTGTTGCACTCCCTCTCTGGAATAATTTTCTTTCTAAGTACAAAGGAAGATGGTTGTGGTTTTTGGATGTCAATCATTCTAGTTTCAGGACATCACTGCAGGAGTTCCTCGGGATAATGCCCTCAGCCCAAACATCTTCAGCTACTTCATCAATGACCTTCCTTCCATCACAGAGTCAAAAGTGGCAGTGTTCGCTGATGATTGCAAAGTGTTAAATAAAATTTTTTTAATCCATTCCCACAGGCACCAAAATCTCAGCCTACACTTTTTGGGTAGCGGGATGTTGCTTCCCACCATTTGAAGAGTAGGTGGGAACACATCCATGCTGACTCCACATGCCCAACAGCCATTAAGCATCGAATGAGCATTAAATTTCTGCAGGCAGCACCTCTGCCCCTCACTCAAGAGGAGGTCCCTCCTTAGTCCCTGCCATCCCTGCAGTGACAGCACTGAAATGCAGGAGGATGCCTGAGAGTAAGTTTAGGCATTAGAAGGCCAGGTAAGTTAAAGGGTCCCAGGGTAGGGAGGATGCGGAAGGCCTGGGGTAGCACAAAGGGTGCGATGGGGGAAAGACCATGGGAGTAGGAGATGGGATGTCAGTAGATCACTGCACCTTAAGAGGTGGGCATCTATCTTCAGATGGTGGGCCCCTCCCCCCAACCCTTGACAGCACCTTTTAAACACGCCACCTCTCCCACTTGGAAGAACAGAGGCGACATGTTAATCTTAAGTTCCCTTTCCAAATACACACCATCCTGATTTGGAAACACATCATCATTCTTCCACTGTGCCTGGATCAAAATCCAGCAACTCTGCCTATCAGCACTGCGGGTGTATCTACACCATAAAGAAGACAATGATTCAAGATGGCGATTCACTCGCAAATTCTCAATCACAATTAGGGATGGGCAATAAATTCTGATCTTACCAACAATGCTCAATCTCAATCTCAAATACAAAAATATGGGACATGTTTTAAATGCTGTAAATAGTGCTTGTATAAGATAATGTTCACAGGATGCTACAAAAACCCATGGAACAAGACCCTGTGATATTTTGCTCTGATTAGGTGCATATCATTGATGGGACACCTCTATGAATCTGCTTATCTTGTGCCTTGTGGTAGGATTATTGAACACAATTTTAAACTGCAGATTGCTGTGCCATTCATATGAACTCACTCTGTCACTCATGCCCGCCTACCTGTCACCTTTCAACTTATCTTCAAAAAGAGTCGGCTTTGTGTGACCTACTTTCTTTCAGCAATATGTCAATGCTTTTATCCTCAAAATTGGCTGTCATATTCTTGCCGATGTTGTTGTAGACACTATGCAGAAGACAGCCACAATGACAAAAGTTCCTTTATTGTAAAACAAACAGACTAATTCAAGATGCAAAATAGGCAAACTTCAACTCTCCAATCACCAACACTGATAACAAAAATCATCATCTTCTCCAGCTCAGCCTTCGATGAATAAGGAAAAGAGTATTTAAGGATCAGTGTCCCAAACCCAAGACGAAGATCACGGTTTAATGGATAGCAGTGATCCCAGTGCTTCTTTATACTTAAAAGACCAAAGCAGTCTGCTCAAAGCCAGGACAAGTGGTACCAATGGTACTTTTGCAAGAACCAACAGAAAAGCAACCCAAACTTAATGTTGTCTTCCAAGCCACCTTGCCCTGTACTGAGGTCCTGGTCACTTAGAACCAACTCCCGTTAGATGGGTCACTCTTGTGCCTGACATTCGACTCCTGAAACAACTGTTCTACTTGGGCTTGCTCATGGCAAGAGACTCCCAGAAAGGCAGCAGAATTGTTTTAGGAATGTCGTCAAGGAAATCTTGCAAAGGTCAAATATATCCATTGACCCATGGGAGATCCTGGCTTGTGACTGACCAAAATGGAGAAGGCTTGTACAGGAAGACACCAAACATATGGAGAGACTTTGTTGGGAATGTCACATCATTGAAGGGAGTTCACAGACCTTCATACTGCTCATTTTCCCAACCCTTCAAGTACCAGATGTGGAAAAGTCTGCAGACTACACATTGGACTTAATAGTCATCTCAAAGGACTGGCTCAGCAGAATCACTTCAGAATAATTAGAGACAGATAATGCCAGATATTGGACAGCAAAGTCAGCATTGTTTCCTTAAAATGAGAACAGTCTTTCAAGTCAGGATTCCAGCTGTCATTTTCTAGCCTTCTGAACATATATGCCCACTAGGCTGTGAGTCGTGTGTGTAGAATATGTTTTTTATAACATATATATTCAAGGGTTATTGTGCCAATTGCCATCTTTTTGATTTAATTTGGTTTTGATTTAATTTGATTTATTGTCACATGGGCACAGTAGCACAGTGGTTAGCACTGCTGCTTCACAGCTCCAGGAACCTGGATTCGATTCTCGGCTTGGATCACTGTCTGTGTGCAGTTTGAACATTTCTTCATGTCTGTGTGGATTTCCTCTGGGTGCTCTGGTTTACTCCCACAGTCCAAAGATGTGCAGGTTGGAATGACTGGCCATGCTAAAATTGCCCCTTAGTGTCCTGAGATGTGTAGATTAGAGGGAGTCGTGGGTAAATGTGTAGGAATAAGGGGGGTAAGGCCTGAATGGGATTGTGATCAGTGCAGACTTGATGGGCCAGATGGCCTTTTCTGCACTGCAGGGATTCTATGATTTCTATGTATTAGTATACAGTGAAAAGCATTGTTTGTCTTGTCTACCCAGACAAAGCATACCGTTCATAAAGAAGGAAACAAGAAACTGGAGAATGTAATGTTACAATCATAGCTTGGGTGTAGTTTTAAAGAGTTAGAATGAAGTTTTAGAAGCTTAGAATGAAAGTAAAAGAATTAGAAGGTATGCTAGGCACAGCTTGCAAGAAGTCACTCGGTCTGGTGCCATCCTGGAATTTTTTTTTCTAAATGTCCTCGCATAGATGGTGGCAAACTTTCTTCTTGAACCATGTAGTGAGGATTCTCCTACTGCTGTTCAGCAGGTTATCTATTCGCTTGTAATGTTTCTGACAAGCTATACTGTTGTTGAGTGCAGTTGACTTCATCATAGAATCATTGAATCTCTACAGTGCAGAAGGAGGCAATTTGGCCCATTGAGCCTGCATCGACAATAATCCCACACTAGCTAAATCCCTTTATCCCCATGTATTTCCTCTGCCTGACAATAAGGGGAAATTTTATATGGCTAATCAACTTAACCCGCGTTGCTTTGGACTGTGGAAGGAAACCAAAACACCCAGAGGAAACCCTAGGACACATACTGAGTACTTGCAAACTTATGTTTCTTGCTTAATAGCATACAATTAATTATTTTACATTTCCATAGAAAGATACTTACTCCAAACAAATGGTACACTATAGGTTAGCCTGATATTGATGTATTCTCTGTATTGAGAACTCTGTGGACTTGTTCTGCTGTAGTAAGCTGAGATTGAACCAAGTTCTGCGGAAGTGCTGGTGTAAGTCTATTTAAGTAGGTTAACCGCTGGAGATTTAATTAATTATACAGGAATTATCTGTTTTGCAAGTGAAATCCACTTGATGCCATGAGAAAGCCTATTCACACTCCACTGTTTAAAACTGTTCCTTCCCACTTAGTTACCATTAAATCCTTGTCAACTATTTTGCAATCAACTTGAGTCCACCAGGAGGCTTTGTTTTCAGAGAATTCGTTTCAAGCCTTATGGACACAGTCCAAGCAACTACAGCTGGCAGCTCAAAGAATCAGAGTATCTTAGAATGATAACAGCACAGGAGGTCATTTGGCCCATCGGGCAGAATTTCACAACCTCACTCGACTTGAGATCGGAAAATCCCACCTGTGGTCAATGGACATTTCCATTGTCCGTTCCTTGCCTACTCTAATTCTGAGGCAGATCGGGGAGGGAAAATTCACTTAAGGTAGATTGTCTCCGTGCCAGCACTCTGCGACAGCAAATCAATTAGTTCCACTCGCTTCACCCTTTCCATACAATTTCTTTTTCTTTTCTGCTGCTTATCCAATTCCCTATTGAAAGTCATGACTGAATCTGCCTCCAATGTATTCCTAGGTAGTGTTTTCCAAATGCTAATAATTCACTGTAAAAATATTTTCCTCTTGTCAGTGTTGGTTCTTGTCCTTCAACTTTAAATACTGTCTTCTGGTTCTCCACCCTTCTGTTATTTGGAATGGCTTCTTACTGGATACCCTGTTCAGACCCTTCATATCGCTACTGAATCTCCTCTCAAACTTCTTTTCTCTAAGGAGAAGAAACCTAGCTTCTCCAAACTATAACATCCAAATAACTGAAGTGCTTTGCCCCTGGAATCATTCTTGTATATCTTCTCTGACCCTCCTCCAAAGCCTTATCATCCTTCCTAAAATATTTTACCTAGAGTCAGGTTAGGTGTATTGCCATGCTAAATTCTTCCTCAGTTGATTTAGTTGATTTATTATCGTCACAAGCAGGCCGATATTAATATTGCAGTGAAGTTACTGTGAAAAGTGTACCCAAACAGGCACTGCAGTGTGGCGACTAGGGAAATTGCAGTGTTAATATAAACCTACTTGTGGCACTAGTAAATAAACTTTAAAAAAGAATTGGATAGAATGGACCAATTGAAGTGTTTTATAAAGGACTTAAGGTGGCACAGATTAATTATATATTGTTCTCCTGCTGTTCTTTTCAAATATTAGGTTCAACATTGTATCCTGCCCCCTCAAATATTTAAATTTATTATAACAAGAGCATAAATGCAACATACTGTGGATACAGTATTTATTATGCTATTTTCCCTTGTAAATTCTGCACCCTCACCTGTGGGAGCAAAGAGGGAAGTCAGATATAGATTTTTAAATAGATGCAAATCACCAATAGATATTTAAATATCTATTGGTGATTTGCATCTTAGAGTTAATGGATGGATCTTTGAAATGCCTCATAGAATCCGACAGTGCAGAAGGAGGCCACTTGGCCCATCGATTCTGCACCAACCACAATCTCGCCCAGGCCCTATCCCCATAACTCCATGTATTTACTCAGCTAGTCCTCCTGATATTAAGGGGCAATTTAGCATGGCTAATCAACCTGACCCACACATCTTTGGACTGCGGCGGAAAACGTGAGCACCTAGAGGAAACCCACGCAGGCATGGGGAGAATGTGCAGACTCTATACAGATAGTGACCCAAGCCAGGAATTGAACTCAAGTCCCTGGTGCTGTGAGCAGCAGTGCTAACCACTGTGCTGCTTTTATTTTAGGTATTCAGTCGCACTTTACTTGAGATTGAAGGAAAACGCCAGATATAAACTTAGAAAATGAAAGCATTTTTACCACCAATGCTTTTGGCTCAAACTCAACATTTGTGATAACATAACATGTTCTTGCATGGCTCGGAATTGATGGTTTAAGTTTTGTGATATTTTCATTCTTGTAAAGATTGTGAGGTGCATCGCTTGTAAGAGTCAACTAGTGCCTTTAGGAGGCAGCTACATAATAACTCAGTACGGGAAGGGTAAGTCTGCCATTTAGTTTCTCATTTAATTAGAATCAGCTGTAATTTTAATGTTGCTCTGGCAATCTGTTTTGTTTTAATAAAAATACATTTTCATTAACTATAATGGTTTTAAGTTGTGCCATCTAATCCATAGTCACAATTTATGAGATTCTACAAATGCAAATCTGTTGCTTATTTATTTAAAAAGGATCCTTGAAGCACACTGCCATCCACTCACTAATGGGTGAGGGCCAGCCCAGAGCCTTTCATGTACTAATTGAAGTAACTACCAGCATACAGTTGCAAAATACATGTTATTCTGTGCCACTAAATGCATACCATGTAGGTAAAAAGCTTTGGACCAGCCATTGGTACCAGCATTATGCAGGCTCCAAAGGCACAAAATGATGCTGGTCGCGCTGGCAACTATTTCTAGCATATTCCGTGCACCACCCCAAGCTGAGCAAGATGTTACCTCGGGCATATTATGAGTGTGCATCAGGAGAGGTCTGACAGTGATAGCAATCAGCCATTCAAATTGACTTAATGCACATCTTTCAAACATGGTCAATGCAGCTCCAGTCAATGCTTGTGTTAATGACTCCAGCAGAACATGTATTCAACTGCATGAGAGATTTCTCTACTTACTTAAAGCCATCTAATTTTCAGGTGAGGTCCTCAACCCCTTAATGTACTCCTTACACACTTATGACAGTGTGGCCAAATGCACCTCCAACTCAATTTTCAAGTTTGCTGATGACACCACTGTAGTGGGTGGGATCTCAAACAATGATGAGATGGAGTACAGGAAGGGAATAGAGAATTTGGTGAACTGGTGCAAAGCTAATAATCTCTCCCTCATTGTCAACAAAATGAATGAAAGAGGCATCAACTTCAGGAAGTGTAGTGGAGGACATACCACTGTCTACATCAATAAGTTTGAAATAGAAATGGTCAAGAGCTTCATGGCCTGGTCCCTCCATGTGGATGCTATGGTTAAGAAAGCCCTTACTTTCTCTATGCCTCTACTTTCTCAGGAGGCTAAGGTGGGGATATCACTACGATTCTCACCACCTTTTACAGATGCGCCAAAGAAAGCATCCTTTCCAGACATATCACAACTTGGTATGGCTCCTGCTCTGTTCAAGATTGCAAGAAACTACAAAAAGTTGTGAATGAAGGCCAGTCCATTACTCAAACCAGCCTCCCATCCATTGGCTCTGTCTACCCTTCTTGCTGCCTCAGAAAAGCAGCCAGCATAATCAAGGACCCCCATGTACCCCAGACATATCCTCTTCCATTGGTAAGAAGATACAAAAGTATGTGGTCACATATCAACTGACTGAAAAACAGCTTGTTCCTTGCTACCATCAGACTTTTAAATGGACGTACCTCGCATTAAATTGATCTTTCTCTACATCCTAACTGTGACTGTAATACTACATTCTGCACTCTTTCCTTTCCTTCTCTATGTACAGTATGTACAGTATGCTTTGCTGTATAGTGTGCAAGAAACATTATTGTCACATGCATACTAATACATGTGGCAATAATAAATCAAATCAAATTTTAACTTTCGCTGAGGTGAAATTTCTGGAAATGCTGTTGCTTGTTTTTGAAGGCTTGTTGGTAAGCTGATGCATCCCATCAGGGAGGGTAGAGTCATCCAAGACTTTCTTTAGACCTGCAAGCTGAATGAGTAATGGACCAGAGTATGAAGAGGAGAGAAGCGCTGCAAAGGATGCAGATGTGGACTCAGTCAAAGGCCCCCACTTTTCATGGAAGACCTCTGATACATCCACCTAACCCTGAAGCAATGCTTGAGGTGTCTCAGATCCAATAAGGCAAAAGGGGAACAAATGCCACTGCCAGTGTCACAGTCACATTAAAGTTCTATGCAGGTGAAATGTCTAACATCTCCCAGTAAGTTGTCGATTACTGCATCCGAGAGGTAACAGAAGCCTCGAATGTGAAGGAGCAATTGCATCATGTTCCCTCTACTCATAAAATCATAGAATTCCTACTGTACAGAAGGAGGCCATTTGGCCTATCAAGCCTGCATCAATTCTTCAACAGAGCACCTTACCTAGGTCCTGTCCCCAAACCTAGGACGTGTTTGTCCCCAAACATTTACTCCACTATAAAGGACACCAAAGGACAACTTAGCAGGGCCAATACATGTATTTTTGCACTGTGGGAGGAAACCGGAGCACCTGAAGGAATTCCACGCAGATGTGGGAGAACATACAAACTGCACGCAGTCACTCAAGGCTAGAACTGAATCTGTGCCCTGGTGCTGTGAGCCAGCAGTGCTAACCACTGTGCCTCCTCCAAGGAAGGAGATGTGGCTTAGCCAGGATGGCAGGTTCCCTGACGTGCATGCAAATTGTAGCTCCCTGATGTCAATGCAAAGAGGTACAGGAATAGTATTCTACATGTGTTGTTAGTGACTGGTCATGCACTGTACAGCATGTCAGTGAATGCTCGTTATTCTGGCAGCAGCAATACCTTCATTCTGAATCAGTCTGATATCCCCACCATTTCTGGCCACGAAAGAAGAACCAGAGGCTGATAGCTCGGAGACAAAGGATGTCCCTTGTACAATTAAAGCAAATTACTGCGAATGCTGCAATCGGAAACAAAAACAGAAAAATGCTGTAAAATCTTAATGGATCTGACAGCATCTGACAAAGAGTCTTCCAGACTCTGCTCTCTCTCTCTCTCTACTGATGTTGTCAAACTTGCTGCATTTTCTGTTTGATACCTTTCTAGACCTGGCTGATGACCAACCCCATGCCCACCCAGCCCCCCAACTCATCCCTCCACCACCCAATGGGCATACAATTAAAGTGTAGCCACCATGAAGCAGACCAATAGGATGTGTGCACAGGCAATGCTTCAAGGACCACTTGGGGTAGGCGAAGAAACCCAGTTTTTCATCTGGAGTGTTCCTCTCCAAGTTTACAGTGAATTTGTTCATCCTCCACAACATTATCTTCAGGATGGCAGAGTGATCTGTGACATGCAGAGTAGTTGGCACAGTCTAATCACAGAACGGAATACATCACCAACAGAATCAAACAGTTTGAAATTTAGTGCAGGTAGGAATTTGGCGCAGAGAGTGAAGGAGGTGCTGCTTTTTGACTCCAATACTTGCTATAGATAAACAGCTAAAGCAACAGCAAAGATATTCAGAATTAAGTTATAATTCAGCTTCTCCAAAGGGATAGTTTCCTAATTCCTTTTGGGGAAATTAGCAACTGTCGCTAACAAGAGAAGATAAAGAGTTTATTAACTCAAAGGAAAAGGCTTATAATGTTGCCAAAAACAGTGGTAAGCTTGAGGGTTGAAGAGAATATCAGAATACCAAATGAGCAGGAAATTGGTAAAGAATGAGAATAAAGTAACATGGAATCGACCAGCCAGAGGCATAAAAGCAGGTTGTGAATGTGGTTATACATATGCAAATAAGAAGAGATTAGAGAATAGAAAGAGGTGCATTAGAGGCATGAATAGGTAAAAATAGAATGGGGGTGGCAGAAAAATAAAGAAAAGGGGGCAGCACTAAAGATGGTACAGTGATTAACACTGCTGCCTCACAGCGCGAAGGACACAGGTACATTTCCCAACTTGAGTCACTGCCTGTGTGGAGTTTGCACATTTTCCTATGTCTGCATGGGTTTCCACCGGATGCTGCACGTGCTCTTACAGTCTAAAAGGTGTGCTGGGTTAGGTGCATGGACCCGAACAGATGCCAGACTATGGCGACGAGGGGATTTTCACAGTAACTTCATTGCAATGTTAATGTAAGCCTTACTTGTGACTAGTAAATAAACTTTAAAAATGATTTGCAACTGTTTCATAGTAGAAGATACAAAAAAACATAGTGAAAAAACCAAGCTTCTGGAGATTTAAAGAAATTAATGCGTACTTCATAAAGCAAAAGTGCTGGAGAAATTAATGGGCTGAAAAGACAACTAACCCCCTTGACTTGATCGCTTACATCCAAGGGTTTTAAAAAAGAAAGCTACAAGAGTAGTGTGTATATTGATTTTGATCTTCTCTAGATTCTAGATTGATGCATTTGAATTGGAAAGTAGCAAACATAATTCCATTACTTTAGAAAGGAGGGAGAGTGAATAGAGGGAATTGTAGACCAGTTAGCCTGACATCAATGATAAGAAAAATGTTCAAAAATATTGTTAGGGACAAGTTAGTAGGAAAGTGTGGAATATAACAGGGAAAATTGAAGTTTTTTTCCACTTTGATAGGAAAAATAAAAATCAGGATACTTTTCAAATGGTGATACTACTTCCAATTCCATTTGGCCCTAATGTTGTGCATAGCCTTTGTGTTGAATTTTACAAGGCGCCTGATTCCCTGTGTCTCCAGCTAAACAGTCAGTGGGGAACCCATTGAGGGGAACATTGGCCATGCAGCCATTTAACAACCTTTAATGGGCTGGAGATGGGATTTTATTCCCTCTGGGTCAGGGTGTCCCATTTCAGAGAGATGCCAGTCTCTGATTTGCCAGCAGTTCTCCTGCACATTGGAACAAATGGATTGGATTGGGATTCAGGTCAATGAATGGTGAGCATGTGGGAAATGTTGGTATTCAAGGGGTCTTTAGTGTTCTTATAAATGAATCACAGGAAGTTAACATGCAGGTTTTGGACTATAGAACTTCCATTCGGGCGACAGCAGTCTAGGCTGGGAGACTAACCAGTAACAGCAAGGTCACCTGTGGCATGAGCAGTGATGGGAGCACAAATACTGATGTTCTGACAGAGGATAGCAGGTTTGTGCCTCACAGTGTCCCATGGCACAACCTCTACCCTGCGCATGGCATATCACCAACTTTCGTAATCTGTATCTGCCAGAGCAGAGTTTGCTGCAATGGTTGGCATCTCCCTTTGAGCACATGAGGTCTACAATCAGGACAACAACAGTTCAATCATGCATGAGAGCAACCATGGGTCTCAGACTGACCTTCCACTGCAGCCCTGACACTTTGGGTGCTTCTACCTGTGTTGACAGTGGTCACTTGGTGCTGTGTCTGATGGGGTCTGCAAGTGCTATCATGGCAATGGTCACCTTTTCATGATGGAGTGGATGAACTCCAAACTCTGTGCCAGGTTGAAGCCTGATTCCCCAATGCTCCTTGACAATTTTTAAAATGTATTCATTTATGGGATGTAAATGCTGCTGGCTGGGCCTGCATTTATTACCCATCCAAAACTGTCCTTCTTTTCAGAGGTCTTATGAGAGTCAACAACTTTACTGTTGCTCTGGAGTTGCATATAAGCCAGACTGGAAAAGGACAGCAGATTTCCTGAAGGACATTCGTGAACCAGGGTAAATGCATGAGAATACTGTGTGGGTGGGATTGTGACCAGTGCAGACTCAATGGGCCAAATGGCTTCCTTCTGCACTGTAGGGATTCTATGATCAATATTTTTTTATAATAATCAATAGTAGTTTCATGGCCAATATTAGGCTTTTAATTCTAGATTTTTACTGAATTCAAATTTCACCGTTGCCATAGGTGGGATATTAGTCCAGTGATACTATATAGAATACTTCTATACTATTGCACTCCCCCCCCACCCTCGACAGGCTTGCTGGGGTACCAAGCAGCTTGGTATATATTTTCATCAGCATCCTCGTCTACAGTGCCCCCCCCCCAATCAAAACTTTAATCGAACAAGGATACCACTTTGTCCCTGGTGAGCTGGTACACATGGTAACATTTTACTCTTTTTGCAGCCCATTCATGCCTAGTGCCTTGAGTAGATCTTGACTAAAGTAGCTTCTAAAGTCTGTGCAGAAACAGTAACTGAGCTATTCATTGCTCAAATCGAGCAATGATTCTTCAGGAGTGGTATGTAGGAACTGCTCTTGGGAAGAGAGGATAGGGTTATGGGGGATTGGTTGGGATGGAAAGTAAGACGACCATGATTACATTATCTGCAACACACACTTCATACCATGTAGCAGGATGAGGTTGAGGAGGGAATTGAGGCAGAGCATAGGACAATAACAGACTATCGTCCTCAAAGCTTTCAGCAATACCGCATGCAAAATGCTGTGTCATGGACGGGTCTATGATGGTGAGAAAGATCTCCTCATTAAGATTTAAGAGACCCAGACATTCGTGTTCTCCAGTGTTTATATTCTGGTGTCACCTATTTCTTCAAGAGAGCAAAACACCTGCAGTTGTGTTGCACTGTGCTTGCATAGTGTACTCACCGCAATGGATAGCTTGGGATATGTAAGGGCAGCAGTAGGTGGGTGGCATCATTGAAAGGTATGTGAGCATGAGATGGAGTATCTGAATGTAAGGTGTGAGCCTTGAATGCCAGAGACTACTGATGGCTGAATGATGGAGATGTTGTCAGTTGGTGGTGTAGTAGGTATGAAATATCTTTTGGCGTTGCATCCATTGACCTTGGCCACCTCTGTGAGGTCATTGAACTTTACCTAGTACTGCTGCCACGAGGTGTCCAGCATTGACTTCCCTTGCCGCCTGCTCACATTTCCTTACGAGAATGTCCCTTGATAGTCTCCTGGTGCCTAGTGAAAACATTTCCTCCCTGTGTCTGATACCTGAATGAGGTCTAAGGCCTTCAGCACTGTGACTTTGAACCTGGATGCTCTTTCTGTGCCCTGGTGCTCCGTGGTTTTTGCTTCTTGCAGTTATTTTCACTCAGTGACAGTTTCCTTTCAGTCAGTGCAGCAGCTCTTTAAGAGGGCCTCTAGGAACCAGGGGCCAGCTGAAACGTAGACTAGCCATACATGCTGTTGGGGGCCCTGTTGACCATGCAGCCAGCTAGCAGAGGCGGCATGGTTAGCTGGATTCTAAAACCAGGCCAGTGAAGAGCTAGCATGATGTTTGACTGCTGTCTGCCTCAGCAGGACAAGGTACAAGCAGTTAGTGAAGCATGACTGAAAACAGGTGCAGATCCAATGCAGGTTCAGTGACTACAGTTCAAAAGTAATCCATTGCTTGTAAAACAGTTGGGATATCCTAAGGATGTTTTAAGGGATTACGCAAAGTTCTTTTTACTAATAAAATAAAAATTTGCCATTGAGTCTGGGTTGCATTTTTCTGGTTCTGTGTTCTTTTCACCTTTGAGCTCTCCTGGCCTGCAGCCAGCGTCTCAAAGTATCCTCAGATATTCACTTTAATCACTCAACAGCTAACAGCACTCTGCCTGGGAAAGTCATTATCAACATAATTGGGAATTTTTAAGTATCGGCCTAAACCGCTCAGTGGGAGGAGCATAATTCAGCTTTTGTGTGGAGAAAGAGGTTAATGTATTTATTGTGGAAGATTATATTTCCTCCTATCTCACTAAGTCATGAAATATGTGCCTTGCTGTGATGTAGTTGATTTAGATGTTGATCACACACACACACACACACACACACACACACACACACACACACACACACACACACACACACACACACACACACACACACACACACACGTGCAACATACAAACACACAAATAAATGCACACATGTGCATACATATACACGCATGCACAAAAACACACATCCGCGCTCATGCACACTCACACACATGTAAACACACACACACGCATACACAGGCACACACATAAAAGATAAGATGGTCACTAGCTGGCTATAGAGTGGTCATGTGTAAACACATAGGACTCCAGAGTTATTGAACATGATCACAATCAGTCACATCCATTCATCTGTGATCGCAGCGTTGGATTCAAAAACAGTTCAAAAGACTGGAATGCAGAAGACGTCCTTTAGCCTCTGCAAAGTACATTAATGTTTTGGGTGTTGATTGAAGGGTGTTTCTGATGAGCATTAAGCTTTATGTACCTGGAGGTCTGATTTGGGTTTGATCAATTTGCTGCCAGGGTCACTGTAGGATTTCAATCAGGTGCCATTTCCCCCACACCCCACCAACCCCCACCCCCCCACACCCCCACACCCTCCACGCACACACCACCACCCCCACCCCCTCTCCCTGCCCACTGAGATTTCAGAGTCATTTTGTCTTTTCTAATGTGTAATTGCAGCAATATTGTTTGTATTTTATGTTGGTAGTTTTAATTCTGTTTTCATGGTGTAGAATTTCAAGTTGGAACAAGTATTTATCTCCATGCACACAGGGGCAGTTTCTATTTATCCAGATTCCATATGATCCATTTGATGCTTTAATTTACACCAGGTTTTTTAGACCAAGCTTTGCTACTCATGCCCAAAGTTTCCCTGTGCGTGCACCTGGCAGCTGGGGCTTTTCTGAAACATTGCTATTTAAAGTATCCTTCACATCAATGACAATAGAATCACACTGCAGGTCTAAATGACATGAGGTTAGCCATTTAAAATTTAGCATGAGGGTTATCTTTAAAATGCTCATTCAGGCTTTCAGATATATCACTATATATGTATGTAGACGTGGTGATCACCAACATAGCAGTGACTGACTACAATATGTTTAGGAGGTCACTGTACACACAGTTAGTGACTTTTGAGGAATTGCATAATATTTTTAGCCATTTAAGGAGTACACACTGGGGATAAACAAATTCTGGTTTTATTTTTCTCTTTTCATGGGGTGTGGGTGTCACTGAAGGTCACCTACCCCAATTGTTCTTGAACTAAGGGGCTTTGTAGGCCATTTCCACTTCTGTTATCCAGCAATCCAGATGGAATTTTGCAACAACCATTATTGAGACTAGCTTTGCAATTCCAGATTTTATTAATTGATTTCAACCTCAGCAGCTCCCAAGGTGAGAATTGAACCCATGCCACCAGAGCGTTACTCTGGGCGTCTGGAATACTAGCCCAGGGGCAATGCCACTTGACCATCTCCCTGATGATAAATTATGACTTGAAATGTCAACTCTGTTCCTTTCTACGTTAGGAACTGCCAGGCGAACAGAGTATTTGCAGCTTTTTCTGTTTTTATTTCAGACTTCCCGCATCCACACTACTTTGCTTCTGAACTGATGTTTGTTGCATTTACCATTATCGAATGAATAATCCAAAGTTTTTATCCTACAGGTACTTTGGTCCACCTTGTTGTCTAACGAGGGGCATACACACGATGGGTCATGAGAGGGCTGCTCTTGGATCTTTTTCGAGAGTATCCTAGTACTTCACGTCGTTAGCGTAAGCTTGACCTGGACCATTTGATGGGCAACATGACAGCTCAGTGACTATTGCTGTGCTGTGCAGATACATGGATTTGGGCCTGTGTCTGTGGGAGTTTGCGCATTCTCCCCGTGCTTGCGTGGGTTTTCTCCGGGTGCTCCGGTTTCCTCCCACATCCCAAAGATGTGCTTTTAGGCTAATTGGCAAAACAAATTCTCCCTAAATTGTCTCAAATTTGGTTTTTAATCCATAGATCTATTAACATGGACAGAGATCGCGGGTAGAGGTGGGAATATCAGGGTGGCGGCACGGGCTCGTTGGGCTGAAGGGCCTGTTTCCCGTGCTGTTTTGTTCTTTGTTCTTTGTATATCAGATGATGTACTGTCATGGTGCAAGCATTTAACGGCCTACATCTGGGTGGATGCATTCCACACTTGCATCAAAAAAATCCTGGATATTATGGGAATGAGTGGATAGTTGATAGAGAGGAAGTTTCCAAATCTTTCGAATGGATTTACCCTGAGTATTTCAAATGGAAAGTTTCATCCAAAGTTTTCTACGTATTGAACAGTTCTTAGGATCTGTCACAAAAAACCATCCACCTTGGTATGTGATTCTGTTGTGTCCCTACCTCTCTTAAAGTTTACAATCTTTTCTCATCTGTTTCCAAGTCCTGCAGTCACTCCAAAGAGAAGGCGATGGCCTTGGACAGTTAGACTTTTAATTCAGAAACTCGACTAATGTTCTGGGAACCCAGATTCAAATCCCGCCAAGCAGATGGTGAAATTTGAATTCAATAAAAAATATCTGGAATTAAGAATCTACTGATAACCACGAAAACATTGTTGATTGCTGGGAAAAGAAAACATTTGGTTCACTAATGCCCTTTAGGAAAGGAAATCTGCTATCCTTATATCACATGGGTCTGGAGTCACATGTAGATCAGACCACAGTATTTGAGTCTCAGTTGCCCTCGGGCAACTAGGCATGGGCAATAAATGCTAGTCAGCCAACGATGTCCATGTCTGAATGAAAGAAAAAGTACCTGGCATTCATGATACATTATGGGTGCGGGTCCCATCTCGCACATTGACACGATTTGAGTGCTGTTGCTCCCAACATGCTGACAAACTCTGTTTCCCATCTTCCCAGCCTTTAGCCAAACATTTCTTTTTCCATAAAGACACCATATGCAGCCTTGATTTTTTTTGCCTGCCAGAGTCTCTTGGCAGCCTGAAAATACTTCAGTAAATCCTAATTGTAGCTTTTTAAAGGAAGAAGCTAATTTAATATGTTTGCTTGTGGTAAAGAATATTGAACTCACAACAAAGAATTGAGAACATGAGGCGAAGGGATGCTTAAAAAAGCACCGTCTTCATGAAGGAATGCTTGACGACCTTCGACCGCTTGTTTACTCACAATCTAAGGACATTTAAACAGTACACAGCACCCTTTCACTTGCCAATGATATTATCATGACAAAAATGATGTTATGGTCCTTCTTTCCAGACAAAAGAAGCACTTGGCAAGCATGCTTTCATGAAGACTTTACTGCCTACTCATTGAGTTGTTCATTAGCCAAAATCAAAACCATGTTGCATCCAACTCAATATACGTGTGTGTTGCATGGAACAATCCTAGCATTTCTTACTGGCGGGTAACCAACGATGTAGGCCTGGCTCCAACAATTGGTTACCAAGCATTTGGGCAGAAGACTGAACCCAGTTGGGAGCTATTTGCACTGTTTTGAAAATGAGCTGTGGAGATTTGTTAGCTGAATCCCTGGCCATAAAAGATTGATTTGCCTCTCAGCTTGATGAAAGGGTTTTTAGGACATTGCGTTTTCCCAATATTCAGCCTGGGACCATTCAGATCATAGTTGCTCCTTCATTTAATTTATTCAGTTAAGTTACCAGCATTTTTCAAAACGGTTTTTGCCATTCATTAAATTTTACTCTGAAATTTGTTTAGGGGATTCATAGCAAATTAATTGAGCAGTTTAATATCACCCTCTCTAATGATCCTCTTCATGGTTACTCATCAATGCTTGATCATGGCAGTTCTGTCATCTGTTTGCAGCTATTCCACTTAAGAGTTTGCTGATGACTGACCTGATTTGGTCTGAACCATGCTTTAATTTCTCCCATGTCAAGGTTATGCAAGTAATTATCTTTTCACTTTATTCAGAAATGGAACAGGCGTTGTACCTACGTGAAGCCAACATCAAAATCTGAAGAAATGCTTTTGGTATTGGAAGGTCCAATAAGCTTTTCCTTGGTGTCCATTAGCCAGAATTACTGAATTCTGACCAACAATTTTTAGTTGTCAGCATTCTTTTCTGGGTTTAAGTTCAGCGTGTATGCTTTTTTTAATTCAGTGAGTGAGTTGTCAGTCCTGAATCCTGCCTTTAAATTCCTTCAGCTACCTTTTCCACGGTTCCCTGATTCACCTGCAATAATATCTTAAGGTGGCTACCGGGGAGTTAGCCCAATGAAATGATTTAAAGAGGTAATCAGTAAGGCACCACACTAACTAGTTATAGAAAGAATCATCGAATACTTATAGTGCAGCAGGGGGCCATTCAGCCAATAAAGCCTATACTGACCTGACAAAATCCACCCTATCCCCATAACCCCACATATTTACCCTGCTAATCCCCCTGACACTAAGGGGCAATTTAGCATGGCCGATCAAGCCTCCCTGTACGTTTTTTGGAGTGTGGGAGGAAACCGGAGTACCCTGAGGAAACCCGCAGCAGACATGGGGAGAATGTACCAACTCCACACAGATAGTGAACCAAGACCAAGAATCAAACCGAGGTCCCTGGTGCTGTGAAGCTACATTGCTAACTACTGTGCTAGTGGTCAGGTTACAAACTACAAATTTGATTGCTGAACTAATGTGGTGGTGCTGGGTTTGTATCTCATTTAACAGCACAAGCTTAATGCTAAAATTTATATCTGGTACCTCAGATCAGTAAAAAAGTTATCATCCTCAAGGTAATTAACAAACTCTGCTCAACAGAATTCTACTCAATATACGCTGGAGAAATTGTAGCATTTTGCTTATGAATACCCTATTTTACAAAACTGCTTTTAAAATCCAAACAGCACAGAACCTAATGCTCGATTAAGTTTAACAGACAAGACTTTTGTCCCACCTTGCACACATCTTTGTAATCACACATTGGGGCAAATTTTCTTCAATACAATACTAATAAAAGCAGATAATGCAGGAAATACAATATCCATGAAGAGAGAAACAGGGTTAATGTTTCAGGTTTATGAGCTTATAGCAGACCTGGAAGAAGTTAGAGAGGTATGGAAGAGTTATGAATGACAGGATCTTGAATAGCTGCTATGAGAAAACAAAGAAAATGCCAGACTAACAAAAGAGGGGAAAAAAAACAAAAAAGAAAGAGCAAACAAAATGTTGCAGAGATTACTATATAAAATTGTTGAACTCAATGTTGAACTCAGATAACTGATTTGGTCGCTGGTGAGGGAAAGTGAAAATCAGAGGTTGCGATCTCGCTGACGAGATTTGTGATATCCAGGTTTAGCCAGATTTTGAACCTTTGCCACCATTCATGTGAATAGCGAGTATGGGCTCAAGGTCACCCTCCCCCCTACTCTCCAATGTCTTTGGCCACGTATTTTCTTTCTGAGCTTGTGGTTTCCATTCTCCCCCAGGAGACTATGGTAGACAAGGTAGAAGAAGGATAGGAATGAGGCACTCACTGAGTGTTAAAATGGGCGGTGCAGACTTGTCGGGCTGAAGAGCCTGTTTCCTGTGCTGTGTTATTCTTTGTTCTTTGTCTTTGTTCAGACAAAAATCCATGGCACTATTTTAAAGGGTGCAGGAGTAATCCCCAATGTCTTGACCAATATTCATCCAACAGTTAGCATCACAAAAAAATTGTTTAATCATAGAGTCCCCTCAGGATAGCAGGAGGCCATTTGGTCCATCAAGCCTGCATCAACATTTCCACCCAGGCCCTATCCCTACAACCCACATATTAACTTTGCTAATTCCCCCTGACACTAAGAGACAATTTAGCATGGTCAATTAACCTAACCTGCACATCTTTTGGACTGTTGGAGAAACTGGAGCATGCGGAAGAAACCACCCAGACATGGGGAGAATGTGCGAACTCCACACAGACAGTGACCGAGGCTGGAATTCAACAACAAGGTTGTAGAGACTTGCTTTTCAAACTGGAGGTCTGTGACCAGCGATGTGCCTCAGTGTTAGGTCCACTGTTATTTGTCATTTATATAAATGATTTAGATAAGAATGCAGGGTGCATGGTTAGTAAGTTTACAGATGATACCAAGATTGATGGCATACTGGACAGTGAAGAAAGGTATCTCCAATTGCAATGGGATCTTGATCAATTGGGCCAGTGGGCTACAAATGGCAGATGGAGTTTAATTTAGACAAATGCAAGGTGAAGCGTTTTGGTAGATTGAACCAGAGCAGGACTTACTCAATTATTGATAGGGCATTTGGGAGAGTTACAGAACAAAAAGGTACATGCTCATAGCTCCTTGAAAGTGGAGTCACAGATGCACAGAGTAGTGAAGAAGGCATTCGGCATGCTTGGTTTCATCGGTCAGATCATTGAATACAAGAGTTGGAATATCTTGTTGAAATTGTACAATTGTACATTGGTGAGGCCACACTTGGAATACTGTGTGCAATTTTGGTCACCCTATTATTGAAAGGATATTATTAAACTAGAAAAGATTTACTAGGATGCTACCGGGATTTGATGGATGGAGTTATAAGGAGAAGCTGAATAGACTGGGACTTTTTTCTCTAGAGGGAAGAGGCTGAGGGGTGATCTTATAATGAGGAGCATAGACAAGTAGATTTTTTTCCTAAAAGCAGAGGAGTCTAAAATTAGAAGGCATAGATTTGAAATGAGAGGTGAAAGATACAAAAGTGTCCAGAGGTGCAATTTTTTCACACAGAGGACAGTGAGTGTCTGGAACAAGTTATCAGAGGCAGTAGTAGAGGTGTGTACAATTTTATCTTTTAAAAAGCATTTAAATAGTTACATGGATATGATGGGTATAGAGGGATATGGGCCAAATGTGGGCAGTTGGGATAAGCTTAGTGGTTTTAAGAAAAAGGTGGAAGGACAATTGGGCCAAAGGGCCTGTTTCCATATTGTAACCTCTATGATTCTACGACATCCAATCAACAACATAAAATTTGTTTATTCTGACATTATCATTCTGCTGTTTATGGGATTTTGGTGTCACAAGTTGGTTGCCATTTTCTTACATCACATCAGTGACTAAACTTCAAAAAGTATTCACTGGCTGTAAAGCACTTTGAAATGTCTGGACGTGATGAAGAGTATTATGGGAGAAATTTTCTGCTCCCGTTTTCAGGGGTAGGAGTGGCAGAGTGGACAGAGTCAAACTGGAGCACCAAAATTATTATTACCCTGGTGGGAATTTCCTGATCCATGTCTCTACCCCCACCTAGCAAGAAGGCATTCCTGTTTGCACGAATTTAAATATAATTATCAGGACTTTAAGCCTGGTACAGCCCCACATTAATTTGCCATTCACACCAACTTAAATGATGACAGATTGCCCACAATGTGCATCTGGCAAGCAGAACCCGCTAGAAATCCATAGCTGAGTAAAGTACCCTCAGGGTTGAGGGTCATGCCCAGGCAGTCCCAGGTGTGTGTTGTGTGGGTTGAAGGGGAGTTCCGTGGCAATGGGTGGCAGAATTCTGGGAGCGAAGTGCTGGGGCTGAGGGAACTCTGAGATGGCAGGGTTGGAGGGGTGGGGGAGGTTGTTGAGGACCAAAGTTCTGTGAGAGAAGTGCCGAAGATGGGGAAGTTCCATGATGGGACTGTGGTGGGGGAAGGGCGGGGGGTAGAAATTGAGTTGTGTGTATGTATATATCTGTGCCTGTATGTGTGTATGCATACATGTGTGCGTATATGTCCGTGTGTGTGTGTGTGTGTGTGCATGTATGTGCGTGTGCATATATGTGTTTGTGTGTATATGTATGTGTGTATCTATGTGTGTGTGAATGTGTGTGTGTGTATGTGTGTATATGTGTGTGCATGCATCTGTGTGTGTATCTGTGTGTATATACAGTGCATAAGTATGTGTGTATGCACATATGTGTGTATGTGTGTGCATGGACATGTGTGTGTGTCTGTGTGTATATGTGGGGGGTGGGGGAGGTGACTGATCTTTCAATTTTTATTTATTTACATCAGGATGCCCTTTTGTTTAGTAACGTAAATTGCTGGGGTGTGCCCAGCAGCATGACATCATGGGACCCACTACTTTCATTTTTTTTTGGCAAAATGTTTAAAAGTATGGTGGGAAAGCCTATCTGGGCTACTCCCCGCTTTTCCCACCCGAGATAATACTTCGCCAAAAGAAACAAAATTCCACCATAGGTGAATTCATTCTTGATTTGCTTTGATTTATTATTTATCACATGTATTAGTATACAGCGAAAAGTATTGTTTCTTGCGTGCTGCATAGACAAAGCATATCGTTCATAGGAAAGGAGAGGAGAGAGCGCAGAATGTAATATTACAGTCATAGCTAGGGGTGTAGAGAAAGATCATCTTCACATAAGATAGGTCCATTCAAAAGTCTGATGGCGGCAGGTTATTTCAATTAATTACTGTAATTATTTAATTCCTACATTTATCAATTAAGGGGGAATATTTGTAACAAACAGTAGTCCCCAGAGCACATTTATGATTCTGCTGCAAATAGCGACTGAAGAAAGACCCCATTCTCAGAAGGCATGGATGGAAAATGTGAAATCAGGAGTCCGCAAGGTGAAAATAATTACAGTCAACAAGCAGTGATTGTGGTAAACACCATGCCAGCTGTGTAGCTATATAAGGTCACTGGCCTTCTCCAACTGTGACCAGCTTGGAATCCCACCCCCATATCCATAGTTACTGGAAGAGCAATTGGAGCAGTTTTATTAACCAGTTTGAGTAAAATGCACCATTTATTTGGTCATTGATGAAAACATGAAATAATTGTGGGCAAGATTTTAAAGTCACTTTTCTTCTGTATCAGTAACAATAATAATAATATCATTGTTTTACAGTTTCACATGAAACCAATTTTTAGAAGCTTTATTTTTGGATGAGGGTGTTGCAGGCTAGGCCAGCATTTGAGAAGAAAGTGGTGTCCCGCCTTCTCAAACCTCTGAAGTCCATTTTGGGTTAGCGGTGCTGTTAAGAGTTTGAGATACATCACCATGTAATCACATTTTATAAGCCATATCATATCTCTCCTTGTTTTATAGACAAAGTCATTTTGACCCTGGCTGTAATCTGTTTTGAAACATTTTGCATTGTAAAGACGGGTGTTTAACTATTTTGACTTCAGCAAATTAGATGCTGAGTTAACTTGCAAAGCTAATGTTGCTGGCTTGTGTATTAGCTTATGAAACAGTCCAAGAGTGTCTCCCCGGCGGTATGTTATCCCCAAATTGCTGCAAGCTAGTCCTTGAAGTTCCAGCAACTCTGTTATATTTATTCTTTCTCTGTGTGTTGTTTCATTGACTACAGTTGGTGGCCCTGATGGTTTGTAAAGAATTGTTTTAGTGTTGTTACTTATTGATAGCTAAATCCTGAATCAGAACAGCCAGGTTTGTTATGTTTAGCAAGTTGCGATATTACCAAATTAATAGGAACACAGATTTCAACTTCTTGCTCAAAGACTCCAAGAAACATAGAAACATAGAAAATAGGACCAGGAGTAGGCCCTTTCAATATGACCATACCTGATCATCTAACTCTGTATGATATTCCTGTTTTTAACCCCATATCCTTTGATTCCTTTAGCCGCAAGATTTATATCTATCTCCTTCTTGAAAACATACAATGTTTTGGCCTCAACTGCTTTCTGTGGGAGATAATTCCACAGGCTCACCACTCTCAAATCTTAATTCTAAATGATTTATCCCATATCCTTAGACTGTAACCCCGGTTCTGGACATCCTGCTATCAGGAAAATCCTGCCTGTATCTATGCTGTCTTGTCATGTTAGAATTTTATTAGTTCCTATGAGATTCCCCTTTCAGTCTTCTAAAAAACTCCAGCAATTATAATCCTAACACACTCAATTTCTCCTCATACACTAGTTTCACCATACCAGGAATCAGTCTGGTAAACCTTCTCTGCACTCCCTCAATAGCAAAAATATCCTTCCTTAGATATGGAGACCAAAACTGCACAAGGCCCTGTATAATTGCAGCAAGACATCCCTGTTCAGACCCCAACTATGGCTGTAACACTACATACTGCACTCTTTTGTTTTCTTCTCCATGAACGGTATGCTTTATCTGCATAGTGTGCAAGAAACAATACTTTTCACTGTAAGTTAATACTTGTGACAATAATAAATCAAATCAAATCAAATCAACATCCTATTTGACTTCTTCACTGCCTGCTGCATCTGCATGCAATGGTTGGCATACAAGGACACCCAGATCTCATTGCACATTCCCCTCTCCAAATTTATGGCCATTCAGGTAATAATCTGCCTTCCTGTTTTTGCTACCGAAGTGGATAACCTCACATTTGTCGACATTATACTGCATCTGTGATGCATTTTCCACTCACTCAACTTTTCTGAATCATATTGAAGCATCTCTGTATCCTCTTCACAGCTCACCCTCCCACCAGTTTTGTGTCATCTGCAAATTTGAAGATATTGTATTTAGTTTCCTCATCTAAATCTTTCACATATATTGTGAATAACTGAAGCCTCAGAACTAATCCCTGCAGTACACCACTAGTCACTGCCTGCTACTTGGAAACAGACCCATTTATTCCTACTTTTGTCTCTTTACTGCCAACCAGTTTTCTATCCATTTCAATACACTACCGTCAATCCCATGCATTTTAATTTTACACGCTAATCTCTCATGTAGGACTTGGTCAAATACCTTCTGAAGTTCCAAATAAACCACATCTACTGGATTCCCGTTATCAACTCTATGAATTACATCCTCAAAGGATTCCAGTAAATTTGTCAAGAATGATTTCCATTTTGTAAATCCCTGTTGACTCTGGCTGATGCTGCCACTGCTGTTCAAGTGTTCTGTTATTAGATTTTTTATAATGCTGAAATTTTCCCCACTACTGACGTCAGACTTTAATTTTCCTGTTCTCTCTCTACTATCTTTCTTAAATAGTGGAGTTACGTCTGCTACTCTCCAATCCATAGGACTCTGTTCTAGAGTCTGTAGAAACTTGGAAGATGACCACTAATGCATCCACTATTGCTAGAGCCACTTCCCTAAGTACTCTGGGATGTAAGTTATCATGGCCTGGGGATTTATTAGACTTCAATCCCAACCATTTGCCCACCACCATTTCCCTATTAAGACTGATTTCCTTTGATTCCTCCCTCTCTAAATATTCTCTAACATTCCTGGTATGTTGTTTGTGTCCTTCTTTGTGAAGACAGAACAAAAATATGCATTTAATTGGTCAGTTATTTCTTTGCTCCCCATTATAAATTCCCATGCTTCTTGACTGCTAGAGGTCTACATTTATCTTGATCAATCTTTTTCTCCTCACATACCTACAGCAATATTTATAGTCACTTTTTTATGTTCCTTGCAAGCTTACGCTCATAGTCGATTTTCCATTCTTAATTAATGTCTTTGTCTTTCTTTACTGAATCCTAAACTGCTCCCAATCCTCAAGTCTGCTGTTTTCTCTAGTCAATATATATGCCTCTTCCTTTGATCTAATACTTTATCTAATTTCTCTTGTAAGCCAGGGGTTGGCTAGCTTTCCTGCTTTATTTTTGCACCAGGCAAGAATAAAGAATTATTGCAGGTCACCTGTGAGCTCTTTGAATTTTTGGACTGCCTATCCACCATCATTCCTTTAATTAGCATTCCCAATGCATAAAAGCCAAGTCGTGCCTCATACTTTTGGTAATTTTCTTATTTAGATTCTGGTCTCAGAATTAACTACATCCCTGTCCATCTTGATGATTCTGTTATATTTCTATTATATTGTGGTCACACATACTGATGGGGCTTCACAAAACTGGATGACCAATTATCCCTTTCTCTTCTCTAGTTGGCAACTCAATGCATTGGTCCAAAAACCATGCCATGCACACTCCAGGAATTTCTCCTCTACTCTATTGTTATTAATTTAATTTGCCCAATCTATATGCAGATTAAAGTCACCCATAATTACAGATATTCCTTTAATGCATGCGCTGCTAAGTACCTATTGCTATCCCCAACATCACCTCTGTAGTCTGAGGGTTTATATACAATACCCACTAACATTTTCTGTCCCTTGATGTTTCTCAGCTCTACCTAAACAAATTCCACATCATCCAAAAAAAATCATGCCTCATGATTACATTAATTTCCTCTTTTATCAGCAATGCAACCCCATCGCCTTTTCCTTTTTGTCCATCCTTCCTAAATACTGAATAGCCCAGGAAATTCAGTTCCCATCCCTGGTCACCTTGAAATCATATCTCCGTAATCTCAGTTATATCATACCCATTTGCATCCATTTGCATGATTAATTCATCCACTTTATTGTGAATGCTCTGCATATTAAAGCACAAAGCCTTAAGGTTTGTCCTTTTAACATTCCTGTCTCATTCTCATTTTTCTTTCCCTGTGACCCTGCTTGATTTGGACCCTTGATTTATTTGCCTATTGCTTTTCTTATTCTCTTTTATGTCTTTCATTTTTACCCTTATTTTCCCTTCCTTTGGCTTCTTGCATAGATTCCCATCCATCTACCATTTTAGTTTAAACCCTCCCCAACCACTCTAGCAAATACTCCTCCTCAGTCCTGGTCCTTTTTTGCCCAGAATGAATCCCATTGTCCCAATGTCTGAAACCCTCCCCCCACATCATCTCTTCAGATACATATTAATTTGATATATGCTGCTCTTTCTGCTTTGAATAGCATGTGGCATGACAGTAAACCTCTGATCGCTGTGTTTGAGGTCATACTTTTCAATTTACTCCCTAACTCCCAGTAGTCTGCTTTTGGGACCGCCTCCCTTTACTTTATCTACATTATTTATAACAGTGTGTACCACGACCATTGGCTGTTCACACACGGCCTCCAGAATTTCTTGTAGACAGTCTGCGACATCCTTGACCCCAGAACCAGGGAGGCAACCATCCTGTAGTTTTGTTTGCAGCCACAGAAATGCTCATCTATTCCCTATTCCCCTTACAAGTGAATCATCTGTAACTATTGCATTCCCATGCATTTTACTCCTGCAATGAATTTGACTGCTGAAGCTTTTCCCTAAGACACCATTCCTCCCAACAGTATCCAAAATAATACATGTATTTTTGATTTGATTTGATTTATTATTGTCACATGTATTAACATACAGTGAAAGGTATTCTTTCTTGCGTGCTATATGGACAGAGAGTACCATTCATGAAGAAAGAAATGAGAGTGCAGAATGTAGTGTTACAGTCACAGCTAAGGTGTAGAGAAAGATCAACTTAATCCAAGGTAAGTCCATCAAAAGTCTGACAGCAGCAGGGAAGAAGCTGTTCTTGAGTCGGTTGATACATGACCTCAGGCTTTTGTATCTCTTTCCCGAAGAAAGATGACGAAAGAGAGAATGTTCCAGGATGTGTAGGGCCCTTAATTTTGCTGGCTCCTTTGCTGAGGCAGCAGGAAGTGTAGACAGAGTCAATGGATGGGAATCTGGTTTGTGTACCATTTTAGATACGCTTTGTAGGTCCTTATGGTCTTGGGCACAGCAGGAGCCATACCAAGCTGTGATACAACCAGAAAGAATGTTTTCTATGGTGTATCTGTAAAAATTAGTGAGAGTAGCTGACATGCCAAATTTCCTTAGTCTTCTGAGAAAGTAGAGGTGCTGGTGGGCTTCCTTAACTATAATATCAACATGGGGGGACTTCACTGGTGCATTCTGGGAGAAGTCGAACCAGCAACATCTACCAAGAAGTGGGAAACGGAAGATCTGGTGTCAGAGAGCAGTAAGACTGAAACAGTACATAAATGTTTCCCTCTCTCCCTCCTCCTCTAACGCAAAAGAAAAGAGGCCACTGTGGGAAGGCAAAAGTGAAATAAGAGTTTTATAAATTTTCTTAAATCATTTAATCGGTGCTCAAAATCTCGGTCAGTGGACTAAATGCTGCACTTGAAAGATACAGGAGATTGTTGATGCTTCCAGTGTCTCGGACGACAACATCTGCAGGAAATGCACCCAATTGTACCTCCTTACATACTGTATGGGTAAGTTGGAGCAGCAGTTGGATGCACTTGGGAATATGAAAGTGATGGAAAGCATCATTGATAGAAGCTTTAGAGACATGGTCGCACCGAAGGTACAGGCAGATAAATGAGTGATCACTAGAAGGGGCAGGCAGTCAGTGCAGAAACCCCCTTTGATTGTCCCCCTCTCTCCAACTGGTATAGCGCTTTTGATACTGTTGGCAGGGATGGCCTATCAGGGGATAACATCAGTAGCAGCCAGAGCAGTGGCACCACAGCTATCTCTATTGTTAAGCAGGGAGGACAAAGAGCACTAGAGCAATTGTTATAGTGCTCTATAACACTATATAGTTAAGGATGCAGATACGTGCTTCTGTGAACGTGGAAGAGACTCCAGGATGGTACGTTGCTTCCCTGATGCCAAGGTCCAGGATGTCGCTGAATGGGCAAAAAGGATTCTGAAGGAAGAAGGTGAACAGCCAGAGGTTGTGGTACATATTGATACAAATGACATAGGTAGGAAGAGTGATGAGATCCTTTCACAGCAGTTTAGGGAGTTATGTAGAAAGTTAAGAAACAGGACCTCTTGGGTTGTACTATCAGGATACATGCTAATGAAGGTCAAAATAGGGAGATAGTACAACTCAACACGTAGCTAAAAAGGAAAGAAGGTTTCAGATATCTGGACTATTGGGAGATCTTCTGGGGCAGGTGGGACCTATACAAAAAGGATAGGTTGCATCTAAACTGGAAGGGCATAAATATTCTGGCCAGGAGGTTTGCTAATCACATAGGAGAATTTAAAATAGTTTGATGGGAGGGGCTGGGAACCAAAGCAAAGCTGAATTAATTGAAGGGAAACCAGAAAGTAAGGTCAGTAAGGTTCAGGGAAAGAGCAGGCAGGGTGTGGTCGCTAATCAAAGAGTGGTTTGAAGTGGTTAATTGGTGGATTGAAGTGCATTTGTTTCAATGCAGGAAGTATAACAGGTAAGGCAAATAAACATAAAGCTTGGATTAATACTAGAAACTACCATGTTGTTGCTATTACCGAAACTTGGTTAAGGGAAGGACAGGGTTGGCAATTTAATGTTCCAGGATACATGTGTTCCAGGTGGGATAGAGGGGTGTAAAAGGAATGGGGGAGTTGTACTACTGATTAAGGAGAATATTACAGTTGTAGTCCAGGAAAACATTTCAGAGGGCTCATACAATGTGGCAATATGGGTAGAGCTCAGGAATAGGAAGGGTGTTTACTATAGGCTTCCCAACTGCCAGAGGGAGGAAGAGGAACAGATAAATAGGCAAATTTTGGCAAGATGTAGAAGTAACAGGGTTGTTGTGATGGGAAATTTTAACTTCCCCTGTATTGACTGGGACTAAGTGATCGAGTCATAGATGGGGCAGAGTTTGTAAGGAACTAAATTACAACAATATTAGGCAGGAACTGAAGAATGTAGATTGGGGGAAGATGTTTGAGGGCATATCAGGGACTCAGGACCAGCACATCCCTGTAGGGATGAAGGATAAGTATGGCAAGTTTTGGAAACCTTGGATAACGAGAGATATTGTGAGCCTAGCCAAGGAGGAAAAGGAAACATTTGTCAAGGCTAGGGGGCTGGGAACATATGAAAGAAGTTTTGAATACGATGAAAGTTGAAAGAAATTTAAGCAAGGAGTAAAGAAGGCTAAAAAAGCTTATGAAAAACCATTGGCCAGCAGAATTAAGGAAAATCCCAAGACTTTTTATACATATGTAAAGAGAGCCAGAAGGAGTCAGAGAGAGGATAGGCTCATTCAAGGACATAGGAAGGAATCTATCCATGGAACCAGAGGAAATGGGGGAAGTATTAAATGAGTTCTTTGCGTCAGTATTTACCAAAGAGAAGGACTTGGTGGATGATGAGCCTGGGAAAGAGTGTGCAGATAAGTTGAGTCATGTTGAGATCAAAAAGGAGGAGGTATTAGGGTTCTTGAGAAACATTAAGTCCCCAGGGTCTGATGGGATATACCCCAGAATATTGAGACAAGCAAAGGAAGAAATTGCTGGAGTCTTGAGAGAAACTTTATATCCTCACTGGCTATAACAGAGATAGAGATGCCAGCGTTGGACTGGGGTAAACTCAGTAAGAGGTCTGACAACACCAATTTTAAATCCAACCAATTTATTTGATAGTAAACTTGCTAGCTTTCGGCCTTTGTGCCTTCGTCAGGCGAATGAGGTGTTCTGGTCTGCAATAGCACACATATCAGCACAGACAGTTTACAGATTGCTGATTAGAATGCGAATCCTTACACCTAACCTGTTATTCAAGTCTTAAAATGGCTAACAATGTGAGTGGAAGGAGCACTGAGCACAGGTTAGAGAGATGTGTATTGTCTCCAGACAGCACAGTAAGTGAGGATTTTTGCTAACCCAGGCAAGTCATGGGGGTTACAGATAGTGTGAATGAAGCCAAGATCCTTGTTAAGACCGTCCTCATGTGTGCGGAACTTGGCTATCAGTCTCTGCTCAGCGACTCTGCGCTGTTGTGTGTCATGAAGGCCCCCTTGAAGAACGTTTCCCCGAAGGTCAGAGGCCGAATGCCCGTGACCGCTCAAGTGTTCACCCACAGGAAGGGAACTGTTTTGCCTGGTGATTATCGAGCGATGTTCATTCATCTGCTGTTGTAGTGTCTGCATGGTCTCCCCAATGTACCATGCTTCGCGACATCCTTTCTTGCATACACATATACAATACACATCTCTCTAACCTGTGCTCAGTGCTCCTTCCACTTACATTGTTAGCCATTTTAAGACTTGAATAGCAGGTTAGGTGTAAGGATTCACATTCTAATCAGCAATCTGTAACTGTCTGTGCTGATATGTGTGCTATTGCAGACCAGAACACCTCATTCACCTGATGAAGGCTACAAAGGCCAAAAGCTAACAAGTTTACTATCAAATAAATCGATTGGACTTAAAATTGGTGTTGTCAGACCTCTTACTGAGTTTATAACAGAAGTCCCCAAGGATTAGAAAATAGCCAATGTTGTTCCTTTGGGTAGCAAGAATAATCCAGGTAATTAAAGGCCAGTGTGCCTTCTATCAGCGATAGGGAAAGTATTGGAGAGGATTCTTAGAAAAAATTTACTCCCACTTGGAAATAAATAGATGTATTAGCAAGAGGCAAGAGGTTTTGTGAAGGAGAGATCATGTCTCACTAACTTGATCAAGTTTTTCAAGGAAGTGACAAAAATGATTGATAAGGATAGGGCAGAGGATGTTGTCTACATGGACTTCAATACGGCCTTTGACAAGGTTCCTCATGGCAGACTGTTGCAGAAGGTGAACTCACGTGGGATCAGAGGTGATCCCACGTGAAGCCAAGATCCCTGTTAAGACCGTCCTCATGTGATGGTCCTCATGACCGTCCTCATGAGACTTGGACAAGTTGCAGAGCTGGGCCGAGAGGTGGCAAATGGAGTTTAATGTGGAAAAGTGTGAGGTAATGCACTTTGGCAGGACTAATAAATGTGTAGAGTATAGGGCAAATGGTAGGATTCTTAGTAGTCTTGATGAACAGAGGGATCTTGGTGTGTATGTGCATAGATCCCTGAAAGTAGGCCGTCAGGTCGAGAAGGTTGTTAGGAAGGCATATGGAGTCTTGGCTTTTATTGGTAGAGGGATTGAATTTCGGAGCCGCAACGTCATGTTGCAACTGTACAAAACTCTAGTGCGGCCGCACTTGGAGTATTGTGTGCAGTTCTGGTCCCACATTATAAGAAAGATGTGGAGGCATTGGAGAGGGTACAGAGGAGGTTTACCAGGATGTTGCCTGGTATGGAGGGCAGGTCCTATGAAGAGAGGTTGAAGGAATTGAGGTTGTTTTCGTTAGAAAGGAGGCGGCTAAGAGGGGATCTTATTGAAGCATATAAGATGATTAGAGTTTAGATAGGGTGGACAGTGATAGCCTTTTTCCTAGGATGGAGAAAGCTAGCACGAGGGGACACAGCTTTAAATTAAGGGGTATGAGTTATAGGACGGATATCAGAGGTCGGTTCTTTACTCAAAGAGTGATTAGGGAGTGGAATGCCCTGCTTGCAGCTGTTGTAGATGCGCCAAGTTTGGTGGCGTTTAAGAGGTTAATTGATAAGTATATGGAAGAGAAGGGAATGGTTTAGTTTGGAGGGGCATTGTTTTTTATATTGGTCGGCGCAACATCGAAGGCCGAAGGGCCTGTTCTGTGCTGTAATGTTCTATGTTCTATGTTCTATGTGACCTGAGAGTAGCAGTGGAAGGATGCATTTCCAAATGGAGGACTGTGCCAAGTAGCATTCCTCAGGGATCAGTGCTAGGATCTTTGCTGTTTGTAAAATATATATAAATGATTTGGAGGAAAATGTAACTGGATTGATTAGTAAATTTGCAGATGACACAAGGGTTAGTGGATTTGCAGATAGCAATGAGGACCATCAGACAAAACAGCAGGATATAGATGGGTTGGAAACTTGGGCAGAGAGACAGCAGATGGAGTTTAATCTGGACAAATGTGTGGTAATGCATTTTGGAAGATCTAATACAGATAGGAAATGTACAGTAAACGGCAGAACCCTTAAGAGAATTGATAGGCAAAAGGATCTGGGTGTACAGGTACACAGGTCACTGAAATGTCAATGTAGGTGGAGAAGATAGTTAAGAAGGCATACAGCATGCTTGCCTTCATTGGCCAGGGCATTGAGTTTAAAAATTGGCCAGTCATGTTACAGGTTTATAGAACCTTAGTTAGGCTGCACTTTGGTCGCCATACTACAAGAAGGATGTAGAGACTTCGGAGAGAGTATAGAAAAGATTTACCAGGATGTTGCCTGGTATGGAGGGCATTAGTTATGAGGAGAGGTTGGAGAAACTTGGCTTGTCCTTGCTGGAATGAAGAAGATTGAGGGGTGACCTGATAAAAGTTTATAAGACTATAGAGGGGCATGGACAGAATGTATAGTCAGAAACTTTTTCTCAGGATTGAAGAGTCAATTTCTAGGGGGCAAAGTTTGAGTGTATGAGGAGCAAGGTTTAAAGGAGATGTACTAGGTAAGTTATTACACAGAGGGCGGCAGTGCCTGGAATCTGCTGCTGGTGGAAATAGTGGAAGCAGACACGATTGTGACTTTTAAGGGGCATCTTGACAAATGCAGTAATAGGTTGGGAATGAAGGGGTATGGTCTTCAGATGGATAGGGGTTTTAGTTCAGTCAGGCAGCATGGTCAATGCAGGCTGGAGGGCAGAAGGGCCTGTTCCTGTGCTGAAAATTTCTTTGTTTTTTGTTATGACAGAATATAGTCCTTATAAATTATAAACAACAAAATTAAGATGTTACAAATTTTCACACTGCTGCCACTGAGCGTCGGTGATGGTGGGAATGAATGTTTGTGGAAGGGATAACAATCAAGTACCGGCTTTGCCCTGGATGACATCAAGCGTCTTGAGTGTTGTTGGATTGCACTCATCCAGGCAAGTGGAAAGTATTTCATTGCACTCCCGACTTGTGTCTTGTCAATGGTGGACTAGGCTTTGGGGAACCAAGAGGTGAGTTATTTACAGCAGCATTCCTACCCTTTGACCTGTTCTGGGAGCCAAAGTATTTATATCCAGTTTAATTTCTGGTAAATGATAACCATTAGGCTAATGGTAATGCTGAATGTCAAGGGGTAGTGGATAGAGTGAATTTTATTGGTGATGCTTATTGCCTGGCACTTGTGTGGAGCGAATATTACTTGCCACTTGTCAGCCCAAGTCTGGATATTATTGAGGTTATGCTACATTTGGACCTGAACTCCTTCTGTGTCTGAAAAGTCACGAATGGTATTGAACATATGCAATCATCAGCACTCATCCCCACTTCTGCCCTTATGATGGAAGGAAGGTCATTGATGAAGCAGCTGAAGATGAATAGGCCTATAACACTATCCTGATGAACTCCTGTAGTGGAGCTATGTTGATTGACCTCCAATGATCACAGCCATCTTCCCTTGTGCCAGGTATGATTCCAATCGCTGTAGGTTTTTGCTTTCATTCCCATTGACTCCAGTTTTGGTAGGGCTTCTTGATGCCATACTTGGCAAAGTGTCAACCTGGCAGTGCCAACTTCTGCCAAGGTATGGTGCCAGGGAGCAGTGTCAGACCACTATTTGGCCATTTCCCTTTCCCCCAGGGGCTATATCTACATTTATGACCCCAGGGAGGTCTCCTTGACAGGTTCATGTCCAGGTTAACCTTGGTGTCTGCATGACATCACACCACTGCTTGCTGAATATAAGGTGAGGGGAAAAGTCCTGGAGAGAGTGTTGGCTAATGACTTGCTAATGTATTGAAATGCACTCTCTGCGGTTCTGCATCATGCTTCACTTCACTTCACCAGCGAGTGGCTGGGAAGACCCTCAAGCTTGTATGTCTTCATCTGCACAGGGCAGACAATGCATGCAATTACTGGGATGGCTATTGCTGAGTCTGTGGACATTCAGAGGTCTGAAGCTCTTCAGATGCATGGCAGTGGGGGCAGATAGCTGGGAAGTGAAAGTTGGGGTCCAGCTCTGAGGACCCAGATGCAGTACCGCAAAAAGTTCAATGGTCTCATGCAAATGGTGAAGGTCAGTGAATGTAAACTTGAATATATAAATGTAAACTCAAATAACCCACTGCACTGCTCACCTCAAAAATGATTCTGTGCACCTGTCTTCTTGCTTCACCACATTTTCTATCGATTGTGACTCATACGTTCCTAACTTCACCTCACCCTTATTCAGCACTGCTGCAATTCTCGCTGGCACATCTCACAGTTTGAATATATTGTTGACTATTCAGCCATGTGAGTCACATCACTCAGACACTTGGCAGTGCGAATCATGCAGATTTTGAGCACGTGCTGACAGACAATATATGTTGAAAATCTTTTCAAAGTCTACCCTATTTAGCACCGTGGTAGTGCCACACAACATGATGGAGAACATCCTCAACATGGTGATGGGACTTGTCTACTCAAGGGCAGTGAAGTAGTCAGCTCCAGGACTTTACTGCAGGATTTCCTTAAGGTGGTGTCCTACCAGTACTGTCATGGACACATGCATCTTCTTCAGGCAGGTTGGCAAGGATGAGGTTAAATATGCTTTGTCCACCTGTTGGACTCGTCACTATGTGTCACAGACCTAATCTAGCAGTTATGTTCTTTAGGACTTGACCACCTCAATCAATAATGCTGCTACAAGGCACTCTTGGTGATGGACATTGAATACTCTAAGCCAGAGTACCTTGTGTATCCTTGCCACTCTCAATGCTTCCTTTTAATGCTGTTCAACATGATGAAAATTGAGGGGGGGAGGCTACATAGGAATCAGCAGGTGGTTTTCTTGCCCATGTTTGACCAGCACAATGGCAATATTAAGTGTCTGCATGCCTCAAAGGGACCCAAAATTGCATGAGGCAAACACAAGTTAAAGTTTACACCACTGAAAGTGAAGGTGAGCTATGTCTGAAAATGGTGTTGAAAATTACTCTACAACTGATTCTGACCAGAGGAACTCAAAAGAATAGGACGTGAAGGGAATGAGTAGGCTGCAAGATATTCAAATTCTGCATCGGATGCTTCGATGGAGATATGGGGGATCACTGCAAAGAATGAGATATGTCCTATATCTGTCCACAGGGTACCAGGAGCCTTTTCAGATGCATGGCAGTGGGGGCAGATAGCTTGGGAATCAAAGTCGGGGTCCAACTCTGAGGACCCCAGATGCAGTTCAATAGTCTCATGCAAATGGTTAAGGTGGTGAATGTAAACTCAAATATATCACAACCACTGCACTGCTCACCTCAGAAATGGCTCTATGCATCTATCTTCATGATTCACCACATTTTCTATCGATTGTGACTCATACGTTCCTAACTTCACCTCACCCTCACTTACTCAGCACTGTTGCAATTCTCGCTGGCACATCTTACAGTTTGAACATATTGTAGGCTATTCAGCCATGTGAGTCATATCAGCCCTGCAAACCGCACAACTTATAAAACACTTCCTTGGAGGACAAGATGGTGTACCTCTGGGGAGGAAATGGCAACAAACTGAAGAGGGATTGGTGCGCTTGTATGTCCTCACCTATATAGGCCAGACACGTGCTGGTAATTACTGAGGTGGCTATTGCTGAGGCTGTGGACAATTGCAGGACTGAAGCCAGGAAAGATGAGGGCTTGGTCACACAGAATCTTTCTTCAGCTCACTTCCCACTTCCCTTATCCCACAATGTCTTTTATATGAATATATAGATGCAGTTCTTACTTTAACCACTAGCAACTTCCACCCCGCCCACAAACTTACCCCTGTGTTTTGCTGCTTTCGGTGATGATGGAGACACTTGATTTCACTTGATTTCAAACTCACAGCTTTGATACAGGTGCTGCATGTAACATAGAGCAGCTTTTCCCAAATATTACCAGCCGCGGGACCCCTTGTGATCTTCTGAGTGCATTGAGGAACCCCAAATATTCTCATAACGTTCACGCTCCTTTATTGCCGTGAACTAGGTGTGAATACAGAAATCAAGTGTGAACAAGTCTTTTCTAACTTATCTCCGCATGCATTACCAATAAAACATGATATTTTATTCGACAAAGAGCTGAAGGTTGACCTTTCTGTGTCTTTAGTGTGAGGAGTGATGCTGCCTCTTTTGCTACACATCCGCAGGAAATCATTAACTATGGCCCCTGAACATTAACTTCTGGCTAGGCCACCCTCCCAGTGCACCTTAATATTAACCCCTATCTAAATTATCCTCCCAGAACATCTTAACATTAACCTCTGGCTAGGCCATCCTCCCAGTGCACCTTAACATTAACCCCTATCTAAATTACCCTCCCAGTACACATTAACATTAACTTCTGGCTAGGACCTTAATATTAACTACTGACTCGGTCACCCTCCCATGGCCCCTTAACATTCTCTACAAGCAAGGCCACCCTCTCAGTGCATGTTAACATTAACCCCTGGCTAGGCCACTCTCCCAATGCATGTTAACATTTACCCATGCCTAGGGCATCCTTCCAGTGCACTTTAACGTTAGCCCACGACTAAACTAGGTGAAACCGGTGCAATCAATAGGCATGCATTTTGCGTGCTTTGTGGCTGTTGGTGAGGTGTACTTCGTGCCTCCTGCAGAACCTCTGGGGCCTCTCATGGAATCTTTGCATTCTCCAGGCCCCACTTTGGGAATCTCTGACTTAAAGGATAACATAGAGGTGGGATCTGCACATGATAAAACATTGGTACCTGCAGCCAGGGCAAAAGGCATAGATGGCTCCTTTACAGCAGCACAAGTTACAAATCAGCTTTACATAAACTACATGATGATTTGCCTACTCTGGTGATCATTTGTCTCAGCGCTCCCATTAGTCTCAACTAAAGAAAGAGTAAGTGAATGTTCTCAGCAGCGATACCAATGGCCTTACCATTTCAGACCTCAAATAGTAGCTGGACCAAGGAAAGGAACATCACCTGGAATTTTTTTTGCTTGGGATAGTAAGTTGAGAAGATTGGCTTATAAAGTGAGATGAGTAGACTGGGATGAGATTCATTGGAATTTAGAAGCATGAGAGGGGATCTGATAGAAACATTTGAAACTATGAAGGGAATAGATAAGATAGAAGCAGGGAGATTGTTTCTACTGATGGGTGAAACTAGAACCAGGGGGCACAGCCTCAAAATAAGGGGGAGCAGATTTAGGATTGGGTTGAGTCTTCACTCAAAGCTTTGTAAGCCTGCAGAATTCCCTGCCTAGTGAAACAGTTGAGACTAACTTGTTGCATTATTTTAAGGCAAGGGATTAAGGGTTATGGTGAGTGGGTAGGTAAGTGGAGCTGAGTTTATGAAAAGATCAGCCATGATCTTATTAAATGGCGGTGCAGGCTTGAGGGGCCAGATAGCCTACTTCTATTCCTAGTTCTTGTGTTTTTATTAAAACAAACTCATGCTCAAAATAGAAGAGAAAATTGTGGAAAACCTGCAGTAATTTGCTCTCATTGAAGGTATCATGCCCACAGGCCAAGAGCTGACTTGCTAGGAGGAGCATGATGATGTCCTGCTTTACCTGGCCCTGCTCCAAATCTTTCTTAACAGCATCATGAAAGGAAAGGGAGGAACCAAGTTATCCAGTGTTTCTAGGTATTTATGCATTCAAAATTGCTGAACAAGTAAACAGCAGCTGGTTGGAACATTGCAATGAGCCACTTCATTTATCTAAGTTCAAAGACATTTGTCATCGTGTGCCCACAGTGCTGGCACATTTAACTCCTTTCCCCTCCGACTACACTCGTCCATGGTTTTAATCCTTGCTGGGATTTTGGTGTTATAGAACATAGAACATTAGAACAATACAGCACAGAACAGGCCCTTCGGCCTTCGATGTTGTGCCGACCAAAATAAAAAGCAATGCCCCTCCAAACTAAACCATTCCCTTCTCTTCCATATAATTATCAACTAACCTCTTAAACGCCACCAAACTTGGCGCATCTACAACAGCTGCAGGCAGGGCATTCCACTCCTAATCACTCTTTGAGTAAAGAACCTACCTCTGATATCCGTCCTATAACTCATACCCCTTAATTTAAAGCTGTGTCCCCTCGTGCCAGCTTTCTCCATCCTAGGAAAAAGGCTAACACTGTCCACCCTATCTAAACCTCTAATCATCTTATATGCTTCAATAAGATCCCCTCTTAGCCGCCTCCTTTCTAAGGAAAACAACCTCAAATCCTTCAACCTCTCTTCATAGGACCTGCCCTCCATACCAGGCAACATCCTGGTAAACCTCCTCTGTACCCTCTCCAAGGCCTCCACATCTTTCTTATAATGTGGGGACCAGAACTGCACACAATACTCCAAGTGCGGCCGCACTAGAGTTTTGTACAGTTGCAAAATGATGCTGCGGCTCCTAAATTCAATCCCCCTACCAATAAAAGCTAAGACTCCATATGCCTTCTTAACAACTTTATCAACTTGACTGCCTACTTTCAGGGATCTATGCACAAATACACCAAGATCCCTCTGTTCATCAACACTATTAAGAATCCCACCATTAGCCCTATACTCTACACATTTATTATTCCTGCCAAAGTGCATTACCTCACACTTTTCCACATTAAACTCCATTTGCCACCTCTCGGCCCAGCTCTGCAACTTGTCCAAGTCACTCTGTAAAATAAAACACCCCTCTTCACTATCTACCACACCACCAACTTTAGTATCATCTGCAAATTTACTGATCCATCCCTCAATACCCTCATCCAGATCATTTATAAAACTTACAAACAGCAGGGGCCCCAAAACAGACCCCTGAGGCACACCACTCGTCACCGAACTCCACGATGAATATCTCCCATCAAACACCACCCTCTGTCTTCTATCTGCCAGCCAATTCCTAATCCAATTAGCTAAATCACCCTCTATTCCACACATCTGCATTTTATGTAGAAGTCTTCCATGGGCCACCTTATCAAACGCCTTACTAAAGTCCATATATACTACATCAACCGCCTTACCCCCATCCACCTCTTTGGTCACTTTCTCAAAAAACTCAATGAGGTTAGTAAGGCATGACATACCCTTCACGAAACCATGCTGACTATCCCCAATCAATTCATTTCTCTCTAAATAACTATAAATCCTATCCCTAATAATTCTCTCCAATACCTTGCCCACAACGGAAGTAAGACTCACTGGCCTATAATTCCCTGGAAGGTCTCTCTTCCCCTTCTTGAACAATGGGACCACATGCGCTATCCTCCAGTCCTCCGGAACCACACCCGTAACCAACGACGACCTGAAGATCAGAGCCAGAGGCTCTGCAATCTCCTCTCTTGCCTCCCAGAGAATCCTAGGGTAAATCCCGTCCGGCCCAGGGAACTTATCCAACTTCAAACCCTCGAGAATTTCTAACACATCCTCCCTATCTACTACAATACTTCCCAATTTGCAACCCTTTACCTCAGTGCTCTCCATAGCTACATTTCCAGCACTCTGCGTGAATACCGAAGAGAAATATTTATTCAGGCCCTCACCAATCTCTTCAGGCTCCACGCACAACTTCCCACTGCTGTCTATGACTGGCCCTAATCTTGCCCTAACCAATCTTCTATTCTTAACATATCGAAAGAAAGCTTTAGGATTCTCCTTAATACTATCAGCCAACATCTTCTCGTGTCCCCTCTTAGCTCTCCTCAATTCACTTTTTAGCTCCTTCCTGGCTAATCTATAGCTATCCATTGCACTAACTGAGCCTTCAAGCCTCATCCTGACATAAGCCTCCTTTTTCTTCTTAACCCGCAAATCAACTTTTTTCGTACACCAAGGCTCTCTTACTCGACCATTTCCTCCCTGCCTGACAGGGACATACTTATCAAGGACACGCAGCAGCTGCTCCTTGAATAAGCACCACATTCCAGATGTTCCCAGTCCCTGTAGTTCCCTAGTCCAATCTACGCACCCTAATTCTCTCCTGATGGCCTCCTAATTACCCTTCCCCCAGCTATAACTACAGCCCCCAGCTTCATGCCTATCCCTGTCCATCACTAAGGTGAACGTAACCGAAGTGTGGTCACTATCACCAAAATGTTCACTAACTTCCAAGCCTAACACCTGGTCTGGCTCATTGCCCAGCCCCAAATCCAATGTAGCCTCACCTCTAGTTGGCCTATCTACATACTGAGTCAAAAAACCTTCCTGCACACTCTGTACGAAAACTGACCCCTCTAACGAGCTAGAGCTATAGCTATTCCAATCAATATTAGCAAAGGTAAAGTCCCCCATCACAATTACCCTACTACTTTCACTCCTAATCAGAATTGACTTCGCAATCCTTTCCTCAACCTCTCTAGAACTATTAGGAGGTCTGTAAAAGACTCCAAACAGGGTGACCTCTCCTCTCCTGTTTCTAATCTCAGCCCATACTACCTCAACAGACAAGTCCTCATCAAACTTCTTTTTTATCACCGTGATACAGTCTTTGACCAATAACGCCACTCCTCCCCCCCTTCTACCTCCTTCTCTACTCCGACTAAAGCATTTGTACCCCGGAACCTGCAACATCCATTCCTGTCCCTGCTCTACCCAAGTCTCTGAAATGGCCACAACATGGAAGTTCCAGGTACTGGTCCAAGCTGCAAGTTCCTCCCCCTTATTGCGAATACTCCTTGCATTAAAGTATACGCATCTCAAACCATGCCCCACCCCACCCGTCGCCGCTGTGTTTTACAACACAGCGATTATGATTCAGCCTAATTCGTAATCCAGTGTATCAAATGCCTACTGAAAGCAGACATTGTGAAGTAAATGAGTGTGAGGCCCTTTAAGCTGTCAGGAAGGCCGGATTACTGGATTGAGTTTGTTCACTGCCCGAGTGTACCTCTCAAAAAACTCGATCAAATAGGTCGCTGGTGATTGACAGCAAAAGCGATGAACTTGGGATGACTTAGAGGGCCCTTAAAAAAAGAACAGGTGGGTTCTGTTTCTGGGATCGCTGGCCCAATTTCTGGGCTGTCCAAATTTTTAAAGGGTGCAGGCTGTTTCCTGTCAGAATCCCACATTTTGCACTCCCAATCTGGCTGGCTTCATTCCTGCTCTGCAATTTTCATGGATTTGGGCCAGATTTTTAAAGAACCCATGGTTCATGATCCCTCAGAGGTGTTGTGAGCCCTAGTCTACATGAAGGTCCCTTTAAAAAGAAAATTTCAAAAGGTTCGCCTCTTGCCACATCGCCCACCCTCTATGCCAAGACCTGCCCTTTCACCCACCCCATGGTGGATGTCATTGGGTATTTTCCTGAGATACCTTTGAGAGAGTGGAAAGATTATTAGTGGCTGGTAGGTGACTCCATAACAGGATAAAGAACTCAGACTATAGTCATCTAGGAAATAAGGTGGTGCATGGCCTGCACTTGGGTGTGTCCCACCCACCACACCACCACTGCAGGCACAGTTGACATCCTCTCCAGCCAGCATGATGATTCAATTCTTGAACTTGTGGTACAAGCACTCCACCTCTGGCCTGTGACACCTCCCTTTTGTTGTATACCAGTTTGTCTTGAATAAAGACAAGTGGAGAGAGTATGAGCAAGACACATGCCAGGGCAGATGATAAGGATGCTTGGCCAGTGTGGGCGATAAGCAGAGCCATGGATGGGTTGAGGAATTGATCTTCAAATGAGATAGAACCAGATAAAGGTATTTGAGAAAGTGAGCGGTGATGTCCCTTGAGCTGGCAGGTATGTGAGATACCAGTGAACATGTGACGGGATAGTGACTGTGTGAGTTGAGAGTGAAAAGCTGGTGGATATACCGAGGTGACACGGATGAGATTATTCATCCTTTTCCTGCACTGGATTACTGACCTCATGTGGACCATGTTGCCACTGACAGGCACTGCCACTGCCTCCCAAAGCAGACTGGTCACCTTGCTGGACCTCCTGCAATCAGAGTGGGATAGAGGACATCCCAGTGGGTTAGGGAGCCTCGATTACATCCAGCAGGCACTCCAGTGAGGAGTCAATGAATTTGGAGGCTGCCTTCTTAGTTTTGGGGCCACGTCTTCAGTGGAGCAGTCCCATGCTCCCATCACTGAGAAGGCAATACATGGTTGTACTTTAAAAGTGGTTCACAGAGTGAGGTAGCAGTAAGCTAACAGCAGGGAGAATGAAGCAGAAGTTGACAATGATTCCGCATCTTTCGTATGCGTGTGTAATTAAGAAACCGGGGAGCAGGCGATAGGTGCCAAAACACAGCATGGCGACTGACGGATGGAACACGGTTTTCCACACCCACTACCGTATTTAGTGCGATGGGTAGGGAAAATCCTACCCATTGGGATTTCCAATCTTGTCTGTCACTCGGGTAAGACCGGAAATTCCAACCCCAAATTAATGGAGATTTCCGTTGTCGGGCCCTTGCTGACACCTATTCCATGTTGGACGAGTTGGTAAACTACCAGCCATTGATTCTTGGCTGAGAGTTCAGATAACCATTAGGTTTCTTGAAACTTCTGCATCCCAGGGAAAACACTGTTTGGTTGACGATTCATGTTCTCTGCTGTCACTTTCTTTAGTTGGAGTTGTTGGTAGTTGAGTCCAACTAATAAGCAAATTTGGACCAAGTTGCTTAGATGTTACTAATCAAAAAGAAAGAAGAGGCATACATAAGATCCAGGCAATTAAAACAGATGAAGCACTGGAAGAAAACAGAGAAAGAAGATAAACACTCAAAAAGGGGTTATGAAATGTCGTTGGCAGACACAATCAAGAAGAATCCCAAGGCAGACATTAGAAACAAGAGAATTGTCAGAGAAAGAGTCAGACCTCTCAAGAACAAAGGAGGGAAATTATGCTTAGAATCCAAGGAATTAGATGAAATCCCTAAATTAATACTTTGCATCAATATTCACAAAGGAGAGGGACAGATTTATTTGGTAATGTCTCAGAGGGATGTGTAGACCCATTAGAACAAATCGCAATTACAAGGGAGGAAGTGTTAGATGTTTTAGAAAGCATTAAGGTAGACAAATCCCCAGGGGCAGATGACATCTGTCCTTGATTACTGAGGGAGACAAGAAATGAAATTGCTTGGCCTTTAACATAAATCTTTGTTTCTTCATTGGACACAGATGAGGTCCCAGAGGATTGGAGGATAGCAAATGTGGTCCTGTTATTTAAGAAGGGCTTCAAGGATAACGTGGGTAATTATAGGCTAGTGAGATTGACATCCATGGTAGGGAAATTGTTGGAGAAGATTCTTAGAGATAGGATCTATACGCATTTAGAGCAGAATAGTCTCATTTAGCTATAGGCAACATGGTTTTGTAGAAGGGAGTTTATGTCTCACAAATCTGGTTGAATTTTTTAAGAAGGTGACAAAAATTTTTTTAAGAAGGTGATGAGGGAAGAGTGTGGATGTTGTCTACATGAATTTTAATAAAACATTTGATAAGGCCCCTCATGGCAGGCTGGTGCAAAAGATTAAATCTCACAGGATCAAAGGTGAACTAACTAGATGGGTGGCTTGGCCAAAGAAGACAGAATCTAGCATGTGGAGGGGTCTTTTTCTGACTGGAGGCCTGTGACTAGTTGTGTTCCACAAGGCTCTGTACTGGGACTTCTGCTGTTTGTGATATATGTAAATGATTTGGAAGAAGGTATAGCTGGTATGATTAGTAAGTTTGTGGATGACACAAAGATTGCTGGATGAACATTGTCAGAGAATATAACAGGATGTAGATAGGCTGGAAAATTGGGAGAAGAAATGGCAGATGGAATTTAATCCAGAAAAATGTGGAGTGATGCATTTTGTTAGATCTAATGCAGTGGGGAGCTATACAATAAATCGCAGAACCATCAGGAGTATTGACACACAGAGGGATCTGGGTGTGAAAGTCTATAGATCCTTAAAGGTGGCAGCACAAATGGAAAAAATGGTGAAGAAGGCATATGCGTGCTTGCCTTTATTGGATGGGGCATAGAGTATAAAAATTAGCCAATGATGTTGCAGTTAAATAGAATGTTGGTTGGGCCACATTTGGAGTACTGCGTCCAGTTCTGGTCGCCACACTACCAGAAGTTTGTGGAAGCTTTGGAGAGAGTGCAGAAAAGGTTTACCAGGATGTTGCCTGGTATGGAAGGTCTTAACTATGAGGTGAGATTGATTAAAGTAGGGTTGTTCTCCCTAGAAAGACGAAGGTTGACAGGTGACCTAATAAAGGTTTATAAAATTATGAAAGGGCATAGACAGAATAAACAGTTGGAAGCTTTCTCCCAGATTGGAAATGACGAACGTAAGGGTCACCAAGTTCAAGGTAAGGGGGACAAGGTTCAATACAGATATGTGGGGGACATATTTTACACTGAAGGTGGTGGGGGCCTGAATGCACTACCAAGCAAGGTGGTTGAGACAGACACGCTAGGATCATTTAAGACTTATCTAGATAGCCACATGAATAGACTGGGAATTGAGGGATACAAATGGATGGTCTAGTTAGGAACACATGATCGGTGTAGGCTTGAAGGGCCGAAGGGCCTGTTCTTGTGCTGTATTGTTCTTTGTTCTTTGATTTTTGTTACGTTAAGGTGATGATTGAATTGAACATTAGCAATGACTATAAATAATTTGCCATTGGTATTTCTCTTCGGAAGCCCTGAACTGGATCATTAAATGCCATGATAAAAAGACTAACTAAAAATTCAGTCTTAATTGAACTTTTCACATGACATTATCTTCAATAACTTTACTTCACATTGGAACCCTGTGCTGGAAAAAGTAAATCCTCTCCAACAATGCATCATTAAAAGTGAGATATGAGTCACCCTAAAAACATCAAGAAATGTAGTACATGGATCCCTTCTGTGCACATCATTGAAATAGTTGAAAAGTTGTATAACTATATTGGAAAAACCTGGGAAATCAAGGAACATGTTTTAGCAATTCAGAACCCATTATGACAAATTACCTTGCTAAGTAATGCAGTTCAAAAACAAGATTCATGAAGGTTACTGAGTAGAGCGACAAACAGTGGAGTGTAAAATGGCAGTAGGCCTGTCGGAATTGGAGGGGATGCACTCCCCGCTGACTCTCCACATGACGGGGGGTCAAAAGCCTGCCATTGAAAAATTCCAGTATATGTTTTTGCACCTCATGAATTTGCATCTGTCTAGAAAATCACAAGGAGTATAAAAACATAATATCTAGGATCAAGAGTAGGCCATCTGGCCCCTTGAGCCTGCTCAGCCATTCAATAATACCGTGCTGATCATTTTGTGGACTCAGCTCCACTTACCCGCCCACTCACCATAACTCTTAATTCCTTTACTGTTCAAAAGAATACAGCCCACTCCCTAAATCACATTCACAGCGGGTAAGGCTATTTGTTCTGGCTGTGATGTCCTGAAGTGACCTTTGTCATCTGAAAGATTATACATGTGATTAATGTTAGGAACAATAGTGGTAAGAAATAGAGCACGTTCTTCTTTTAGATAAGGGGTAAGCCTTTTAGGACTGAGGTGAGGAGAAATTTCTTCACCCAGGGGGTGGTGAATGTATGGAATTCACCAGCACAGAAAGTAGTTGGGGCCAAAACACCATGTGATTTCAAGACAAAATTAAATATAAGCTCTTGAGGTTAAAGGGATCGAGGGATGTGGGGAGAAGGGAGGATCAGGACCTTGAAATTGATGATCAAACATGATCAAAATGAGTGGCAGAGCAGGCTCAAAGGGCCGAATGGCCTACTTATGTTTGATTTTCTGTGTTTCTATTAAATATTATTGCAGGATAATATTTTCTCCACTGTAGGTATAGAACAAATAATATGTTGTGTACATCTGAATTAGAGAAATACATTTGTCAATCCTTTGTTCGTTTTATGTACATGAACATACAAACCCAAATGGGAGGAAGAGACTTGCTACTCCATCCAACCTGTTGTATAATAATATGGTGTGACTTTGATATGCTATCGCACCCACCCAATATTTTACCAGTCAGTCTCCTTCAGAAGCAAAAAAAGCCCTTTCATTAATGTAGAAACTCCAGGAAACCATTGTGACTGTGGGGCAACGGCCAAATGCCCCATCTACTTTCCATATAATAATATTTTAAAGTTTATTTATTAGTGTTACAAGTAGACTTGCATTAACACTGCAATGAAATTACTGTGAAAACCCCTTAATTGCCACACTCTGGCACTTGTCCAGATACACTGAGGAAGAATTTAGCATGAACAATCCAACTAACCAGCACACCTTTCAGACTGTGGGAGGAAATTGAAGGAAACCCATGCAGACACTGGGAGAATGCGCAAACGCTGCATAGACAGACCCCCCCCCCCCCCCCCCCCCCCAAGCCAGGAACCAGAAGTTCATGAACCTTCTGTCCACAATGATATACAATCATAGCATAACAGGTGTCTCATAACAGGGAATCACATGTTAGATGTGATTCCCTTTCCTTACTCCCAACCTCCCTGTCTGAGAAAGTAGGCGTACTTCCATCAGTCTTCAGTGGACCACACATTGGGTCTGTGTTGTTGCCCAATGTTGACTTCCTCCTCTAATATATTGGGGTACTGTCTTCCACTGGCAGAGCACCCCGCCCCCAACACCCCCACTGAATGGTATAAAACAAAGGAACATCAGTCGGATTCTACAGTAATAAGCAGCTAATGAGTAACCAAACACTTGTGTGAACTCGGTCAGCTCCTGTCAGGTTAGGCGGACAGGGGAAGGATTGAAATCCATAGTTTTGATGGCAGTGAAATACTTGATTGCCTCCAGATGACTGTCTACCAGTGCGTTGACTGTTACACAATGCTTTGCAACAATGCTCTTTGCAGCCAAGTTGGAGGGAGTAGCATTAAAAAGTGAAGCTCGGCCAAACTAAATTTGGCCAGATATATAGGTTGTTTAAGCGGTTAGCTCTGAATTGGAGAAAGTTTAATGTTTAACCATGAGGCTCCTTGCTTCTGGAGAAAATGTGCTCTCAAGATTATGGCATATTACTCACTGTATGAAAATTGGAATTCTTCAAGACTGCAAATTTTCCTGTTGCTGGTGATTGAGATGAATATTTATTTTATTTTACAGGAAAAGTACTCTGACTATTTCTAAATATTCTTCAAGGGTTTATACTCAACATTTACAGGAGGCAATAAAGTTTTGCTTATGAAGCACAAGGGGTTGTCTCGAGCCTTCACACAAACCAGCAGTGCAATAATTTGAATTCTCATACTACTCGTGTGCAGCAAGACATTTCAGACTGTTTATATCAAGAGAAAAGTAAACAATCAGTGCCAAGATGGCAGGGAAGAGGAATGAAATAGAAATTTTATAAAAGAGAATAAAAATCTTGGTTGAGAGTGAATGTTTTGAGGAGGCTCTAAAGACAGGAAGGAAGTAATGTGGGTAATTGCAAAGATTGAGGATGTGTTGTCTGAGTGAGGGAAGGAGGGTATTTGACTGCTGTCTGGAGCTGTAATGTTTAAATGCAAGTGTCACAGCTGAGGAATATCTGATTCACAGGTACCTACCACTGGATTGATGTGAGTTGCAAAGTTTCCTTATCACCTCTTTCTATTTGCTGGAATACATTGAAGCATAGAAAATAAGAGCAGAAATAGGCTTTTCAGTACTTAGAGCCTGCTCCGCTATTCATTATTGTCATGGCTTGTCATCCAACTCAGTAACCTGTTCCTGCTTTTGCTCCATATCTATTGATGCCTATGGCCGAAAGAGTTTTATCTCACTCCTTCTTGAAAGCAGGCAATATTTTGGCCTCAAAAGGTTATTTTGGTGGTGAATTTCACAGGATCATCAGTCTCTAAGTAAAAAAATTTCTATTAATCTCTGTTCTAAGTGGTTGACCCCGTATCCGAAAGCTGTGACCCAAAACCACCCCCCTCTCCCACTCCACCAGCTCTGGACACTGCTGCCGTTGGAGCTTCCTTCCTATGTCTACCTTGTCCCACCCTGTTTCTATGGGAATCTTCCTCATTTTTCTAAACTCTATCAAATATAATCCTACACCACTCAATCTCCTCTGATACATCAGTTCTGCCATCCCAAGAAACAGTCGGATAAACCTTTGCTGACTCCCTCCATAACAAGAATATCCTTCCTCAGATAAGGAGCCCAAAACTACACATAATATTTCTGGTACAGTCTCGCAAGCGCCCTGTATAATTGCAGCAAGACATCCCCTGTTCCTGTACCTGGATCTTTTCACAATGAAGGCCAGCATACACCTTCTTCACAACCTGTTGTACCTGCATGTTTCTTTTCAGTTACTGGTGTACAAAGGCACCAGGTCTCATTATACATTCCCCTTTCTCAATCTATAGCCATTCAGATAATAATCTGCCTTTCTGTTTTTGCTACCAAACTGGATAACCTCACATTTATCCACATTATACTGCATCTGCTTTCATTTGTCCACTCACTCAACTTGCTCAAATCACACTGAAGCACCTCTGCATCCTCCTCACAGCTCACTCTCCCACCCAACTTTGTGTCATTTGCAAATTTGGACATATTACATTTAGTTCCTTAATCTAAATCATTAATATACATTGTAAATCAATGGTCACTTACTGCTACTGGGAAAAAGACCCATTTATTCCTACATTTTGTTTCCTATCTGCTAACCTGTTTTCTATCCATCTCAATACACTAACCCCTAACATATGCGATTTAATTGTATATGATTTAATTTTATATTAATTTTAATTTTCCCCATCACCTACATCAGGGCAGCACATAAGCGGTTAGCACTGCAGCCTCACAAAGCCAAGAACCCAGGTTCAATTCCAGCCTTGGGCCACTGTCTGTATGGAGTTTGCACATTCTCCTTGTGTCTGCATGTGTTTCATCTGGGTACTCCCACAGTCCAGAGATGTGCAAATTAGGTTGACTGGCCGTGCAAAATTAACCCTTGTGTCAGGGGGATTACATTAGCATGTAGATGTGGAATAGAGCCTAGGTGGGATTGTGGTTGGTACAGATTTGATGGGTTAAATGGCCTCCTTCTGTATTGTAGGGATTCAATGATCAGGCTGACTGGTCTGTAATTTGCTGTGTTCGATTGACCATCCTTTTTAAATGGTGGGGTTACTTGAGCTACCTTCCAAAACATAGGACTGTGTTCCAGAATCTGTACAGTCTTGGAGGATGACCACCAATGCAGCCATAATTTCTTGGGCCCTTCTTTAAGTATTTGATGATGTAGATTATCAGATCCTGTGAATTTATCAGACTTCAATCTCATCCATTTGTCCACTACCATTTCTCTACAAATACTGATTTCCCTCAGTTCCTCCCTCTCACTAAACTCTGTGTTCCCTAACATTTCTGGTACGGTATTTGTGTCCTCCTTTGTGAAGACAGAATCAAAGAATGTACTTAGTTGGTCAGCCATTTCTTGGTTCCCTATTATAAATTTCCCTGTTCTTCTCTGTTTCACACTGCTTCCTTCCTCCCACCTTGTGCTGTTTTCAATCTCCCAGCTCCACTCTTCAGATTCTGAAATAATGGGGGCTTGGGTTTCCCAGTAGGAACAATGGAAGAATAGTAGCACTAACCAGTAGTATGGAGTAAATGGCATAATAGTTTCCAATGTCCACATACGTGCAGTTACACAAAGGAATCAAGAAATGGCTGTCCAATTTATTGTGTTCCTTCACAAGCTTCATTGCACCAACACCTCGTCGGGGCATTCAACACTTACACGCTCGAAGAGCATGAAACTGCTTTTTCTACCCATTAGACATCGCTAACAGTCACTTCAAGCCAAAGTGAATGTTTTAAGGTGTAATAAGTCTCATTTACTGCCAACCTCTTGTTTATGAACATTCATTCAAATTTTAACAATCGTTGCTGATTTTTTAAACATATTTTTAAGTTTACTTTTTCCGTCTCTTTCTACTTCTCCGGCTCTTAATCACACATCTTTATTCCACTTGGCTGATTTCAGTTTCAACATTTTTACATTGAATTAAATAGTTGAACATGCTCGTGCTTGTTTAAATTCTGCTCATTTCAGTCAGGTCCTTCAGGCTAGTCAGTTGAAAGGTCACGCTCTAACATGACCTGTTCAGACAGATCCTAAATATCCTGGGGAGATCGCAGTGCTGGAATGGATTCTCGATAAATAACCAACACTATTTCTTCATCACTGGCTGTAAACCCCAGGCTATTACATGGTGGTGTTAGTGCACTGTTTGTTTTAAAGATATGTGTTAATGTTAACAGACTTTTAAAAATGTATTAATGCTAATGAAGCACTTATTTTTATTGTGATGGACAATGTAAAATGCGTCTCTGTTCTTTTACGTGTCCGGATTATATATTTGCAAAACATTAAATGTAGAAAGCATAGTATTTCAAAAAGAATAACGCTGTCTAAAAACAATTATAACTATCCAGAATGCTTGAATTATTAATCATCTAATTTATCTTCATCTATTGAAATATAGGGTATTGAAGAAAATTGTAATCTATCTTTGGCCAAATTTATTCATCACAACTAAAGCTTACGTTAGCACTGCAACAAAGTTACTGTGAAATTCCACTGGTCACCACATTTGGGGTCTTGTCTTGAGTCAATGCACCTGACCAACACATCTTTCAGACTGTGGGAGGAAACTGGGGCACCTGGAGAAAACCCACACAGACACAGGGAGAACGTGCAAACTCCACACAGACAGTGAACCAAGTCGGGAATTGCAACTGGATCCCTGGTACTGTGAGACAGCAGTGCTAAACACTGTGCCAACAAACCAGGACTGCAACATTCCAACTGCATTGTGCCTGATGCAAAATGTGCTAATCCGGGAAAATTCTAAAGCAGGCCTAGCACCAAATGATTTGTGATCTGGCAGACTCCTTCCTGCTAGTGTAAACTGGTTCATGCCCAGAAAGGGCGCAAGGTTGATTAGTTTGAGTTTGACTTGATTTCAATCTCGTTAGTGAGTTTGGTATGCAATCGTCCTCCTCCTGGAATGTTCCCACCTTTCCCCAGTGGCAGGTCACATGGGTGAAAATCACTACTGGTCCCTAGGCAACATGGTTTGCTGAGGCAACTGAGGAGGTGAGCTTTCCTTAGCATTAACTAGGTTGCAAAAGGACAAGTCATGGTGCAGGGTTTCATGAGAAGCCTTCAAGGGCTTGGGGGGAGGGTGCTTAGCAGGTCTGGAGGTCCACAGGTTGGAGCCCACTGCTGAGTTGAAGCTCCTGCGGTGAGTATTTTCATTGGCTACTGAGAAGCCCTTGAGGGGCTCTCTATGATGCCAACGTCAAAGTTTGCTTATGTTGCACTGGTTATCCTGTTTGAAAGAGTCTGTAGTTTATTTATGGCATTAAGTCCCATTAACAGTTACAAGTTCCAGGTCTGACATCAGAAGAGCTTGTCAATCAAGGGACACTTGCCATTATTAATATGAATTGTCCATCAATGCACCTGTTACAGAGTGAATCATATATTGCCACTGTTGCTGGCTAGTTGTGCTTTTCTGCTGTTAAGCCTCATGGAAATGATAACCAATTACCCTCAATTAACCTCCTTGGAAGTTTCAAGAAATGGCTGCACTTGTGCATTAATAACCGATTAATAACCGAATAGATTTCCCGCAGGAAGAAATGTAAGTTTTTGCAATGCCATTCATCCTTGCTGATTCAGAAAGAAAACAATTGAACCTATAGAGTCTCATTCCTGCAGGCAATAAACTGTTGTTAGAAATAGATAAAATGTAAAACTTTCTACAAAGAACAAAGAACAACACAGCACGAGAAACAGGCCCTTCGGCCCAACAAGCCCGTGCTGCCCATGACCCTTGTCTATGTTTATGGAAATACCTTTATGGAAATACGTTTATGGAAATATGACCTACTGTACAAAACTCTGGTGTGGCCGCACTTGGAGTATTGCGTACAGTTCTGGTCGCCGCATTATAAGAAAGATGTGAAAGCATTGGAAAGGGTGCAGAGGAGGTTTACCAGGATGTTGCCTGGTATGGTGGGAAGGCCTTATGAGGAAAGGCTGAGGGACCTGAGGTTATTTTCATTAGAGAGAAGAAGGTTACGCACTGACCTAGTTGAGGTGTATAAGATGATCAAGGGATTGGATAGGGTGGATAGTGAGAGCCTTTTTCCTCGGATGGTGATGACCAACATGAGGGGACATAACTTTAAATTAAGAGGTGGTAGTTATAGGACGGATGTCAGAGGCAGGTTCTTTACACAGAGGGTGGTGAGGGCGTGGAATGCCCTGCCTGCAGCAGTTGTGGACTCGCCTACTTTGGGGGCATTCAAATGTTCGGTGGATAGGCATATAGATGATATTGGAATAGTTTAGGTTAGAGGGTCCACTGGCCGGTGCAACATCGAGGGCCGAAGGGCTTGTACTGCGCTGTAATGTTCTATGTTCTATGTTCTATGAAATCTGCATTGGAACCAAATTGGGGAGACAATTTAGGAACAATTTGTTTCGCCAATCAGTCTAAGAGCACACCTTTGGAGTGTGGGAGGAAACAGGAGCACCTGAAGAAAACCCATGCAAGCACGGAGAGAATGCGCAAACTCCCACAGATTCCGGCCCAAATCCTTGTATCTGCATAACACAGTGATAGTCACTGAGCTGTCGTGTTGCCCATCAACTGGTCCAGTTTAAGTGACGTGAAGCACAAGGCTACTCTCGAAAAATCCAACAGCAGCCCTCTCATGACCCATCGTGTGTATGCTCCTTATTGGACAACAAGGTGGACCAAAGTACCTGTGGGATAAAAGAGAAATTTACCTAGTTTTTCTTTATTTAAAATTCTCCTTCCTGTCACTTTTTTCTACATCTCCATCAATACATTTTTTTCTTTCCCTCTCTTGGGGTTCCTTTTTGTACTTGGGTTGATCTGTGTTCACCCCACTTCCTTCTCTGTTGCTCCTGTTTCCATCTCAATGCTGTAACCTCATTGATTAAAGGGATTCATCCCATTCTTCATCCAAGTTGATGAAAGGGAGGTGATGCATTTTGATAGATTGAACGAGGGCAGGATTTACTCAGTTAATAGCAGAATGTTGGAGGGGAGTTACAGAACAAAGAAATCAAGGGGTGCATGTTCATAGCTCATTGAAAGTGCAGTCGCAGGTGGACAGAGTGATGAAGAAGGCTTGGTTTCATTGATCAGAACATTGAAGGGGAGATGCCAGCATTGCACTGGGGTAAGCACAGTAAGAAGTTTCACAACACCAGATTAAAGTTCAACAGGTTTATTTGGTAGCACAAGCTTTCGGAGTCTTGCTCCTTCTTCACCTGACTGGACTGTGAGGAAATTGCACAGTTTGTTAGAGGAAGTGAGGAGGTATTGGAGGCTCTTATGGGTTTAAAAGTGGACAAATTCCCAGGCCTGGATGAGTTCCTTTCCAGGCTGCGTGTTGAGTAAGATTAAAGCTAAAGCTTATTTATTAGTCACAAATAGGCTCACATCAACATTGCAATTAAGTTACTGTGAAAATTCCCTAGCCATAGAGTTATGGATGTTTACAGCTTGGAAACAGGCCCTTTGGCCCAATTTGTCCTTGTTGCCCTTTTTCCTTTAAACCATATTCAGGTGCCTGTTTAGGTACACTGAGGGGGGAAATTTAAGCAGAGCCAATGCACCGAGCCAGCACATCTTTGGAGTGTGGGAGGAATCCAGAGCAGCCAGAGGAAACCCATACAGACACAAGGCAAATGTACAAACTTCGCACAGACAGTGACCCAAGCTGGGAATTGAACCCAGGTCCCTGGCATTGTGAGGCAGCAGTGCTAACCAATGTGCTACTGTGCCACCCAGGCAAGGCAAGAAATTTCAGGGGCTTTGACACAAAATTTAATTCCTCTCTGGCCACAGGGGAAGTGAGGTAAACTCAGTAAAGTTTTACAACACCAATTTTAAATCCAACCAATTTATTTGATAGTAAATCCGCGAGCTTTCGACACTATGTGCCTTCGTCAGGCAAATGCAGTGTTCTGATCTGCAGAGGCACTCATATCCACACAGACAGTTACAGATTGCTGATTAGAATGCGAATCCTTACATCTAACCTGCTATTCAAGTGGCTAACAATGTGTGTGAAGGGAATCCTGAGCATTGGTTAGAGAATTGTGTATTTTCTCCAGACAGCACAGTAAGTGAGGTTTTTTGCTAATCCAGGCAAGTTACGGGGGTTACAGATAGTGTGACATGAAGCCAAGATCCCATTCTGTCCCACCACCAAAATGGACCCCATCAGTCTTGCAGCGGACACAGAGGAATTCATCAGGCGAATGAGGCTGCGTGAGTTCTTCCACAAACCCCAAGAGGCCAATAGCAGACTCAATGAGATAGCTAATGAACCAGAACAGCTGACAGAGGGATCCGCAGTGCAGCAACCGAAGAGGAATGAATCCAATTGGACTCCTCCGGAAGGCCGCTGCCCCCGACTGGACATGTATGCCCAAGCCATCAGGAGGTGCATGAACACCAGATTCATCAACTGCACTTACAAGACAGTCCCGAACATCACCCAAGCACAAAGCAAGGCCATCCGTGCTCTCAAGACCAACCGCAACATTGTCATCAAACCAGCAGACAAAGGAGGCGCCACCGTCATACTGAACAGAACGGACTACTGTGAAGAAGTGTACCGACAACTAAACAATGAAAAACACTACAGACAGTTACCAGCGGATCCAACCAATTATTAGGAGAGAATTATTAGGGATAGGATTTATAGTTATTTAGAGACAAATGAATTGATTGGGGATAGTCAGCATGGTTTTGTGAAGGGTAGGTCGTGCCTTACTAACCTCATTGAGTTTTTTGAAAAAGTGACCAAAGAGGTGGATGGGGGTAAGGCGGTGGATGTGGTATATATGGACTTTAGTAAGGCGTTTGATAAGGTGGCCCATGGAAGACTTCTGCAGAAAAGGCAGATGTATGGGATAGAGGGTGATTTAGCTAATTGGGTTAGGAATTGGCTAGCAGATAGAAGACAGAGGGTGGTGGTTGATGGGAGTTATTCATCTTGGAGTTCGGTGACAAGTGGTGTACCTCAGGGGTCTGTTTTGGGGCCCCTGATGTTTGTAATTTTTATAAATGATCTGGATGAGGGTATTGAAGGATGGATTAGTAAATTTGCAGATGACACTAAAGTCGGTGGATTGGTAGATAGTGAAGAGGGGTGTTATAGTTTGCAGAGAGACTTGGACAAGTTGCAGAGCTGGGCCGAGAGGTGGCAAATGGAGTTTAATGTGGAAAAGTGTGAGGTAATGCACTATGGCAGGAATAATAAATGTGTAGCGTATAGGGCTAATGGTAGGATTCTTAGTAGTCTTGATGAACAGAGGGATCTTGGTGTGTATGTGCATAGATCCCTGAAAGTAGGCAGTCAAGTCGAGAAGGTTGTTAAGAAGGCATATGGAGTCTTAGCTTTTATTGGAAGGGGGATTGAATTTCGGAGCCGCAACGTCATGTTGCAACTGTACAAAACTCTAGTGCGGCTGCACTTGGAGTATTGTGTACAGTTCTGGTCCCCACATTATAAGAAAGATGTGGAGGCATTGGAGAGTGTACAGAGGAGGTTTACCAGGATGTTGCCTGGTATGGAGGGCGGGTCTTATGAAGAGAGGCTGAGAGATTTGAGGTTGTTTTCGTTAGAAAGAAGGCGGCTAAGAGGAGACCTTATTGAAACATATAAGATGATTAGAGGTTTAGATAGGGTGGACAGTGATAGCATTTTTCCTAGGATGGAGAAAGCTAGCACGAGGGGACACAACTTTAAATTAAGGGGTATGAGTTATAGGACGGATATCAGAGGTAGGTTCTTTACTCAAAGAGTGATTAGGGAGTGGAAGGCCCTGCCTGCAGCAGTTGTAGATGCGCCAAGTTTGGTGGCGTTTAAGAGGTTAGTTGATAAGTATATGGAAGAGAAGGGAATGGTTTAGTTTGGAGGGGCATTGCTTTTTATATTGGTCGGCGCAACATCGAAGGCCGAAGGGCCTGTTCTGTGCTGTAATGTTCTATGTTCTATGTTCTAAAGAACACACTCGTCAACTCAACACTCTGATCAAAACCTTTGATCTGGACCTTCAGAACACCCTCTGGATTCTCATTCCACGTACTCCCCGCATTGGAGATCTCTACTGCCTCCCAAAGATACACAAGGCAAACGTACCCGGCCGTCCCATCGTATCGGGCAATGGGACCCTGTGTGAGAACCTCTCCAGCTATATCGAGGGCATCCTGAAACCCATTGTACAAAGAACCCCCAGCTTTTGTCTTGACACTACGGACTTCCTACAGAAACTCAGCACGACATGGAGCTTGAACCAGGGACACTCCTTGTCACAATGGATGTCTCGGTGCTCTACACCAACATCCCCACGACGATGGTATTGCTGCAACTGCCTCAGTACTCAATGCCAACAACTGTCAGTTTCCGGATGCAATTTTACAACTCATCCGCTTCATCTTGGACCACAATGTCTTCACCTTCAACAATCAGCTTTTCATCCAGACACATGAACAGCCATGGGGACCAAATTTGCACCTGCCAACATCTTCATGCACAGGTTCGAACAAGACTTCTTCACTACACGAGATCTTCAACCAAGGTTATATACTAGATACATTGATGACATCTTTTTCCTTTGGACTCATGGTGAACAATCATTGAAACAACTGTATGATGATATCAACAAGTTCCATCCCACCATCAGACTCACCATGGACTATTCTCCAGAATCAGTTGCATTCTTGGACACACGCATCTCCATCAAGGACGGTCACCTCAGCACCTCACTGTACCGCAAACCGACAGACAACCTCACAATGCTCCACTTCTCCAGCTTCCACCCTAGACACGTTAAAGAAGCCATTCCCTATGGACAAGCCCTCCGTATACACAGAATTTGCTCAGATGAGGAGGATCGTGACAGACACCTCCAGACGCTGAAGGATGCCCTCGTGAGAACAGGATATGGCGCTCGACTCATCAATCGACAGTTCCAACGTGCCACAGCGATAAACCGCACTGACTCCTCAGAAGACGAACACGAGACAAGGTGGACAGAGTACCCTTTTTGTCCAGTACGTCCCCGAGCGGAGAAGCTACGACATCTTCTCCGGAGTCTTCAACATGTCATTGATGCGATGAACATCTCGCTAGGGCCATCCCCACCCCCCCACTTCTTGATTTCAGACAACGCACAACCTCAAACAGATCATTGTTGCAGCAAACTACCCAACCTTCAGGAGAACAGTGATCACAATACCCACAACCCTGCCACAGCAACCTCTGCAAGACCTGCCGGATCATAGACATGGACGACATCATCAAACGTGAGGATACCATTCACCAGGTACACGGTACATACTCTTGCAACTCGGCCAACGTTGTCTACCTAATACGTTGCAAGAAAGGATGTCCCGAAGCATGGTACATTGGGGAGACCATGCAGACACTACGACAGCGGATGAATGAGCATCGCTCAACAATCACCAGGCAAAACAGTTCCCTTCCTGTGGGCGAACACTTCAGCAGTCATGGGCATTCGGCCTCCGACCTGCGGGTAAATGTTCTTCAAGGGGGCCTTCGTGACACACGACAGCGCAGAGTCGCTGAGCAGAGACTGATAGCCAAGTTCCGCACACATGAGGATGGTCTTAACAGGGATCTCGGCTTCATGTCACACTATCTGTAACCCCCGTAACTTGCCTGGATTAGCAAAAAACCTCACTTACTGTGCTGTCTGGAGAAAATACACAATTCTCTAACCAATGCTCAGGATTCCCTTCACACACATTGTTAGCCACTTTAACACTTGAATAGCAGGTTAGATGTAAGGATTCGCATTCTAATCAGCAATCTGTAACTGTCTGTGTGGATATGAGTGCCTCTGCAGATCAGAACACTGCATTTGCCTGACGAAGGCACATAGTGTCGAAAGCTCGCGGATTTACTATCAAATAAATTGGTTGGATTTAAAATTGGTGTTGTAAAACTTTACACAGGGGAAGTGCCAAAGGACTGGGGGATGTCTAATAGGGCTCTACTCTTCATGAAGCATGATAGAGATGAACCAGGAAATTACCGATGGGTGAACCTCACATCAGTGGTAGGGGAACTATTGGAAAGAATTCTGAAGGAGAGAATTAATCTCCTTCAAGGATGTGTGGGACAAGTGTTGGAAAAAGTGATTTGTGCAACTTTAGTGATAGTTACTGTTGGTGCAGACTCAGTGGGCCTCCCCGGGCCTTTTCTGCGCTGTATGACTGACTGAGAGGGAAAATGTTTGATTAATGTGTCAAGCTGTGAGATGGATCATTCCAATGGGATCTAGGCCAATATATTACATTTACTATTTTCTTCGTAGATTGTCCTTTTCCTCAATCAATTGACCCTTTGCTGAACTACACCACTGGCATGAATCATCATGGTCTAAGCTTTGACAGTGCTATCATCAGACTATGCGACAGTGTGTGGGGCACGCTATCTTCATCCTATACACAAGGTACACAAGCACCTTTCAACAAGGAAAAACAAGTGGGGGAGAGAAGCATGATTTATTCTACCCTTGTTACTTACCTTGTCTAGTTGGCTGAGCTATTTTCTGGCTAAATTCAGCGAACTTACATGGGGGCCCATGTGTTGTAGTTATATTGTTGTTCTCTTTAGTGTTATAGCTAATGTGTAGGAGGGGAGAGGTTAAATAAGGGCTCAGGAGTTTTCTTTTTTTAAATGTTCTTTTCCATCATTTATTTTGGCAATAGTTATGACCTGGTGAGATATACAGCATTGGGTGCTTTAAAACTGTCTACTATAATGCAGCACAGCTTTCTTTCTGGCACAGATCAGACCATTATTTGGGTTTCACATCTTACATAGAGATAGGATCCAACTGAGAAACACATGATGTTATTTTATCCAGCTTATTTTTGATAAATCACATTACACAAGGCAAACCACTTTTTACAAGTTAAAATTCTGGAACACATATCCAATCAGAGTGCTGCGTCCCATTTTGAAAGGATAAACTGCTGATCCATGCATCTTATATTTCCCATAAAATCTCACACATACAGAGAGGTGATTTATATCTGAGCAAACAATCACCTAAAGGCAAAAATGTTTTAAATAATACACAGCCCTTGTTTCTCAGCCTGCTGAGGTCCATTGTCTGCTTTATCATTTTTTTTAATGACAGGCCATGCTGATGAGATTTATTATAATTTGAGCAACTTTTCTCCAGCTGTGACACCCAGCAGGTTATGTGTGCCAGATTTTGTGATGCTGAGCTTTGTGTCTTTTGTTCTATTGTAAGTTATGATGCTGAAATTCTATAAATGAGATGTCTCACTGTTCCTGTGAATGCTTGCGCACTCATTAACCATCCCTCATTCTCTCTCTGGGCGGCATGGTGGCACTGCTGCCTCAGTGTCAGGGATTCGGGTTCAATTCCAGCCTTGGAGGACTGTCTGTGTGGAGTTTACACATTCCCCTTTTATCTGCTTAAGTTTCCTCTGGGTGCTCAAGTCCCCTCCCACAATCCAAAAATGTGCATGCTTAGTGGATTGGCTAATTTGTGTCGTGGTGTCCAAAGATATGTAGGTTACGTGGATTGGCGGGTTAAATGTCTGGGGGTATGGGATTAAGGGCTGGACTTGGGGGAATGCTCTGTTGGAGAGTTGGTGCAGACTCAATGTGCTCAATTGCATCTTCTGCCTGTAGAGATTCTATGACTCTCACGTACTGAAGTAGACCAGGATTTTGTGAAATAGTGTGAAGCAGGTGGTACAGATAGCACTGTGGCACAGTGCTCAGCACTGCTGCTTCACAGAACCAGGGACCCCAGATTTGATTGCGGGCTTGGGTCACTGTCTGTGTGGAGTCTGTACATTCCCTCTATGTCTGCAAGCATTTCCTCCGCTGCTCCAGTTTCCTCCCACAGTCCAAAAGACTGGCCATGCTAAATTCTCTTTCAGTGTACCCGAACAGGTGTTGGAGTGTAGTGACTAGGGGATTTTCACAATAACTTCATTGCAGTGTTAATGTAAGCCTACTTGTGACACTAATAAATAACTTTAAATGAATAGGCAGCCCATTATCCCAAAGGGAACATATAAAGGAAGGACCTTGTTGTGATAGTGTGATAGATCCCTGCAGAAAGGGCAGTTCTGAGGCTCTACTGTCATCAGTTGGAGACAACATGGAGTGGGGCTAGGATGAGGAATGTAAATTATGGGATTGAGTTATTATTGAAATAGCAAGCAAAATCAACCCAGAGGGCATGTATGAAAACAAGTGCAGTCTACCGTTTAAATAAATATAAATTGCATTATATCAAATATTGTTGCAACCTAGCTTCAACAGCTTGTCATGGCAGTATTGTCATGGCCTGTTATTTAGGTAAAATGGGACGAGTCATTTTTATGACTGAATCAATCAACGGCGTTGCTATAGAGATGTTGATACTGGGATCTGATTGTTTGAGGGTTCAGAGATCCCTGGCACTCCTGTTGGATATTAGTGTGCTTACTTGCAATAGTGCAGACAGACAGCCTTTATAAAAATATGAAGTTTGAGTTCCAAAAAAGACAATCATCCACCTTGTTAGCATTTTACCAGTCATTTTCTTACAGTCACCATCAAGGGAAATCACACCTGATACCTTATCAAAGAGGTTCATTTCCTTCTTTTCAAAATGATCAATTTGAATAATTACTCCAATGTCCTGCTGGTGATTTAATTTAATACAATGTCATGATGTGCCTACAATTTGTTCCTTTGCATTTTGGCTAGTAATTGGGTTCCAAAACATCATTTATCACCTAATCACCTCAACAGGATGCAGCTTGAATGATACTGTGCAATGTTTAAACCAAGTCAGTTTCCTTTAAAGTCCGATAGATGGCCCAACCACAGCAGAATATTCCATTAAGAAGAATTGATTCAGAAAAACTAAATCATTTCGTACAACTTTAGCCCAAGATTGGATTGAGAGAAATCTCATATTAGAAATTTCCATGACTGCAATATCCAAATTTTTAAAATCATGGGCCAAATAAATTACTGTCTCAAATTGATTTTCCTTATTTTATTAAATTAACTGTAGTGAGCCATAACACCAGGACTACGTATGCGGTTGACTAGACTGTGTTAATCAAACAATAGACTGTGCATGACTATTTTCATTCAGTAAAGGAAGTATGTATATTGTGCCTACTTGCACTGTCAATAACTGGACTTTTTCTCAATTGGAACAAAATACTCGTTGCCAATGTTTGCTAATTATGAAGCAAATCAAAACATATCAGGGAAATATTTTCTCTCTCAAATTTAGGAATCTGTAATATATATGCACTTATGTTCTACATTTGTTTAAAAATGGTGTACAAAGTATATTTTCCTTGACAATACCATGATCTTTAGTTTTCATGAAAATGGACGTGCAGATTAGCCTGCTGTGGTGTTTCATTTGGATTAGCAATCATCACAATATTCTTCCTAATTTTTTATCCTGGATTATTTTGGCTCTTAAATGTGGGTCCCAACTTCCCAGTAAGTGGCATACCTTTGCCCTGAGTTCTCTGTAGATTTGGGTGACATGCTTAGGAAATGACCAGTAAAGCCCATGACCAGCAAATATTTTGAACCACTGGAGATACAGGACCATGAAGCTGCAATCTCCCTGCAACAACATCATGCAGAAGCTGCAGCTGTACTCATGCTTCTATTTCGGTGGCATAGTGGCTCAGTGGTTAGCACTGCTGCCTCACAGCACCAGGAATCTGGGTTCGATTCCTGGCTTGGGTGATTGCCTTTGTGGGGTTTGTACATTCTCCCTGTATCTGTGTGGGCTTTCTCCAGGTTCTCCGGTTTCGTCCCACAGTCCAAAAATATGCAGATTAGGTTGATTGGCCATGCTAAATTGTTCCTTGTTTCAGGGCGATTAATAGGTTAAATATGTGGGGTTAGAGGGATAGGATCTGGATGGGATTATTATCAGACTTGATAGGCTGAATGGTCTCCTTCTGAGGCTCTATAGGGATTCTATGATTCTTAAGTCTCCAACTACCTCAAATCTAGGATCGGAGACCTGATATTGGATGACATCCTCTGTGATCCAACTCCTTCTAGTATTATGGGCTCTCTGCTCCTTTCAGACAAATACAGGCAGTGTTTACAAAAAGGCAGGACATGCAGATGACAATAGAAATTACCAACAGATCAGAATATACGGACATTCACAGCAGCATAATGGTTAGTATTGCTGCCTCACAGCACCAGGGACCTGGGTTAGATTTCCAATTTGGGTCATTGTCTGAGCAGAGTTTGTGCTTTCTCCCTGTGTCTGTGTGGGTTTCCTCTGGGCCCTCTGGTTTCCTTCCACAGTCTGAAACATTTGACAAATAAATAAACTTTAAACTTTAACTCCAGGGGGAAGCATGCATGCAAGATCCTGTGGGATGGTCTCAGCTCTGCAGCAGAAGGTTGTGGATCCCACTCCAGAGACCTGAGCATATAACCTACGCTTGAGTACAATACTAAGGAAGCTGCTGCACTATTGGAACTGCCTCTTCCTTGAAGCATTGAACTGAGGCTTGGCCTTTCCGCTTGATAGGAAAGGTTCCATGGTATCATTTCAAAATTAGTGTAAGTGGTCTCATCAGTGCCTTGGTATTTACCTCTCAATCAACATCTCTAAAACATTGCCATTTTTAAGACCTTGCTGTATGCCAATTTATGGCTATGTTTCCCAAATTACAACAATGACTGTGAATAGTTCCTTGGCTGTGAAGAGTTTTGGAAGTCATGAAGTCATGAAAGGTGCTATATAATTGCATGCCTTCAATTTGTAACGTTTATTTGTAAGTTGTGGTTGAGAAGGCAAAGCTGATAGCAAACACTGGTAAGCACTATCATCCTCAGTGGCACCCTTGGCACACAGCGAGGGTAAATGACGAGGGAATGAGATGTCTGGCAGTATAGGGCAATCTTGAAAGTTGCGAGTGCCCTCTTTTACTTTGTTCCTGCAGTGCACTGCACATTTATACTGGGTGACACTTAATTGCTGCCAATCCTTCACTATGGGAATAGCCACTGTTCTGGATGCTTTCTTGGCCTGGATTTCAAATAGGCAAGTAGGCCCTTTTCCTCATCTCTCCTGGGAGCACTTCCAGTTCATTATCATTAAACTCTGCTGGACAGCAAACGCTTTTGTAGTTTAAAGTATTTGCATTTGCATCCACAATGTGCACATCTATGCAAAGGCTTGGAATCCCATAAGCTCTAAGCAAATGTAAGGGACTAAGAAACCGATATCGTCTTGCTGTACACGACTACACCAGAGCAGCTTTTATAGTCTGTCTTCAGAAAGCTGGCTTCAGCAGTGAAACCAGAGACCCTTCCAGCCATGTGATTATTTTATTCCACATGGGTATTGAAACCCTAAATTCTCAGTACAATTTAATATCTACTGATCAGAGCTCACTCCCTAAATATCAAGTGTCTTTATCAAAATGTTGAAATTTGAACTTTGCACTGCCTGAGGAATATAAACCATGCCAGCATTTTGTCAACCCCTGTTCCACATATGGTGCCAAACTACAACTATATTAGTCAGTAATTGAAGGAAATAGAAGAAAAGGCAATGAGAGAAATTTTGCAGTTTTTGACTGCCTTGCATTATCAACATGTTTACAAGATAGAATATGATGGCCAAAGCACAAGGATTGTGGTTGAAGAAAGACAGTGTTTCCTCAAATTGTTATGTGTTAGAGACATCAAAACCTTGGTGGGAAGACTTTTTTTTCTGCTCATTGTATCAGCAAAATTGTGAACACATTTTTTCAGAGTTCTTTGATAATGCCACTAGAATAACTGAACATTTCTGATCTTGTTCACACATAGCAGCTAAAGAAACCTTTGTCGCAAAAATCATTAAACTGTAGCTTCGTAGATCCAAGGTACCCTGACCTATTTAGTTCTGGTGACTGGTACGCCTCTCGCTTGGTTGCAGAACAGAGACAGTGTTGGTTCAGTGACAATCAAATACCTCTGCAACAGACTCTTGGGCATCCAACAAATTAAAGTGAGAATTTTGGATTGGTTAATTCCCTACCACCACCATCCCCCAACCACATCTCTCTGCCCCACCCCACCCCAAACTCCGGTCCCACCAAGTCCACCAGCATAATAAATCATAAACAGGCATCTGTCTTTGTTGTTGGGATTCATGCCAAAACAGGACCAGAAATAACTGTAGGGAAGTAGTTTATTACGCGCATTACCTAATGTAATTCTGAAATTTATTGTTTACTTGTTGGCCTTTATTATGGTTTAACTGCTTCCCAATACTACTTCTTCATATCCAACCAATGTTTGTTCCTCATGGGAAGAAAATGCGACTTTATATCCAAAGCGTTTTTGGGGAAACATGTCACCTGGCAAACAGCTGGCCTTTTCACTGCTGCGATTTCCATCATAATATATGTTTATGTAGTGACTCTGGGATGCAAAATGGCAGTTGGCTATCGCTGTTTGTGATTCAGATAAGCGGAGCTTCACATTTTATTCTCTACTCATGGACCTACACCACATTTAGCAGAGGCGAATAGACCTGGATGGATCTTGAGCCTGAGAAAATTGCATGCATTGACAATTTTTGAAGAAATTATTCTTGACACAGTTCACCCCTAATGGTAAAACGAAAATACTGAGGATGCTGGGATCTGAAACATAAACAAAAAATGCTGGAAAATCTCAGCAGGTCTGACAGTGTCTTTTGGAGAGAAGAGAGTCGATAGGTCTAGATGAATAGAGCCAATGTTTCGAGTCAGAGCAGATCTGACGAAGGGTCATCTGGACTCAAAATGTTGGCTTTATTCTCTCTCCACAGATGCTGTCAAACCTGCTGGGATTTTCCAGCATTATCTGTATTTGTTGTCATTCCTAACGGTGTTGGCCTTTAAAGTGGGTGAGAGAAAAATAAGAGGTTTTGTCCAAACATAGTTAACATTCAACTTGATCTTGTATTTATCAGTTCATGATGGCTTTCCTTAACTCACCTCTTCCAAACCTCTTTAGATATGTGAATGGTGTTTGTGGAGTAGAATTTTGAAAATCTTACACCTCACTTTAAAAAAGAGGAGATAAGACAGGGTAGATTCAGAAAGAATATTCCCAATATTGGTGTAGTCCAAAGCTAGGGGTCATAGTTTGAGGATAAGGGATAAACCTTTTAGAACTGAGGTCAGTAGAAATTTCTTCTTCCAGAGAGTGGTGAATCTGTGGAATTCACTATCACAGAGAAGCCAAAATGTTGTGTTATTTCTTTGTTTTGATTTATATTTTGTCACATGTATTAATAGACAGTGAAAAGTATTGGTTCTTGAGTACCACTGTACATAAAGAAGGAAAGGAGAGAGTGCAGAATTTAGTGTTACAGTTATAGCTAGGATGCTGAGAAAGTTCAACTTAATTTGAGATAGATCCATTCAAAAGTCTGATGGCAGCAAAGAAGAAAATGTTCTTGAATCGGTTGGTAGGTGACCTCGGACTTTTGTATCTTTTTCCCGATGGAAGGAAGTGGAAGAGAATATGACCATTTGATATTACTCTTGGAGCTAAAGGGAAAGTGGGATCAAGATATTGAATTTGATGACGTGGCGAGCAGGCTCAAGAGGCTGAATGGCTTACTCCTGTTTTAATTTTCTATGTTTCTATATTTCTATGTTTCTATATTCCTGAAAACTATAAGCAAGTCATCTTAACATCAAAGGTAGGGTGAATTTTAGAACAATAATCCAAGACAAGATTAATTGGCATTTTAAAAAATTTACACTATTAAATGAGGTCTAGGTAGGACTTGTTAAAAGCAAAATGTGATTGAGTTCTTTGATGAAGTACAGAGATGGTTGATGAGGATAGATCATTGAACCCTACAGTGTAGAAAGAGGCCCTTCAATCCACTGAGTCTGCACTGAACATAATCCAACCCACACCCTTTCCCCATATCCCTACAGATTATACCCACTAATCCCTCTAACCTACACATCCCTGGATATTAAGGGGCAATTTCTTAGCATGGCCAATCAACTTAACCCTGGGCATCTTTGGACCGTGGGAGGAAACCGGAGTACCTGAAGGAAACCCATGCAGACAGGAGGAGAATGTGCAAACTCCACACAGACAGTGACCCAAGCCAGGATCGAACCCAGTACCCTGGAGCTGTGAAGCAGCATGCTAACCACTGTGCTACCATGTCGCCCCCACAAGGCAGTAATTGATGGTGGTGATCACGGGTTGTGTGATTAATGGTATGTATTTTGACTTTCAAAAGCTGTTCAATGAAATACATGTATAAACCGGCCAGCAAAATTGAAGAAACAGTGGGAACATGAATGCTAAACAAATGCCAGGGCAGCATGGTGGCACAGTGGCTAGCACTGCTGCCTCACAGCTCCAGGGACCTGGGTTTGATTCCCAACTTTGGTCAATATCTGTGTGGTGTTTGCATATTCCCCTGTACTTGTGTGGGTTTCCTCCAGGTGCTCTGGTTTCCTCCCACAGTCCAAAGATATTAGATTGATTGGACTGGCTAAATTAACCATTAGTGTCCTGGGGTTAAACGTTAGAAGGATTAGCAGGGATAGGGTCCGGGTGGGATTGTTGTTGGTGCAGATTCGATGGGCCGAATGGCTTGTTTCTGCACTGTAGGGAAAATATGATTTCTATGAAATTGTCTAAGGGAAGAAAATGGAAAGTAGCGATAGTATATATTTTTGTTCACTGTTACAGGTAGGGGAGGAAAGACAAACTTAAATAATGGCTTCTCTCCTCCCCACAGTACCCTGCTCATGTCTCCTTTTCTTACTACCTATAATCAGTATGTTTTTCTTTGGAAAGGTAATATGTGTGATTCTGAGACCCCTGTAATGTATGGTCAATTTAAATAAGTAGCAGCAGTCTTTCATGGGTTTAAAAGCACACAAGATTATTTATTCACACTCATTCTAAGTTTAAATGCCACAGTAATCACTCAGCATGCCCGCATATACACACACACACACAAGCTCACACGCACGCACGCATAGGCATAAAAATATAAATTATAGTACAAAGAATGAAGCACTATAACAAGCTTCAAACAGTAGTGTTCCCAAACACAATGAAGCCTAGGCTGTGACAAGGATCATTTCCACTGAGTAGTTTTAGCCTTTTTCATAGTACCAGTCCACGCACAAACAATTGCAGTGCAAGAATGAGCTAAGATTTTTTAAATTGCTCTTCTAAAGTCTAACCCACTTTGCTATATAATATCTTCAAAGAATAACACACAGAACTTCAAAACATATTATGTGCTAGCTATAAATTGGACGTAGTAATTTGTCCACAATAGCTTAAAAATATCTGATGGGTAAACATGTAAATAGACATTAAAATAAAAAGTTCTTGAATGAGAGGGTATGATGCCACAGATCATAGTTCATGGGTGAACCAATGAGATTTGGTAAGGTAAGGGCATAGTGTGGGTAAGAGGTGTTGAGCACAGTCTGTTTTAACCCTTATATGGTGAACAAATAACTGAGTAGACGTCTGATTAGTTCAATTAATATTTATTTAAGATACACAATCAATAATCACCCACCCAACCAACAATAAGTTATCTTACAGAAAATATTAAAGCTGAAGTCCAATACTAGGCCTTGACTTACCTTTGTGTGACTGGTAAGTACCCAGGCAGATATTGGCCTTTATCTGTGTGCTGGTCTCAGTCATCTTATGCGTAGTCTGGTCCTCTGGTGTAGTCTGGCACTCTGGCTCTGGTCTCTCTTCCTTGTCGGGTGTGATGGCTCTCCTCGTGCTGGTCGTGACTGATGATGGTCACTGTTGTTGGAGCTCTTTCATATGGTCAGGGAGAGAGAGATTCTTGGTTGTGCAGCACCCTTTATGTCCTATTAGGTTTCGTACTCCTTTAGGCCATTTCCAATCAATCAATCAGGACTTGATCACCCTGATCGATAAAGTCCAATCGGGTGCTGTCACACCAATCTCTGGGTGTGTCCCCAACGGCCATATTTGCAAGTGCTAGGGGCAAGTAGAGTACACACCTCCCTCCCAAATAAGGGGTTATGGCACCCCTATGTCTGGTAAACAACCCAGTTTGACCAGAAAGTCCCTTTTGTCCAGAGATGTCCCATATCCTGTGTATTCACTTGTCTGGATTGTAGTGTATTTATCTCTGTCTTTTAGGCTGCAGCCTGTCATTTTAATTCTTGCCCAATTGTCCCAGAGTGCTTTACAAATTGCCATTTTATAAAGCTGGTTTGGCCACAGAGGTTAAGGGGATAGGGTTCGTAATGGATAGGGTGGGTAAGATAGATGAGTAAGGGGGTAGGGTTGGTAAATAGGTAAGGGGATAGATTAGTGAGGGGCTACAGTGGGAGTTGGATAGAGTGGTGAGGTCGGATTAAATCGTGTCTTTATTAGGAAAATGTAAAAAACCCTTAAATACTTACAAATGCTACAAAACTGATTCTCTTACATTGTATCAAAATTCTTCTATTCCCTTATAAATTTACCGTAATAAGTTTATAAGCATAGATTTTCATCTACTAATTCTTATCTAATGGACTACCCACTCATGTTGACCAGGCACTGAGAGGGTCAGCTTAGAACTTGAGGTTTTCTTCATCTTCCCTCTGAAGAGAAATTTAGGAGACTGACCCTATATTCTCTAGGGTTTAGGAAAATGAGAAATGATCTCATTGAAACGTACAAAATTCTCACACGGCTCCACAGAGTAGATGCAGGAAAGAAGTTTGCTCTGGTTGTGAGGGTCTAGAATAGTCTCAGAATGAGGCCTAGGCCCTGTAGGAACAAGATGAGAAGGAATTTCTTCACACAGAAGGTGATGAATCTTTGGAATTTTCTATCCTAGAGGGCTTTTGTGGCTCAGTTGCTGAATATGCTCAAGTTATGTTCATCTGTACTGGGAACTTAGTAAGAATCTAGCAACACCAATTTTCAATCCAACCGATTTATTTGATGGTAAATCTGCGAGCTTTCGACCTTTTTGTCTTCGTCAGGCAAAAGCAGTGTTCTGGTCCGCAATAGCACACATATCAGCACAGACAGGACATAGATAGGCTGGTAGATTGGGCAGATAGATGGCAAATGGAATTTAATCCGGATAAATGCGAGGTGATGCATTTTGGCCGGAATAATGTAGAGGGGAGTTATAGGATAAAAGGTAAAACTATCCGGAGTATAGAGACGCAGAGAGACCTGGGGGTGCAGGTTCACAAGTCTCTGAAGGTGTCAGTACAGGTGGAGAAAGTGATAAAGAAAGCGTATGGTATGTTAGCCTTCATAGGAAGGGGTATAGAATACAAGAGTAGGAGTTTGATGTTGCAAGTGTATAGAACATTGGTTAGGCCTCACTTGGCGACAGTTCTGGTTGCTGTACTACCGGAAGGATGTGGAGTCCCTGGAGAGAGTGCAGAGGAGATTTACCAGGATGCTGCCTGGTATGGAAGGGCTGTCTTACGAGGAAAGGTTGAACGCACTGGGGTTGTTTTCCCTTGAAAGACGTCGGCTGAGAGGGGATCTATTAGAGGTATATAAGATTATGAGGGGTATAGATAGAGTAAAGGTGGTAAGCTTTTTCCACCATTAGAAACGGATAGAACGAGGGGTCACGGCCTCAGGGTGAGGGGGGCTATGTATAAGACTAATATTAGAGGGCATTTTTTCACACAAAGGGTAGTGGGGGTGTGGAATGCACTACCGAGTAAGGTGGTGGGAGCAGGCACGCTAGGGTTGTTTAAGGGTCTCTTGGACAGCCACATGAGCGGTCTGCAGATAGAGGGATATAGGAGGAATGTTTAAATACTTTAATTGTTTCCACAGGCTGTTTGGTCCACCTTGTTGACCAACAAGGTGCATGCATTCGGCAGGTCGTGTGAGGGCTGCTCCTGGAGGTTACTTCAGGAGTGGCCTAGTGCTTCACGTCGTTAGTGTATGCTTAAACTAGACCATCAGATGGGCAACATGACAGCTCAGAGACTATCGCTGTTGCTGTGCAGACACATGGATTTGGGCCTGTGTCTGCGGGAGTTTGCGCGTTCCCCCCATGGTTGCGTGGGTTTTCTCCGGGTGCTCCGGTTTCTTCCCACATCCCAAAAATGTGCTCTTAGGCTGATTGGGTAACAAATTGTCCCTATATTGGTCTCTATATGCCATTAAGACGTTGGGATGGCGGCGCGGGCTCGTTGGGCCGAAGGGCCTGTTTCCTGTGCTGTGTTGTTCTTTGTTCTTTGTTCTTTGTAGACAGACTTGCCTGGGTTAGCAAAAAACCTCACTTACTGTGCTGTCTGGAGAAAATACACATTTCTCTAACCAATGCTCAGGGTTCCCTTCACACACATTGTTAGCCACTTTAACACTTGAATAGTAGGCTAGATGTAAGGATTCGCATTCTAATCAGCAATCTGTGACTGTCTGTGCTGATATGTGTGCTATTGCAGACCAGAACACTGCATTTGCCTGACGAAGACGAAAAGGTCGAAAGCTCGCAGATTTACTATCAAATAAATCAGTTGGATTTAAAATTGGTGTTGCTAGATTCTTACTGAGTTCTTACTACCCCAGTCCAACGCCGGCATCTCTACATCATCTGTACTGGCACAGACTTGATGGGCCAAAGAGCCTGTTCCTGAGCTATGCTGTTCTTTGTAGAGATTAATAAATTTCCATGGGCTTTCCGTATCTCCTACAACATACACATTGCCGCACAAAATCAGTTAATGATTCCCCAAAACAGATTGAATTGTGTACCTGCCACTAGCCTGCCAGCTCCTGTTCCTGCTCCCTCACTCACTCTGGGAAATTTGACCTGCAATGAGAAAAAATCAGGGAACCATCCACACAAATTCTCCCTGTATTTTCCTGGCATCCCCATTATAACCAGTATCTTGGTTATAATGTAACAGAAGTGATCAGCCAAGATTTCCCTTAACGAGATCATCTGTCAGTGATGTTGCAAGAAGAAAAAATGAACAGTTGGAGGAAGAGATATTGGAGAACCTTTCCTGAAACCCAGATAATAAAATATCACAGAACGAAGAGAATTGCGTAAAGAACAAAAGGGTTAATGCGCCAAGTTGAAATCACCAGATTTCTGGCCTTTTTAGATTTTGGGGCTTTGGTATCTGTGCTGTTTTTTTCCTTGACCTTCTCACTCCTTTTTAAATCAGTACATTCTCATTATAAAAGTATAAATGAATACATAGAAATTAACTGGGTTCTCAGCGTAAACCATGAGGATTCAGCTTTCTGTCTTTCTTTCCTATCTCTTTATTAAGAATCTCTTTCCTGTACCTTTCTTTTCCTCAGGAGGAGCCAACATTTAAACAAAAGCATGAGACCTGCCCCTCCCATACAGACATATAACAAGAATCTATATATGTATTTTTTTATTTGTATCATTGTATCATTGGCCAGAACATTGAACACAGGAGTTGGGACATCTTGTTGAACTTGTACAAGGCATTGGTAAGGCCACACAGCATTGTGTGCAGTTCTGAATACCCTATTATAGAAAGGATATTATTAAACTAGAAAGAGTGTAGAAGAGATTTATTAGGATGCTGGTGGGACTTGATGGTTTGTGTTATAAAGAGAGGCTTGATAGACTAGGGCTTTTTCTCCTGGAGTGTAGGAGGCTGAGGGATGATCTTATAGGGCTCTATAAAATAATGAGGGGCATTGATCAGTGAGAAAGTCAATATCTTTTTCCAAAGGTAGGGGAGTCTAAAACTAGAGGGCATAGGTTTAAGGTGAAAGGACAGAGGTACAAAAGTGTCCAGAGGGACAGTTTTTTTACACAAAGGATGGTGAGGATCTGGAACAAGCTGCCAAAGTAGTAGTAGAGAAGGGGACAATTTTGTCTTTTAAAAAGCATCTAGACAGTTACATGTTAAGATGGGTATAGAGGGATATGGGTCAAATGCGCACAATTGGGACTAGCTTAAAGGTTTTTTTAAAAAAAGAGCGGCATGGACAAGTTGGACAAAAAGGCCTATTTCCATGCTGCAAATCTCTATGACTCTTATGACTCAATGGGCTGGATTTTCTACCCGAAGTCAACGAACCTTTGAGTGGTTCATATCCACCCCTAACCTCCGCCCAGCTATGATTCCTCTGTGAGATGGAATGGGAAAATTCACCCCCTATGTATCCGGACTCCCAGTCTGCTGCCATTTAAGGTTTAAGAGGGTGGTTTCACAAAATTCTTGCAGATTATTCCCTGATCCCTCCTGGAATCCTGTTCCATTGCCAGGCAAAGGCCGGGGAGCTTCCAGTTATCATTGCTTTGCACTTCATCGAGGGCCGAAGGGCCTGTTCTGTGCTGTATTGTTCAAAGTGCACCAAGGGCATGCAAGGGGAACTCTGTAGGTGATTCCTTTCCCAATTGCTTCCCCTGCCCTTTCTGCTATGAAGTGATTAAGCCAAAGAACTGCATTCTTTCTGCTTCCTGTCAGCAGACCAGTCACTTTTAATCTTTTGATAAATAGCAAAGTGGGAAAAAGAATACTCATCTACATGAGTACTAATATACATTAACTTGAGTCCTCTGCTCTGTGGCTCAGTGTGTTGAAGCCACACCAAATCAGTAAAACAAAATTCAATCAAAACGGAATACTGCCAATGGTTTAGCAGTCAAACCATTGACTGGCTTGGGAATGGGATTGCCCCAGATTTGATCCTAGATCTGGCAGAGTTAGTTGGTCAGCAGTAAGGATACTACTGGTCTTGGTGGTTTAAGGGACATTTGTTCTGTTACCATAACTTCTTCGCTGGCTAGGAAGCATTAGCTCTCTGATACATGCCTTTTATACTCACTCATGGGTGGATTGGTGGCACAGTGGTTAGTACTGCTGCCTTATAGTGCCAGGGCCCAGGTTCAATTTCCAGTGGGACACTTTTGCAGAGTCTGCACATTCTCCATGTGTCTACGTGGGTTTCCTCCAGGTATTCTGGTTTTCTCCCATAGTTTGAAAGACATGCTGGTTATGTGCACTGGCTGTGCTAAATTCTTCCTCAGTGTATCCAAATGAGTGATGGAATGTGGCGATTCCGGAATTTTGACAGTAACTTCATTGCAGTGTTAATGTAAACCTACTTGTGACACGAATAATGAACTTTAAATGTGAAGAATTCTCATGATTAAATGCTTGTTCTGAAATTTCACTCCAGTATAACTGATTGATTTGGCAAAATGAGGAAGTGATTTTCTAAAACTTTGGAACAGTTTCAGAACAAAAAATTATTTCAGTCAACTTATGTTTGTTTACATATCATCTAATTTGTTGGAAGAAATCTCAGAATATTAACCTACAATTTCATCTTTTTAAAAGCATTTAGATAGTTATATGGGTATGATGGGTATAGAGGGATATAGGCCAAATGCGAGCAATTGGGATTAGCTCAGAGGTTTAAAAAAAAGGGCGGCATGGACAAGTTAGGCTGAAGGGCCTGTTTTCATGTTGTAAACTTCCGTGACTCTGTGACTCTACTCCAGACACATTTAATGTCATGTATAAATGAAGATAAAACAATGAATGACTAATGTTTGCCACAAGTAAAACTATCAGCTACTTCGACAATGACAAGCCGTAAGCAAATATGAAATAGTCTTGCAGGTTCCAGAACCACAGTATGATATGAATTTACCGTATGGTGTCTCAGTGCTGCAGCAGTGTCTCAATGAATTCTTTATTGCCATTAACTATTCACAGGTCCAAGGTATGATTACGCATGGGGATGCTCCCTGCAGTTAGGCATTTTGATATTCTCTCTAGACTGTTACCTTAAAAGCTCATGCCATGCTTGTTTGTTTGTTTATTTATTAGTCACAAGTTGGCTTACATTAATACTGCAATGCAGTTACTGTGAAAATCCTCTAGTCGCTTCTCTCCGGTGCCTGTTTGGGTACACCAAGAGAGAATTTAGCATGACTGATGCACCTAACCCATACATCTTTGCACTGTGGGAGGAAACCAGAGCACCCGGAGGATACCCAGGCAGGCAACGTGCGAAACTCCACACAGGCAGTGACCCAAGCCGGGAATCGAATCTGAGTCCCTGGTGCTGTGAGACAGCAGTGCTAACCACTGTGCCAATGTGTTGCCCACTAAAGCTAAGCCTGGGAATTTTCTGAAGTTTGAGTCTGAAATCTGATCACTGAATTACAGAATTTTTGGATGTTGAAGGACAAAACCGTCTCTATACTTGGGGGGGAGAAAAAAGTCTTGATGTGTTGAATCCTGCTGTCAAAATGTTGACATACAATACTGTGAAACAACATCGTAACTAATGCAGATCGAGACTTGCAAACTGGGTTCTGTGCCAAGTCTGATGTGTGACAAGTGGCAACACCATAGTTGAAATCAGAAAAGCAAAGTAATTCTTTATGATCTTTCAGATAAGATTTGCTATTTTAGAGTGGCAAATTATTTCATATCCTGTGTAAGAAATATTTGAATGGACCTGTTCCAAAATCTATTTTTTTCTCCCCTCTTCTCTCTCATCTCCACATTTCAGTTCCAATCCCACTGCGTTTCATTTTCCCATTTCAAAATGTCAAAGCTTCCCTGCAACATGTTGAATCTCTATTACTCTGTTCAAAGTTTCAAAGCCCTTTCCTAAGAGGAAATGTGTTTGCGTTTCAAGAGTCTGCTCTGGCAGATCCAGATGTTATCTCGAAAGAATGACTTTATTTTCCTTGATTCAAGCATATAGAAAATAGTTGGAAACGATGTTTGGAAAGAATCAGCAGAATTTTAAACAGGATTAAACAGTATAAATTTTCTAATGGAAAAGACATGAAAATCAGTGATACAACAGCGGGGAAGAAGAGGGAAGAGGGTCGGAATTTTCCCATCCTGTCCGCCACTGGAATGTTAGCAGGCAGGTTGAGGAAAGCGTGAAACACCACTGACGATCGGGTGGGAACTTCAGGATTTTAGGCCAGCGCGACCGGAGAATTCGCTCGAGGTATTCTGGACACAAATTGGTCCAGATTTTAACTCCACCAGAACTGATCTGAAGAGTTGTGTTGTTAAAATAGCAGGTGGACATTAGCACCAGGTTTTCACCCACTGGCTTTTTCACTCACCTCAAAATGGCAGGGGAGAACTGGCTGCTCCAGCAGTTGAGGTCCCACATTTGAGTGAGCACTTGAAAGGGGCAGCATGGTGGCACAGTGGTCAGCACTGCTGCCTCACAGCTCTGGGGACCTGGGTTCAATTCCCGACTTGGGACACTGCCTGTGCAAAATCTGCACATTTGCCCCGATTGCTTGGCCTCCTCTTTGGTTTCTTCCCACACTCTGAAAGACATGCTGGTTAGATGCGTTGGCCATGCTAATGTATCCAAACAGATGCTGGAGAGTAGCAAATAGAGGATTTTCGTAGTAACTTCATTGCAGTGTTAATATAAGCCTGCGTGTGACACTAATATTTAAACTTTATTTATTTAAGATTTTAATTCTTGATGGGACACCAACAGATATTTAAGTTTACTGGATGACATCTCCAGATGGCTCACCCCTTTCCGCAAGCTGGTAGAATTGTCCATGGACGGGAACTCATTCTCGACCAACCCTGCCCCACACTGAATTGCAGGAGAGAGAGAAAGCATCTCCACCCTCCAGCTTCCTTCCTGATTCTATGTGGCAGTGAGGCTGCCAATCCCCTGAGGTGATGCCTCTTCTGTGTCAGTGTAAGCGGCATGATAGCACAGTGATTAGCACTGCTGCTTCACGGCGCTGGGACCTGGGTTTGATTTCTGGCTTGGGTCACTGTCTGTGTGGAGCTTGCATGTTCTCCCTGTGTCTGCGTGGGTTTCCTCCGGGTGCCCTGGTTTCCTCCTGCATTCCAAAAGATGTGTTGGTTAAATGCATTGACCTGAACAGGCGTCGGCTGGAGTGTGGCAACTAGGGGAATTTCACAGTAACTTCATTGCAAGTGCTAATGTAAGCCTTACTGGTAAGCAATGCTTCTACAATTTTATTTTTTAGAAAGCATTTGGACAGGTACGTTGGTAAGATGGGTATAGAGAGATATGGGCCAAATGCAAGCAATTAGGATTAGCTTAGGGGTTTAAAAAAAAGGGCAGCATGGACAAGTTGGGCTGAAGGGCCTGCTTCCACGCTATAAACCTCTATGACTCTACATTGACACTAATAAATAAACTTAAGTTTAAAACTTAATTCAATGGTAATCATGGTTATACTGTTCATGCTCTGTTGGCTCCAGGAAGTACCAGCTCTCAGTAATGTTCAGCGTTAGCCCAGTTAGAGCATTTTAAAATTGCTTTGATGCGTCAAGAGCCAGAAACTATTTGAGTTTCAGGTTCCCAACCCCACATGGAAAATCAAACCCCTTATCTTAATCAGTGTTTAGGGAACACACCAACGGAGACCCTTGTTTGCCACCAAGATAGAAAAATTGAGAGTGGAATACATTCCATCTTTGAGATACCAGAGATGAGATGCAAATATCCTCAATTCCGATGATGTCTCTTTGCTTCAGCATCAGAAACACTCTCCGACTATTCTACTCCATTATGAAGATTCCATTTCAGACGCTGCCAATCCTCAGTGATCCTCTCACACCACAGATTTATAGAGTAGAATTATAGAATCCCTACAATGCAGAAGGAGGCCATTCGGCCCATTGAGTCTGCACCGACCACAATCCCAATCCAGCCTTATTCCTGTAACCCGACATTTTTACGCTGCTAATCCCCCTGACACTAAGGGGCAGTTTAGCATGGCCAATCCGCCTAATCTGTATATCTTTGGACTGTGGGAGGAGCCTAGAGCACCTGGAGGAAATCTACACAGACATGGAGAGAATGTGCAAACTGTGCACAGATGGTCCGCCAAGTCAGGCCTCGAACCCAGGTACTTGACCTGTGAGGCAGCAGTGCTAACCGCTGTGCCATGAATGTCTATATATCCTGGTCTGCTGGTAACTTCTATTGTCATCTGCATGTCCTGCCTTTTTGTAAGCACTGATTGTCTGAAAGGAGCAGATAGCCTCTAATGCTAGTAGGAGTTGGATCACAGAGGACACCACCCAACACCATCTCTCCGATCCTAGATTTGAGGGAGTTGGAAACTTAAGAATCATAGAATCCCCACAGTGCAGAAGGAGGCCAGTTGGCCCATCGAGCCTGCACTGACAACATTTCTACCCTATCCCGCATTCCCACATATTTACCTCACTAATTCCTCTAATCCATACATCCTAGGATGCTAAGGGGCAACTTACCATGGCCAATCCACTAACCTGCATACTTTGGATTGTGAGAGGAAACCAGAGTACCCAGAGGAAACCCATGCAGATATGAGTAGAATGTGCAAACTCCACACAGGCAGCAACCCGAGGCCAGAATTGAACTGGGTTCCTGTGAGCAATTTGGTATGACAGACCCATGAGGAACTCAATTTTGAACTCAAGGCCAAGTGGCAGAAGAAGAATATGCTAACTCAATGTACCTGTGCCCCTTCAGTGATTTCATTTTATTTATAAATCGGGGACATGGAGAGCAGCAAAGAAAGGTTTCGAGTAAGGCTCAATGGTAAGCTAAATGAGCTGTTTAAATGGAGTGCTCCAACTTGTCTATGACTTTCAAATAATTAAAAAATAACTTCTATGTGAAATTGGCATGCAGAGAAATTCTCTCTGCAGCGCATTAGGTGCACATGCAACAAGGCTGGAGTCATGAACCTGGTTTCAAGAGCTTCTCTGTGTTATTTCCTCTTTTATTCTTTTGCCCAGTTGCAGTTCAGAGTACAGATGCACAAAGTGAAAAAAATTTCTTATCTGGCACTATCGCAAATCTTGAACTCCTATCAAAAGGCAAACATTGTTTGTAGTCTTTGTACATGCCTGTACAGGCGTTGTGCAAGTATTTGTTTAAACAAATTGAGCAAAGTATTAACATTTTGGCATGAAGTGCTGGTTCACCCTAATTGTAAATTACAATATGAACTGTGTAGCTATATTTCTAAATCGTGCTGTCACTGGTGGCTTGCCGACTGGGATTTGGCAGCTCTCTTTTCTGCAGCAGATCAGATGTTACCTACTCTGTCCATTGAAGTTAGCATCTTCCGGGGTTTCCCTGAAAGATCTAGCAATTAAAGAAAAGTAATCCACCCAACACTGTGGTAAAACCCTGGAGAGAAATCAGTGTTTTTTTTGGGAAAAAATGTTTCTTTTTATATTTTCGATGAAAAAGCTTCAATTCAATACTGACAGAAATATTAGAAGTAAGGGCAAAAGCTCAGATGTTGGACTGGATGGCATGAGGTGATTAGAGACAGAAGGTCAGATGACGAAACATCCAGGAATACTCCTGAGTTCAATCAGAGTTGGGAGTTGTAATCAGAGGTCAGATTCTTTACTCCCACTACTCCGCAAGGACAGATTTTTTTTTATTTATTCTTTCATGGGATGTGGGCGTTGTTGGCAAGGCCAGCAAATGTTGCCCATCTCCAAATGCCCTTGAACTGAGTGGCTTGCTCAGCCATTTCAGCAGCTGTTAAGAGTCAGCCACACTGCTGCAGATCTGGAGTCACATATAGGCCAGACCAGGCAAGAGAGGAAGATTTCCTTCTCTGGAGGGCATTAGCTGAACCTGATGAGTTTTTGAAATGGTTTACGATAGTTTCGTTACTGAGAATAAGGGTGGCATTCTCCAGCTCTTCATGCCAGCAGATTATCCTGGGGAGAAATGGGGGGTGTGGAATTCCACCCCAAATTTCAATTCCAGATTTTATTAATTGAATTTAAATTCCACCACTTGCCATGGATTTACTCCCATGCCTTCAGAACATTAGCCTTGTACTCTGGATCACAGAATATGGGTTGAGAAGTAGTGGTAGGTATAAAACTTAGGTGGGAAGGAACTACTTCTCACAGGGAGTGGTGAATTGTGAACTTGTCGCCCCATAGCATGGTGGAGTCTGAATCGTTGAATGGTCTCAAGAAGGAGATAAACATATTTCTAATAAAAAAAGGAACAAAGAGATATGGGGAACAGATGGGGAAATGAATGTGAGACCAGGGAGAGAATCAGCCATGATCTGATTGAATGGCAGAGCAGGCTTGAAGGATTGAATTTGCCTACTTCTGTTCCTAATTCCAATGTTCCTATGATCCAGTTGTGGTCTCTCTGAATGGCGGAACAGACTCGATGGGATGAATGGCCTACTCCTGCTTCTATGATTTATGATCTTATGTTACCATAATGCCGTTGCACTCTCGTTTATAATCATATGTTTTATTCTTTACATTCACAAGGAGGACAGACCGGATCTCTGTAGTAGCTAGCCCTTTTAAGTAGCATGTATTACAAGGGTTAGATGACCCAATTGTCCAATAGGGAATAAGTGTGAGGCTCTTGGCGCAGAGTTCCGGCATCTGTAGTCAGATTGTTCCTTGTAAATAGTAATAGGCCCATTGTTGTTTGTTAGCCAGCTGGTGGTTGCCAGTTATTGCATTTACTACAACCTCAGTGTAAAATATTTGAAAGACCAAATCACATTGCGGCAGCCCCTCAGTGTTATGCCGAAGTGGCAACATTATTTTTGCATTCAAGTGTCTGGGGTGGAACTCGAACCCAGAACCTTCCTATCTCAGCGACAAGAATGTTGTCACTAAAGCCACAGCTGACCCAAACCGAAATAAAATCAACAGGAATGAATTATTAAAAAAAAGGCTTAATTGGCACACAGCATTATATAACTTGGAATCCATTTTTGAACTTGTGCATTCCCTGTCCTTTAGCCTTAGGAGAGAATTGCACTGTTCCAATTTTCTGTAGGTTATGGCAATGGGCCAATAGTCTGGATAAAGGCCCAGGAAGCAGGCTTTCTGTAAATGTGTATTCATGTGCACTCCAAAATGACCTGCAAAGCTGTGGATTTGTAGCTCTGGTGTGAAAGAGCTTTGTCCATGGAAGTTCCTGGAATACTGATTCATGCTGCTGGTTTTCTGCCGAAACATCATTATGCATAATATTTCAAGTTGTTTTAAAATCTCCCAAATCAGCTCTGCCGAAATGGCTCATTAACAGTTATTGATCAGGCAGAAGATTTGAGAATGCAAGTTTCCCTGTTCTTACATCTGTTTTGAACAGAGATCAATCGACATCCAAATTTTTACCCACAGCATCAACAGAATCATGGGGATGGGATTCTTTGGCCGCACGCGCCCCAAAGCCAACTTTGAATAGTCCGCCAAATTTGCTGTGCCACCTGCTACGATTCCTGTGGTGGGCAAGACTGGAGAATTTCAGTTATGGAATCAACAAAGACTGGGTGTAAAGTCACTGACTGTGAAAATCAGCTCCTTTGCACCAAATATTTTGTGCTGGTTTATTTCTAAAATGGTGTCTATGTGAGTATCCACCGGAGGCATGCAGACGGGATAGACCGTCACGCCCACCAGCTGGTAACACAATTTTGGTGCCACTTTGAACATTTACCGTTATTCCTTCAATGCTCCGTTTCATGCTCTTTCTTAATATTACACAGGGGAACATACAAACAGGGCAGGAAGAGCATCCACCTCACCAACACTAGCTGAAGGGGTTATCACTACTTTCAGGTTGGCTACTGATTGATTTCCATTGTTTGCTATTATTGTTGAAGCATTTGGTGGTCTCTCGAGCTATGGGTAGGAATAGTGTGGTATAAGCTGTTCGGTAAATTGGTCCCACTGCAGATAAAAATTACAGAGGGAGATAAGGAATGAGTGATCACCAGATAGAGAATAGTAGAAAGCCAGTACAGGTGTCCCCTGCGGTCATCTTCCTCCAACACAGATATACCGTTTTGGATACTGCTGGAGAAAATGGCTCATCAGAGGAAGATGGCAGCAGCACAGGAGGGCAGGACAAAGAGTGGCAGAGTTATAGTGATAGGGGATTCAGTTGTAAGGGGAATAGATAGATGATTCTGTGACGCTAATGAGACTCGAGGATGATATGTTGCTTCCCTAATGCAAGGATCAAGGATGTCTTAGACTGGCTATAGGGCATTCTGGAGGGGGACGATGAACAGCCAACTGTCATAGTGCATTTCAACACCAACAATACAGATAAAACTGAATTTAGAGAGTTCAGATTTAGACTAAAAAGTAGGACCTCAATGATAGTAATCTCAGGATTGCTACCAGTGCCACATGCTAGTCAGAGAAGGAATGTCAGGATAGCTAAGATGAATAAGTGGCTTAAGAGATGGCACAAGAGGGAGTTCAAATTCCTGGGACATTGGAACAGGTTCTGGAGGAGGTGGGATCAGAACAAATCGCATGGTTACACCTGGGCAGGTCTAGAACCAATGTCCTGGAGGGAGTGTTTGCGAATGCTGTTGAAGAGGCTTTAAACTATTGTGGCAGGGGGATGGGAACCAGTGCAAGGAGTCAGAGGGAAGTAAGGTGGGGAACAGAAACAGAAGGCAGTAAGGGAAAAGTGGAAGGCAGGGAAAGCAAAGACAAAATCAAAAAGGGCCACAGTACAGAGCACAGAGACTGTGGAGAACCTGCATGAGTATTTGGCAAGTACCTGGATGAGTACTTGACATGCCACCATTCAAGGCTATGGGCCAAGTGCTGGCGAGTGGAATTAGGGGGCAGGTCAAGGTCTTTCATGTGTCAGAGCAGACTCAATAGGCTGCAGGGCCTCTTCTGCACTGTAGGATTCTGTGATTCTGAAAAGTCAATCAATGAGTCCAGTTAGGCTATGAGAAATAAAGCACAGGGAGAGTGTACAAAACATGACAGGATGGATGGTCTGAGATGTGTTTGCTTTCCCGCAAGGGGTATGACAGATAAGGTTGATAAACTGAAAGCTTGGATTACGATATAGAACTATGATATTGTGGCAATTATGGAGACTTGGATGAAAGAAGAGCAGGACTGACAGCTTAGTATTCCAGGATTTAGATGCTTCAGGCAAGATGATAAAAGAGATGGGTGTGTTGTTTTACGATTAGGGAAAATGTCACAGCTATACAAAGGGAGGACATCTTTGTGGGATTATCCAGTGAGGACATTTTATTGAACTCAGCAACAGGAATATTGCAATCACACTGTTGGGGTTGCACTACAAACCTCCCGACAGCCTGCATGAAGTGGAGGAACTGATAGATCAGCAGAATATGGAAAGATGTAAAAATAACAGGTTTGTTGTGATTGTTTTAACTTCCCCAACATAGACTGGTATTCCTTTAGTGCCAGGAGCTTGGACAGGGCAGAGTTAGTCAGTGTGTCTAAGTGTACTTCTTGAGATAGTCCTACTCAGCAAGGGGATATCTTAGATCTGCCTCTGAGAAACGAGCCCAGGCAGGTGATTGATGTCTCAGTGGGGGAAACATTTTGGGAACTGTTCACTACCACATGGCGAGTGAAGCTGACAGTGCAGCCTGCAAGTGCCCACTGGTCTTTCCGCCTCAGCCTGCACTCTGTGTAAACAATGGAAAATTTTGCCCAGCATAAAATGCAGTAAAACGGCAGTAGTTATTATGCCTTCACTCTGCAACAATTCACTGTGCTATTTAGGTTTGCGTAAACCATGGCAAACCATAGGATGGTTACTGGGTAACAAGGGCTGCCCTTTGATGGTGTACCCTTTCCCTCACCGCATCGGCAACATACAATCAACAAAAGCCATGCTGCAATCTAACATGTAATTGAACAGACCATTGTAATGCTTCAACAACATACCCTGCTGCCTGACCCACCCTGCAGGAGCCCTGCAACATTTGTCGGAACAGGACAACAGAATCAATACCCACTGACCTGCCGCATACTGCACAACCTCATTATCATGAGAACACATTGCCTGGCCCCAACCACACACCAACCAGCTGAGAAGGAGAAGGGGGGGAAAAATTCAAGAAGCACAGCCCTCTCCGGCTGGACTCTAGAAGATCAACTCATCTGATTGTAACAGCAATGAACATAATCCAGTTTCTCATCCACCAAAACTCATAAGAATCTTAGGAACTATGGTGCAGCACAAGGCAATCCAGCTCCTTGAACCTGTTCCGCCATTCAATACGATCCTGGTTGATCTCATTTCAGCCTCAACTTCACTCTCCTGCCCCATTCACCGCAATCTTTTCAGCTGGACCAGAAGATCCTGGCAGCAGGTAGGGATGGAAAATCCGATCCACCATCTTCTCTCTGCCGTTGACCATCACAATCTATCTGATGGCCAAAAACACGGGCACTGCAAATAGATACGGGCAGGTGGACGAATGCTTTCTTCCTGAGAGAGAATAGTGGGTTTGTGATCCATGACCCAACTGAAACACCCCGAGATCAGAAAGTCAGAAATTCTAATAATAGGCTGAATCTTTTGAGGAGTGGCATTTGTCATCACGTCACCATACAACACCATACTTGCATTAGAACCCCACAATCCTGACTGAATGTCTGAATTCAGAAATGCGACGGATATTGGTTTCAGAGCTCTTCCTTCGCAGTACAGGAGTGGCAGGGAGTTGAGACACACCCATTTTTGAGGCAGTAGCTGCCATAATCCGGTTAGTTTAAAACTAATTTGAAAGTTACAGAGAGAAGATAAGTGCATATGGTAAATGGGTGAGGGAATAGGGCAGCAGGTAAATGGATGAGGGAGTAGGGCGGCAGGTAAATGGATGAGGGAGTAGGGTGGGTGGGGAAAGTGGTCAGAATTGATCACGCTAGTGGGCTAGTCAGCTGGTCAGATGAATAGTCAGGTCAGGGGAAAGTCTGAGGGCTTAAAGGGTATTTGAGGGGTGGGGAGGGTAGGAAGAAATTGGGAAAGTTGCGAAGGACTGGATGGTAGTTGGGTGGTTGGCAGAGTAGTCAAGTCATGGGATTCTGGTGTGGTCAGGAGTAGTCCAAGGTGTTCAGAGAATAATTAGGGGAATGGAGCGTAGGAAAGAGTTTGGGGGAGTAGTCGGGAATTTCAGGAAGGTTGCATTGATCAGTGGGGAATCAATGGCTCAGTAGTATAATTGCATGGGAATTAGAATTGGTTGCAACCCTTCTAAATTTTCCAAGGTAACTATTCAGAAGACTCAGATTTTAACTCCAAGTTTCTGAGGTTTCCAGACATAGGGTAATTGCCTATTGGAAGTCCAAATTTCTCAGGCAATTCCCGTGTGGTCAGTGTGAGGGGATTTCAGAGAGATCACTTTTGGGGCTACCACTTGGGTGCAAACATAGATAGAAAAATAGATAGCTGGACTATTGGCATACCCTGTTCTTTGATCACTGCAATCCTCAACCTTTTTGAGATCATTGAACATTTTTCAGTGTTACATCCGGGTCCTAGAGGCTGAAATGTTGGCATTGACCTGCATGTGCATCTGCTCTCACTGCTTTTGCAAAGTTTAGTTGCAGAATCTCCTGCCAGGCACCCTGTGATAGACCAACCACACCTCACTCCCTCTTCACCTCTTGCACCAAGGCTTCCATTGCAGCATCAGAAAATCTCAGAGTCCCTTCTTTACCACATGCTTTATTTCATGTGTCCAACATTAAAATCACTTTTAGAATGGCTTCAGTCCTTGTTCCAACTCAAATGTATGCCCTTGAGAAGAGACACAGGCTAGCTTTGACTTGCAGTCATTTTTCATGATTCTGTGCCACTTGCTAACATGGGCAGTCGCTCAACAGCATGGGCAGAATCTTACCAAATAATGGCAATGTATCAAGATCGGATTGAAAACTGACATATATCTCTCCAGAGAAACAGGCAGCTTTCCTCTCCAAATCTTCTTTGTCATAAAAAAGCGGGGGAAGGGAGGGGCACATATTTCACTCCTCATTTTGAGGAATGGAGGCTAAAGATACTGGTAAAGCCTGCTACAAAGAGAGCTTTAAAAAGGGTGATTGAGGAATTTGAAGCAAAAGTGAATTGCAGCTAGAACAACATCAGCTTACTTTCACTGCAATGTTTTATACTGGTTCAAACATTATTATGTCACGAGCCTAACCAGGCCTCCAGGCTGAAATTGTCAGGGTGATGTTTTTATTGGGAGAGGTCATCAAATTGTTCTTATTTAAATCAACAGCCAGGCACCAATATTGTTCATGAAAATGAAAATTCCCGATTTAGGCAGTTGTAATGATGTATATTCACAGATGTCCTGGAACTGCCCTGACTGCTCTAGTCCCTCCATATCTCCTATATATCTTCAGACTATCTTCTACCTAAAGTAAACTCTATCCCCTGATGTGATTACCCACTCTTAGGTCCAACTGGTCCAAGTCAGGTGACCCTATTTGCTGTGGTGCCTTTAAAGGGCCAATAACTACAGCAGTGAAATCAAGTTCCATATTGTCCCTATTCATTGTTCAATCATAATAATGTTCAATAGTAATTTTTACTTACTTTCAAACCATCAATTAATTTGGCCAGTGTTGTTAAGTCAGGACACATAATAAGATGAAATATTCTTACCTTTTGACCTTCTGCTTCACACACATCTCAGTCATTCATTGATGACACTGTTTATGCTAGTGTTGCATTGGTTTACAGGAAATTATATGTTTGCGATTATTCAAATGAGTTAGGAAAAAACTTAGAGCAAAAGTTCAAATCAGAAAAAAAAGTAGGATTTCAAGCACATAAAATCATAGGATCTATGACATGGAGATAGGCCCTTTGGCCCAAACTGGTCCATGCCAACCAAAATGCCCATCTAAACTTGTTCTATTTGCCTGCATATGGTCCAATAGAATCTTGAACATTTCCAAATTGTGCTCAAGATTGGGAATCCATCTTTACAGTATGTAAATGATAATTTAATACATTAAAGCTTTAACTTTCAATACATCACTCAAGAAGAAAGAAATGACTTTAAAAAGAAATGTGTCGTCTCTTCCATGCGTTCCCTAACCCTGGTTGGTCACGCTGTACCTTCTGCTATCTTTAGTTCCTTATGTTGATGAGATTCACAGGGAAGCTTTATGAAAAGTTGCCATCATCAAGAAGGTTGTAAAAACTGGGACAAATCAGATCAAGGAAATTCCAGTGCATCTAGTTTTTGAGAAGAGAAATAGTATACCAAATTTTCCATCTAAAATGTAATGTTACGTTGGGTCTAGCCATATATAACGTTGCACAATAGAATGCTAAATTAGCTTCATAACATGGATATGTGGAATAATGTCTAATGTGCAAGGGGTTCATCTCACCTTTAGTTACAGTTAAAAAAGCTCATTTTATTTGAAGTGCATGAGGCATGACTAAACAAATTGGACTACAATTTTAATGTCATGGGCTGCACTGATTGTGAAATCTGAAAAAGAAAAAAACATTTATTTATACAAGGTCTTATTCTATCAAAATGCTTCATACAAATAATTACTCTTTGAAGTGCAATGACACAGCAACCATTCCGTGCCAGCAACATCACACAGTGATGAATGACAAAGTTAATATGCCATTTGGAGATATTGATTGAGGGAGGACTGCCAGTCAGCACATTGGGAGAATCCTCTGTGCTCACTAGAAAAGCATCATAGCCTCTTTAAATAAAAACAAAACATTGCAGACACTGGAAATCTGAAATAAATACTGAAACCACTGGACTAACCCAACAGTAATCATGATGTAGAGATGCCGGCATTGGACTGGGGTAAACACAGTAAGAAGTCTCACAGCACCAGGTTAGAGTCCAACCAGTTTATTTGATAGTGAACCCATAATCTTTCAGAAACGGTGTTCCTTCGTCAGATGTGTGGAAGGTGCTGATCAGAGAAGGGCATATAAAATCACACTCAGTTTACAGAACACTGATTAGAATGCAAGTCTTTACAGTTAACCTGCTATTCGAGTCTTAAAGACGCAGACAATGTGAGTGGAGGTAGCATTAGCATAAGTTAAAGAGATGTGTATTGTCTCCTGACAGGACAGTAAGTGAGATTTTACAAGCCCAGACAAGTCGTGGGGATTACAGATAGTGCGACATGAACCCCAGATCCTGGTTGAGGCCATGCTCATGTGTGCGGAACTTGGCTATCAGTCTCTGCTCAGCAACTCTGTGCTATTATGTGTCGTGAAGGCCACCTTGGAGAACGCTTACCCGAAAATCAGAGACCAAATGCCCATGATCGCTGAAGTGTTCTCCAACAGAAAGGGAATAGCCTTGCCTGATGATTGTCAAGCGATGTTCATTCATCCGTTGTTGTAGTGTCTGCATGCTCACCCCAATGTACCCTGCTTCAGGACATCCATCTCGATGCTGAGGCGACAATTCTTGATGGAGATGGACACATGCATTTCCATCAAGGATGCTCACCTCAGCACCTCACTGTACTGTTGCCCACAGATAATCTCACGATGCTCCACTTCTCCAGTTTTCACCCAAAACACGTTAAAGAAGCCATCCCCTACGGACAAGTCCTCCGTATATACAAGATCTGCTCAGATGAGGCAGATCACGACAGACACCTCCAGATGCTGAAAAATGCCTTCAGAAGAACAGGATATAGAGCCCAACTCACCGATCAACAGTTCCGACACGCCATAGCGAAAAACCGCACTGACCTCCTCAGAAGATAAACATGGGACACGGTGGACAGAGTACCCTTCATTGTCCAGTACTTCCCCAGAGCAGAGAAGGTATGACATCTTCTCCAGAGTCTTCAACACATCATTGATGAAGACAAACATCTCGTCAGGGCCATCCCCACACCCCCATTTCTTGCCTTCAGACAACAACACAACTTCAAACAGACCATTGTTTGCAGCAAACTACCCAGCCTTCAGGAGAACAGTGACCACAGCACCACACAACACTGCCACAGAAACCTGTGCAAGACATGCTGGATCATCAACATGGATGACATCATCTCATGTGAGGACACCATCCACCAGGTACACGGTACATACTCTTGCAACTTGGCCAACGTTATCTACCTAATATGCTGCATGAAATGATGTCCTAAAGCATGGTATATTGGGGAGACTATGTAAACGCTATGACAATGGATGAATGAACATCGCTGAACAATCACCAGGCAAGACTACTGCCTTCCTGTTGGTGAACACTTCAGCAGTCAAGGGCATTTGGTTTCTAGTCTTCGGTAAACGTTCTCCAAGGCTGCCTTCACGACACATGACAGCGCAGTCGCTGAGCAGAGACTGATAGCCAAATTCCGCACGCGTGTGAGCACGGCCTTAACCAGGATCTTGGGTTCATGTCACACTATCTGTAACTCCCGTGACTTGCCGGGGTTTGCAAAACTTCACTTACCGTCCTATCTAGACAGCACTCATCTCTTTAATCTATACTAATGCTATCTCCACTCACATTGTTTGCATCTTTAAGACTTGAATAGCAGGTTAGCTCTAAAGACTTGCATTCTAATCAGTATGCTGTAAACTGTGTGTGACTTTAAATGTCCTTCTCTGATCAGAACCTTTCACACAGCTGACGAAGGAACATCGTTTCTGAAAGATGTAAGATTACTGTCAAATAAAGTGGTTGGACTCTAACCTGGTGCTGTGAGACTTCTTACTGTGCTAACCCAACAGCACAGACAGCAAGCATGGAGAGAGAAACACAGTTAATGTTTTGAGCCCATTGCCCCTTCTACAGAACGGTAAGGAGGTAGAAATGTGATGAATTATATACTAGGAAAAGAGGTGGGGCACAATGGAAAGTCAGTGATAGGTCGGAGCTAAGGAGAGGTTGGCAAAGATATCATGGGCATGAGACAAAGGAGCTGTTAATGGTGCCATTAGAGACTGAAGAGCGTTAATAGTGGCAAAGGTAGGATAGCAGAGTGTGCTAATAAAGAGTAGAGGTACTGCTCAATGGAAACACAACTGGACAACAAGGGACATGGGGTGGAAGGATGGGGTTGTGTTGGGACAAGCCAGGAAAACTAAATACAGAAAACAACAGGGGAAGGGAATCAAGATGGAGCAGAAGATTCGCAACCTGATGTTGTTGAACTCAAAGTGGAAACCTGAGGGTGTAACAAAACATGAAGTGCTGTTCTTCCAGCTTGTGTTGGGCTTCATTGGAGCATTGTAATGGACTGAGGACAGATAGCTAGCCTGAAAGAAGAGTAAAATTCTTAGCCCTACTGCCTCACAATGCCAACAAGCCGGTTTTGATTCCCACTTGAGTTACTGTCTGTGAGGAGTTTGCATGTTCTCCCCATGTCTGTGTGGGTTTCCTTCAGCTGCTCTGGTTTCCTCTCACAGTCTGAAAAATGTGCTGGTTAGCTGCATTGCCTATGTTAAGTTCTTCCTCAGTGAACCTGAACAGACGCCAGAGTGTGGCAACTAGAAGATATTCACAGTAACTTCATTGCAGTATTAATGCAAGTTTACTTCTGACTCTAATAAAGAAACTTTAAAGCAAGTGACATGAAGGTTGGAATCAAACTTGCAGATAGAGAAAAGGTGTTTCCCTAAATGGTCACCCAGTCAGCATCTAGACTCCCCAGTGTAGAAGAGACTGCATTGGGACCAATAAATACAATAAACTGAATTGGAAGAGGTCAATGCTGCTTAACTTGAAATGAATGTTTGGGCCCTTGGACAGTAAGGATGGAGGAGGTGAAATGATAGGTTTTGGACCATCTGTGATTGCACGGGAAGGTGCCATGAGAAAGGGATGAAGGGCTGGAGGCAATGGTGGAGTGGACCAGAGTGCCACAGAGGGGATGGTTCCTGCAGAATGCTGACTTATTCTACATTTCTGGGTCATGAGCATTGCTGATTGACCATCATTTATTGCCCATCCCTTGCTGCTGTCATTTAGAGGGCAGGGGAAAGTCAACCACATTGCTGTTCTTTGGAGTCACATGTAGACTAGACAAAGCAAAGATATCAGATTTCCTTCTCTAAAGGACATTAATGAACCACATGGGTTTTCCCAACAGTCGACGATGGTTTCATGGATCATCAAAAGATTCTTAATTCCTGATATTTTCTGTTAAATTCAAATTGCTGTTGTGGGTTTCAAACTTGGGTCCTCAGAACATTAGCTGAGTTTCTGGATTAATAGTTTAGTGAAAATAACTCGGCCATCTCTTCTTCAGTGGGTATTGTGGAGATGGGGGTTTTGTGGTGGTATAAAACTCTGGTGTTATCAGAAGTAGTGGAGGATGATCCTTTGAATATGGAGGCTTGTGGGGTGAAAAGTGAGGAGGGACACTGTCATGCTTCAGGGAGGGAGGGGAAGGAGTTAAAGCGGAGGTGTAGGAGATGGGTTGGACATAGTTGAGTGTTCCGTAGACCACACTGAAGGGAAACCTCAGTTGAGGAAAAAGACAGACATGTCTGAGGCATCGTTATTGAAGATGACATCATCAGAACAGATGTGGTGGAGATGGAGAAACAGGGAGAATGGGGTGGTGTCCTTTCAAGAGGTGGTGTGTGAGGAGTCTGGATCAGTAGGTTTGTAATAAATATTGATGGTCAGACTATCACCAAAAATGGAGTCAGAATGGTCAAGAAAGAAAAACATCTTTAAAGTTTGCCTTAATACCTCGATTTAATATGCGCATCCAAATGACTTCTCTACTTTGCTCTCAATTATTACATCATGGAGGTGATTCAGTGATCCAATGCTCCAAGTAAGGACACACACTTGGAACTGTGGTTTGTACTCTTGATTATCTATCTATCAATTTTGCAAGATTCACATTTGCAAGAATTTCCTGATTGGACTAAATTCCTAGCTGGACTTAGTCATGAATGCCTGTCTAATTGTGGAGAGCTCTGTCAACAGAGCCAGATGCATGTCAGTGCCTGTGATACGTGAAAACATATTCAACTGAGTACAAACTGGTCCGATCAGGCCCTACATGTTTGTACAACGCCTTGTATCTTGAGTATTCTGCAGCTAGGTTTATAACCTGACCTGTACACAGCAGTGATAGGCAGCCTCGACTCGTGATTGGACCAGATGAGTGTCCCTCCTTCATCTCAGTGGGCTGCAAGATTGAAATCAGGCTTGTTCACTAACCATGACCCCATAAATGACATCAAATAATTTTAATACATGCCAAATATCTAATGGCAGGTTACGGAAAAAACTTAATCATTTATATATTAACAGCACTGTTGTCTTAAAGAAATATTTACACTTTGGAATGAGAGAAAACGCATGGCACTCTCATTCAATGTTGTATGCACTCAGCATATATCTCATTTCACTTGCCTTTGCTTCACGTGTGTTTCACTTCAGTCATACTGGGAGGAAATCAGCAGAATTTGACAACACCGCTTGTGTGAAATGGTCAACAAAATATCTTATGGGCTACACCCAGAACCCAGATGGGCTGTATGTGATCCCCAGCTGCAAGGTGCCTACCGCTGGTATATAGTGATGGGATAGCAATACATCTAGAAGGATCTGGGGACAGAATCTGGGAGCAAATCTCCGACGCTTTGTCTGGCATATTTTTCAGAACCCTGCGGTCATGTTTATACCTTTGAATTTTTATAAAGTTTATAAAGGCCTAAGTTGGGGGAGGTCTTGTGAAACAGTGGGTAATGTCCCTACCTCGGAGCCAGTTGCTCCAGGTTTGAACTCTCTGATTTCTTAGATGGCTGTGGAAAGTGTGTTCATAATGTGGCCAAGCAGACGTAAGCATGTGTTTTGTCTGCATCATCTGTACCTTAAGGCATTAAGAGCACCAAGAAGAAAGTCTAAACAACCAGTAATTTGATAGATTTTCAGATCCAGTCACTTGTTTTTTTATTGAATGTTTTCATTGAGGGCTTTCCCTTTTACACAAGACACAACAAATCCCCAAACACTAGTATAGAACAGAGCGATCCACATATACATACAGAAAAGACCAACAAATATTCAGACAAATGGTCCACAGTATCAATCATTTTAATCAGTGTAGTCAGTACCTCCTTTCGTATGGGTAAAGAAAGACTCCCAGAAAGAGCGAGGGGTCTCAGGATAAAGCCATCAGCACATGACACCATGGTGCATATCCTCCACAGGATAACAAAGGCAGAGTTACACAAAATATATGGGATTCCTTATGGCAATACCAGGATAGCACTGGTGCTGGCTGCTGAGGCTTGAGGACCGTGCCTCATTGTCTTCATCCGCCCTTGCAGTGAAATCAAACAGTAGGTAAAATTCTTCTTACTTAGGGATTCTGCTGAGAACAGTGTCGCATTCTTCAAAGAGCTGGTCTTTCCCTTGTGTAGTGGAGAACAACTTTGGATCATAGATACTCATGTTAGAGTTAGGGAGTAAGTGGAGTGATCAGCAGGTTTGCAGATGATACAAAGATGGCTGGACTTGTGGATAGTGAGGAGCATTGTCAGGCGATGCAACAGGACATAGATAGGCTGGTAGCTTGGGCAGATAGATGGCAGATGGAATTCAATAAATGCGAAGTGATGCATTTCAGGAGAAAGAATGCAGGGGGGAGGTATATAATAAAGGGTAGACCTATTAAGAGTATAGAAACGCAGAGGGATCTGGGGGTGCAGCTGCACAAGTCTCTGAAAGTGACAGAGCAGGTGGAGAAGGTTATGAAGAAAGCATATGGTATGCCAGCCTTCATAGGAAGTGATATAAAGTACAAGAGCTGGCCTTAAATGATGCAGTTGTATAAAACGTTGGTTAGACCTCATTTAGACATAGAACATAGAACATTACAGCGCAGAACAGGCCCTTCGGCCTTCGATGTTGCGCCGACCAATTAGGAAAAAGCAATGACCCTCTAACCTAAACCATTCTCTTTTCGTCCATAAACTTATCTACTAACCTCTTAAACGCCACCAAACTTGGCGCATCTACAACTGCCGCAGGCAGGGCATTCCATACCCTTACCACCCTCTGGGTAAAGAACCTACCTCTGATATCTGTCCTATAACTACCATTTGGAATACTGCGTCCAGTTCTGGTCGCCTTACTATCGGAAGGACGTGGAGACTCTGGAGAGAGTGCAGAGGAGGTTTACCAGGATGCTGCCTAGTATGGAAGGTCTGAGTTACGAGGAGAGGTTAGGCAAATTGGGGCTGTTTTCCTTAGAAAGACGTAGACTTAGAGGAGATCTAATGGAAGTGTACAAGATTATGAGGGGTATAGATAGAGTAAACAGGGTTAAGCTTTTTCCTAGGATGGACTCGAATAGCACGAGGGGTCATGGGCTTAGGGTGAGGGGGGTAAAGTATAATTTGGATGCTCGAGGGAGTTTTTTCACACAGAGGGTGGTGGGGGTATGGAATGCGCTGCCAAGTAAAGTGGTGGAGGCAGGCACTCTGGAGTTATTTGAGAGATACTTAGATGGGCACATGAACAGAATGGGAATGGAGGGATATAGAAAATTGATTTAAAATAGGGATCATGAGCCTTGGGAGTCCCTGGGAAGTGTGTAAATAGTTGATGATATTGATGTATTTGTTTTTATCCTACAGGTACTTTGGTCTGCCTTGTTGTCTAACTAGGGGCATACATGCAATGGGTCGTGTGAGGGCTGCTCTTGGATTTTTTTTTCAAGAGTATCCTAGTGCTTCACGTCGTTAGCGTACGCTTGACCTGGCGCATTCTACCTGTGCTTGCGTGAGTTTTCTCTGGGTGCTCCAGTTTCCTCCCACATCCTAAAAGTGTGCTCTTATACTGATTGGCAGAACAAATTCTCTCTAAATTGTCTCAAATTTGGTTTCAATCCTTAGATCTATAAACATAGACAGGGATCACGGGTAGAAGTGGGAACATCGAGGTGGCGGCGCGGGCTCGTTGGGCCAAAGGGCCTGTTTCCCATGCTGTTTGTTCTTTGTTCTTTGTTGTTCTTTGAATTGAGGGGTGGATTGAGAGAAAGTGTTCTGAACCATTTGTGGGGGTTCTCTCATTAAGAGCAGCGAGTTCATTCCAGCGAAGCCTCCATCTCACTCTCATGTTTCTTCTGCACTATTCATCTCCCAGATGGACGTGTGGTATTTTTCTTTCTGTGATCTCTCTCCAAGTCTGGTCTCTTATAGGTGATGGGGTAAGTCAATGTTCAGCCTGATGAATTCCAGATCGATCATAGTTGTCTAGTGTGTTATGTCAACTATTTACATGTTGTCTGTTAATCTATGCACATAATCATGATATTCCAGCTTATTCATGAAGCGTTTTCATCTTGACAGAGCCCTACGGTTAATCACAGCATTAAAAGCACATCTACATTACAATAGTAACATTGGAAAGCATCTCCAGGACCAGGTAAGTCTCACAGCAGAAGGGATGTGAGGCACAGTGAGGGGTGGAAAGGAGGGTTTTGATGGAAGGAGTCTGGGAAGTAAAGGGGAGGTGCCCATGCAGGAAGGAGGCCGTTGAAGCCTTATTCGAGGCCCAAACTGGTCAAGTAGCCAGGTTCTCCCCTCGCCAACCTCCCCGGAATTTCTCTTACCAACTTCAACATTTTGTTCAGGCAAGAGGCAGCCCTTAAGTGGTAAGTAATTGGCCTCAATTAGGACAAGAGCCAGCCTAGCCTTCATCTGCCCCAAATAAAATGGAGTACAGGCTAGAAGTTGGCAGGAGAACAGCGGGAAGGCAATCTGAAGAACTTTACAGAAACCCTATCTGCAAACCTTCAGTATGAGGTTGAGGGCGGGGGGGGGGAGGTGGGGGTTGCTGCAGTGGTGACTGCAACATTCTGTCTTTGGGTGATATTGTCACCATCTGATTGGTGACCAGTTCTGAGCTGTTGGCCATGAATATTGAGAGGTGAATTGTCCAATTTCATTTCACTGAGGATGCCTCCAATCAACATTCAGAGGAATTTTGTTATCCTATGGATGCATATCCAAGTCTCAGAGGTGAAAGGGCATTCCTTTAAAGAATTACCCCTCTGACTCACTTTCTAGAGCTTGGTATGCATTATTTGTATTATTTCCCTGGAAAGCATCTTATCTGCTAAAAGTAGTCTGCGAGTGCAAAATGGTGTTTCTGTGTTTTAGAAAGCAAGAACTCTCATTTATTTCGAAGATTTCATAATCCCTGGATATCACAGAGGGCTTCTCAGCCAAGGGAAAATACCTTTGAAACACTGTCAATGTTGGATTTTGACATTGCTGTTGCAACCTGTCCCGATTATCACAGGAGCAATGCTTCATTGAAGAGGCCAGGACCTTCTGAATCTGTTAAGTACATTTAGAGAATTTCTTTCATGGCGACAATGTAAATATTTGGCTCAGAGGAATTAAGTTAGAACCAAGGTTACAACATTTGACTGGCAGTTAGTGAAAAGGCAAAAAATAAGATGTCTAATTAACTCTGAAAGATATGGAGGAGCTCTCAGTAAGTATCATTCAGTTTGCTTCATTTTTGCTCACGTCACTGCAGACACACCATGCAAATATCAAAGAGGCTGCTACATGTTTTAGAAATCAGACTAACATTGCATGAACATGACACATCTCAAAGCAATTAGACTAATCTGATCATTTTTCAAACTGACAGCAGGATCATTTGGTCAGCACAAACAGCCCAGTTTGTCTTAAACAATAACAGCTCCTCTCTGCTTGAGTAAATGAGTCATCAAATGTCATGTCCACATTTTCAATCAGATAGCTCTACTTGGTTAAATTTAAACCACCCGCTCATAGTTTTCATGCTAAGGCGTGTACTGCCTCTCTCTCTCTCTCTTACCTGGTGTATTATCAGCCCTATCCAGAAAAACCCAGTCTCCGAAAAGGGTCAGAGAAGAAATTTAGTGCACACTATTTATAGCTAAAGTACTACAATATAAAGGTAAGGAAATATTGTTACAACTATACAGGCACTCTTAATTGAGGAATAAGGTCCTCTTATTTGAGGAAAGATGTTGTGGTATTGGAGGCAGTTCAGAGGACGTTTGCTAACTTGATTCCAGAGATGAGCGGTTTATCGTATGAAGAGAGATTGAACAATTTAGGATTATACTCTCTGGAATTTAGAAGAATGAGGGGAGTTGAAATTGAAGTGTACAAGATGATAAAAGGTATGAATAAAGTAGATGTGGAGTGGATGCTTCCTCTTGTGGGGCATTCTAGGACGAGAGTTCATAGTATTAGGATAAGGGCTAGCAAATTTAAAATAGAATTGAGGAGAAATTACTTCTCCCAAAGGGTTATGAATCTGGAATTCACCCAAAGTGCAGTGCATGCTGGGATAGTGAGGAAATTTAGGGAGGAATTAAAGGAGGATACAGATATTTCAGGCGGGATAGAGGGGGATGTAAATGCTGTGGGGAAATTGCATTACTAGTTAAGGAGAATATCACAGCTGTACTGTAGGAGGACACATCGAAGGACTCATACAGTGAGGCACAGGAGTAGGAAGGGTATAGTCACAATGATGGGTGTTTACTACAGGCTGCCCAATAGTGAGTGGGAGATAGAGGAATAGATATGTAGGCAGATTTTGGCAAGGTGTAAAAATAAGAGGATTGTTGTGGTGGGAGATTTTAACTCCCTCTATATTGACAGGGACTCACTTTGTGCTAGGGGCACAGATAGGACAGAGTTTGTAAGGAGCATCCAGGAGGGCTTCTTGAAACAGTATGTAGATAGTCCACCTAGGGAAAGCACCATACTGGACCTGGTATCGGGGAATGAGTCCGGCCAAGTTGTTGATGGTTCAGTAGGGAAGCAGTTCAGGACCAGTGACCACAACTCGATAAGTTTTAAGGTACTGATGTATGAAGATAAGTGTCCTCCCTAAGTGAAGGTGATAAATTGGGAGAAGGCTAATTACAACAATATTAGGCAGGAACTGAAGAATGTAGATTGGGAACGGATGTTGGAGGGCAAATCCACATCTGGCATGTGGGAAGCTTTCAAGTATCAGTTGATAGGTACTCAGGACCAGCACATTCCTGTAAGAATGAAGGATTAGTATGGCAAGTTTTGGGAACTTTGGATAACGAGAGATATTATAAGCCTAGTCAAAGAAAAAAAGGAAGCATTTGTCAAAGCAAGGAGGCTGGGAGCACATGAAGCAAGTGTGCAATACAAAGAAAGAAGAAAGGAACTTAAGCAGGAAGCAAGAAGGGCCAAAATGGGTTATGAAAAGTCATTGGCCGGCAGAATTAAGAAAAATCCCAAGGCTTTTTATATATAAATATATAGAGCAAGAGGGAACCTTGGAGAGGATTGGCTCACTCAAGGACAGGGGAGGGAATCTATCAGAGGAAATGGGTGAGGTATTAAATAAGTACTTTGCATCAGTATTCAACAAAGAGAAAGATTGGTGGATGATGAGTCTGGGAAAAGGTATGTAGATAGTTTGAGTCAAGCTGAGATCAAAGAGGAGGAAGTATTGGGGTTCTTGAGAAACATTAAGATAGACAAGTCCCCAGGGCCTGATGGAGTATATACCAGAATACTGAGAGAGGCAAGGGAGGAAATTGCTGGTGCCTTGAGAAAAATCTTTGTATCCTTGCTGGCTAGTTCCCAGAGATTGGAGAATAGCCAATGGTGTTCCTTTGTTTAAAAAGAGAAGCAAGAATAATCCAGATAATTACAGGCCGGTGAGCCTGAATCAATGGGAAGAAAATTATTGGAGAGGATTCTTCAAGACATGATTTACTACCACTTGGAAATAACAGGTTATGTTAGTGAGAGACAACATGGTTTTGTGAGGGGAAGTTGTGTCTCACTAACTGATCGAGATTTTCGAGGAAGTGATGAAAATGATTGATGAAGGTAGGGTCGTGGATGTTGTCTACATGGACTTCAATAAGGCCTTTGACAAGATCCCTCATGGCAGACTGGTGCAAAAGGTGAAGTCGCATGGAATCAGAGGTGAGACAGCAAGGTGGATACAAAACTGGCTCGGTCACAGAAGACAAAGGATAGCAGTGGAAGGATGCAATTTTGAATGGAGGGCTGAGATAAGTGGCGTTCCTCAGGGATCAGTGTTGGGGCTTTTGCTGTTTGTAATATATATAAATGATCTGGAGGAAAATGTAACTGGATTGATCATAAGTTTGCGAACGACACATAGGTTGGTAGATTTGCAGATAGCGAAGAAGACCATCAGAAACTACAGCAGGATATAGGTTGGCTGGAGACTTGGGTGGAGAGATGGCAGATGGAGTTTAATCCAAACAAATGAGAGGTAATGCATTTTGGAAGGTCTAATACAGATAGGAAATATATAGTAAATGAAAGAACTCTTAAGAGTATTGTGAAGCATCTGGGTGTACAGGTACATAGGTCATTGAAAGTGACAATGCAGTTGGAGAAGGTAGTCAAGAAGGCACATGGCATGCTTGCCCTCATCGGCTGCAACATGGAGTTTAAAAATTGGCAAGTCATGTTGCAACTTTAATGACCTTTAGTTAGGCCGCACTTGGAATATAGCGTTCAATTCTGGTTGCCACATTATAAAACAATGTGGACGCTTTGGAGAGGATACAGAAAAGACTTACCAGGATGTTGCCTAGGATAGAGGGCATTAGCTATGAGAAGAGGTTGGCAAAACTTGGTTTGATCTTACTAAAATGACAGAGGTTGAAGGATGACCTGATAGAAGTCTGCAAGATTATGAGGGTTATGGAAAGAGTGGACAGTCAGAAGCTTTTTCCCAGAGTGGAAGAGTCAATTACTAGTGGGCATAGGTTTAAGGTGCGAGGGCCAAGGTTTAAAGAATATATATAAGGCAACTTTTTTTACACAGAGGGTGATGAGTGCCTGGAACTCACTGCCAGGGGAAGTAACGGAAGCAAATATGATAATGACAAATACCTAAATAGGATTGAAATAGAGGGATACGGTCTCTGGAATGAGCAGGGAGTTTTAGTTCAGGGCAGCATGGTTGGGGTAGGATTAGAACATAGAACATAGAACACTACAGCACAGAACAGGCCCTTCGGCCTTCGATGTTGCGCCGACCAATATAAAAAGCAATGCCCCTCCAAACTAAACCATTTCCTTCTCTTCCATACACTTATCAACTAACCTCTTAAACGCCACCAAATGTGGCGCATCCACAACTGCTGCAGGCAGGGCATTCCACTCCCGAACCACCCTTTGGTAAAGAACCTACCTCTGACATCCGTCCTATAACTATCACCCCTTAATTTAAAGCTGTGTCCCCTCGTGCTAGCTTTCTCCATCCTAGGAAAAAGGCTATCAATGTCCACCCTATCTAAACGTCGAATCATCTTATATGTTTCGATAAGGTCCCCTCTTAGCCGCCTCCTTTCTAACGAAAACAACCTCAAATCCCTCAGCCTCTCCTCATAAGACCTGCCCTCCATACCAGGCAACATCCTGGTAAACCTCCTCTGTACCCTCTCCAATGCCTCCACATCTTTCTTATAATGCGGGACCAGAACTGCACACAATACTCCAAGTGTGGCCGCACCAGAGTTTTGTACAGTTGCAACATGACGTTGCGGCTCCGAAATTCAATCCCCCTACCAATAAAAGCTAAGACTCCATATGCCTTCTTAACAACCCTCTCGACTTGACTGCCTACTTTCAGGGATCTATGCACATACACACCAAGATCCCTCTTGTTCATCAAGACTACTAAGAATCCTACCATTAGCCCTATACTCTACACATTTATTATTCCTGCCATAGTGCATTACCTCACACTTTTCCACATTAACCTCCATTTGCCACCTCTCGGCCCAGCTCTGCAACTTGTCCAAGTCTCTCTGCAACTATAACACCCCTCTTCACTATCTACCACTCCACCGACTTTAGTGTCATCTGCAAATTTACTAATCCATCCTTCAATACCCTCATCCAGATCATTTATAAAAATTACAAACAGCAGGGGCCCCAAAACAGCCCCCTGAGGTACACCACTTGTCACCGAACTCCACGATGAATATCTCCCATCAACCACCACCCTCTGTCTTCTATCTGCTAGCCAATTCCTAACCCAATTAGCTAAATCCCCTCTATCCCATACATCTGCATTTTCTGCAGAAGTCTTCCATGGGCCACCTTATCAAACGCCTTACTAAAGTCCATATATACCACATCAACCGCCTTACCCCCATCCACCTCTTTGGTCACTTTTTCAAAAAACTCAATGAGTTTAGTAAGGCACGACCTACCCTTCACAAAACCATGCTGACTATCCCCAGTCAATTCATTTCTCTCTAAATAACTATAAATCCTATCCCTAATAATTCTCTCCAATACTTTGCCCACAACAGAAGTAAGACTCACTGGCCTATAATTCCCTGGAAGGTCTCTCTTCCCCTTCTTTAACAACGGGACCACATTCGCTATCCTCCAGTCCTCCGGAACCACACCCGTAACCAACGACGACCTGAAGATCAGAGCCAGAGCCTCTGCAATCTCCTCTCTTGCCTCCCAGAGAATCCTAGGGTAAATCCCGTCCGTCCCAGGGGACTTATCCAACTTCAAACCCTCGAGAATATCTAGCACATCCTCCCTATCTACTTCAATACTTTCCAGTTTGCTACCCTGTACCTCAGTGTTCTCCATAACTACATTTACATCACACTGCGTGAATACCGAAGAGAAATATTTATTCAGTGCCTCTCCAATCTCTTCAGGCTCCACGCACAACTTCCCACTGCTGTCTATGACTGGCCCTAGTCTTGTCCTAACCAATCTTCTATTCTTAACATATGTAAAGAAAGCTTTAGGATTCTCCTTAATCCTATCAGCCAAAGTCTTCTCGTGTCCTCTCTTAGCTCTCCTCAATTCAATCTTTAGCTCCCTCCTGGCTAATCTATAGCTATCCATTGCACTAACTGAGCCTTCAAGCCTCATCCTGACATAAGCCTCCTTTTTCCTTTTAACCAGCAAATCAACTTTTTTTGTACACCAAGGTTCTCTTACTCGACCATTTCCTCCTCGCCTGACAGGGATATACTTATCAAGGACTCGCAGCAGCTGCTCCTTGAATAAGCTCCACATTCCATATGTTCCCAGTCCCTGTAGTTTCCTAGTCCAATCTATGCACCCTAATTCTCTCCTGATGGCCTCATAATTACCCTTCCCCCAGCTATAACTACTGCCCCAAGCTTCATGCCTATCCCTATCCATCACTAAGGTGAACGTAACCGAATTGTGGTCACTATCACCAAAATGTTCACCAACCTCCAAGCCTAACACCTGGTCTGGCTCATTGCCCAGCACCAAATCCAATGTAGCCTCACCTCTAGTTGGCCTCTCTCCATACTGAGTCAAAAAACCTTCCTGCACACTCTGTACGAAAACTGACCCCTCTAACGAGCTAGAGCTATAGCTATTCCAATCAATATTAGTAAAGTTAAAGTCCCCCATAACAATTACCCTATTACTTTCATTCCTGACCAGAATTGACTTGGCAATCCTTTCCTCAACCTCTCTAGAACTTTTAGGAGGTCTATAAAGACTCCCAACAGGGTGACCTCTCCTTTCCTGTTTCTAATCTCAGCCCATACTACCTCAACAGACAAGTCCTCATCAAACTTCCTCTCCGTCACTGTGATACAGTCTTTGACTAATAATGCCACTCCTCCCCCCCTTCTACCTTCTTCTCTACTCCGACTAAAGCATTTGAACCCCGGAACCTGCAACATCTATTCTTGTCCCTGCTCTACCCAAGTCTCTGAAATGGCCTATGGAGTCCCCAATCACTAGGCCCAATCTCCTATTCCCCGTACCCACCTGAGCATTCTCAGCAGGCTCACCCCCAGAGACCTGCTCCCTTTGGTCATCACCAGTTGATTCTTCCTCAACTGTAGCCTCCAAGACAGAAAATTTGTTTTGGAGGGGAACAGCCCCAGCGGATTGTCTACCCGATTGCTTCTTACCCCTCCTCCGAATAGTTACCCAAGAATCACTTTTAGGAGTGACTATCTCCTTGTCACTCCTGCCAATATCCTCCTCAACCTCTCGGATTATCCTGAGTTCCTCTAATTCCAGCTCCAGCTCCTTAACACGATCCTCAAGGAGCTGCAAATGGGTACACTTTCTGCAGGTATAATTAGCAGGAACACTACTGGTGTCCCTCACCTCATACATACTACAGGAGTTGCAACGGACTGCCTGCACTGCCATCCCTGATACTTTACTTTAAGGAGAGAGAGAAAACAAACTTCCCACACACTTTTATTATTAGGTTAGAGGAGGGGGGAGGGTGGGATACTCTACCTGTGTAGAGTATCGGGTTTCCTCTCTGTACCAATTTATAGAGACAGAGAAAACTACAACTACCGGCAGCCTCCTAATGACGACTTCCGGTTTCCAGTTAGTTTGAATAAAAATGGCAAAAACTACCCCCGCTCGCTATTTTAAACAAAGAGAAAAGTTAAAAAAGTACTTAACACTCGAACTTCACACTTTCCCAAATCGCTGCCTCTCCGTGCTGCTCCAAGGGAACAATGAGAGAGCCGAAGGGTCTGTTCCTGTGCTGTAATTTTCTTTCTTCTTTGTTCTTTAAGTTATGGGGAGAAGACAGGAAAATGGGGATGAGGAGCATGTCAGCCATTATCAAATGATGGAGCAGACACAATATGCCGAATGGCCTCATTCTGCTTCTATATCTTATGAACTTAGGCCAGTGAGTCTTACTTCTGTGGTGGGCAAGGTATTGGAGAGAATTATTAGGGATAGGATTTATAGTTATTTGGAGAGAAATGAATTGATTGGGGATAGTCAGCATGGTTTCGTGAAGGGTAGGTCATGCCTTACTAACCTCATTGAGTTTTTTGAGAAAGTGACCAGAGAGGTGGATGGGGTAAGGCGGTTGATGTAGTATATATGGACTTTAGTAAGGCTTTTGATAAGGTGGCCCATGGAAGACTTCTACAGAAAATGCAGATGTGTGGAATAGAGGGTGATTTAGCTAATTGGATTAGAAATTTGCTGGCAGATAGAAGACAGAGGGTGGTGGTTGATGGGAGATTTTCAGCGTGGAGTTCGGTGACGAGTGGTGTGCCTCAGGGGTCTGTTTTGGGGCCCCTGCTGTTTGTAATTTTTATAAATGATCTGGATGAGGGTATTGAGGGATGGATCAGTAAATTTGCAGATGATACTAAAGATGGTGGTGTGGTAGATAGTGAAGAGGGGTGTTTTAGTTTACAGAGTGACTTGGACAAGTTGCAGAGCTGGGCTGAGAGGTGGCAAATGGAGTTTAATGTGAAAAGTGTGAGGTAATGCACTTTGGCAGGAACAATAAATGTGTAGAGTATAGGGCTAATGGTAGGGCTCTTAATAGTGTTGAGGAACATAAGGATCTTGGTGTATGTGTCAATAGATCCCTGAAAGTAGGCAGTCAAGTGGATAAAGTTGTTAAGAAGGCTTATGGAGTCTTAGCTTTTATTGGTAGGGGGATTGAATTTAGGAGCCGCAGCCTCATGTTGCAGCTGTACAAAACTCTAGTGCGGCCGCACTTGGAGTATTGTGGGCAGTTCTGGTCGCCACATTATAAGAAAGATGTGGAGGCATTGGAGAGGGTACAGAGGAGGTTTACTAGGATGTTGCCTGGTATGGAGGGCAGGTCCTATGAAGAGAGGTTGAAGGTTTTGAGGTTGTTTTCGTTAGAAAGGAGGCGGCTAAGAGGGGATCTTATTGAAGCATATAAGATGATTAGAGGTTTAGATAGGGTGGACAGTGATAGCCTTTTTTCCTAGGATGGAGAAAGCTAGCACGAGGGGACACAGCTTTAAATTAAGGGGTATGAGTTATAGGACGGATATCAGAGGTAGGTTCTTTACTCAAAAGAGTGATTAGGGAGTGGAATGCCCTGCCTGCAGCTGTTGTAGATGCGCCAAGTTTTGTGGCGTTTAAGAGGTTAGTTGATAAGTATATGGATGAGAAGGGAATGGTTTAGTTAGGAGGGGCATTGCTTTTTTATTTTGGTCGGCACAACATCGAAGGCCGAAGGGCCTGTTCTGTGCTGTATTGTTCTATGTTCTATGTTCTATGTAACTTCTTTATCATTTGTGTTCTGATTTGATCATACTGAAGCTGAATTAAGGTCAGAATGTAACTTGGTGAATTCCAAATGTTCAATTCTAGAGAATTACAAATATGCCATTTGAACATCAATGGCAGAATTTTGTGTGCCTCAGTCAGGCACGCACCTGATATGGATGTGTGTGAAATAGAATATCGGACGAGCATTCCAATGTCATCATGTGATATTTCAAGAGAAGCTATGACAGCTATTTGCCAGATGATTAGCCTGGAGCTCATGATTTCAAATAAACCTGTTGGACTTTAGATATATCACAACACCAGGTAACTGCCTACCCCAGTCCAACACCAGCATCTCCACATCATGGCTCTAACTGATTGTGGGAAAGCTTGTGAGGATTGTGGTATTATTGCTAGACCATTAATTCCAAAACTTACTAATATTCTGGGAACCTGGGTTTAAATCCCACCACAGAAGACAGTGGAATCTGAATTCGACGAAAAATGCTTGAATTAAGAATCTGCTGATGATCATGAAACCATCGTTGATTGTCGGAAAACCCATCTGATTCATTAATATCCTTTAGAGAAGGAAATCTGCCATCCTTACGCTAGAGCCACAGCAATATTGTTGACTCTCAACTCTCCTCTGAATAAGGGCAACTAGGGATAGGCAATAAATGCTGGCTAGCTGGTGATATCCATGTCCCACAAATGAATAAAAATAAGGGCTGGCAAATGCAACTACTTCCAATTATCCCCATCAAGTGCACACCATGACACATGAAATTCTACTCCACTTGTGCTGTCCAAAGCTTTCAGCACAAATCTTTAAAAAGTTAGAACTATTTAAAAGTCTGTTGCCCAGTTGAATCTGCAGTGGTGCAAGTATGACCCTTTAACATTTTGCACCAGTGGTATTCTGATATAGAATGATGCCATCTACAATAAGGAGTTTGGATAAGGAAAGACAGATATAGAGACCTGTAAACCTATAACTTCTCAGTAATTATGTGCTATTGCCATCAGATTGTACAAGTGTCACAAATTACTCAGAGTTAGTCACAGAGTTGTGCTGTACTGGAGGAGTGCTGAACTGATGGAGATGAGACTTTAAGTGGATGCAAAAATTCCACTACATTATTCAAAGAATTAGTATCCAACACAATAGTTATCCCTCAACAGGCTTCATAAAGAGAATTTCATCCGGACATGGGTCTCCTAGTTGGGACAGCTTGCTGTTCTCCACATCACGACTATGATTACACTTCATAAGAACATGTTTCACCATGAAGCATATTGGGATGTCCAGAGATTGTGAAGGATGCTAAATAAATGTAAATATGGTTTTTCTTCACCAGTGAATTAGTTACCCACTGATCTCTTAGATTACCAGGGATTCACCAAATGAGTAAAAATCCATTTTGTGAATCAGATTTGCCATTTTATTGTGTAGTTGAAAGTGGCCATGGTTATGTATGGTTATGGCCTCGGTAAGGATTTTTAAAGTTTATTTATGTGTCACAAGTAGGCTTACATTAACACTGCAATGAATACTGTGAAAATCCCCTAGTTGCTACACGCCAGTGCCTTTTCGGGTACACTGATGGAGAATTTAATACGACCAATCCGCCTCATCTGCATATCTTTATAGCGTGGGAGGAAACTGGAGTACCCGGAGGAAACCCAGCAGATAAGGGGGGAATGTGCAAACTCCGCACAAACAGTAACCCGAGGCAGGAATTTGAACCCAGGTCCCTAGACACTGTGAGGCAGCAGTATAACTATTGAACCACCATGCTGCCCCTAGGTTCAAAGTGGGAATTCATACGTGCTAACTCTTATGAATTTATTGTGAAAGTCACAATTTAGAAATAAATATTATGCTTCCTTCATAATCTCACAAATCAGAGCTCTGAAATCTCAGAAATTTTTCACAGGCATCCAAAAACATGCCTTTCATAAGTTGCTAGGCTCTGCTCGTCCGCTGGATAAATTTTATGATAGCAGCCAGCTGGAATGCCATGGAGTCAGGCAAAATTCTCTTTGTTCCAAAAACTTTTATAATTAATTAAGTTTGTTCACTTTTGCAATGGCAGGCTGGCTCTGCAGCATGAAATCAGCAGCTAACACATTATACAAATGTACAAATTCCAGAGGTCAAGCTCTTCCACTTGCACAGGGCTTTCTCTTAGGCTGAAGTTGCCATGGTTACACCTGAGTAATTGCTGGCTGATGGACCACTACCTTATAGGAGTAGGAGTTGGAATGGTTGGTGAGCAAGAGGGGTTGTTTGGCTGCTCAAGTCTGAATCCAGGAGGCCAGTAATGAGAATTGAGAACCACTCCGGTTAAGTAACATCAGCTCACTATTCGGCGGCATGGTAGCGTATGGTTAGCACTGTTGCCTCACAGTGCCAGGGATCCAAGTTCAATTCCAGCCTCAGGTCACTGAATGTGTGGAGTTTGAATGTTTTCCCCATGTCTGCATGGGTTTCCTCTGGTTTCCTCCCACATTCCAAAGATGTGCAGATTAGGCACATTGACCATGCTAAATTGCTCCTTAGTGTCAGGGGGATTTACAGGATAAATAAGTAGGGTTACAGGGATAGGACCTAGATGGGATTGTTGTCAGTGTAGACTCGATGGACCAAAATGGCCTCCTTCTGCGCTATAGGGATTCTATGATATTGCAGGACTCGTGTTGCTCCTTATTCCCCATGATATTCCTTTTTTAGTCTCTCCTCAGTGTGTTGGCATCAGGCCTCAAAGCAATGGCTGCTGTCACCTGGCTGGTTATCTGTGAGGTCACTGAATGGGATGAGTGAGTGCTGGCTTTAATATTTGAGTCACATAACAAAATATTAGATTAGATTACCCAAAGTTTAGACACACACGTGCACATGCACACACGTACAGCTGCACTGTGGGAGAAGTAGCGTAAAGAAGCATTGTACTGTTGGGTTTGGTTGAGGGAACACTTCACCATAGGAAGGGAGTGCCAAGGGACTACTGCACTGTCAGAGAGATGCAATGTATTACTGGAGGGGCTGTAGTTGAGAGCATGCTGCTATAGGAGGGGCAGCATTGCACAAAATGTACAGTATAGACAGGCCATTTGGCCCATCTGCTCCATGGTAAAGCTCATACTCCACATGAAACTTCTCCCACTTTATGTCATCAAATCTTATCACAATATCCTTCTATGAATTTCTCCATCATGAATTATTAACTCTTGAAAGGGTGGTGAAAACAGATGCAAAAGTGGTATTCAAAAAGGATCTGGATAAATAATTGAAAGGAAAAGAAATACAGGGACAATACAGTGAAAGATCAGGAAAGTGCAACCATTTGGATCGGTCAGTCAAAGTTCTAGCATTGGCATGATAGGCCAAATGGCAAGGGAATTGGGAATTGGCACGCTGTCTGGTGGCACTGTTCTTAGCACCTGCCCACTCACCACTGGACCTGTCTTTGACAGGGACTATCCAGTCTGAGATCAAAATGGCATAGTTCCTAATAATAATTCATCCACCTTCAGGCCAATAAACACATTACACTTATTTGGTTTCTTGTAAAAATGCAGAAATATTCCCCTTTACCTTCAGATTGAACAGATGTGACATTCTAAAAATCAACTGGTTATATTGTTCCTGTTTTAAGGAATTTTATAATTTCTACAGATTCTGTTGAGCAAAATGAATCCCTGACTCTGCATATAATGCTGAACTATCAGGTAGTCAGTGAACATTAGAAATTTTACTATGCAGAATTTTGCAACACAGAGAAAGGCCACTTGCCTAGCCAATTTATGTCAGTGTAGGTGTTTTCCATGCAAGCCTCCTGCCACTCCATTACATCCTAGCAATATATCATTTCATTTCTTTCTTCCACATGAACCTATCCAGCTTTCCTTTAAATGCATCTTTGGGATTCGTCTCAATCACTTCAAATGATGGCAAGTTTCACATTCTCACCGTTGTGTCAACAGAAAAATGAATTAAAAAGTTGTTTCTGAAAGTGTGTTAACCAGGGTTCAGGGTAAGCACATTCCATTAAGGGTGAAAGACAAGGGTGGTAGAAGTTGGGAACCCTGGATGATTCATGATATTGACCAACTCTGGTCAAGAAAAAGGAGGAAATTTATGTTATGCATAGGCAGCAGGGATCAAGTCGATCCCGAGAAGGTGTCGAGTAAAGTTAAGAGAGAAATAAGAGAGCAAAAAGGGGACATAAGTTTGCTTTGGCAGACAAGGCAAAGGAGAACCCAAAGAGCTTCTACAAATACATAAAGGGCAAAAGTGTAACTGGGGACAGAGTCGGGCCTGTTAAGGATCAGCAAGGTCAGATGTGTGTGAATTCACAAGAGACGGGTGAGATCCTAAATGAACATTTTTCATCAGCATTTAGGGAACTTGGGGAAATGGAGAGTGTTGTCTTGAGGAGTGCACATATTACAGAGAAGGAAGTGCTGGAAGTCTTAAAGCGCATCAGAGTAGATAAAGCCCCGGACCTGATGAAGTGTATTCCAGGACATTGTGGGAGGCTAGGGAGGAAATTGGGGTCCCTCGCAGAAATATTTGAATTATCATTGGCCAAAGGTACCTTTGTTATTAAACTAGAAAGGGTGCAGAAGAGAGCTGAAATGATTTACCAGGCTGCTATTGGAGTTAGTTGATGGTTTGAGTTATAAAGATAGGCTGCATTGATAGGGATTTCTTTTCCCTGGAGTAGTGGAGACTCAGGGCTGATCTTATACAGGTCTATACAATAATGAGAGGCATAGATAAGGTAGATAGTCAACATCTTTTCCCAAAGATAGGGTAGTCAAAAATTAGAGGGCATCATTTTAAGGTGAGAGGAGAGAGATACAGAAGGGTCCAAAGGGGCATTTCTTTCACACAGGTGATCATAAGTGTCTGGAACAAGCTGCCAGAGATAGTCATAGAGGAAGGTAAAATTTTGCCTTTTAAAAAGCATTTAGAGAGTTACATGGATAAGAAGGGCATAGAGGAATATGGGCCAATTGTGGGCAATTGGAATAGCTTAGTAGTAAAGATTGGGTGGCATGGGCAAGTAGGGCACTGTAAGTATATATAAACCACATGGACTGCAGCAGTTCAAGAAGACAGCTCTTCACCGCCTTCCGAAGGGCCGTTTGGGATGGTCAATAAGTATTGGCCTGGCCAGCAATGCACAGAGCCCGTGATCAGATGGTAAGAAAAATGCCGTATCAAATCTCTCACACAGATTTGATTTATATCACATTACAATAAACTTTGAAGGCTTTTGTACTAACCAAGCCAGCTAAAGTGTGGAGCAGGAAGTGCATTATGCTGCTGATGGAGTTGTCAAACGCAGCACACTGATGTCAATGATGGTAAATATCAATATCCAACCACAATAGCGAGAGAACTGTATATTTGCAGGCCAGGTATTATTCATGGAGAGATGAACAGTTTTATAATTCAGGTAAATAACTATTTGTCAGAACCCAGCAGGGATGTTGCTTGGTCTACTGAGTGCTTTCCAACATTTCCTGTTTATATTTCATGTTCTTAGAATCTACTGTAGGAGTTGTAGCTTTGTTTTGATAATGGAGAAGGAAAGCTATGAGAACAGTTCCAGACGCGTTTGAAGGGCCAGAGGCTGCAATCAAATCATGCTTATTATTAAAGCAGATATGGATAATTTTGGAATTCTTGCTCTATCAATATAGTTCTTCAGAACAATTTATTTGTATTTGGTCAATTTTAATATGATCAGTGTAAACTTTTGTGTTAGATTAAGAAACAGTATACTAGAAGCCAGCTCACCCACTCAAAACTGGCCATATTCATGCATCGTATAAATTCCTAAATGGATTTTCTGCTGTTTGCAAGTCTTTGAGGAGGCTCCAAAAATTAAGCAGGTTTCTTCAGACACAAGGAACCAATATGCATCTAGATCCCCTGCTTAGCAGAGGCATACGGGTGTGATAAAGCAACAAAAGAAAACTTATAGCACTCACAAAAAGCTTAATGCTATCCAAAACGTAGAGTATAGAAAGCAGAGGAGTGAAGTAAAGAAGAAAATTAGGAAAGCAAAGAGAGGGTACAATCAAAATATTGGCAAGTAAAATCAGAGAAAATCTTCAGATGTTTTACCAATATACTAAGAGCAGAGAACAACTAAAGGAGAGGTAGCAGCAATCAGACATGTTCATTGTAACTTATGCATTGATTCAGCAGATATGGACAGGATTCTCAATAAGTACTTTGTCTCTGTTTTAAGGAGAGGGATGATGCAGACATCTTAGTTAAAGAGGAATGTGAAATATTAGATACAATAAGCACAATGAGAGAGGAATTACTGAAGGGACTGGTTTTCTTAAAGGTGGATAAATCACTAGGGCTGGATGGATTGTATCCCAAACTATTGAAGAATGTCAGGGAGGAGATAAAGGATGTTCTGAGAATCATTTCCAATCCTCATTAGATACAGCAAGGTACCAGAGGATTGTTGAACTGCAAATGTTGTATCATTATTTAAAAAAGGATTGAGGGATAAACTAGAGTACTATCGGCTGGTCAGTGTGATTGGGCAAATTATTGGAATCAGTTATGCAGGACAGGACAAAGTGTCATCTACAAAGGCATGGATTGATCAAGGATAGTCAGCATGGTTTTCTTTGGGGAAGGTACTGTCCCATTAACTTAAAAGATTTTTATAAGCAAATAACAAGTAGGACTGATGAGGCTATTGCAGTACATGTAATCCACATGGATTTCAGTAAAGCATTTCACAAGGTCCTACAAGGCAGACTGTTCAGCAAAGTGAGATCTCATGGGATACGGGGGAAGATAGCAAGTTGGACCCAAAATTGGCTCACTGACAGAAAACAAAGAGTAATGGTTACTGGATACTTTGCGAATAGAAAGCAGTTTCTGGTGGCGTTCCACAAGGCTCTGTGTTGGGGCCTTTGCTGTTTGTTGTATATACTAATGATTTGTTGTATATATTAATGATTTGTGGGAAGCATGATTAGAAAAGTTGCAGATGACACAAAAATCGGCCATGTTGATGATAGTGAAGAGGATAGCTACTGAATGATGTCAATGTTTTGATTGACTGAATAGAGAAGTGTCAAATGGGATTCCATCTGGAAAAGTGTAAGGTAATACATTTGGGAACAAAGCAAGGGAATATTCAATAAACAGGAAGATATTGAGAGGGGTTCAGGAAGTAATTAGGATTGCATGCCAACAGGTCCTTAAAGATGGCAGCACAGGTGGATAACTTGATAAAGAGAGAAATTTAAATTTTTTTTTAGTGTCACAAGTAGGTTTACATTAACACTGCAATGAAGTTATTGTGAAAATTTCCTAGTCATCACATTCTGGTACCTGTTCGGGTACACTGAGGGAGAATTTAACATGGTCAATACACGTAACAAGCACATCTTTCGGATTGACAGGGGAAACCAGAACATCCGGAGGAAACTCATGCAGACATGGGGAGAACGTGCAGACTCCACACAATAACCCACGCTGGGAATCAAACCCGTGTCCTTGGTGCTGAGGCAGCAGTGCTGAAATATGAACATGTGGAATGTTTTCCTTTATTGGATGCGGTGCTGACTATAAAAGCAGGGATTTAATGATGCAATTGTATAAAACGTTGGTGTGGCCACATAGTTGGTGATGTTTTGTACAGTTCCGGTTACCAGATTACATGAAGGACATAATTGCTCCGGAGGGAATGCAGAGGAGATTTACAAGAATGTTGCCAGAGCTGAAAATTGCAGCTATGAGGAGAGATTGGATAAATGAGAGTTGTTTTTCTTAGGATAGAAGAGACTGAGAGGTAATTTAATTGAAGTGTACAAAATTATGAGAGGCCTAGATAGGGTAGATAAGAAAGACTTGTTCCCCCTGGCTGAGGGGTCAATTCCATGGATTATAGACTGAAAGTGATTGGTAGAAGGGTTAGAAGGAGCATAGGGAAAAACCTTTCACCCCAAGAGTATCATGGGTGTTGGGAATAGTGACTGAAACACTCAACTAATTTCAAAAGTAACTGGATCTGCAACTAAAATGTTGTAACCTGCAAGGCTATGGACCAAGTGTTGGAAAAAGTAGGATTAATTTTGTTTTTTCTCTTTTTTTGGCTAGTGCAGAGATGATGGGCTGAATGGGTTCTATGCATGTTTAAAAACATTAAATATATTTTTGCTAAATTTCTAAGAAGTGTACCACAATTTCGCAAATAGTTCTGTGTAGATTAAAGTCCAGTACTCACAAGTAATGGATTAGATATTCTAATTAAAATACTTTTTTTTTTGTGATTCACTCATTCTTAGCCATATTAATAATTTTGCAGTTCTCACTCCTAAGGAACATATTTTAAAGCATGTTTCTGAAAAAAGAGACTCTCTGATATGCTTCCCAATTGCACAGGTCCAGCAATTTGCAAGTGAGTTTAAGGAAAAATTTGGGAAAAAAACACACTCCTCAAAACTAACTCAATTTTGGATCCAATTTGTGTCCTGTTTGCTTAATGGGGAAGAAGATATTTATCTGACATGTCAACACAAGTTATATTTTGATCACTGGATTGAATGACAAATGCCTTTTCAGGAGCAATTAGGTTTGCGAAATACATGCTGGCCTAGCCAGTGACTCCCACAACCTGTGAAAGAATAAAAAAAAACTGGCTTAATGATCACAATATGCTTGGAAGGCTGTACACAACAGATGCAGGACATTTTATTAAAAAATATGTAAATATTTAATGTCATTATACTTGCAGTTGAGAAAGATTAGATCACTTTGATCTTTCTTCCCCTTGCTTCTTTTATTTAAAGCAATAATAATTTGTCCATCTGTTTCTGGTTGCTTTGATGCTTTCAAGACTAATTTAAGTTCTTCATTTCCAAAACAGTTTATTTTTGTTCAATACCAGCAATCACAAATGTTTTTTGACTTCAGGATTGATGATAATTGTCAATTTGGTACAATACTGGTTAATACACAGGATTATTTGAATAGGCTCAAATCTGTCAGCCTGAGATTATGATGTTGAATTTCAGTGTTAAATTGCTGATAGCTTGAATGGTTAAAAGATGGTGCCAATATTCTTGAAAATTAAGGTATTTGAAATGTTGCTTCTGTTCCCTGCCCTACAGTCTATTTTAACCCTTATACGGTGGACAAATAACTGCAAGCAGATGTCTTATTAGTACAACCAATATTTATTTAAACCCACACAATCAATAATCACCCACCTGACCAACATTACGTTATCTTACAGAAAAATATTAGAATTCAATATTCTAATACAAGACCATGACTTGACTTTCCGTAACTGGCAAGTACCCAAGCAAATATTGGCCTTTATCTGTGCACTGATCTTGTAGTTGTCTGCGTAGTCTAGTCCTTTGGTCTGGTGTGGCACTCTGGCTTTGATGTAGAGATGCCGGCGTTGGACTGGGGTAAACACAGTCAGAGGTCTGACAACACCAGTTTTAAATCCAACCGATTTATTTGATAGTAAACTTGCAAGCTTTCAGCTATTATAGCCTTCTTTAGGTGAATGAGGTGTTCTGGTATGCAATAGCACACATATCAGCACAGACATGTGCTGTCTGTTGTAGCTCGTTCGTGGGGTCAGAGAGAGAGAGACAGAGATTCCTGGTTGCGCAGCACCCTTTATATCCCGCTTAGCTTCACGTCCCTTTTTGGCCATTGCCAATCAATTGATCAGGACATGATCACCCTGATCAATAAGAGCCCAATCAGGTGCTACCACACCGATCTCTGGGTGTGTTCCCAATGGCCATGTCTGTAGGTGTTGGAGGCAGATAGGTCACATACCTCTCTCCTTAATAAGGAGTCACGGTTCCTTATGTCTGGTACATAACCCAGTGTGACCAGAAAGTCTCCTTCATCCTGGAGATGAAACAAGCCAGTGTGACCATGGCCAACATAGATAACTAGCACGTCTTTTGGACTGTGAGCAAACTAGAGCACCTGGAGGAAACCTACACAGATACAGGGAGATTGTGCTCACTCTGCACAGACAATGATCCAAGCCAGGAATCAAACCCAGGTCTCTGGCACTGTGAGGCAGCAGTGCTAACCACTGTGCTTCCCATATGTGAGTGAGCAATTCACAATGTCATTCTTCTCATAGCTTTGCCCATACTTTCTTTTTAGATAACAGTCTAATTCCCTTTTGAATGCTTCAATTGAACTTGTCTCCAACCTCACTATTAGGCAGTACATTCCAGACCTTAATCACTCGCTGCATGAAAAAGATTTTCCTCATGCGATTTTTGCTTCTTTTACCAATTAGTTTAAACCTCTGCCCTCTCGCTCTTGATTTTTTTCACACTGGAGCAGCTTTCACCAAACCCTGTAGCCTGAAGTCTGTATGAAGTTCATGGGCTTAGAAATGTAAGGTAATGAGTCTCTGGTCCATCTTTCTCTGCATTGCACTGTAAATAGGCACACATAAAAAAACGGCGAGGAAAATGTGGCTGACGATGTTTTTCTTTCTTTGAGGAAATTATTTTGACAGCATTTCATACAACTGCGATATTCTAGGTAACAAACTCCACATAGAGGAGATACACATCCCAGAAAATGATTTGTCTTTCACAAAAACACAGGCTGCTTGAACTCAAGAACTAGTTAATGAAGTCAATGCAGATATTTATCTCCAAAAGAGCCACGCGCTCTAATCCCACTCTTCAGTTTAATCCCACATCTTCAACATTCATTTTTGAAAAAAGTTTCTGTATCCTTTAAGAGGATTTGTAAACCCTTTTCAATACTATTTTGCAGCACTGAATGCTAGGCATTATTTTTCTAACCCACCCTTTTTGTGAACCTTATGTTCTCTTTCCTGACCAATTTATCACTATTTATTCATAATCTTGAAGATTATGGAATTTAACAATAGAGTAAGAATGAATGAATCATTTTAGGTTTGCAGCCTGTCATTAGCACGGCATTGCAAGGATTGCTGTTTGGGCCTCAGCTCTTTCCAATTGATCTTGGCAAGTTAGATGAGGGGACTGAGTTTAAGATACAACAGGTTTATTTGGTGTTTTGAGTTTTCGAAACATTACTCTTTCATCACTCCATTCACCTGACGAAGGAGCAGTCTTCTGAAAATCAAAATACCAAATAAACCTGTTGGACTTTAACCTGCTGTTGTGAGATTTCTTACTGTGCCCATCCCAGTCCAGCACCAGCATCTCATATCATGAGTTTAATGTATCCAAATTTGCTGATGATATCAAGTAGGAAAGTAAGTTTGAGAAAGCTGCAAAAAAAAAGCTGCAAAGGCTATAGGCAGGTTGAATGAACACATTGCCTGTATGCCTGACATCAGTGTCCTGAAGTATTTGTTGTACCCAGAACACGGATGTGCACTATCCTAGGAAGATAGTAGAAACACTTTTCAGGAATGCTTTAAGGTCATCCCTAGAGATAAAACAGGCCTGCCAACTCATGGGAGATGCTGGCTTATGACCATCCAAAATCGAGGATGTTTTTTTATTTGGGAAAGCACCAAACCCATTGAAAGACTTTGTCAGAAATGTGCAGAGGCGAAGTACAGGCACTGGGGAGTGCACAAACCTCCATACATCCTATTTCACCAAAGCACCAACTGCCCTAAATGTGGCAGAGTCTGCAGATCATTAAAAACTTATTAGCCATCTCAGAACTGGAATGGAAGCATGTCATCCTCATCCTAAGGGACTGCCTAAGAAGAAGAGGTTGAGTGGGCAAAGATATTAATGAATCAAATATCACATGAATAAAGTGTGAAGTTATCTATTTTGGTGGGAAAATCAAAATATTTCTTAAATGGTGAGAGGCAGGGTAATACTGGTGTGGGCTTGTACAGAAGGAATCACAGGAATGTAATTGGAAGTACAGCAAACAATTAGGAAGTCAAATTTTAATTTAATTACAAAGGGATTCGCATCCAAGAGTAAAGACGTCTTATAATGATCACTGAGAACCCACACCTGGAGTACTCTGCAGGTTTAGTCTCCCTACCTAAACTATTCCCTGATATTGCTGATTGAGGTGATATGTTAAGTGTGTTAAAATAGTGGGTGGCATGTGGTGGTTTGAGTCTGCTTGCTCGCTTTCAGAGTCACAAGGCAAGTTTGTAAAAAAGCCCATTGCTGAAGCCCGTGTCAATGGCTGGAAATGTGCACCAAGCTTGCTATAAATTGGAAAAATATAAGGAATTAGACAATGTGGGAGAATTGCCATTTCTGTACTCAGCTCAGAGCAAGCAAAGTCTCAGAGTCCGAGAAATTTGCCACTTGGAAATGAAGCAAGAGAACTCTACAGGTATTCAATCCAAGCAAGCACCATTGAATTTTTTTTAAGCTGACAACCATTACCATTGCAACAAAACCTGCTCAAACTAGCAAGCATGGGAAAACCATTTGTCTCTAATGAACTGCAATGCCACCTTGAAATACTGGAAGTTCTTAAAGCAGAACATACACTTTTAAACATGTAAATATGGACCAGAACTTTCAAATCAATTTGGATTAATCCAAGGCCAGTTCAATCATATCATTGGGAACTTTGGAGGAAAAGATTCCTGAGATACAGCATCACTTCAGGTTTAGAGGAAAATTCAGATGCAGAGGAAGCTAATATATTGCTTTACTCGGTAGGCACAACTACAGACATCATTGCAAGACAGGGAATCAATGAAATATCTGCTAAATTATGAAATACTAAGATTGCTTAATGTTTATTTTAACCTAAGAAGCAACAAAATACTTAACTAAATTGAACAAGTGCACCCAGCAGCCAGGAGAATCTGTTGATTCATTCATCAATGATCTGTATAGGAGAGCTGAAAGGTTGAGAATACAGAGACTTTAAATGTGGGATTTTATGACCTCCCTCATCCTAAAACTGTAAAATCCTGCCCGAGGTCAATGGATCTTTCCATGGTCTGCCTCTCACCCGCTCCCACTCCCATGGAAGAGGGACAGTAAAATTCCAGCCAAAATCTGAAGTCAGGGACAGAGTGGTGCTGGGGGTAGCAGATAGTGTGCTCTCTGATCTCAAGTAGGCAAATGCTGATTTAACCCCAGAAAAGGCCATCCAGATATTAGGCAGTCAGAATTCCAAGAACAGTACAGAACCATTTTAACAGGATAAGGTAAACTGTTGGAATCCACATTCCAACTATTTATGCAACAAAGAAAGTTCCAGGCCAGAGAAAGCAATACCCAGGCCAGTAAGCACAGCAATTATGCCAACACTATGGAGCAAAGGGTGGTATAGGGTGGCACGGTAGCACAGTGATTAGCACTGCTGCTCCACCGCTCCAGGGTCCTGGGTTCGATTCCTGGCTCAGGTCACTGCCTGCGTGGAGTTTGCACATTCTCCTCATGTCTGCGTGGGTTTCCTCTGGGTGCTCCAGTTTCCTCCCACAGTCCAAAGAAATGCGGGTTAGGTTGATTGGCCATGTGAAAAAATTGCCCCTTTGTGTCCTGGGGTGCATAGGTTAGTGGGCATGATATGGGGGCAGGACCTGGGTGGGATTGTGTTCGGTGCAGACTTGATGGGCCAAAGGGCCTCTTTCTGCACTGTAGGATTCTATGATTCTATGATATTGCCTCACAGCGCCAGAGACCCAGGTTCGATTCCTGGCTTGGGTAAAATTCTGTGCAGAGTCTGCACTTTCTGTCTATATCTGCGTGGGCTTCAACTGATGCTCTCGTTTCCTCCCACAGTCCAAAAAACGTACTGATTAGGTGTATTGGCTGTGCTAAATTTGCCTTCAGTGTACCGGACAGGCGCCGGAGTGTGGTGACTAGGGGATTTTCACAGTAACTTCACTGCAGTGTTAATGTAAGTCTACTTGTGGTGCTAATAAATAAACTTATAAACAAAGCTCCCTGATGGGTAAGGACAACGTCCTGCAATTACAGCCCAATGCTGTTGTGTAACAAAACTGAACACTATGGCAAGCTGTGCATTGAAAGAAACAATAAAGTCTTACAGTTAAACCTTAGATGACTTGAACGTTTCTTCAAACCTACCAAAGTGTAACCAACACTCTACAACATACATCATTCTGACTTGGAACTATATCACCATTTCTTCACTGTGTTGGGATCAAAATCCTGGAACCTTCCTCCAACAACACTGTGGGTGTACCTTCACCACATGGACTAGTTTTAGAACAGAAGTTCAAGAAGATAGATCACCATCACCTTCTCAAGAGGAATGAAGGATGGACAACAAATGCTGGCCTAGCCACTGCTGCCTACATCCTATGAAGAAATAGAAAATAAAAATCTACACAAGGGAGAATATTATCACTGAAGAAACTCTCAGCACCAACACAGACTTCCCTGCCATGGAGGAACTGAACTGAACACAGCTCAATAAGGCTAGACCCTCTTTCCAGAAGTAAAAGCCAAACAAATGATGGCATTCTACCTGAAGTCATCAAAAATGGAAACCAGCAATGCTGCAGCATTACCATGAATATTTGATGTCTTTGCTTGAAATTAAGATCTGTGCCTCAAGACAAGCGTGATGCAAAACACATTTAAACATTGTTCAAGGAGAATCACAGTGACTGGGGATGACTTTTATCACATTGCTCTAACCAGATGGCAAACCCTGGCATCCAGATCTACTCTGAATCTCAGTGCAGCTTCAGATCTGGCAATCAACAATTGTTTTTATAAGAGATTAACTACTTAAGATTTAAAAGCTTTTGATGGATTTTATGACTTAATCATACAATAGCTTCTATAAGCCATCGATTAAACTGTGAACTCAGAACTTCTTGCTGAGATAACTGTAGCTTTAAATATTCAGCCAAGCATTCATAATGACATCGTAATAGTCCTTGGGGAAATATCGACAAAAAGCACTATTGACACTATACAGACAGATGCTAATGCTATTTTCTAACACACACCCATCAATCAAAGCAATCCAGCAGAGTTTTTTTTATCTCTCACTAAGAGATGCAGCCTTTTTTTTAAGCTTTAAAGTGTAGGGGATTTAAATAATAGAAAAATCAGATTGTGATAGATAAACAAATCTTCTTTATTCTTCAAGTATATTTATGTCCATTCTATCAATTTGTGACTCCCACACTGTAGGTTAAGGCTCTGCATTAGTCAATATGGGGACTGTTTCAACTCTCAATTAATGTTATCACCAGATTTGTGATTCATGCCTGTTTGAATTGCACCATATCCCTTCCCTGCTGGAGAAAATGGTTTTGGCTGGAAATAGGAATGGGACTTCCTGACTCTGTGAAAATCCAATTAATTGAGAGGAATTTAGGAATGGAATTTCAGAGCTTAAGACCAACAAGCAACTGAAGACATGACCATCAATGAGAGCGCAATAAAATTCAAAAGTAGACAAAAGGTTAGAATTGGAGAATTACAGAGATCTTGGAAAATTATAGGGTTGGATCAATGATAAAACTACTCTATTAAAGTTTTACTGGTGATAAAACTTGTCTTAAGCAATGCCCTATAAGAACAGCCACTTGAAGTTCAGTGTCATGTTTCCACAATTCTGTCAGCTGAAGGAAGCTATTTCACTTTATTTTGGCACTGCGTTGACATTCAGTGCCAAATGTTTGTGATTTGATCCATTTGATAAACCATTATTTTGTTTAACACACAAGGTGTTCTTTCCCTTGATTCTATTGGTACAAAATGAAATTTGCCACTGAGTACACTATACTGAAAAGAAGTCCATCTTAGAAAACATCGGGATGTAACTCATGCAAACACAAGCTAAGTGATAAAGAATCAGCTTATATTGTGTTGAAAGATGATGATTCTCCTTTTTCAGCCATCCAAGTCGATTAGGCAAAGATTAAAGTTGTCTAAATACCAGGATAGTGTGGTCAATTATTTAGCATTGGCTCAGTAGTATTCAAGAAGGCCTTACCCTGCAGGCTGTGGAAAATATGAACAAAAAAAGAACAAAGTTAACATCTATCAGAATGGACAGCAGGCTGCCTGTAATTCATAAAAAAAATTATGATTTTAATTTGTAACAGTGTAATGACTGGGAATCCCACTGAGTTTAACATGCACAATTAAAATTCAAAGGTTGAGAGAAACCTTGCAAAAACAAAGGGCAAACCAACAGGCTTCAGCATAATGATTAGTGATAAAAAGTAATCCCCTTCATCATTTGTTAGTAGCTTTCAAAGAAACTGGGATTTTATTATGCACTATTAGGCATTGAATATTGTGTCAAAGACTTTTGTGGGTTTTCTAAAGCAGATAACGTTTTTTTTTGCTGCTAACACACTGTTGTGGATTAGTCATGCTGTATTTGAATCAGATTTTTATTCCTTAAACCTCTTTTAATTTACCTTTATGCTTCTGTATTTTAACCCTAAGAAAGACGTTAGAATAATTTTCTTAACTCGTCCAAGTGGTAAACCCCTCTATGTGACACAAAGTTTTCCCATTCAAAGGGAAGGCTTCTAGCCAACAGTTTGAGGTACCTCAGCATGAAGATGACAAGGAACTAAAGATTTTCTTTCCACATTTTCTTTCAGATGTGTTGGAGGTTACTTAATGGATTGGTTTGGAATATTATCCTTTCAGCTGAGGATCTAGATTGAATTCCAGCTCAAAAACTGTTGGAATTAAAACACTACCAGCTCCAAACATCTTAGTGAAAAGAATTGGACATTTGCATCCCAGTGGCTGCGGAGTCACAGCATGCATCTGACCATAATTTGTACTAATTAACACTAATTGAAACTCTTTGAAAAAGGCAGAATGGTAGCTGGAGCAGGGAATGAAAACATCTCGTGGTTGGGATTGGGATTAAGGAATGCTATCAGAACAGGATGAAGAGAGCGAGCCTGACCTTTTACCAAAAGAGAAAACGCTGGAAAATCTCAACAGGTCTGGCAGAATCTGGAAGGAGAGAAAACAGCTGATGTTTTGAGTCCAGATAAGCCTTTGTCAAAGCTTTTATCCAGAGTATAATCTTTTGCTAAGTCCAAATGGGGCAACTAGAGGACAGGGTCAAGGTCAGAAGTGGTCTTGTGTCTGGAGATATGAGGTCTGCTTTGCTTCCAATAAGAAGTTATGAGAAAACTAAATAAATAATGTCCCTGATTATAAATCTACTCACTCAGCAGAAATGAGGCCGGAGGTGAGTGGGAGGGCTGTTAAAATGTAGCCTGTCACACACAGCCTCCAACGCCTCTCTGCTAGAACGTGATTTTAACCTTTCGAGCAGGCAGATAGGACACTAAAAAGGCAGCAATGAGGTTCCTCTTTACTTAAGGTGAAGGAGTCCAATTGTCTTGCCCAGAAGGATAAATCAGTAAAACTCATGAAATAACTGGTATTGGTCTGAACTGGATTTCCTAGCGGAACTTCAGTTTGGACCAGACCAGTAGCAGTCATTTCCAAGTTTAGCTGTGTTTTTTTTTGCCCTTTCTGGACAATCTACTGTTTTAGTTTGAAGCCTTGATGGTAATGGCTTCTGTACCAGAACAGACCTGCCAGGAGATGGATTGTGGACCAGAAGAAGTGACCAAATTTGGAAAATTTGTTTTTTTTCAGTTCCTTGTGGATCAAGAACAGGAATGCTCCAACAGCTCTCACAACTAAGAAAACTGGTCTCCCCAGTTATGGCCAGATTACCTCGCCTTTCCCCCACCCTACATCTCTGCTTTCCAATGCAGGTTTGGAAGACTCAGTCTCATAACTTTGAGAGAAGGTTTTCTCCCAGGCTGCTGCAATGCTGAATTTTAACTATGCATGTCCCATGGATGAAAGTCCCCAAGAAGAGCACAAGGGCTGCACAGTGGCACAATGGGCGACATGGTGGCAGAGTGGTTAGCACTGATGCCTCACAGTGTCAGGGATTCGGGTTTGATTCCTGGTTTGAGTCACTGCCCACGTGGAGTTTGCGCATTCTCTTTGAGTCTGCATGGGTTTCCAACAGGTGCTCTAGTTTCCTTCTAAAGACGTGCTAAAAAGTTCTAAAGACGTGCTGCCTAGGCGCATTGGACGTGCTATATTCTCCCTCAGTGTACCCGAACAGGTGCCGGAGTGTGGCAACTAAGGGATTTTCCAAGTAAATTCATTGCAGTGTTAATGTAAGCCTACTTGTGACACTAATAATTAAACTTGAAACCTAAATAAAAGGACAGAAAAAAACAGGGTAGCGTGGTGCAGATGAATCTTATTTTGCACATGTATAGCTGTGTAGTATAACTTCAAGTTAGGGTCCCTATCTGGCTCGTGATTCAAATTCATATTGCTAGTTAAATTGTAACATTGACCTGTGAAGTAATTGCTTTGCACTGACACCACAGTTGTAAAGTAATCTTTAGATTTCAGTAAACAACAAAGAATGTGACATTATGAACGGTGGCAAAAGTAACCACCAGTTAATCCCACTGGAAACTTGTATTCAGTGTGTGCTAAGTGGCAAAAATGGATTAATGCTGGAATACAACATTGAGGGAGATATGTAATTGAATTATAAATGATTGAATTTGAAATACAATACAGCTGGATAACAGAACATACAAAAATATTTAGTTATGCTATAGTAATACTTTCATTAAACGTTTTCATGGTAATATTTTTTCTAAGATTGTAGATGGACAACTAAATTAAAATCATCAGTCACCATGTGAATAAAAGCAGCGTTTCTAAATTACTTTGAAGGTTAGTGTTTACGTAGGCTCAGGCACCTAACTGGTACAGTGATCTTTCAGGTTCAACGATCATTTGTCTGGACTTGAAAATATTTTCCTTCAGTCTGTATCTCACACGTTATTGCAACATTGCCTCCACAAGTGAACAGAATTATATTGCCACTAGTTTCTTTTTAAACGTACCCCAGTGCATCTTTGGGATACCATCCACTGCCCCAAAGCTTGGAAGTTCCGAGCCTTTATTTTGATCTAAACCATGATAAACAACTAAATATAAAAGGGGAAATTCTAACCCGCCTGCCATGGGAATCGTAATGGGCTGGGGAGCCAACCACACAAACATCCATTGACCCTGGACGGGAATTCTCTGGTTTTGAGGTGAACGCAGTCAGAGAATCCCACCGTAAAATCATTTCTTAAAGTTCAGCTTGTCAGTTTTCCCTAGGTATAGAAGTAGTCCTCAGATACAAAGGTCTCTGGTGCTTGCATTTAAACATACGAATTGCAGTTGTGAAACCGTGTGCATAGATTAATGAGGTGGATCCTCAATGTCACAGTAATTTCAAAAAAGACAATGTATTTTCATAATCGCTATCATTTTCTGCTCAATGTCAAACATGTTCCATTACCATTTGCATCGTTGTCCACCAGGTAAGTATCAGCACCAAGCAATCAGTTGATCTGCTTTTGACCTGATGGAGATGATGCAGGTTCATGGCCATGATCTGGCCATTTGGCATGAACCCAATCATCAGCTTTACATCATGACTCCCAGGCACCCGTTCACTTTCCAGAGAAAGCTTTTGCTGTACCTTGTTGAATTGTGATTTGAAACAAGAAAAAGTTAATAGTGATTTAATGTCATTATTAGTGTCTTTTTCGAAAGCTAACTTGTACTTTAATTTTATCTTCAAACTCATTTTGATTAAGCAGTAAGTTCTGTTCATAAAGGCATTTGTGGATACTGAGCTTTCAAAAACTCATTTGAAAAGTGGTGAGTATTCAGGGTTGAATTTTTATATGAACATATGATTTAATTCATTGTCAGATGTATTAGCATACAGCGAAAAGTATTGTTACTTGCGGACGCTACAGATAAAACATCATTCATAGAGAAGGAAACAAGAGAGTGCAGAATATTATGTTACAGTTATAGTTAGGATGTAGAGAAAGATCAACTTAATGTGAGGTAGGTCCATTCAAAAGTCTGTCGGCAGCAGGGAAGAGTTGATTTGTGTATGACCTCAGACTTTTTTATCTTTTTCCGAATAGAAGAAGGTAGAATAGAGAATGTTTGCAGTGCGTAAGATCCTTAATTATGTTGGCTGCATTGCCAAGGCAACAGGAAATGTAAACAGAGTCAATGAATGGGAAGCTGGTTTGCTGATGGATTGGGCTACATTCATGATCTTTTGTGGTTCCTTGTGGTCTTGGGTAGAGCAGGAGCCATACTAAGCTGTGATATAACCAGAAAAAATGCTTTCTATGGTGCATCTGTAGAAGTTGGTGAAAGTCGTAGCTGACATGCCAACTTTCTTTAATCTTCTGAGAAAATAGAAGCGTTGGTGGACTACAGTGCCGGCATGGAGGGACCAGGACAGGTTGTTGGCGATCTGGACACCTAAAAGCTTGAATATATACAAACATATGTACATACAAATTAGGAGCAGGGTAGACCACTCAGTCCCTTGAGCCTACTCTGCCATTTAAGAAGACCATGGCTGATCTGATTGTAACTTCAGCTCCACATTCCTGACTATCCCAACAACCATTCAATTCTTGTTAATCAATAATTGATTTAACTCTGTTTTAAAAATAGTCAAAGACTTTGCTTCCCCTGCCTTTTGAGGAAGAGAGATCCAGAGATTCACAGCCCTCAGAGAGAAAATGTTTCTCTTCATTTTAAATGAGTAACCCCTCATTTTTAAGCAGATGACCACTAGTTCTATATTCTCCCTAAAGAGGAACCATCCTCTACACATTTACCCTGTCAAGACCTTTCAGGGTCATAAGTCAAGTCACCTCTTACTCTTCTAAACTCCAGCAAATACAAACCCAACTTCTCCAACCTTTTCTCAGAAGACAACCCACTTTTTCCTGGTGTTAGTCTAGTAAACCTTCTCCCAACTGCTTCTAATGTCTAAGCAAAGAGAACAATACATTACATAACACTCCAGATGAGTTTTCACCAATGCTCTCTACAAGTGAAGCATAATTTCCCAACTTTTTAATCAATTCCGCTCACAATAAACTATAATATTCACCTTCCCAGTGCCCATCTATATAGGCAGTTTACATTCCCCAATGGAGGGGAGGAACTTGCAGCTTGGACCAGTACCTGGAACTTCGATGTTGTGGCCATTTCAGAGACTTGGGTAGAGCAGGGACAAGAATGGATGTTGCAGGTTCCAGGGTTCAAATGCTTTAGTCGGAGTAGAGGAGGAGGAGGTAGAAGGGGGGAGGAGTGGCATTATTAGTCAAAGACTGTATCACAGTGACAGAGAAGAAGTTTGATGAGGACTTGTCTGTTGAGGTAGTATGGGCTGAGATTAGAAACAGGAAAGGAGAGGTCACCCTGTTGGGAGTCTTTTATAGACCTCCTAAAAGTTCTAGAGAGGTAGAGGAAAGGATTGCAAAGTCAATTCTGGTCAGGAGTGAAAGTAATAGGGTAATTGTTATGGGGGACTTTAACTTTACTAATATTGATTGGAATAGCTATAGCTCTAGCTCGTTAGAGGGGTCAGTTTTCGTACAAAGTGTGCAGGAGGGTTTTTTGACTCAGTATGTAGATAGGCCAACTAGAGGTGAGGCTACATTGGATTTGGTGCTGGGCAATGAGCCAGACCAGGTGTTAGGCTTGGAGGTTGGTGAACATTTTGGTGATAGTGACCACAATTCGGTTACGTTCACCTTAGTGATGGATAGGGATAGGCATGAAGCTGGGGGCAGTAGGTATAGCTGGGGGAAGGGTAATTATGAGGCCATCAGGAGAGAATTAGGGTGCATAGATTGGACTAGGAAGCTACAGGGACTGGGAACATCTGGAATGTGGAGCTTATTCAAGGAGCAGCTGCTGCGGGTCCTTGATAAGTATGTCCCTGTCAGGCAAGGAGGAAATGGTCGAGTAAGAGAACCTTGGTGTACGAAAAAAGTTGATTTGCTGGTTAAAAGGAAAAAGGAGGCTTATGTCAGGATGAGGATTGAAGGCTCGGTTAGTGCAATGGATAGCTATAGATTAGCCAGGAGGGAGCTAAAGAGGGAATTGAGGAGAGCAAAGAGAGGACATGAGAAGACTTTGGCTGATAGGATTAAGGAGAATCCTAAAGCTTTCTTTAGATATGTTAAGAATAGAAGATTGGTTAGGGCAAGATTAGGGCCAGTCATAGACAGCAGTGGGAAGTTGTGCGTGGAGCCTGAAGAGATTGGAGAGGTACTGAATAAATATTTCTCTTCGGTATTCACGCAGGGTGATGTAAATGTAGTTATGGAGAACACTGAGGTACAGGGTAGCAAACTGGAAAGTATCGAAGTAGATAGGGAGGATGTGCTAGATATTCTCGAGGGTTTGAAGTTGGATAAGTCCCCTGGGCCGGACGGGATTTACCCTAGGATTCTCTGGGAGGCAAGAGAGGAGATTGCAGAGCCTCTGGCTCTGATCTTCAGGTCGTCGTTGGTTACGGGTGTGGTTCCGGAGGACTGGAGGATAGCGAATGTGGTCCCGTTGTTCAAGAAGGGGAAGAGAGACCTTCCAGGGAATTATAGGCCAGTGAGTCTTACTTCTGTGGTGGGCAAAGTGTTGGAGAGAATAATTAGGGATAGGATTTATAGTTATTTAGAGAGTAATGAATTGATTGGAGATAGTCAGCATGGTTTTGTGAAGGGTAGGTCGTGCCTTACTAACCTCATTGAGTTTTTTGAAAAAGTGACTAAAGAGGTGGATGGGGGTAAGGCGGTTGATGTGGTATATATGGACTTTAGTAAGGCGTTTGATAAGGTGGCCCATGGAAGACTTCTGCAGAAAATGCAGATGTATGGGATAGAGGGTGATTTAGCTAATTGGGTTAGGAATTGGCTAGCAGATAGAAGACAGAGGGTGGTGGTTGATGGGAGATATTCATCTTGGAGTTCGGTGACAAGTGGTGTACCTCAGGGGTCTGTTTTGGGGCCCCTGCTGTTTGTAATTTTTATAAATGATCTGGATGAGGGTATTGAAGGATGGATTAGTAAATTTGCAGATGACACTAAAGTCGGTGGAGTGGTAGATAGTGAAGAGGGGTGTTATAGTTTGCAGAGGGACTTGGACAAGTTGCAGAGCTGGGCCGAGAGGTGGCAAATGGAGTTTAATGTGGAAAAGTGTGAGGTAATGCACTATGGCAGAAATAATAAATGTGTAGAGTATAGGGCAAATGGTAGGATTCTTAGTAGTCTAGATGAACAGAGGGATCTTGGTGTGTATGTGCATAGATCCCTGAAAGTAGGCAGTCAAGTCGAGAAGGTTGTTAGGAAGGCATATGGAGTCTTGGCTTTTATTGGTAGAGGGATTGAATTTCGGAGCCGCAACGTCATGTTGCAACTGTACAAAACTCTAGTGCGGCCGCACTTGGAGTATTGTGTGCAGTTCTGGTCCCCGCATTATAAGAAAGATGTGGAGGCATTGGAGAGGGTACAGAGGAGGTTTACCAGGATGTTGCCTGGTATGGAGGGCAGGTCTTATGAAGAGAGGCTGAGGGATTCGAGGTTGTTTTCGTTAGAAAGGAGGCGGCTAAGAGGGGACCTTATCGAAACATATAAGATGATTAGAGGTTTAGATAGGGTGGACAGTGATAGCCTTTTTCCTAGGATGGAGAAAGCTAGCACGAGGGGACACAGCTTTAAATTAAGGGGTGATAGTTATAGGACGGATATCAGAGGTAGGTTCTTTACCCAAAGGGTGGTTCGGGAGTGGAATGCCCTGCCTGCAGCAGTTGTAGATGCGCCAAGTTTGGTGGCGTTTAAGAGGTTAGTTGATAAGTATATGGAAGAGAAGGGAATGGTTTAGTTTGGAGGGGCATTGCTTTTTATATTGGTCGGCGCAACATCGAAGGCCGAAGGGCCTGTTCTGTGCTGTAATGTTCTATGTTCTATGTTCTATGTCTATTCACAATACTGGTAATTTTGAGGTTGTATGGCTAATTAAAAACAGTTGTAAGCTTCAAGTTTTTAGATGTCCAGATCACCAACAACCTGTCAAGGCACTCTCCCCCTCCCGCCCACACTCCCACCACCACCACCCCCCCCCCCCCCCCCCCCAACCAATGCTGACGCTATAATTAAGAAAGTCCACCAACATCCCTGCTTTCCCAGAAGACTAAGGAAATTTAGTAAGTCAGCTATGACTCTCACCAACTTTTACAGATGCACCATAGAAAGAACCGACCTCCTCAGAAGACAAATATGGGACGCTGTGGACAGAGTCCCCTTCATTGTCCAGTACTTTCCCGGAGCAGAGAAGCTACCACATCTTCTCCAGAGTCTTCAACATATCATTGATGAAGACGAACATCTCACCCCCATTTTTTGCCTTCAAACAACCACACAATCTCAAACAAGCCATTGTTCGCAGCAAATTACCCAGCCTTCAGGAGAACAGTGACCACAACACCACACAACCCTGCCACAGCAACCTCTGCAAGACATGCCAGATCATCAACATGGATGACATCACACGTGAGAACACCATTCACCAGGCACATACTCTTGCAACTTGGCCAACATTGTCTACTTAATACGCTGCAGGAAAGGATGTCCCGAAGCAGGGTACATTGGGGAGACCATGCAGACACTACGACAACAGATGAATGAACATCACTCGACAATCACCTGGCAAGACTCTTTCCTTCCTGTTAGCGAATACTTCAGCGGTCATGGGCATTCGGCCTCTGACCTTTGGATAAGCGTTTTCCAAGGCAGTCTTCACGACACACAACAGCGCAGAATCACTGGGCAGAGACTGATAGCCAAGTTCCACATACATGAAGATGGTCTCAACCGGGATCTTGGGTTCAAGTCGCACTATCTGTAACCCCCATGACTTGCCTAGGTTTGCAAAACCTCACTAACTGTTCTGTCTAGAGTCAATACACATCTCTAACCTATGCCTAATTCCACTCACATTGTTGGCCTGTTTAAGACTTGAATAGCAGGTTAGTTGTAAAGACTCACATTCTAATCACTAATCTGTAAACTGTCTGTGCTATTATATGCTCTGTTTGAGGCCAGAACTCTCCATTCACCTAATGAAGAGGCAAGCCCCAAAAACTTGTGAGTTTACTATCAAATAAATTGGTTGGACTTTAACCTGGTGTTGTGAGACTTCTTACTGTGTTTACCCTAGTCCAACACCAGCATCTCCACATCATACCTTCCATTAGATAGGAATCTGTTATAAAGATCATAACTTGGTTCTAAAAGTCCAGTTGAGTGCAGTATAATCTAGAGGTGGAATTTTCCCTTTGCGCTTGCCATGGGGATCGTGCAAAGGAAACTTCCAGTGCTGGGATGAGCACGACTGGAAAACCCCATCCTTTGATTATCAGTATAAACTCAATTTATCAAATCTTACATCTGTGTAGTCTTTGCTGACGGTGTCTTAGAATACACTGCTAATGTGCAATTTTTGATTGTGTGTCATCAGAAATTCACTCACTGCTGCAGAAAGACACAAGCCTGTACATGCCAGGGTGTGTAACTAAGAATAGCCCTCAAAGAAAAAATGAATTATTTTAAATTCTTTAAGCTGATTTGTATATGAAAGTGACTCCTTCACCCGATTCCTTTTCATGCAGGCCCTTCGCCAGTGCAGATACAGTCACCTCACTATGTCCTCATGCCTGGTTAGATAGGGTAGCACTGGGTAATGAGTGTGTGGCACAAATGAGGAAGTGCCAAAAGCAGTTACGGGCAACCAATCTTACAGGACAGATGCAGCTCTACTCAGCTGGAAAGGTGGCTCTGGCTAGATCAGCAGCCAGATGTGCCCACACATGTCAGAGTTTTCTGAGGCAGTACGCGATCATCAGCTGAGAATGGAAGCGTTCACCCAGCTCAGTCATATGAGGAGAGGCTACGTCAGTTAGGATAATATTCACTGGAGTTTAGAAGAATGAGAGGGAATTTCGTAGAAACTTATAACATTCTAACAGGGTAGACTCAGAAAGAATGTCCCCAGAACTAAGAGTCTTAGATTGAGGATAAGGTATAAACATTTTTGGACTGAAATAAGGAGAAATTTCTTCAGGCAGAGGATGGTGAATGTGTTGAATTTAGGACCATAGGAAATAGTTGAGGGCAAAACGTTGTGTGATTTCAAGGAGAAAATAAATATAGCTCTTGGGGCTAAAAGGTTCACGGGATATGGGCAGGATCAGGATACTGAATTTAATGATCAGCCATGATCATAATGAATGGCAGAGCAGGCCGGAAGCACCAATTGGCCTACTCCTGCTTCTAGTTTCTATATATATTCTATATAAACAAAGCAGCCTGCGCTTTTGGAATGGCAGCATTTTGAAGTGGTAGAGACATTTGTCAAGAAGCAGAACAGTCCATCTGTACCATGTTGGAGAAGGTAGTCAAAGATCATTTAGAAAGAATGCAAAGTAAGACTACCCAGAATTTGCTTGTCCGAAGCATGATATAACTTTCACACTGGGTTCCTCTCACACAGGTGCAGTTTAGCATGTGCCATTCTCAGACACAAGCACCTTGCCCCTTTAAAGTTCATGTTGCCTCAGTGCAAAACTTGTAATGGGTGGCATGGTGGCACAGAGGTTAGCACTAATGCCTCACAGCTCCAGGGTTTGATTCCAGCCTTGAGTGACTGCGTGGAGTTTGCACATTCTCCCAGTGTATGTATGGATTTCCTCCCACAGTCCAAAGATGTGCAGGTTAGTTGGATTAGTCCTGGCAAATGCACAGGGTTACAGGAATGGGGTAAAGGGGCTGGGCCATGTGAGATGCTCTTTCGGAGAATTGGCATAGACTCGATGGGGCAAATAGCCACTTCCTGCAACTATGCAGATTCTATGATACAGAAATATGAAACTATTACTGCACTCAAGTCTTTGAAGCTGAGTCCACAAAGCAAAAGATAGGCCACAGTGTTCAATTTTCATTGCCTCACATAGGTGTCAGAAAGCAGGGTGGTTTCAAGGTGCTATCCACAATGATCTAAAAATGAGGAGAAACATCCACCCAGCGAACGCAAGGTGTCAACTTCACATGGTGGGCAGCTTTCCCTTGGAATACAATAAAAGTTTTGCTGTGGTAAACAATGTTTTTTATCGCCTGCTACACACATTGACACATTTCTAATTGCTTCATTTGGGAAATACTTGAGTAGACAGCTCAGAAAAATCCACTGGCAGAGATGTTTAAGGTTGTTATCACCTAGGCAACTGCTGCAGTCCTCACTGTCAGATGTTATCTTGAAGGTGGAATTGGAGAATTTCGCATGCATTCATCTTTCCACAGTTGTATAGGCAAAGCTGGGGAAAACAGACCGACTGACGTTTGCTTCTAATCCCTCCTTGGATCACTGTCTTCCTTCTCCAAATCTATAAACATCCAGGTCCCCTTTAGGCAATCCTTGCTCGCTGCTGAAATTGCAGCTCTCAGGAATACTGACATGAAAAATGCAGGTAACTTTTACTTAAGTGGCAAAAACCAACTCAAAACTGAGAGCTAAAATAAGTGAGCAGGGTCATATCACCCGGCCAGCCTGACGTGCTTAAATAGAGAGTTAAAATCCATGCAAAGGTAGAGACAGAAAATGCAAAGAATTTAAATAAATCATAAAATGCAGAAGAATCAGGCTTAGTTGAAAAAAAATAAAAGAACACACTTTAAGGCCAATTAAAATTCCTCTGAGAACCCCTATATCAAATCACAACAAACTCCAAAGTGACTCATTATGGAAAAACATTTAAAATGCACCATTTTGTTTTAACCTTAGTGAGTATGACAGGGAAAACTATGCAAAATGAAAGGCTAGATTTTCCAAATTTGAATCTCCAATGACCAATGCTGCATCAATATCAAGAGCCTATTATAACAATAGGGTGGTGCTAATAGAGAGGGAGTGCCCCAGCTTTCATAACACCCATGTTGCGTAAGCAGAAAACCTTCCCCCGACATCCTTAGCAATTCACCAATCACACATATATGCAATGATCACAAAATCTATCAGCATATCCCTGTAGACCTGAGCTCGAGCCGGTTATGGACCCATTCTTTTACCATTTCCCCAGTGGATTAGTTTACATTTTTACTCTTGACATTACGTTTATATATTCATCACAAGTAAGGTTTACATCAACACTGCAACGTAGTTCCTGTGAAATTTCCCTTGTTGCCACACTCTGGCACCTATTCGAGTCAATGCATTCTATTTAGCACATCTTTCAGACTGTGGGAAGAAACCAAAGTACGCAGAAGAAACCCATGCAGACACAAGGAGAACATGCAAACTCCACACAGACATTGACCTGAGCCGGGATTCAAACCCGGGTCCTTGGTTCTGTGAGGCAGCAGTGCTAACCACTGTGCCACTTCCCCATACAGAACTTTTTCACGATCCTCAAAAATATGTGGGCAAAGCATTTTAACATTACATTTTTTTTCCCACAGAAAGAAGCTGCGAATTCTTTCTCCCAAGAATGGCAGATTAGCTCTGTTCCTTCACCAACACAAAAGGGAACTAACTATCTTGTGTGAAAGCAATATTCAGGAATTACAATCGCCATTGTTATCCAAATCCATAACCCGCCTTCTCCCAAGTAATTAGTAAACTCAGTGGTTCAATGGGATCCTTTCAGGTTTTTAATGTGTCTTCTTTGATTTTGCCCCAGTCCCAACACATGCTGCGGTCTCTCTTATTTGGTCTGTGTTGCTGTACTGCTAATTAGCCATTCAATTACTGCTGTGTTAGCCACATATAACTTCTATAAGTAGCAATTTTTGCAGCCCACGAGGGAATCTTTAGAAGCAGGAAAGCACCACTCTGTGGCTGCCTGAGCAACAAAACCAGATGCAACATGTCTGAATAATTTGATAACCAGGGTTGCCACTTCGCAATAGTGCTGAAATCCTTAGATAAGGACTATGATAAATCCAGATAGAATGCTGAACGTTAAGTCTTTGCACACTGTGTCTATGATTACGATCAGGTTTTTGATGTTAAGTTGCTATTTTGACCTGTATATCAAGAAATTGAAAACAGTCTGATGGCAAAGCAGTTCAGTTTTCAGCTTCATGCAAGTGTTACAAAAGACAATAGTGTTGGAAAAAATGTACTGAAAATGCAGTCACTCAGATATAAAATCATAAATGATGCAGAACTGGAGGTCATTCTGATGCCAGCTCTTTGGTAGGGCTACCCAATTAATCCCACTTCATTTCTCTTTCCCTATAACACTGTAGTTTATTTCCCTTAAAGTATTTATGCATTTCATTTTGAATGTATTCCCATCATCCTTTCAGACAGTGCATAATAACTCACTGTGTAAAAAAATGTCTCCACATGGTGTGCTGGCTTTTGCCAGTCACTTTATATCTATTTCCTCTGGAGCTATTCAATTAGTCTCAATCCTCTGCCCTTTCTCCAAAACATTGTTTAATCTCTTGTTAATCTTCACTGCTCTAGGGGAAAACAACCCCCGGCTTAGCCAGTCTCTCCACGTGATTGAAGTCTTTCATTCCATACAACATTGTAGAAAACCTCTTCAGTAAGGTTTGAGATCCTTAGTAAAAGCTCTGGTATCTGAAATTGGACACAATACTCCAGCTGATATCAACTAGTGACTGCAGAGGTTTAGTAGTGGCTGTCTCTTAATTCAAGAATGATATCTACTCAGGAGTTCAAGTTTCTATCGTGGGTCTTCATGTGACTTAACAGGTCAAATTTCAACCTGCATGTCTTTGTGCGCATGGACAGGATATACCATGGGATCTGGATTCACTTCCTTCTCTTCTCTGCCTTGTCATTAAGATGTTTAAACATAAAATTCAGTGCACCCTGATTTTGACCGATTGATAGCACGTTCCTCTCCATCATTAATGTCAATGATGCCACACTTGAAGGACAGCTTCAGTGTCTGAAATATTTTCTTTGTTCTCCACTGCAACATTGGGCATTTGGAGAGTTGAGAAAACATAACCAGGCAGGGGAAATGCCTTTCGACTATCCATGCAAAACATCCAGAGATCAAAGTTGATTTTTCAGGTGTTGCTGACACGGTTACAAGGTTTTCTTCATGAAAGGCAGTAGCTTTTGTTCAATGATCCTCTCACTGATTCCTCATGAATCCAGAGGATACAATAGAGACATTATGCAGATGAAATTTCTCTAGCATTAATATCTGTTAGTGGTACATGGTGCAGCTCTTACTGCAGTATATGAACGTGGTCTTGGCAACTTCTCTGTACAATAGGACTTCTGTTGACTTGCAAAGGTCTTTGATGTCAAATAATTGATGCCACAGTTTGCAGAAGGCCGGTTAGTCTTAGAAGACCAAGTATCATATGCATTTTTATCAGCCTTCTCAACTTTTTCTGCTACCTCCAAAGATTTGGATACGTACATTCCAAGGTTTCTTTGTCCTTATATAGATTTAAAATTGTTTTATTTCATTTATTTTTTGTTGACTGCTCCACCAAAATGCTTCATACTTTTTGTGTTAAATTGTACCTGCCACGTGTCTGCCCATTTCACCGGTACGATAATATGTATGTCATCTGAAAACTTTAAAATAGTTATCTTCATAATTAAGACCAGTTTACCAATATTTAACAAGCTAGAGCAGAGAGAAAGCGTTTATATAGTATCTTTCATGTCCACAGGATGCCTGAAAGTGTTTTACAGTCAATAAGGTAATTTTGAAATGTGATCACTGTTATAGAAAACCCAGCAGCCAATTTGTGTTCAGCAAGCTCCCACAACAGCAATGAGGAGATCATCTGTTTTGGTGACATTGACTGAGGGATAAAGATAGGCCAGAATACCTGAGATAACTTCCATGAGCTTCTTTCACATGGTGTCATGTCATCTTTGACATCCCCCCAAGAGGGTGACAGTGATCTTATTTAACATCACATCTGAAAGAAAGCACCTCCAACAGTGCTTCACTCAAATATCAGCCTTTTGTGCTCAAGTACTGGAGTTGGACTTGAACCTGGAACCTTCCAAGTCTGAGGTGATAGTACTAACAACTGAACCATTCCAATGCTCTGGATATGAGCCATTAAATAGTTGCCTTCATTTGGAGAAATCACTGTTTACCACCATTCTGTCCCTCAGCTACTTTTACAGCCACACTGCCACTGTTCTATTAATCCCATGGATCTTAGTTTTAACACGTTTATTGTGTGGCATTCTACCCAGTGTCCTTACATACATAAATCACACGACCCTGATCAATACAATCCACTACATCAAAGAACTCAAATTAAGTTTCAAATATGATTTTGCCTTTGAGCAAAAAACATTCATGTCAGAGGAATGCAAGTAAAGATATTTCCAGCTTGAGAGAATCTAACCACCTTGTCTTGATGTTCAAAGGCACTGTCATTGCCAAAACCCCACCATCAAATTCCTGACCACTATTGACACAAACTTAACTAAAAGTTGTATAAATACAATGGCTACAAAAACTGGTCAAGGCTAGAAATCATATGGCAAGTGACTCCACAAAGCCTGTCCACCTCTTAAAAGGAACAAGTCAGAAGTGTGACAAAATATCCTTCAATTGCTTGGACTGGTGCAATTCCAACAAGAGTCAAGTTCAGCACCATCCAGGACCCCTTGATCACTACCTCATCCACCACCTTAAACTTTTAATCCCTCCATTGCTGGCGCGCAGCAGCCGTAACGTGGGCATTATATAAAATGCAGTGTAGCATCTCATCAAGCCTCCAGCACTTTCAAAAGGGCAGCAAACGCATGGGAATACTGCCACTTGTAGGCTTCCTCCCAAGCCACATACAGTCCTAAACTGGATCTATAATTATAATTCATGTGAGGGATCCTCTAGGGACAAGTGGTCATAGTATGGTAAAATTTATGATGCAGATAGAGGACGAGGTAGTAGCGTCCCGCACCTGTGTACTACGTTTGAACTATGATAGGATGAGACAGGAATTGGCGACTATGGATTGGAGGAGTGCGCTGGTTGGTAGGACAGCTGAAGAACAGTGGGGATTTTTAAAGAGATCTTTTTCGGTACTCAGCATAAATATATTCCGATGGTGAAGAAGGACTGTAGGAGAAGGGAAAATAAGCCGTGGTTCTCCAAGGAAATTAGGGAGAGTATTAAATCTAAAGCTGAGGCATTCAGAGCAGCTAATAATAGTGGGCGATCGGAGGATTGGGAAAGTTTTAAACAACAGCAGAAAGTGACTAAAAAGGTGATTAAAAAAGGAAAGATGGAATATGAGGCTAAACTAGCTCGAAACATCAAAAAGGAAGTAAGAATTTTTATAAGTATATGAAGAATAGGAGGATGACCAGAGTTAATGTTGAGCCATTGGAGGATGAGAGGGGTGGTTTAATGGTGGATGACAGGAATATGGTGGAGATCTTGAATAAGTTTTTTGTGTCAGTCTTTATGGAGGAGAATGTAAAGAGCTTGCCCGAACTCAAGGATAGAAGGGTGGTAGGAAATGAGGTCCTTGATGAGATTACAGTCACTAGAGAGGTGGTGCTTGATAAGCTAATGGGGCTGAGGGCAGATAAATCCCCGGGACCAGATGGAATGCATCCCAGGGTTCTCAAAGAAATGGCACAGGTGATAACGGATGCCCTGGTAATTATCTTTCAAAATTCGCTGGACTCTGGAAAAGTGCCAGAAGATTGGAAAATGGCTAATGTTACGCCGCTGTTTTAAAAGGGTAGCAGACAGAAGGCAGGGAATTATAGGCTGGTTAGTTTAACGTCAGTAGTAGGAAAAATGCTTGAATCTGTCATCAAAGCAGAAATAACAAGGCATCTGGATACGAACTGTTTGATCAAGGAAATGCAGCACGGATTCGTGAAGGGGAAGTCGTGCTTTACGAATTTATTGGAGTTCTATGAGGAATGACTAGTGCGGTAGATAGAGGGGAACCGGTGGAAGTGGTGTTTTTGGATTTCCAGAAAACGTTTGATAAGGTATCTCACAAAAGATTGCTGCAGAAGGTTAGGGTGCAGGGAGTCGGGGGTAGGGTGTTAGACTGGATAGAGGATTGGTTGTCTAATAGGAAGCAGAGAGTAGGTATTAATGGGTGCTATTCTGATTGGCAGTTGATGACTAGTGGAGTGCCCCAAGGTTCAGTGCTGGGGCTTCAACTATTTACCATTTACACAGACTATCTGGAGGAAGGGGCTGAGTGCAGGGTGACAAAATTTGCTGATGGCACGAAAATGAGTGGAAAAGCAAATTGCGTGGAGGGTGTGGAAAGTCTGCAGAGGGATCTGGATAGGTTGAGCAAGTGGGCAAGGACCTGGCAGATGGAGTAGAATGTTAGCAAGTGTGAGGTTATCCACTTTGGTAAGAATAATGGTAGGAAGGGCTACTATTTAAATGGAGAAAAACTGTAGCATGCGATGTTGCAGAGGGACCTGGAGGTCCTGTGCATGAATCGCAAAAACACAGTCTGCAGGTGCAGCAGGTGATTAAGAAGGTGAATGCAATGTTGGCCTTTATAGCTAGGGGGATAGAATATAAAAGTAGGGAGGTTCTGTTGCAGCTGTATAGGGTGCTGGTGAGGCCGCAGCTGGAGTACTGTGTGCAGTTTTGGTCTCCGCATTCGAGGAAGGTTCTATTGGCCTTGGAGGGGGTGCAGAGGTTTACTAGGCTGATACCAAAGATGAGGGCGTTGGATTATGAGGAGAGACTGAATAGGCTAGGTTTGTACTCTTTGGAGTTTAGAAGGCTGAGAGGGGATCTTATAGAAACGTATAAGATAATGAAGGGAATGGATAGGGTAGAGGTTGAGAGATTCTTCCTGCTTAACAAAGATAGCAAGATTAGAGGGCACAGCCTCAAGACTGGGGGGGCGGTCAGATTGGAGTTGTGGAGGGGTTTCTTCATGCAAAGGGTGGTGAATCTTTGGAATTCTCTGCCTGAGCAGGTGGTGGAGGCTTCCTCACTGAATATGTTCAAGTCAAGTGTGGATAGGTTTTTAATTGACAAGGGAATTAAGGGTTATGGGGAGAAAGCGGGAAAGTGGTGCTGAACCACTACAGATCAGCCATGATCTTATTGAATGGTGGGACAGGCTTGAGGGTCTTATGGCCTACTCCTACTCCTATTTCTTATGTTGTTATTAGCAATTCTTTGCTGTCGCTGATTTAAAATCCTGGAATTCCCTCTCTATCAGCACCGTGCATGTACCAACACTGCATGAACAGCAGCAATTTAAGTTGGCAGCCCACCATCACTTTCTCAGGGCTAATTAGGCTTAGGCAATAAACGCTGGCCTGGCTAGTTTAATAAACACTATCTTCCAGATGTCAATTCATTTTGTCTTAGAATTCTGTCTCCATAAAAAGAGAGGCAGGAATAGTCATGTGCATGCCTTTTGCCAGAAGAAAGGCAGTTTTTTGTAAACATTTTTGTAAGGATGGAAAACAGAAAGGTGGTAGAAGAATGAATATGATCTGTAGACTGTTTCAATACACGATATGAAAGATCATTGGTAAGGTAATGTAGATATACAGCTAAAAAATATGAAAATGAGGGAAGCGGTTTGATATTCAAAAGGGATGTGCACAGATATTAACTTTAATGGGGCTGTCAAGAAAAAGCAGCTATATATATTAAGGTAAAACAGCAAATGCAAATAAGGCAACTAATCACTTGGAAAAGAAAGGGACAGACTAATCTGATACTGCTGCATAATTGTGGTATCTTCTGTTCTAATGTAGAGCATTTGCATTTTCCATTTTTATTTTGATACATGAAGAAATGGCTTTGAGCTTGTAAGCATTTCCAGTTATAGCTCTTTGCTAAACCAGTTGCTTGGCATCACTGCTAATTCTGATTATCAGGTGCGTTGGTGTTTACAAGCCACAATATTATTCAGGATATTTACTTATTGTTAACTGCAGTTCATGCAAATGAAAAGTAAGTTAAATAAATTCTTCCCAACCAGAGATGCAAAACAATATTCCGCAATTATTTCCTAGAACTTCAGACCATCTGTTGGTGATGAGATGTTCAGGAAATTTAATAATTAATCTTGATGGATGAAAGCATTGATGGTTATGTTCCCTGATTCCCATTAAAAACAGCTTTAAAGGGCTTCAAAAAGATTACCGAAACAAAAAAGGAGCAAGGAACATCTGCTAACAGACACCAATCAGTACTATAACTCAATCAGCTTCTCTTGAGTAAAGGAGAAACCTGAATTCAGTCTTTCCTTAACATGAGCTTATTCACAAAACCCAGGGAACACAGACTCTCTCCCTACTCCCCGTAGGAGGAAACCAGTTCTTATACCTACTTTGAAATAATACTCAAACCTTTCCCCAATTAGCAAGAGTTGCTTTCACTTAAAATTAGAGCATGCCCTTCATTGTGACAGAATTGTTTACGTTTATTTATTAGTGTCGCAAGCAGGCTTACATTAACACCGCAATGAAAATCCCCTAGTTGCCACATTCCGACACCTGTTTGGGTACACTGAGGGAGAATTTAGCGTGGCCAATGCAGCCACCGAGCATGTCTTTCGGACTATGGGAAGAAACCGAGAACGTGCAGACTTCACACAGACAGTGACCCAAGCCAGGAATCAAACCCAGGTCACAGGCACTGCAAGGTAAAAGTGCTAACCACTGTGCTGCCAATCACATTAACAAACATATAATATTAACATTCAGGATTCTTCAAATTAACATTAGAGCCATGTTCAGGCTAATTATTGTACTTAATTAATTAGTTTCAAACAAAATATTATTTGCTGGCCTTCCATGATGATAAGGAAAAGAAAATTTTGCACTGTTGAAAACATCCTAGTTAATTACACACAAGTGTTAAAATTATTTTGCTCTCATGATAGCAGGTGTGAAATGGACCAGAAAATAAAACAATGATAAAAATGATTACGCAAATTATTTCTGCATCCATTCTCCAGCGGTGTTCTCAACTCAACTGGTATGGTGAAGGGAGTTCACTGCATGAAACTGGAGTTGTGGAGGCAACAGCAAGGTCAGAGCTCAAATTAGCCATTGAGGGGCAGGACAGGCTTGAGGAGCTAAACAGTCTTTTCCTAGTTTCTAAAAGACCTAGGCTGCTAGGTTCCGTAACAGTCATTACAAATAAAGCCAGCACTAGAAACAGCGAGGGAATATCCACAAGGTTTCTCCCCCCCCCCCCCAGGCAAAATGGCATCTATGCTGTTTTCCTCAACGATCCACCTGCTGAAGTTCAGCAGAGGATCAGGGGAACCATCATAAAAATACAGCCCCCATTTAACTACCCGAGATACTTAAAGAGGTACTGAGTCTTTCACTGATGGCACAGTTTATTCTGCGGTCACACAATAGCAATCATTTTAAATTTAACTAAAAACGCACATAATAGCAATATTGAATATGCTGCACAATTAGGTTTTCCTCTCCCGATTATTCCTCTCTTTGAACTCTGTCAAAGAGTTATATCGTAGGCAATTGAATACCCCCATTTTACACAGCTAGTAAAAGTCAAAATTCCCCTCTCAACTTCTCTGCTACAGTGAACACCTAAAGTCCAGTGACAATATACATGGAAATTAGCATTGACACCTTTATGTGCCTTTCCAGCACCAGGTGTGAGGGAATTGCAGTTTCCGCCTGGTGCGTACTATCTCTGATAAAGAGGGATGATCTGGTTTAATGGGCTCAGTGTCTGCAGCGACGCAAGGACTTGCAAAGGTTGATGGTTGTCAAGTGACACAGGCAGTAACCCAAATCCACGTGTAGTGCTTGGAGATGAATGAAACTAAGGAGAATGGTTTATTAAAAGTCAGATGGTCAAATCAATGTCAGGCTACTTCCTGACCCATTCCACAGATTTCCAAGGTTGTTATGATTACCTCAGCTCCAATTCACATCTGCAACCAAGACACATCTGCCAGCTTACTGGCAGAAAAGAATATTGCATTCAGTATTATTTTAGTGCTGTACTTGGTCAGCTAAACAAAAGAGGGAATTAAATCCAATGTAGCCTGCACTATGGTTTGCAAACATCTGCTGTTGTTCATTTACACTTTGCTTCCCCTGAAATGCTCTTTCAATAAATGTTTTCACCATTGCTGCCATCTGTTTGCATTCCTTTATCAACGACTGATGCTCCCAACCACACGATTAAATTTTGATGTTTAATTTGTTAATTGTTAATTGCACACCAAGTGGTCTTTTAGGGGTCGTTCAACTATTGCAGGGTAGGGCCTATCTTTGTCTCCACAAAAGAGTCAAAGCAATGAGTTCGCCAGGCAACTAACTGAGGGACTATTTATCGTGTAGCTTGTCTTGCTTCTGGGGACGTGTGTGATGGAAACTGAAAGACAACACTGCAAACCTTTTCATTGGTCTGTCTAAATGTAGCTTTTAACAGAACACATTTGTAGTTGAGTGTATGGCAGCATTCAATTGACGTTTTTGGAAAATGTACTTTGGGAGTAATTCTCTAGACAGCATTCCGATGCTAGGAAAACTGAATATGCTTTACAATAGATTCAAGGGTCTTAACTTGAGGATTAAGTGATTATCTCTTATTAGTGACCCAGATAATGTAAACAATATGGGTGTAGAGTAGTCCATTTCACTAATAGAATACCTCTTTATTGAGCAGAGAAAAAAAAATCAGCAAATTTATATTAGAGCCAGAACATTTGATTGGATTGTAGAACCTCTATTTAACTAATAGCACAATACTCCTTTTCAGAACCCTAGTACCTTTAACCTAGATCAGTCAAAACATATTACGGTGAGAATCTTTAAAATACTAAGTTTAATCTCATTAATATGAAGCTGCAGTCGATTACAGCAGTTTATTTTAGTAATGATAACTCTATACCCATGAGAGTATGGTAGAATGGTTTGGATTATCAAAAAGAAAGTCTCAGGACTTCCCAAAGTATGTCACAACCAATGAGTTACTATAGTGAGATGTAGTCAGAAAAGAAACCCAGTGTGCACATAGCGAGGCTCCACTAACAGCAACTTAAAAGTTAATTAATTTTTTCAAGCAGTATTACTTGAGAGATGAATGTTGGTGAGACCACTGAAAGAATTGCCTTTGTCTACAACTGGTGTGAAGGAATATTTTACATCCACCTGGACAGACTGGGCTTTAAATTTCATACTTCATCCGAAAGGCAGCACCTGCAATCACACAGTATCCCCTCAGCACTGCACTGAAACGTCAGCTTGGATTTGTCAAATGATTATGGAGCAGGGCTTAAAACCATAACCTTTCAGCTCAGAAGAGAGACTGTTACCACAGACTTGAGCTGAAATTCTTACTGAGCAGCATGGTGGAACAGGACGGTCTGCATTCATTCCGTTTGAATTACTTGTTAGGGGAGCACTCATCTTCCATTCTGCGAATCAACCATTTATGTCTAACCTTGTACTGCATTGAGAAGTTAAGCATTGCGTTTATGAAAAATAAACTCAAGATTTAAGATTAAATAAAGAAGAATGCAGAAAAGCCTCAAGAAAATAAGTTTTCTTAATGTGTCTAGAAAGCAAGAATAGGCTTAAAGATGGACTGAAAGTATACAAATAAAAATGTCAGGTTATTGATCATTGTGCCTGCAGCTGAAGCAGCTAGCAGCAATGAAATTCAGTCAAGTCTCACAATAATAGAATACTCAATTAAATGTTTGCGCTTTAGAAGAATTTTAAATCATGGTCAGTAATTTATACTGTAATTATTAGGATCCTTAAGAGTGAAAAGGGAAGTCAGGAAAAAGTGTTTCATCCAAGGTTAATGAAGTTATGGTGTTAAGTCACTAGAGAAGGCCTTTGAATCCTGCACCACAGACAGGCTCAAGAAATTATTAAATATGGTTCTGCAAAGAGAAGGCATTGACTGAAATGGTTAGAAGGTTGAAGCTTTCAAATAGGAATGATTTCTGAAAGAACTACCGATTACTAAAGTTCACATATACACATGTCTTTCAAAGCAAAGCAGTTAGTGTCCATGAGAGTAGTATACACAGAAATAGGCCACAATAAGTATTTGTGTGTGAAATTAGTTGATCAAAACTTTACCTCTTTGGTTATATAATTGCATACCCTTTTGCAATAATTGGATGGCTTAAAACTGAGAAAGTTTGAAACAATTTACCATAGCAAGAAGCCTCACTACAAGTATTACAACCATAAAAATAACTTGCATTTATATAGCAACTTTAAGATAGAAAAACTCTCAGTGTTTCACAGGAAATAATCAGCAACAAAAATTAATACAGTATAGTTATTAGTCACAAGTAAAGCTTACATTATTAACACTGCATTGAAGTTATTATGAAATTCTCCTAGCTGCCACACTCTGGCGCCTGTTCGGGTCAATGCACCTAACCAGAAAACAGAGTCACAGAAAGACGTAATAAGTGGTGAACAAAAGCTGAGTCAAAAGGTAAAGGTTTGAAGGAAGATCTTAAAAGAAAGATAGGAGGGGAGAATCCTTCTTCCTGCCTGCCACAGAAATCATAGCAGGTGTCAGAGGATTGGGGAGTAACCATGGATAGATCCATTGATCTCAGATAGGATTTTCTAGTTTTGGGGCGAACATACCTTGAAAGTTCCATCCATTGAGACGGAGAGGCAGCAAAATTTAGGAAAGGGAGTTCAGAGTTTAGAGCTTGGATAAAGTAGAATCACTGCAGTTACTGGCCATACAGCCCATGGAGTCTGCACCTCACCCAGCAATCCCACACATTTACCCTACTAATCCCTGTCACATTAGTGGTCAATTTAGCATGGCCAGTCAACCTAACACACACATTCTTGGAGTGTAGGAGGAAACCAGAGCACCCAGCCGAAACCCACGCAAACTGGAGAAAATGTGCAAACTCTGCTCAGTGACCTGAGGCCAGAATTGAACCCAGTTCCCTGACATTGTGAGGCAGCAGTGTTAACCACTGTGCCACTATACTGCCCCTAATGCTAATTGAACAGCCACCGATGATATGGAAAAGGAAGTGGGGGCGGAGGGGTGAGGACATGGATACACAAGACTCAAGGGTCAGATAGGTGGAGAATTTTGGGAGGTGGGTTGCAGGGCTAGAAGATTAGAGTCATTGAAGGATGGAATCCAATGCAGGTCATAAAGGACAGAGATGATGAGTAAGCAGTATAAATATGGGGAGCTGAGTTTTGAATGAGCTGACTCCACAAAGTTTGGAAGATCGGGAAATCAGCTTAAAGCATCGGAGTATTTAGGTGCAGATTTCAGGTGGGCTGAGATACTATGGAGATAAAAGCAGACAATTACAATGGAGAGACTAGAGGATGTATTAGAGATTGAAGCAAGTTCCAAGCTTGTGGGTTGCAAGGTTTGACTAATTTCCAATTATCATTAATAATTTGGAAACATTGGCTCCCTTAATAATAGTGCTGCAGGAAGCTACCCAGTTCAATTTTTCAGTGACTATGAGTGGCACAGTGGTTAGCACTGCTGCCTCACAATGCCAGGGATCTGGACTGGGTCACTGTGTGTGTGTGTGTGTGTGTGTGTGTGTGTGTGTGTGTGTGTGTGTGTGTGTGGAGTTTGCACATTCTCCTCGTGTCTGCGTGGGTTTCCTCCAGGTGTTCGATTTCGTCCCACAGTCCGAAAGATGTGCTGGTTAAGTGCATTGGCCATGCTAAATTCTCCCTCAGTGTACCGAACAGGTGCCGGAGTGTGGCGACTCGGATATTTTCACAGTAGCTTCATTGCAGTGTGAATGCAAGATTACTTGTGATACTAATAAATAAACTTTATTTTTGACTATTGATATAAACTGCACTTGTTCCTAATAGACCTAAAGCTTAATCCAACCCACTGAAATCACTACAAAAACCATTTGCGCAACTAAAAACTTGGTGTGTCGTGCTAGATTTCTTTTTCCTTCAGATTCACCATACTCAGTTTGATCATTCTGCAAGAAGTAGAGTCTTAAATGATAAAAGCTTGGACCAAAGATAAATGCTTAACATACAAAAAAGACAACGTAATACAAACTTTAAAAACAATGTTAATATATCTAAGAAGTATAACAGATATGGATTCGTTTGAATGTCTAACTCATCCCTAATTATAGTCCTCTATATATCTTAAAATCATCAAGCATTACTACTGAAAAGTTTTCCTCTTTCTCTAATTCATTCCATGGTTTACTATTTTAAACGCATGTTAACTAACTATATCAAACGAGTTCCACCACACTGAAAACTGCATGCCATATGGCAATTGTTGCTTGCGTGTTTATGCTGAAAGAAGTCTGCACACAAGTACACATAACAAACATACTTTAACGCAAACAAAACTGAAATACCACAGCAAATGTGTGAACAACAAGATTTGAATAGAACAGACTGTAATTTCGAGACAAATTCTCATATTGTAACCAGATATTAATCTTCAGACTGGAGAAAAGTAGTCACCAGCTGCATAAGCAATTTCAGTGCAGATTCCCATGTGCACCTTGCATCCCAGGAACAATTATTTTGCTATTCTACAACGACATTATTAAATAACTGATACAAAATTATACCAATTACTTACATCTTTTACTGGGCAGTTCAGATACTTTATTTGTCTAACACAATGCTTAAAAGCTTTTACTTTGAAATACCACACAGGCCAAACATTTTTTGATACATGTACTAAATATTTGAAGGTTGCTGATAAATGTCTTCTATCAAAACGTGATTGATTAGGTAGTGTGGTCGATTGGAAGCTCTTGAACCAAAGATGGGCCGGTTAAGTTGATTGGCCATGCTAAGAAATTGCCCCATCATGCCCAGGGATGCATAGGTTAGAGGGATTAGTGGGTATAATGTGCAGGGAATTGGGGTAGGGCCTGTGGGATTGTATTGGGCGCAGGCTCGATGGCTGAAGGGCCTCATTCTGCACTGTATGATTTTATGATTTATTTATTTATAAATATCAGTTTTTTATATTCATTTGTAGGACATTGGCGTCAGTGGCTGGCCAGCAATTATTGCCCATTCCTAGTTGCCCTTGGAGGACAATTGAGAATCAGCTACATTGTTATGGCTCTGGAGTCTCATGTAGGCCAGAAACACACCAAGGTGTGTAATTAATGAGGTAAGGAGGGGCAAGTTTCCTTCTCTTGGGTTTTTCTGACAATGGTCATTATAGATTCTCAATTCCAGATGTTTTTATTGAATTCAAATTCTACCATTTGCGATGGCAGGATTCAAACCTGTGTCCCTAGAACATTAGCTGAGTTCTGGATTAATAGTCACTCTCTTCAGTGACTGTTTGAGCCAGGGGAAGGTAGCAAAGAAGAAATGCAGTTACTCAAACAAAACAAAGAAAGTACAAATCAATATCAATGAAAGACCTTTCCCCCATTTTGAGACTAGGTGCCCTGGCAGAGGTTAAAATATGGAATGTTTCCCACTGAGATACCGAGTAGGAAAGTGCCTCAAATCTTCCAGCCCAGACCTCATTAATTACACTCGGCATTTTATGCTGATTTTGGTGGCGGGGCAGGGCTAAATGGCAGGTAGTCATATCTGGGTGCCAAAATCAAAAAGACGTCCAACATCTTTGACTCACTGTTGAAGAGAGTGCATCTTCTAAAACAGGTTAATCTTTGGGAGCATTCTGAGACCAGAACAGTCTGAAATAAAAGTAGAGAAATGTTGCAATTGTATAGGGTCTTGGTGAGACTACATTTGGAGTGTTGAGTCCAGTTTTGGTCTCCTTATTTAAGGAAGGGTGTGATGGCATTGGAGGCAGTTCAGAGGAGATTCACTAGATTGATTCCAGGGATCGTGGATTGACATGTGAAAAAAGATTAAACAGTTTGGGCCTGTACACACTGGAGTTTAGAAAGAGGAGAAGGGATCTGATTGAAATATATAAAATTTTTAAATAGAACATAGAACATTACAGCGCAGAACAGGCCCTTCGTTGCGCCGACCAATTAAGAATAAGCAATGACCCTCTAACCTAAACCATTCCCTTTTCATCCATAAACCTATCCACGGACCTCTTAAACACCCCCAAACTTGGCTCATCTACAACTGCAGCAGGCAGGGCATTCCATACCCTTACCACCCTCTGGGTAAAGAACCTACCTCTGACATCCGTCCTATAACTACCACCCCTTAATTTAAAGCTATAAATGGATTAATAAAATAAATGTTTCCTCTGATGGGGGGAGTGGGGGGGGCAATCAAAAACAAGAGGTCATAGGTATAAGTTGAGATGCGGTAAATTTAAAACTGAGATGAGGAGGAATACTTCTTGCAGGTGAATTTATGGAACTTGTTGCCCCATAGTATGGTGTAATTTGAATCACTGAATGGTTTCAAGGAGATAGATATATTCCACATAAGAGGGGATAAAAGGACTCGGGTAATAGCTAAGGAGGCAGATTTGAGACCAGAGAGAGATCAGACCATGATCTGATTGAATGGTGGAGCAGGCTCGAAGGACCAAATTTGTCTACTTCTGTTTCTAAGATGGATACCCTAAGAATGAAAATGAATCTGCGGGAATACTCTGAAGCTGGATGATGTATTCCCCACTAGGAATCTGGAAGATCCACCTGCAGAAGCTTCTCCAACCCAGTTCTGCCAGTATTTTAATGTCCACGATTGTGGACAGCCTCAATCCTGAAATTTGGAGGCAGACCCAAGCATTGGTCAGATGAGTACCAGTATTTGTGTGCTACGTCATTCCAAAAGTGTTTCAGGCAAACATGTCTTTCAGTTAACACGGTGGGGAGTCTGGTGTGGGGGAGCGAAAGGGAGTGGCAGTGTTCAGCTCTTCGTTTACATTCCATTAACCAAATGCAAATGAAGTTCTCGCCACCCTTTCACAGATTTTCCAGCCCACCGTGAAGGAAAATTCCACCCACTCTCTGAACTGTAGCTGGAAATTCTGGTCAGCTGGTCATGCAGTCTTGTCTAGCTACAATGCTTCACTGGAGCATAAGGCTCATCACCAGTTAAAACATAAGGAAAAATTCAGTAGGAATTGTTTCCATTCAACGTATTTTCCTTTTTTAGTTCATGACTAACCACAGTACTGTTAGGACAGGAGTTGTATCATTCTGATTCAGAAACAGAGAAGGAATGGTGATATGGTTCCAAGTCAGGGTGTGCAGCTTTGAGGGGAACTGGCAGGTGGTGGTGTTCCCATACTCTCGCTGCCCTTCTTCCTTTAGGTGGTAGAAGTCTTGGTTTAGAAGATGTTATCAGAGGAGGCTTCATCAGATGTACCTCGCAAACGTGACACACTGGTGCCACTGTGCACTGGTGATGGAGGGAGTGGATGTTTAGGATGGGTGAAGGCCAAGCAGATGACTTTGTCCTGGATGGTTTAAGTTTCTTAAATGTTTCTAGAGCTTCATTCATCCAGGCAAGTTGAGAATATTCCATCAGCACTTAGTCCCTATAATAGAGGGAAATCAGGAAGTGACTTTCTTACTGCAACATTCCTAGCTGACCTGCTTTTGCACTCACAGTATTTATATGACTGATCCAGTTCAGTTTCTCCAGGTTGTTGCTGGTAGTGGATTCTGCCTTACTGGAGACAGCCATTGTCTTATACTTGCATGGCAGCAAAAGCCCATAGCTTGGTTTTTTAGACCTTATTGGCTTTGAATCAGCACCAAGGTTAATCGTAGCCCCAGAGGGCAGTTTCCTATTGATGTTAAATAGTAGCACTATGAGTACAGAGAAATGTTTCAAAAATCTCTGTGCAGTTAAGAACATTATTTTAAAACAAAATCAATGCTCAAGTCTACTACCTCCCACTGTATGGAAAATTAGTTAAAACCAATTACTTCCCTTAGAATTTTGTACATGCAAACATATAAATTCAATAAGACAGGGAGGTCATTAAATTCTGGATTGCATGGGGGTGCAGCAATTAGCACCACTGCCTCACAGTGCCAAGTTTGATTCCCAGTTTGGGTGACCATCCGTATGGAAGCTTGCATGTTATCCCAGTAGCTTCCTGGGTTTCCTCCAGACTCCAGTTTCCTCCCACAGTCCAAGGACGTGCAGGTTAGGTGGGTTGGCTACCCTAAATTTACCTTTACTGTCTCAAGGTTAGTGGGGGAAAATGCATGGGATTATGGGGTAAGTCCAGGGGTGGGCCTAGATAATATGCTCATTTGGAGGGTTGCTGCAGACTCAATGGCCTTCCCCTATATTATATGGATTCTATGATTCGTTGCGCATGCACTGCCATTTGATAATGTCAATGGCTGATTTAATTGGAGTCTCAACTCCGATCTACTCTAACAGTATGCATCAACATGAGCCCAACCTTGGGACATTAACTTGCTGCTCCAGTAAAATCACACTGCATGACTCGCACACACAGTTTTCCATGCGAGTCAGAGAGCATGGTTCAGGAGCCTGCAAGAAACCAACGTTTCAAATTACTCCTGATATTTTGGGAATTTTGAAATTCCAGAAGTAAAGGGACTTGTTCTACTTTGGATTCAATCCTATTTCTCTTGCATAAATTGCCCCTCAGTATCAGGAGGACTAGCTAGGATAAATGCATGGGGATAATGGGAATAGAACCTGGGTAGGACTGTGGTCAGTGCAGGTTTGAAGGTCCGAATGGCCTCCTTCTACACTATAGGTATGCTATGATTCACACTGTGGGGGAAAAAGCTGCTAAAGAGCCAGACCCTCAGGCACTCACTCCGTCCCACGAAAAATACTCATTGCTTCTTACCAATCTTAACTGCCAACCAAGTAAACTGACTCAAATTAACGAACGGATAAATTGAAGGGGGCAGCTTCCAAAAAGAGGGGAACAGCCCGAAACAAAAGACAAGCTCAACCCTGACTCCGAATGCCTATGCATTTGAGCTTAATCAATCGTTATTTGTCTCCCATTTGATCAAAAGGCACTTCAACCTTGTGTCCCACCCCACCCCACTATGTTTATAGGACTTTTTACCGTGTCAGTTCCACCAGCAAATCAAGCGGACCGATCAGAAATTATACTGACTAGTGTTAACCAAATTAATGTCATATAGAATTAAACCCGTCTTTACCTCAGATAACGAATTGTGTAAATTTATGCGGAAATTCGACCAATAGATCTAATAGATATTGCCTGTGACTTTTTTGTTGGAGTGTCACTCATTTCCTGCAGAGAATTAGCGTTCTGCAGTAATGACAGATATGAAATGAACCATTCATTAAGTCAATATAGTCTTTTAAGATATATATATATGTATATATACACATACACACATATCTTAAATAGAAAGCTTAGCCTTATCATGAATGCTTTCCACAACTGATAATATCTTTGGCTTGCTGAGTATGTGGTGCATTGTAATGGTGACATTCGAACAAAATTACTGCCCTCCCCGAATTGTCTCAACTGAAGGACGTCGAAAGATTTCATCTGATCAACATTTTTCAAAATCGTTTAGTTAAGCTGTTAGAGTGTTTTTCATTGATACAAGAGGCAGAGATCAGGAATGTCTTACTGTTAACTTGTGGGACTGTCGCTATTGGCGATGCTGCCGACAGGAGACGCAGTTACCACGCTGCACAACTACTCTGGACTGACAGCAAATTGCCAACATCATCCAATCACGTTTTTAATTTTTTTTTAAATGTTTTGATTTTAAGTGGATCGGGTGGACAAAACTGCGCTTTATTAAAATAAAAGACGTGGGAGATATTTGTTATCCAACTTGTAAACTCAGCATGCTCCGTCGAAATATTCTCCACTTCCAAGGTTCGAGTATTTGGTGTGATAAGTGATTGAAGCAGATAGTATCTATAAAATGACGCACACATACAGCTGACCTTGACTCCATGGGAAATACGGAAAAGAGCTTCAAAATAACCAGGCTTAATTACTCCAGGCCCGATTTCCATGCCGTCTGCAGCAACCACATATCCAGGTGCGTTGTCAAATACAATTTGTGTTATGAATAGTAATTGAACTTTGGCCTCCGGGTGTTTCACTTTTTTTAAAATTTCCAAAAAGCGGGGGGGGGGGCGGTGGAATGCTGTGAGAGGAAACTGCTCGAAATCTCGTTAAATAAAAATGTATTAAACATGACAGTGTTTCTAAAGTTGCTATAAACGATCATCTCTGCATCAACTCTTAATGATCCGATCGTGTTGGAGATCTGAACTCCCGCCCCCTTCCCAACAGGTCCCCTGGGCTCAAAGGTTACAGGTAACTTCAGAATTTCCCAAATGTTTGTTACCCCATTCCTGCAAGAAAAGAGCGGGATCTGTTGCTGTCTGAAGATATTATTAAAGTGCAGTTGGGGAGGGGGAGAGGGGGGGGGGTGGAAGCAAGATGACAAGCGGCTGTTTGATGGAGCATTTCTCTCTCATTAGCTCCAGCCCTGTCTCAACTTTCCATTGAATTTCTCTGCGAAATAAATCAGCCTGCATCCTGGTCCCGCCCCTGCACCACGCTGATTGGCCATCTGACGTCAACGAGAAGGGGAACCTGGCTCCCTATTGGTTGGAAGGGGGCTGTCAATCAAGCTAGCCCTGGGCTGGCCAGCTCTGGGGCTCGGGGGAGCTGATAGTTACACAGTGTAGTCTAGAAATACAGACTGAGTCTGTCTCTATCTCTCACACACACAAAAATTGTCTCGTAGCTCTGTTCCAGCTTTGAAATCCAGGCTTAAACACTCGCCCAGAAGGCATGATTATTTGAAAAGGCATGATTATGTGCTGCAAAGCCAGCCCAGAGGAGGGAAATGGACTCAACAATTTATGCAAATATCAGAGGCGTGCCATATCCGTGACTCACAACCGGAACTGCACAGGGAAGCCATATAAAAACTAATGGGAGAGTTAATACGCAGATAGCTGAAAAGCTTTGCAGACTACACAGCGGTGAGAATTTAAAAAAACCATACGCCACCATCACACACCTATATAACCAGCAGAAAACAAGAAATTGATCACGTCTGCAATTTATTTTAACGACAAAAAACCCAAAGGAAGCGAGTTTGGAAATTACGATGGCTGATGATAATGCCAACACTAAATGCAATAGTAGTTATAACGTTTTGAACTGGGAGCAAGTGCAGCGGCTGGACAGGATCCTAACGGAGACCATCCCTATTCACGGGAGGGGGAATTTCCCCACCCTGGAGGTGAAGCCGCGGCAGATCGTGCAGGTGGTGCGGAGCCGCCTGGAGGAGAAGCGGATCCGGGTGCGGGACGTAAGGCTGAACGGCTCGGCGGCCAGCCACGTCCTGCACCAGCACAGCGGGCTGGGCTACAAGGACCTGGACCTGATCTTCCGCGCCGAGCTGAGCGGCGACAAGGAGTTTCAGACCGTCAAGAACGTGGTGCTGGATTGCCTGCTGGACTTCTTACCCGAGGGGGTCAACAAGGAGAAGATCACGCCGCTCACCCTAAAGGAAGCCTACGTGCAGAAGATGGTGAAAGTTTGCAACGACTCGGACCGCTGGAGCCTCATCTCGCTGTCCAACAACAGCGGCAAGAACGTGGAGCTGAAATTCGTGGACTCGCTGCGGAGGCAGTTTGAATTCAGCGTGGACGCTTTCCAGATTAAGCTGGACTCGCTGCTGCTCTTCTACGAGTGCTCCGAGAACCCCATGTCGGAGCACTTCCACCCCACCATCCTGGGCGAGAGCGTGTACGGCGACTTCGAGGAGGCGCTGGAACATCTGCAGCACAAGGTGATCGCCACCAGGAACCCGGAGGAGATCCGCGGCGGGGGGCTGCTCAAGTACTGTAACCTGCTGGTGCGGGGCTTCAGGGCGGCCTCGGAGAGTGAGATGAAAGCCCTGCAGCGGTACATGTGCTCCCGCTTCTTCATCGACTTCTCGGACATCGGCGAGCAGCAGCGCAAGCTGGAGTCCTACCTGCAGAACCACTTCCTGGGGCTGGAGGACCGCAAGTATGACTACCTGATGACCCTGCAGAGGGTGGTGAACGAGAGCACTGTCTGCCTGATGGGACACGAGAGGAGGCAGACCTTGAACCTCATCACCATGTTGGCCCTCCGGGTGCTGGCCGAGCAGAACATTATCCCCAATGTGGCCAATGTGACCTGTTACTACCAGCCGGCTCCTTATGTGACCGACGCCAACTTCAACAATTACTACATCGCCCATGTGCAGCCTGTGTTTACCTGTCAGCAGCACACCTACTCGACCTGGTTACCCTGTAACTGAAAGGAGTAAAGCCTGTGAGAACCAGAGGGACAAAAAAAAGGGGGCAAGCGAGCAAGGAGGGTGAGAACACGAGAAGGGGGATACAGCACCTTTTTGTGGTTTGAATAAAGGGTGGGAGACACACACACACGCACACACTCACACATAGAGAGTTTAACCCAGGCCTGGTTTGTTTAGTGCAATTGCTCCGATCTGCTCAACTTTTGTGAAAGCTTACTTTTACTAAAAAAAAGATAGCTTGCGTGTATTTTTTTCTAATTGAGCCAGATCGAAATATCTATTTCTTTAAACAGAAACAAATTGGTTTCGACCCCTCTGCCCCCAAGAGCTGGGTATGGCAGCTTTAAAATGAATTGAAAATTCCCCCCCTCCTCTTTGATTTTTCTTTTGCATAGGCTTAACCAACCCCCCTCCCCCCTCGTTCTGGTTTGAAGCCTAAAAATGACAACATGGGATTTCAGCAGCCGTACACTCTCTTGTGGTGAGGACCGATCAGCCTCTTTTTCTCTTAAACAAAAAAAATGCTGACTTTTGAAGGCTGAGGGAATTTTCCCTTCTCGCCTGTTCTCCCGACAATGGAGCAGAGAAGCTCACTCAAATGGTGAATTGCCTTCTTGTTAACGGGGTGTTTTTTTGTGTGGAGGAGGGGGCTAGGGGGGCTAACATGTTTGCATTTGGAGGTTTGCCATGGATATACCAAGTGAAACTGCTTCTTCGCAGTCGCTTGCTTTTTTGTGTTTTTGAGTGCTTTCTAAAACTCTAAATGGTTTTCGCTCCAGAGAATGCAAGATTTGTTAAACAGGGCGACGGCAGAAGTCGCTGTTGAGCTGTGTCCATGGACTCCCGGTTTGAGAGAAGGCACACTTCACTTTTTTTAAATATGGAAGTGTGCAGAACGCTGTGGCTAATATAATGTTTAAGGACCAAAGATTTTTTCGTTTTCTATATATATATATATATCATCAAAAATATACCCAAGGACAGACGTGGCTAATTTATATTTGTCTATCTGAATCAAAAAGTGCCTATTAAAAAAAAAACGGGAATGGAGATACTGTATTCAAATTTTGTGGCTTAATCCACATTTTTTTTCTTTATCAGGGACAAAAGAAACGTGTTCTTGCACGAATTACTAAATTCCCTATTTTCTTGGAAAATACTTGTGTTTAAAAAAAAAAGTTGCTGTTTATGTGATAGATTCAAAGTATCTATTGTCTTGGACAGTGTAGCACTTAGGCAAGCGTTTAAACGAAGTACTTTATAATTTCCAGTTTGTTATAAGAGGTTCCTTGGCACTTTGTTTCTGTTTCGTCACTCCAAGAAGGGGATTTGAGATTCTGTGAATGTGTGCGCCATTCGAGTTTGTGAATTAGATCAAGCACAGTTGGGTGTCAGGGGATAAATAGAAGGTGGGTGGGGGGAAGGAGACAGAGCTATGAAATGTTGTAGTTTGCTTATGACACCTGATTAATTGTGAAGTAGATAACGAATTTAGCTCTATAATCTAATGAAATCCTGTTAGAAGTGCAAGGTTGGGACACACCAGTGTTGCTCATAAGCAGGCTTGTGTATGATCAGGTCGGCTGTGCCAATGCTTCATTAACCCAAACAGACATTACTCTTAATCTGGTTATAATTTTACTGCCAGAGTCATGTGCTTTTATTAGTTTGACAGTTGTTGGGAACAAAATGTGCTCATTATCGGTAAAAGGGAATCCTGACTGTGGGTGCAAAACCAAAAGAAGTGATCGACATCTGACCAGTCTTTTGAGTCGGGGACATACTTGAACCCAGGCCAGCGACTGAATTGGAAAGTGACAATGCATTCAAAATTCTCTGGTTATGCATATTTGAAAAAAAAAATCGCTGTTGTGTAATGAGGGAGAAATCTTCCATCAGCTGTTTGAACCAAGACAACAACAGCAACTCCCAAATTGCATTGGCATGTTAAAATATTCGACTTTTTGACCAAAACGTTATGTCCAGATACTGCTATTCCCTTCTCCACTGCAGTTTTCTAATGTAGAAATGCAGTTCAAAATGCATTTTAAAATTTACAGTAAATTATTGAACGAATCCTGTTTCCAAGTGACTGCACTGCCAGCAGGAAATTGTCCTTTTTATCTTTTTAAATACTCTTAACCCTCAATATTTCTCGATCCTAATTTTGCATTTGTTCAAAGTTTGCTCTTTGGTGTGCATTTCTGCTAGAGTTTATCACCCCAGGATGTAGCAAAACACTGCTAATGTAAGCTGTTTGAACATTTGCTAAGGTTTGAGCCAGTAAGAAGTGTAAGTGTGTGTGGGGTGGGGGGCACGTAATCAGTAACAGGGAGGAAAATTGGCTAATTTGCAATGGGAAAGGACTGGTACCATTTGTATTTTTTTTAAAAAAAAAGCTTCAGTAAATACAATCAGTTCTGAAAAATCATGTAGTGGGTTACTTGGAAATGAAAACTTTCCATTGTAAAAAGGTGAGCTAAAGGTGAACAACGGAAGGAATTTTCCTGTACCAGTTCCGTGATTTATCGTGAACTTGATTTGTTTACTGTTGCGGGTCACTTATACATTCTGCAGAGCCTGACAAGTCTCTTGAAATGTGGCGTATTGTTTACTTGAGGGAGGTGGAGAAATACCTTCTGTCCTACATTTGAATGGCATGTATCTTGCTGTTTGTTCAGTGTAATGCTCCAGTGGTTGATCATGCCGAGGGATGATTTATTTCGAGTCCATACCAGAAGATGCAAATTAGAAGTAGCATGTACCTGTCACAATCGCGGTACACCTGACAGCTGCTTGCGAGGGCTTTGAATAGCAGCACAGAGAGAAGGGCTGGAGAAATAGGGTCAACTGGTGATGTGGTATGCTCATTCTTATCACCATTATTTGGCGCTCCCGTGGAGGCCATTCTTTAACACCGAGTCATTGTTTATTTAGATCAACACTACGTTTGTGGTGGGCTGTAGGCATAGACCTTTTCGTTTTTTAAGCACAGGGCTTTGGGAGTGGGAACGAGAAAAGATTGCAGGAGATCTAAACCGATTCTAAAATGTAGCGCTGCTGCAATACCAAAGTGGTAGAATGAGTGAAATGCAGTATTGTGGCTATTTTTGAGATAAGTTGCCAGAGTATTTTGAAACTGTGTAAATTGGTACTGGATGCTGGAACTACGAAGTCTCAATTTTTTTTGTGTGGCTTGGGAGGGGATGGGGAAGGGAAGAAGGAATTCTCAAGAATTCCAAGTTAATAGCACATGTAGCAACATGAGGGATTTGAAATACCAACATTTTTTTTAAAAAAGTGAATAGAATTTCAGCTGTCTACTGCAATTTTAACTAGCAGTAGAACGTGGACGGTTTCATTTTATTTAAGTGACCATCCAAGCATGAAGTTAAAGGGTGCTTAATAAAAATCCTTTGAGTACTGTCTGTCTTCATTTCCTGAATTGGATTGGCTAATCATTCAAAAGGATAAATCCCCTTTAACGTCTACTACCATGTACAAGAGGGCGAATTATTGAGAAATGTGTGTACTTCTGTCTCTTCCCTGCCTTTCCAGATGCTTTATCCACTAACGGGAAGGGGAAACTGTTTATCCAAACTTGAGGTGAAGTGGGACAGCTGAAATTCTGAAGTAAGAGGTGCTACAGCTTGCAATTTAAGGTTTTAAGCTTAAACTGTAATCGTCTTCTGCAATGTATGCTTTTTGTTGCATTTAAATGCTCTATAACCCTGCTTCTTCCTCCCCCCCACCCCCCACCCCCCACCCCCAACCAAAAAAAATGATTTCGCATAAGGGCTTGTAGGCTAAATGAATAGTTTGACTGCCTGCAAGACTTCCCAGCATTTTGGGTAGCCTGCTGCAAATCTTGCAATACGAGGGAAGCTCTGTGCGTTTACTTTCTCTTCAACTGCCACACGTATATTTGGCTTCTGAGAGGCTTCCTGTTGCAGCAAACTGTGACTTGGATTTGTCTGCTGGACTCTGTGACTGGAGTGCTCTGTCAGAGAGGAAATCGAGGAGCTGATGGAACCTAGACTTTGAAGACTTAAGCATCTGTGTCAGTCACAAAGGGAACAGATTGTGAATTTTGTTTACACAATCCAATATTTGGATTTTTTTGTTTTTTGGTAAATAAAAAGGAAGTTATTTTTTTCTACTGGAGTGTCCAGTGTCTTTAATGTGTCTTTTTAAAATTAAAAAAACCATTGCATTGTCATCTGTCTAAAGCATTGCTTTTATTGCTAAAATCTAAACACAGCACTTTCACAGAAGCTGAGCATTCAGCAGGTTCTGACTGCAATTCAATAAATAGGCAAAATCCAGCCCTGCCAACCAATGAAGCGGGTTCAAATCGCTCAAAATAAATGGAAATTGTTGCCAAAAATTCTTGGCTTGAGTATCACTGGATTTTACCAGGTCAACCTTTTGTTCTCCTGTGCTGGAAAGGGGTCATAGAGAACAGATACATGAGAAAATAATAGTTCAATGTCAGTAATAAAAATCACTACGTTCAATAATTTAACAGGGAAAAGGAAGATAGTTGTGGGAGCCTTTTTTTTTGTGTGTGGGGATGGAGTGCATGCAAGGAAGAGGTAGGGAAATAATAAATCACATTCCTGTGTTGATTTATTCAAACATCTACATTTTGAATTTTTTGCATTACAACTTCATAAAAATTGAGATTTAATTGAATTACGTTTCCTAGTTTGGACTTTTAGAAAATTCCTATTTGTATTGCAAAGACCCCATATGTTGAAAGTTGTTAAGGGTTGTCAGTCATTGGAAGAACATCATCTGGCCAATTCAATGTACTAGCTTATTTTCCCTCTTAAAAGTGTGACCAGCATTTGTTTATGATTTTTTTACATTGTAGCTTAACTGTTGTATGTGGACTGAGATTTTACAGTATATGATTTGATCAGTTCTGCAACTGGTATTTAGTGATTTCACTTGAACCTTGTTGCATTTAAAATTACTGATGTAGCTTCAGTGGCTACTTTACAAATCAATGCTTTTTCTTTTGTTTTAAAGAAATGATGTGGTCTGGCAGTTACTGTGCCCATGTGGTTGATCTGATTTCTCTCCATCGTTGGTGAAGATCACCTACACAAATTTAAGAACTATGAGCCAAGTGAAGCATTAGTGGGTGCTCTTTCTGAGTGAGGTTAATGGGATTATTGAGCACTTCAGTTACAGCATTGCAACAGATCTAACACTCGGTGAGATTATGGGATAGACTGGATGAGGGAATGTATTTGAATGCCATTTCTGTCTGATCTAAACCTGCTGCTTTCCATTGGCTCTGAGGGTAACTAAAGAAATCAAAGCTTTTTGAAATAACTTGAGAATTTGCTATTGATTTCCTTTGTACACGACTGCATGTTTTGTTGACTTTGAGTAAAATTTCTCCAGAAATGCTGTTTGCAAATGTTTAAATTAACTTTTCCTGGTGCCAAAGTCTCTTTAGAGGAATCGGATTACTGATGGGGTGTGTGTGTGTATATGTACTTGGCTGTTTTATGTTACTTATCAAAGTTTGCAAGGAATACATCTGAAACCATCTCACAGGATTAAAAATCCTAGAGCAAGACACTTCTATTAGAAAAAAACAGACTGTCAACTAGAAGGGCTTTTCAACAGTTTTGTAAATGGGATGGGAAATACATGAATTTTGAGGAATAGTTTCTGAATTTATGGTGTATTGTTGGAAGCAATTGTAGAGTGGAAGAGCACATGTTTGTGCTGTATTGTTCTATGTGTAGGTGGCAACACAAGTATGGATGAAGGACTGGTTAGCTAACTGGAGCTGAGATTAGGGATAATTGGGTGTCCCTAATTATTGGATGTCCCTAATTGAGTATTACGAGGATCAGTGCTGGGGATGATTTGGATGAAAGGACCAAATTTGCTAGTGATAAGTAGGAAAGAAAGTTGTCAGGAGTAGGTGGAGTCTACAAATGTCTGTAGATGGGTTAAGCGAGTGGGTAAAAATTTGGCAGATGAATATTGTGGGGAAAGTGTGAACTTGTCCACATTGACATGTAGAACAGAAAAGCAATGTACGCTTTTTAAATGAAGTGTGATTGCAAAATGTGATAGTGATCTGGTTGTCCTGATAGCAATCTTTTTGGTAAACTAAATAGGTTGTTCTGACACATGAATCACAAATTTATAGATACAATGTGATTAGGAAGGCAAATGGAATGATGGTGTTTATTGCAAGGGAAATGGACTATAAAAGTAGGGAACTTGATACTGCAGCCCTGTAAGGTTTTAGTAAGACCACATCAGGATACTGTACAGTTTAGGTCTCTTTGTATGAAATAGGATACAGTTGCTTTAGCAGCAGTTCAAAGAAGCTTCATTCAACTCATTCCTGGGAAGCATGAAAGTTTGAACAGGTTGGGCCTTTAGTCGTTCGAGTTTAGAAGAATGCAAAGTGATGCCATTTAAATGTAAATTCTAAGGGGACCTAATAGGGTAGATACTGGGAAGATGTTTCTGATTAGTGGTAAACAAGAACTAGCAGACAGTTTAAAAAGACTTTTTTTTAAGATGAGATGGGTTTTTTGAGCCATTAGTCTGTGGAATTCTGTGCCCCAGAAAGGAACAGTGGCTGGGCAATTGAATATATTCATGGTTGAGTTTAAATTTTTGATAGACAGAAAGCCAAAAGTAATGGGAAAGGAGAGACAGGAATGTGGACTTCAGACCATGATCATGTCAGCCACGATTCTACTGAACAGGTGCCAAACAGTCTACTCCTGCTTCTATGGGAGGAATGGGAAATAAAGAATAATCTGGTTTCTAAGCAATTGTGGCGCAGATTACTGAGGTGAGATGCAGTGCAAAAATTAACATCTTTGGGCACAGGGAGCCACCTGTAGCTTGGACAGGAAAGCTTCAGCTGCAGTGGTACTTTGTGGGAGAAAATTTAAGCAGTGGCTTTTCAAATCAGCTGTAATTTGTGGACAGTTGAACCATGGGCAAGAAAGCAGGCTGTTACAAAATGTGGGTTAAAGGTTCCAGAGTGGTGGCACAAATCTTCCTTGTACCTGACGATAAAAATTGTAGTACTGTCATGCATGCTCAAAGCTTTGAATTAGAGTCTAGGCATTTCACATACACCCTCCACCTGACACTTAAGCTCTGTCTTGGGAAAATATGAAGTTCTGTACTGGCGTCGTCGGTTTTACTTTTAACTACTTGATTCTCTAAACTTTAAACTTAAAGACTTAAAGGTGCTTTGGCATTTATGGTGGAGAGTATTGAAGGACTTTGGTTTTAAACTGTGACTGCACTTTAATCTGCTGTATATTAGTCTCCATGGTAGTTGAGGAGCAGTCCCCATGAAAATCCCAATAAGAGTTTATAAAGGCTGTTAAACGATCACGAATGCTGGGGTGGCATGGGCACCCAGTCAAAAGCTGTGCATGTAAGGTGGATTGGCTATCCTAAATTGTTCTTTGGTGTCCCAAGATGTGTAGGTTAGGAGGATTAGTGGGGTAAATTGGTGTGGTTAAGGGGATAGGGCAATGAGGTGGATCTGGGTAAGATGCTCAGGCAGAGAGTACGTGGTGACTCGGGCCAAATGGCCGCCACCTGCGTTGCAGGGATTCTATGAATCTGGGAAAAGTCTTATGTTCATTGAATTTGTGAGTTGCTTTTTAAATACTGCTGCATTGTGTGGCATGGCCCGAAGATCTGCTGTTCAGTCAATGGATTGATCTTCTATCTATGAAGAAGAATGTGGATTTAGGGTGCAGTAACTTCTGTTTACAAAGAGCATTTGATTTAGATTGCAAACCTGTCACTGAGAATGAGAACACACTGCCGTGTTTCAAATAAAGATTTGTCAGGGGACTTTAAAGCTTTTTTTAAATATTCCTGCAAGTCATTTTGGTGAAAAATGCATATTTAAAATATTCGGAATAGGACTGCCAAAAAAAAATTAAATAACTAGGGAGGACTCACTTTCATCAACACTGTTGACTTTCGTTCAGACTGACAAGTAGGCAAACTGTTCCTATAATCGTACTGTCTTATCATTCCTACGGGAGAATGTAAATCCAATATACACAGCAGCAGTCAAAAGACCCACACACTGTGTGCCCTTTTCATCTTGAAACCCTGTCATAAAGTAGTGTGTATTTATTAAATTTTAATGGGGAGTTAAAAGCCAGTGGTGTATTCCTTTCATAACATTGTTCACTTCTTACATTTTATGAGTGGGAATGTTTTCTCAGCTGTTTCTGATTTCTCTAATTAGACCAGTCTGCTCCCTTTATGTATGGCAGAGATGCTGGGACATTGATTGCCCTCGCCCTACCTAGTGAGGAAATGAAGGCTCAATTCCTGCTTAAACCCCATTTCCCTTGCCCTTACCATTCAAGCTACCAAGAAGGCAAGACTTTGTCAAGAAACTGCATATCTTCAGTTATATTTATTCATAAATAAAATAAAAAGGTCAATTCAAACCAGTTAGCTTTATAAAGTGGTGAGAGGGGATTCAAACTAAAATAAGGCCCTATTCATTTTTGTACAGTAAATTTCTAAATTCAAACCTTAATTTTGGTATGATCTTCGGTAGTTCCAGTATACAATGTGTGTCTTTGCACAAGTCCTAATGTGCTAGGGTATAAATTGTCCGATAGCGTATTAAAGAGACATAGCCTCTGAATTGGATGCTTAAAATGTTTACATTCCATTCTAGGCATTGAAATAGTTGTGTTAAAACTCACAGTTAATACATGCTTTTTGCATCACCGATTTGGTAATGTGTTCAAATCGTCTCTAAATTTGAGAAATGAGAGGCCAGAATTGTACCGCCAGGGAATATTCCCAGCAGCGGGAATAACAGTAACTGGGCTGCCTACTGCTTAAACACAAGAAAACCAGTTAAGGTAATTAAATGGCCCATTGTCAGCCAGTGTACTCGGCCACTGGTGCTTGGGCAAGTTCTGACCTCAGCAGTGGGAAGCGGCAACGGGGTTCACACATTCATTCATCCCCAGCTGGGGGTCTGTGAAAGAAAAGGATTGCAAAACAAAACGCTCGCTAAGGGGCAAAGTGATTCACGTTTTTAAAAACAAAAGCCTTGGACATCAATAATCTAATATAACCACTATCTGATTTGTGTCAAAGCCAAGAACTGTAAGCACACTAAAATAGTTATTTAAGAATGACATTCGTAAGTACTGGACAGTCTGTAGATTACAGCCAGTTGTGCGAGGAGAACTTCCTTTTCTCAGTCAGTGAATATATGTATCTTGTTGAGGTGCCCAGTTCAGGCAAGTCCTGAAGTTTGATTCCTGTTCACTGATTTTTTGAAATTAGCATGACTGTTGAGTTGCTGTCCTTGGCTTTGGCATTTTCTGGATGAGAAAAAAAGAACCCAGCCAGAGATTTCTACCTGACAACTATCTAGTGACTCCTGCTGGTAAAGGCAGGGGTATTAAACAAGGAAATGCTCAGAGCTCGGTGAAATGAATGTCTCATCATGATCAATTTTTAGTCCTCGATGTACTCGCATGAAATTGACTAATTGGACAAGATGCAGGAGAGCCGCTGACACTTGTGGTATGTTACCACAGCATGAATCAACAGCTTCAGAAAAGGTGGATATTGAGAGAAGATTTAAATTGGTAAGCCCAGTTTTATTAATGCATGTGAATATGGTTTTTAATTCTCATCATTAATTTTGAAAATATTTGTGGATTAGATTGCATACACAAAATGCTATGATTTAGAATTTGATGATTGTTCCAACAAAAATAAATTGGAGGTCTTTTAAAAAAAACAGATTGCCTGGAAGACAAAGTGCTTCATAGGAGTCATTTAAGGACATACCATATGTCAAAGAAATAATTTGTAAGGAAGTAATGGCCCAGTGGTATTATTGCTAGACTATTAATCCAGAAAGTCAACGTCAATTTCTGGGTTCAAATCCTGCCAAGTAGTGGAATTCAAATTCAATTTAAAACATCTGGAATTAAGAATCTACTGATGACCATGAGACCATTATTGATTGTCAGAAAAACCCATCTGGTTCACTAATGTTCTTTAGGGAAGGAAATCTGCCATCCTAACCTAGTTTAGCCTACATGTGACTCCAGAGCCACAGCAATATGGTTGACTCTGAACTGTCCTCTGAAACTTGATTCAAGTGTGATTCGGGATGGCAATAATTGCTGGTCAGTCAGCGATGCTTATGTCCCACAAATGAATTTTAAAAAGTATCTTTGAAGTGACAAGAGAAGCATAGAGATTTAGGGAAGAAATTATGGAGTATGGGGCCTTAGCAACTGAAGATATAATGCAACTAACCGAATGCTTAAAATCAAGGATGTACATGTAGCCAAAAATGAAAGGGAGAGATTTTTTTTTTAGAGCAACACAGCACGGGAAACAGGCCCTTCGGCCCAACGAGCCCGCGCCGCCGTCATAACTATATAGTACCAATTCCATTATCCTATTCTAATTTTAGGTTATTCCTAATATGGAAGAGTCTCAATGTAGGGACAATTTGTTTCCCAATCAGCCTAAGAGCAAATTTTTGGGATGTGGGAGGAAACCGGAGCGCCCGGAGAAAACCCACGCAACCACGGGGAGAACGCGCAAACTCCCGCAGACACCGGCCCAATTCCAAGTGTCTGCACAGCTACAGCGATAGTCACTGAGCTGTCATGGTGCCCTTCAGATGGTCCAGATAAAGCACTCATTTACGACATGAAGCACCAGGCAACCCATGAATCAACATCCAAGAGCTGTCCTCGCACCACCTGCCGAATGCATGCTCCTCGTTGGTCAAGTTGGACCGAATTACCTGTTGAAAAAAAGATCTTAGAGTTCTGGAGGTGAAAAAGGGATAGAGGTGGAGTAGGGAGGAGAGAGGCTAAGGATTTAATAATGCTTAAAAAATTTTAAGATTGAAAGGCATCAGCAGATCTGAAGCTAATGTTGTTTAAGTTATTTTATTATTGTCATAAGTATGCTTACATCAACGCTGCAGAGAAGTTGCTGTGACAATTCCCTAGTCGCCACACTCCTATGTCTGTTCGAGTACACCGAAGAAGAACTTTGCATGGCCCCAATGCATCTGACTAGTACTTCTTTCGGAGTAAGAGGAAACTCATGCAGGCACTGGGAAAACGTTCAGAAGCAGGCAGTGACCCAAGTAAAATCGAACCAGATATGTGGCGCTGTGAGGCAGCAGTGCTAACCACCGTGCTACCATGCCACCTATTGTTAGTGCGGTATATCTTCGCATCCACATTGTTTATCCTTTGGGCAATAGTGGTGGAAGGATTTCTGAGCTGACTATCAGCCAATTGAATCACTTTGCATGTTCCTTCCATGACCAACTAGTCCTGGCATTGGACTCAGACGTAGAGGTTCTGGTCCAGTGATAGCAGCGCTATCATTCTACCACGAGGCCTTCTGAAGTTAATGAAGCTCAGTGAGCAAAGGATTTTGGGTGAATGGAGCCTCATGCAGATTATGACATGGGCAGAAAAGTTTTGGATGAGCTCAAATTTATCGGCTTTGGTAGACAGCGAGGGGAACCTTGGAATTAGCTAGTTCAGGAGGAAACAAAGATCTCGATGAGGGTTTTAACCTTAGGTTCAGATGTTGAAATTGATGATGGTGTAGAGATTAATTGGGCAGCACGGTGGCACAGTGGTTAGCACTGCTGCCTCAGCACAAAGGACCTAGGTTCACTTTTGGCCTTGGGTGACTGCCGGTGTGGAGTTTGCACATTTTCCCTGTGCCTGCGTGGATTTCCTCTGGATGTTCCGATTTCCTCCCACACTCTAAAAATGTGCAGGTTAGATGAATTGGCCATGCTAAATTGTCCCTTAGTGTCAGGGGGATTAGTAGGGTAAAAACATGAGATTACGGGGATAGGGCCTGGGTGGGGATTGTTGTTGGTGTAGGCTCAATGGTCTCCTTTTGTACTGTAGAGATTCTATGAAAATAAGCAGTCATGTTAATGTGAAAAGTGGCTAAAAACACATCTCAGGATCAGATAATGAAGGAGAGCTGTACATCAGTCATCATTGGCTATTAGGCAGAATCCAAAAAAAAATTTGTAGTGTCAAGCCAAGGCTAGGCTTCTTCACTGGTGCTTTTTTCACCTCATCCATTCAGATCATTGGAAAAATGATTGTCACAATACAGCACCTTCACTTACAAGAGCTTCTTTTTTTAAATGTAGATTAATGGCTGTAGAATCAATGCTGTCTGAAGGTGCAACGTTTGCCTTTCAAATAATGCATAGAACAGGCCCTCCTTTGGAATATTGGACAGTTGCCAATAAGAGAAATAGTTAGTGGTTAAGGAATGGAATTGGGACAGGGATCAAAGACAATGGTTTCAATCTTCCCACTATTTCTGCACATTTATTAGGGCACATCAGACACATGGTGTGCCCGATCAGTGGCAATGGAAGGTGAAGTAGAGCTGGGTGCTGTCAGCATACGTATATAGCTGTGAACCTGATTTATGTCTGGGTGATGTTGCTGAGAGGTAGGGAACAAATAATGATTCTGGGAAATTAGAAGGCACTATATGTCTGTAGGTGCTTTATTTCCAACAATTTGTTGTTCAATGGTTTTGTAATTGTGAAAATTAGATAAGTGATTTTTACAGCACTTTCCAAAAATTATATGTTTATTGCAATTACATAGTTGAGCATCAATACAATTTAGAACCACATTTTATTTCCAAAACATGAATTTGAAACATCAAAAGAATGAAAATCAAAACATAAAAAGATGTAATATAACTTATAATAATACGAATACAGATAATTATAATTGCTTGGCTTGGTAGTTAAGCACATTAATTACCACAGTTATTTCTTTTTTCTCTCTCTGGATTCATTTGACTTACAATAACTTGAAACTATCTTAGAAATTGAGCTCAGAGAGAATGCATATTCCAAAGGAGGGCCTGTTTTATGTGTTATTTGAAAGGCAAATGTTGCACCTTCAGACAGCATTGATTCTACAGCCATTATCTAGATTCGTAAAGAAAACTACCTCTTGTAAATGTGTTCATTGAAGATGTTGTGTTGAGACAATAATGTTTCCAGTGATCTGAACGGATCAGGTGAAAGAAGTGAAGAATCTTAGTCTTGGTTTGAAGCCGTACTTTTTTTTGGGTTCTGCTTAATCGCCAATGATGACTGAAGCATGGTTGTATCAACCATCGTATAATCTTCTCATCTACCTCCTGATTAAAATGTGCTCAATCTAAATGTTCCATCCATTCACGAACACATCTGAAGATGAGTGAAGCTACATTGTGTGTCTTGATGATCACCACGTCCATCATGTACTTTCTAATGTTAAAGGTTATAAGCGGTATAGATCAATGAATTGGTAAACCACAAACCTAGGGCAATGCTGTGGTGTTCCAGACTCAAATCTCATCAAAGTAATCCTGTTTTAATCCCATTCTTGTAATATTATCATCTAATAGCTCTCAACAAAAGACCCTTTTCTTTGCAAGTACACAAATTTGGGGGTAAAATTTCTGCAGGTTAAACTAACAGAAGTACTGGTAAATAAACATAATTGTTCTGCACTCAAAAGTTATCTACAGAACTAATGCCACGCAATTAGAATCAGAGAATCCTACAGTTTCAAAGGAAGCTGCACTGACGATAATCCCACCCAGGCCCGATCCTCATAATCCTATGCATTTTGCTAGTTCCCTTGACACTAAAAGGAGAATTTAGCATGGCCAATTTACCTAATTGCACATCTTTGGACTATGGGAGGAAACTGGAGGAAACCCGTACAGACACAAGGAGATGTGCAGACTCCACACAGACAGTGACGCAAGCTGGGAATCGAATCCAGACCCCAGCGCTATAAGGCAGCAGTGCTAACCACTGTGCCACCGTGTTGCACCAAATTGGCTGTCTTTACTTGCCCAGTTGTGGATAGTTCAATTCCCTGACAACAATGTTGTAACACGTGCTCTATCTTTCTGATTCTGACATTGAAATGAGCAATCATCCTTGACATGTTATTTGACTGAATGACCTGAAGTTGACAATTCCCTCAACACTGACACTTACCCCACCCCACTCCTCTCACTTACCCTTCCCAAATATTCATCCAACTGCTGCTTTGTCTCATTTTGGCAATGTCCGTAACTTTGATATCATGATTCATAGCCATCATATCACCAAAAGAGATTGGGTTGCTTGGATCTGATTTGCTTTAATAGTTTCATTTTCATTTTCTTTCCTAACTGAAACCTAAGATGTTGATATGCAGTGCACAGTTACGTGTTCCTGGAAGTTGCTGGTGGATTTGATAATCTCCTGACTGAGATTGCCAGAGAATGGAAATTGCACTTCTGGCTTGTGTGTTTACTTTTAGCTGTATTAAGTTGGGGAGTTCACTGAGCTCAAAACAGAGGCTGTAACGATCCCCAGATACTCCCTGCCTTTCCCGTCTCCAGTTATTTTTAGTCATTCTGAGTTAGCTGCATATTGAATGGTTTCTGGCTGTTTGTCAACATGAGGATATGCCATTTCCTATCAAAAGTAAGGTTTGTGAATTGATGTGAAAAAAAACAGCTTTATCCTGTGATGAAGATAAACAGTAACTATTACATATCGAAGGCTATCATTTTACAATAACTGGATGGTCCAGATTTTTTTTGAATCAGTTTTTGCATTAACCCACTTAAAATAAATGGGTTAAAATAATACTGGCCGAAAAACTTGGACTAAACTTGTGGTGTTCCATTTTTAGCATCAAGGTGATGGAACTTTTAACCGCGTTTGAGGAAGGCATTCCATAGATATATCCATTTATAATTAGAACCAATATTTTACAGCACTAAAATGGGTCAAATTCTGCTTTGTATAGAATGATATCACTTTCTATCAATGAGATTTATAGTTTCCTTTTGGGGAGGATGAGAAGAGGGTGTCGTGAAGGACATGGATTCTGCCAGTCCATCTATTTTGTTGTGGATAGGAGAAAAGGAAATACGTCAGTGGCCCTGATCAGAGATGGAACTGGCTCTTCTAACAGAAGAACAATAAATGAACAGAAGCTTCAGCAATTATAGAGTCCCTGCTGTACAGAAAGAAGTCATTTGGCCCATTGAGTCTATACCAACCACATCCCACCCAGGCTATATTCCAAAAAACACACACTCTGCTAATCCACCTGGCATTAGGATCAATTTGCTGTGGCCAATCAACCTAACCTGCATTCTTTTTTCAGTCTGTGGGAGGAAACCTGTGCAGATACAGGGAGGATGTGCAGACTCCACACAGACCTGAGGCCAGAATTGAACCTGGATCCTTGTCGCTGTGAGGCAGCAGTGCTAATCACTGTGCCGCCCCAATGAACGGTCATGTTGCCAATCCCTCCGTGAGAAGGGCTGATTAAGAAGAAGTGAAGGAAGTAGAATTTCAGATCTGTTGATGAAAAGGTTCATTGTAAACAAAAATAATAAAATGCAAACTGTACAAAATGAAATGCGAATTTCTTTCTGCATTATACAAATGATTTTTTTTAAATTGCATAAGATGTATTTTTTTTTAGATTTGTGAATAAGTAATTATTCCATAAATGAGAGTACAAGTTTCAGGCTTGTGATGAAACAAAGAAAAGATCCCATGCCAGACACCAACGTGAACAGAGAGAATGGAGCTGGAGGCCAAGCTTAACCTCTAAAGAACAGGCACGCAACACATTCTTGTAGAAAAGGGCACAACTTGATCAAACAAGGATAATGAACAACAGTTGCGGAGATGAATTGTATTGTCTGCTGTAATGTGACTGCTGGCACATTCAAGGATAAACTGAGCTGATATCCCTATTTAAATTCTGAGCCATATGTTAAATATTTGTCTTTAAGAGAATTCTTACAACTCCTAAGTAAAGATAAAGGGTATGGTACATATAACATCAGAATTTGACTAGAAAGAGAGTGTCTGCATTGCCAAAGAGAAGCTGTGGTTAAATATTTGAACATTTTGGTTGCATATTTTTATGATCAGTGGGGAAATTTGTTTACCCAGCCCAGAGCGGTGAACCTGTTGAGAATGATGGCAGCAATCTTCTCTGTTCATTTTATAAAGGCCAAAAACTGTTAGCACAGAGGCTTATCTCTGAATGTAAACTAATGTGACAGTCTGAACTGTGGTACCATGGGCAGAAATGTTAGACAGTGGTGGAATCAATACGAAATCCATGCAGTACTCTAGATATTATTGTTTTACAGTAAAATAATACTCAGGAATGTGACTTAAAGCATGCACTGACTAATCTGAGCAAGAAATGGGAATAGACTTAACTGTATTATCCAGTGTCATATAATTGAGGCTGATGGTTATCCAGGCATCCTGAGGCTTAGCATCATTAGAACTGACAGACTTGCCATTGGTTTGCGAGGGACTCTACACAATGCACTGCCAAGATAATCACATATTAGTACAAACATTTGAACGTGCAAATTTCATGGTTAGGGAAGAGGGAGCCTTTTAGCAGTTCCCAGACAATGTCAATGGCAACGATTCAGCTGGAATGGAGCCAGTTCTCTGGATTAATTGAATTTTTTTCCATACGTTGTTTTTGTATTAAAGAAGTCTAATATTTTCAGAAATCTGGAAAATAACATACTGTTACATCAGTGGGCGGGAGAGGGGGTTGGTTTGGATTGACTGCTGAGATCAAGGATGTTCAAAACAAGTCGCAAACTGAAAAGAATTTGTGAGGAGTTGAACTTTAATTAGTTTCATTATAGCCATCAGAGTTTGAAAGAGGGAGGTGGGAGGATCTGAGAAATCAGTAGTATAATTCTTTATCCACAAGTAACAGCTCTATGTCAAACGAGCAGCAAATCCAAACCCTAAGTACACAACAGACAGGGTCCTAGTTAAAAATCACCATGGAACTGTAGAGTTAGTAGCTTTCATCTGAATTTTACTTGCTGGTGAAATAAAAAAATATTTAATGCCTCTTTTGTAGGTCAAAAATAAATCATGCAGGTTTCAGTCATTGCTTCTTAAAGAATAGTGACTTTTAAGAGGTGTCTGAACAAATACATGAATAGGTTGAGAATGCAGCGATCTGGTTCCTGGAAGAGTTGGGGTTTTAGTTAGGTTGGACAGAATGGGTCGGTGCAGGCTTGGAGGGCTGAAGGGCCTGTTCCTGTGCTGTAATTTTCTTTGTTCTTGTTGTATGAATGCAATTCACGTTGAATAAGAGTTACGCAAAATTATAAGGATGTATTCAACTAGTGGTTTTAGTTTCAATTTCTAATAACCTGATAAGGCACACTTGTGTTCTGAGTAATTTGAAAATGTAGTTTAAATTTTTGGTATTCATTAAAGTCATTGGTTTCCTCCCAAATACATTGTACAAAATTATAAATATAGTAACATTCATGTCACACGTGCCAAGCAATGACCATCTCCAACAGGAGGCATTATCATCTCTGAATCTCACTGTGTACATCTTGGAAGTTACCGTGGACCAGTCATATAAATGCTGTGGCTATAAGGGCAGATCAGACTAGGAATTCTGCATGAAGTAAATCACCTTCTGACTCCCTAAAGCTTGTCCACTATCTACCTGGCACAAGCCAAGAGTCGGATGGAATATTCAGCTTTCGCCTGGATGGCTGCAGCTCCAGATTTTTAGTGAATTTAAATTTCAACATCGTTGTGGGATTTGAACTCAGCTCCCTAGCGTATTACGCCAGAATTACTAGCCTATTGACAATAGCAGTGCACAACCTCCTTCCTCTAGCAGCACTCAAGAAGCTGAACATCACCCAGAACACAGCAATCTGCTTTATTGGCACTCCATTCAACATCTTGAAAACACTCTCCATCCATCACTGACACACTTCGGTAGCAGTGTGTTCCATGCAGTGTAGCAATCTGCTAAAGCCCTATCCATGGAACCTTGCCCTGAAACCTCAGTGACAGTCGGAGAGAGTGGCAGAGTGGGTGGTGCAGCAGTAATGCCACAAGACCAGTAATCCGCTTAGGACAAAAGCTCAAATCCTACTGCAGCAGCTGGTGAACTTAAATTGTTAATATTCTGGAATTGAAAAGTGAGACGGGGAACTTTACTGGCACGCCAGTTCGAGGCTCGTAAGATCACGCTGGCGGCACGGAGAATGCTGTTCTGTGAATCTCTGAATGGGTGTGCCGGTAAAATCAGGGCCTGAGTCTCCTTAATGCTGACCATGTAACCATAAAACCTATCTGCTTCACTAATGTCATTTAGGGAAGGAAATCTGCCATTCTTCCTTGAGTCAACCATCCTACATGTAACTCCAGACCCACAATGATGTGGTTGACTACTAACTGCCCTTTGAAATAGTGTCGCAAAGTAAGCAGTTCAAGGGCAATTAGGGATGGGCAGCAAATGCTGACTCTTGCCAGTGACACTTATATTCCATAAAAGAATAAATAAATCTTCCACCACATAGAAAAGGCAGCAGGTGGATGGAATACTGCCACTTGCAAGTTCCCCTCCAAGCTACACACCATCCTAACTTGTAAGTATATTGCCATTTCTTCACCGTGGTTGGGTCAAAATCCTGGAACCCTTTTCCTAATAACAGCATTGTAGGTGTATCTACGGCACATGGATTGCACAAGAAGGCAGCTTGATGCCACTTTCTAAAGGGCAGTTTAGAGATGGACAATGATTGCCGAGCCTATACATTCACACCCACATCCTGTGAAGGGATTAATTTAAAAAAAATACTGAACAGTTCAAAGTACAAGGTTTAGGGCACTGCTGAATGCAATCCTGAAAAAACGGTGTAAGAATCATTTAAAGTCATCAATCAGATACAGAGTAAAACTGATCAGCCTCTTGATCTTCAGCTTTTTCTTCTTCACTAGAAATAATTCATATCCCTAGGCACAATGGGATTAGGATGTTTGAGTGATTTGTCTTTGATTGATGCAGACGCGATGGGCCAAAAGGCCTTTTTCTGTGCTGTCGACCTCTATAACTTCTAGAGACAGGAAGAAAGAAAAATAATATCATACTTTTGAAGTGGGTATTTTTAACACTCTAACCTCAATTATTTAACTATGCTCCAGTTTCTTGAGGCTCCACATGGAATTTATTCCTTACTGACCATAGTCTAACTTTGAAAAAAGGTGACCAAAACAAAAAACCATAGCAGATTCTGATGGACCTGAAGTGATTTTCATTTTAATATGATAGAAGTTTTATATATATATTGGATACTTCTAAATGCTCTGGGTGCCTTCCCTAACTCTGCCTCTCTACTTTCCTTTCCTCCTTTCAAATGCTCCATTGAAGCTACTTCTTTGGCCAAGGTTTTGGTCATCTGCCCTAATATCGCATTATGTGGCTAGGTTTCAAACTATGCCTCATAATACTTCCTGTGCAGGCCTTTGGGGTGTTCTACTGCATTAGACATGTTCTATAATTGCAGGTTGTGACTTTAAAAGCAGCTTCAGCGAGCAATTCACAGGGCCTGCTAATTTGGTATTTCATCATAACCTTGTGAGCTTTCCTAACCAAATAATGCATTCCTTGCAGAATGGGATGTTTCTATTTGTAAAGTCATATCAGATCATTGTCAAAAAAATATGAGCTGGTAGATGTGCTAATTGGTTCAAAGCATTTTGACAGTATAGACAAAGATTGCTGGCTTTTAACGTGTATTTCAACCTTTAAATAACTATTTGGATAAAAGAAAAATGCCTGACACTACTTTTTGTCTAACAAAGTACAAGAAAATCAAGCTTGTAATAGAATGACCTTGAACTCTAACCCTTCTGTTTGATAGCTCATGAGGTGGAAGCACTTCGAGTGAGTTGATAATAAGCAGACTGCAGTCACATGTCACACCAGGGTTTATTCCCCACGGAATAACATTTGTCAAAGGAGGAAGAGGACTGGCAGTAGACTTTCAGCTTCCAGTAGTGCCAGCCTCAGAATGCAGGTTAGCTTCAGGTGTCCTTGCATATGCACAGCTCAACATCTGATTGTCTAATTGCCAGGAACATATACTACTACATATTATTCATTCAAGAGATGTGGCATTTGCTGGCGAGGCTAACATTCATTGCCCATCCCTAATTGCCATTGAGAAGGTGATAAACAAAGAACAAAGAACAAAACAGCACGGGAAACAGGCCCTTCGGCCCAACGAGCCTGCGCTGCCATTCTGATGTTTCTACGTCTACCCGCAATCCCTGTCCATGTTTATAGATCTATGGATTAAAAAAACAAATTTGAGACAATTTAGGGAGAATTTGTTTTGCCAATTAGCCTAAGAGCACATCTTTGGGATGTAGAAGGAAACCGGAGCACCCGGAGAAAACCCACGCAAGCACGGGGAGAATGCTCAAACTCCCACAGACACAGGCCCAAATCCATGTATCTGCACAGCACAGCGATAGTCACTGAGCTGTCGTGTTGCCTATCAAATGGTCCAGGTCAAGCGTACACTAACGACATGAAGCACTAGGATAATCTTGAAAAAAAAATCCAAGAGCAGTCCTCTCAAGACCCATCGCATGTATGCCCCTTGTTAGACAACAAGGTGGACCAAAGCACCTGTAGGATAAAAACAAGTACATCAATATCATCATCTATTTACCACTTCCCAGGCACTCTCAAGGCTCATGATCCCTATTTTAAATCAGTTTTCTATACCCTTCCATTCCCATTCTGTTCATGTGCCCATCTAAGTATTTCTTAAATAACTCCAGAGTACTATCTATACCCCTCATAATCTTGTACACCTCTATTAGATCTCCTCTGAGTCTACGACTTTCTAAGGAAAACAGTCCCAATTTGCCTAACCTCTCCTCGTAACTCAGACCTTCCATACCAGGCAGCATCCTGGTAAACCTTCCTCTGCGCTCTCTCCAGAGTCTCCACGTCCTTCCGGTAGTAAGGCGACCAGAACTGGACGCAGTATTCCAAATGAGGTCTAACCAACGTTTTATACAACTGCAACATTAACGGCCAGCTCTTGTACTCTATACCCCTTCCTATAAAGGCTAACATACTATATGCTTTCTTTACAACCTTCTCCACTTGCTCTGCCACCTTCAGAGACTTGTCCACCTGCACCCCCAGGTCCCTCTGCATTTCTATACTCTTAATAGGTCTACCTTGTATCATATACCTCCCCCCTACATTCTTTCTCCCAAAATGCATCACCTCATATTTATCAGGATTGAATTCCATCTGCCATCTGTCTTCCCAAGCTACCAGCCTATCTATGTCCTGATGCATCGCCTGACAATGCTCCTCACTATCCGCAAGTCCAGCCATCTTTGTATCGTCTGCAAACTTGCTGATCACTCCACTTACTCTCTCTTCCAAGTCATTTATATATATTACAAATAGAAGAGGTCCCAGTACCAAGCCCTGCGGCACACCACTAGTGACCGACCTCCAGCTAGAGAAACACCCTTCCACTATTACTCTCTGTCTCCTATTACCAAGCCAGTTACTTATCCATCTGGCTACCTGTCCTTGTATCCCATTAGCCTTGACCTTCTCAACTAACCTCCCATGAGGGACTTTGTCAAACGCCTTACTGAAATCCATATCTGAAGCTCGCCCTTTGTCCACCGTTTTCATCACCTCCTCAAAAAATTCTACCAGATTTGTAAGGCACGACCTCCCCTTAACAAATCCATGCTGCGTATCCCTAATCAGATCGCCTATACATCCTATCTCTAAGAATCCCCTCCAACAGCTTCCCTACCACTGACGTTAAACTCACCGGCCTATAATTCCCAGGGTTATCCCTACTACCCTTTTTAAACAACGGTACAACATTAGCTATTTTCCAGTCCGCTGGGACCTCACCTGTGTCCAAGGAAGAGACAAAGATTTGCGTCAGAGGCCCAGCAATTTCACCTCGCACCTCCCTAAGCAGCCTGGGATAAATGTTATTAGGCCCTGGAGATTTATCAGTTTTAATGCTACCTAGAAGCTCTAACACTTCCTCCCTCGGTATGGATATTTCCCTCAACTGGTCCACAGTTCCCTCAGAGACAGGAGCTGTCAACAAGCCCCTGTCCTTCGTGAATACCGACTCAAAATATTCATTCAGGATCTCCGCCATTCCCTTGGGTTCTAAGCACAGTTCCCCTCCTCTGTCCCTAAGAGGTCCCATTTTTCCTCTAACCACCCTTTTATTCCTAACATAGGAGTAAAAAGCCTTTGGATTTTCCTTAATCCTATCCACCAAAATCATTTCATGCCCCCTTTTTGCCCTTCTAACTCCCCGTTTCAGCTCCCTCCTACTCTTTCTATATTCCTCCAACACTGTCTCCATTCCCAGCTGCTTTATCCTCTCATACGCCTCTCTTTTCTTCCTAACCAAGTCCTCAATATCCCTAATAATCCACGGCTCTCTAATCCTACCTTTCCCATCTTTCCTCTCAGCTGGCACATATTTGTCTAGCAACATTTTCGGTATTCCCTTGAAAGAGTCCCACATGCCTAGCGTGGACTTACCCTCGAATCGTTCCCAATCAGTTTCCGTAAGTTCCTGCCTAATCCGACCATAGTCAGCCTTCCCCCAATTCAGCACCCTGCCTCTAAGGCAACAAGCATCTTTTTCCATCTGTATCCTAAAGTAGACAGAATTGTGGTCACTGTTAGCCACATGTTCCCCTACTACAACATCAACCACCTGCCCTGGCTCATTACTCAGAACTAAATCCAATATAGCCCCTTCTCTAGTCGGGATAGCCACATACTGCTCCAACGATCCTTTCAGTACACATTTTACGAATTCCTGCCCGTCCAAACCCCCAGCTCTAGGTACTTTCCAATCCATCCTAAGGAGATTAAAATCTCCCACTATAATGACTCTGTTCTTTCTGCACCAAGATGTCTTTACATATGCCTTCTTCAACTACCCGCGGGCTGTTGCGTGGCCTATAATACACCCCTAGCATAGTAATCTCCCCCTTTCTATTCCTCAACTCCATCCACAGCGACTCCACTCCTAACTCCTCTGTATTGTCCTCCCTCTGCACCGCCGTGATGCTCTCCTTAACTAACAACACTACTCCTCCACCTCTTCTGGACCTTCCTCTGTCACGCCTGAAACACTTATACCCAGGAATGTTCAGTTGCCACTGCTCCCCTTCCTTTAACCACGTGTCTGTCACTGCAACCACATCCAAGTTCCTCACAAACATTAAGGCCCTAAGTTCATCCGTTTTTCCTGTTACGCTCCTCGCATTGAAAGAGACACAGACCTCCAAGCCCACTCGGAACCCCCTTCTCCCTGGTGTATTTCTTCTCACCCAAGCTTACTCTATCTCCCATCTCGCTCTCTACCGAGCTATCGGTCTCAGCCTCTACCCCGCTCCATATTAGTTTAAATCCTGCCGAAACACTCGAGCTAACCTCCCAGCTAAGACATTCACGCCCTTTCCATTCAAGTGTTCCCCATCCCTTCTATACAGGTGCCCTTCTTTCACAAAGACTCCCCAGTTATCCACAAATATGAAACCCTCTGCCCTACACCAGTCTTTCAGTCACGCATTCAGCTATAGGATCTCATTTCTCCTGGCTCCGCTATTACCCGGCCCTGGAAGCAGCCCTGAGATTGCCACCCTGGAGGTCCTGCTCTTCAGCCCTCCCCCCCAACTCCCTGAACTGTCTTCGTATATCCTCCCTGCACTTCTTTCCTACATCTTTCTCTCCTACATGAATAATCACATCCGCCTGGGTCCCCAAACCCTTCAAGATGCCCTCTTCCCTGTCAGACACATCTTGCACCCCTGCTCCAGGGAGGCAAACTACCATCCTGGAGTCCCGCCTTGGACCACAGAAGCGTCTATCTATTCCTTTAACCCTCCCACCCCCCACCACTATCTCCCTTCTAGCCCCTTTCCTCCCCTTTGAGGTACTCTGGGTGCCTTAGGTGATGGTGAGTTTCCTTCGTAAACCACAACAGTCTGAGGAGTATGTACACCCACAGTGCTATCAGTGAGGGAATGCCAGGATTTTGACCCAGTGACTGTGAAGGAATATTTCCAAGTCAGCATGGTGAGTGGCTTGGAGGGGAACCTTCAGGTGGTGGTGTTCCCAGGTATCTGTTGCTCTTGTTCCTCTAAATGGTATTGGTCATAGGTTTGGAAGATGCTATCTAAGAAGCCTTGGTGGGTTCCTGGAGTGCATTTTGTTGATGGGATGCACTGCTACTCCTGTGCGTTGGTAACAGAGGAAATGAATGTTTGTGGAAGGCCAATCTAGGAAGTTGCTTTGTCTCGGATAGTGTTAAGCTTCTTTATGTTGTTTGCGATGCATTCATCCAGGCAAATAGGAAATATTCTATCATGTTCCTAACTTATACCTTGCGGATTGTGAACAGTCTTTGTGGAGTCAGGTGATGAGTTACTCATTGTGGGATTCCTAGCTTCTGACCTGTTCTTGTAGTCACAGTACTTATATGACTAATCCAGTTAAACTTCTGGTCAGTCGGAACCCTCAACACATTGGTAATGGAGATTCAGCTGTGGTGATACCATTGAAAGTCAAAGGGCAACGGTTAAATTCTCTCTTGCTGGGGATGGTCATCACTTGACAGTAACATTTGTATGGCACAAATGTTACTTGCCACTTGTCAGCCCAACCCTGGCTATTATCCAGGTCTTGCTGCATTTGGACACAAATTGCTTCATTATCTGAGGAATGGTGCATTGTGCTGAACATTGTGCAATCATCAATGGACATCCCACTTCAGAATTTGTAATGGAAGGAAGGTCATCGATGAAGCAACTGAAGGTAATTGGGCCTAAGATACTACTCTGATGTACTCCTGTAATGGTATATCCAGTTGCATACTGTGATTCCCAAGTCGGTGTGCTTTTGCCTGTGAATGTGTGTGAGAGGGTACCAGTGAATGGACAGTTTCCCTGCTGCAATCTAGCCTTTGTGGAATCACTCCATTCTTCTCCAAAAAAGCAGAATCTGATGAACTGGTATGGCAGCAATAATCTCTCCCTCAATGTCAACAAAATGAAGGAGTTTGTCATCGAATTCAGGAAGCATAAAGGAGAACATGCCCTTGTCTACATCAATGGGACTGAAGTAGAAAGGGTCAAGAGCTTCAAGTTTTTAGGTGTCCGGATCACCAACAACCTGTCCTGGTCCCCCCATGCTGACATTATTATTAAGAAACCCCACAAATGCCTTTACTTTCTCAGAAGACTAAGGAAATTTAGCATGTCAGCTATGAACTCTCAGCAACTTTTACAAATGCACCATAGAAAACATTCTTATTGGTTGTGTATCATAGCTTGAAATGGCTCCTGCTCTGCCCAGGTCATGACTGTAGCCTAATCCATCATCCAAACCAGCCTCCCATCCATTGACTCTGTCTACACTTCCTGCTGTCTCGGCAAAGCAGCCAGCACAATCAAGGACCCCACGTATCCCGGACATTCTCTCTTCTACCTTCTTCCTTCAGGAAAAAGATACAAAATTCTGAGGTCATGTATCAATCGACTCAACAACAGCTTCTTCCTTGCTGCTGTCAGATTTTTGAATGGACTTACCTTGCATTAAGTTGATCTTTCGCTACACCCTAGCTATGACTGTAACACTACATTCTGCACTCTCTTGTTTTCTTCTCTATGAACACGGTATGCCTTGTTTGTATAGTGTGCAAGAAACAATACTTTTCACTGTATGTTAATACATGTGACATTAATAAATCATATCACATCAAATCAAAATAAGTAAAGGAGGATTTCTACTCCAAATTTTTTGTTCCACATTGTGTATCAATAAAATCAAATGTTACTGACTCAACACTTGGCATAAATAGCCCTGATGAGCTAAGTGGAAGCAAACCTATTAAAATAAATCTTACCATAAACAACAGATCCTAATAGTCTTGGAGCCCCATTTTACATGGATAGCTGGATGGATTGAGCTATAAACTAATACAGACATTGGAGAATTGTTGTGATGTATAAAAAATGTGTTCAGTATTTAAAATTAAGCATTGTCATTAAAGATGGCAGAACCACATCCATAACATCTATCAGCCTATATTTCTGCTTTGCAAAAGTTTCACATGCAGATTTAAAAGGCTTGAAGTCTCCAACTCCCATCTGCCTCATGCGACTGTTAGCTCAGAATCAGTAGCTGTGTTAAGACTCTCATCACTAATTGCCTGACAAGGTTTGATAGGTTTGAACAGCTGAATAAAGTTGTTTGAAGACCTGATTTTGTGTGAAATTAGCAGAGTTTTAAATTGGTAAAATCAGCAGATTAGCATAATGTAATAAAATTATTGGAGTAGTTGAAATAGCCGGCAATATTAATACATTACAGGTGATACCTTTGTAATTTACCTCTATGATGCTGGCAAATAATTAGCACCATTGGTGACTGCCTTTCAAAGCATAACTGGCATAAATGATAATGTAACAGCCAACTAGCCATTGGCTAGACACCACTAAATACCCACGCATTTCTGTTTCTCTGTTGTATAGTTGATATTATCTATTAGCTGTGCTGGTATGAGAAACTTTAACATCGAAATGTTCAAGACTTGGATTCCTCAGTGATGTGATAACTTCCTCCAGTGACGTTAAAAACTATTTCTAACACTCCTCTCTCAAGGGAAATTCAGCTCACGTTATTAGAGACATGGTACAACAATGACAAAATGATATCACATCAGCTACTTTCCAACACTCAATAGTATGATACAAATGTGTTAAAGGCAACATACCATGGGTAGCAGTGTCACAAATATGTGTGGGTTAGGTTGATTGGCCATGCTAAAATTGCCCCTTAGTGTCCTGAGTTGCATAGGTTAGAGGGATTAGTGGGTAAAAATATGTAGGAATAGGGGGATAGGCCCTGGGTGGGTTTGTGGTCACTGCAGAGTTGATGGGCCAAAGGGCCTCTTTCTGCACTGTAGGGTTCTGTGATTCTATAATCTTCATGCAGGAAATTACTTAATCATATGACTGTTGTCTGGTTAGTTGGATAAACAAAGATATTTTTTTGGAGTGTGCTGTGTGCTGCATTTAGATTTCCAATAACCGAAGATAGGCAAGTCTTTTTTTCACTTTTGTGCTACTTATTCAGTATAATTAGTGGTCTTTTGTCACTGGCTGCTGTCAGACAGTTTAATGCAAACACAGGGTAAATGACCAGTGACTATTTTGTGCAACTTGCAGTAAGCAGCTTCATACAATGACCTATGCCAAAAGGATCCTGTGTGAGTTTCTCCACAGCAATAAATAACTGCATGCCAGCTTTCTTTGCCACTGTTCCTGCTTGAGAGTAGATCTTCAGGGCTCTTTTAACAGACAGCATTTTGATTTGATTTGATTTAATTTGATTTCTTATTGTCACCATTATTAGTAAACAGTGAAAAGTATTATTTCTTGTGCGTTATACAGATAAGACATACTGTTCATAGAGAAGGAAAGGAGAGTGCAGAATGTACTGTAACAGTTATAGCTAAGGTGTAGAGAAAAATCAACTTAATACAAGGTAGGTCCATTCAAAATCTGACAGCAGCAGGGAAGTGGTTGGTAAGTGACCTCAGAGTTTTGAATCTTTTTCTTGAAGGTGGAAGAGAGAATGTCCAGTGTGTGTGAAGCATACTTGATTGTGGTGGCTGCTTTTCCAAGGCAGCAGGAAATATAGACAGTGTCAATGGGTGAGAGGCTGGTTTGAATGTTGGAATGGGTTTCATTCATGATCCTTTCTATTTTCTTGTGGTCTCGGGCAGAGCAGAAGCCATACCAAGCTCCTTAGAATACTTTCTATGGTGCATCTGTAAAAGTTGGTGAGACATGTCAAATTTCCTTATTCTTCGTTTGGATCGACAAAGCAGTCCGCTTGATTGGTATCACATTCACAAACATCCATTTCCATCACTGATGCTCAGTAGCAGCAGTATGTACAATGTCCAAGATGCACTGCAGCAATTCACCAAAGATTCTTAGATAGGACCTTCCAAACCAATGACCACTTCCACTTAGAAGGACAAGGGCACAGATAGATGGGAGTACTACCACCTGCAAGTTCCCTTCCAAGCCACTTATCATTCTGACTTGAATATATGTCGCTGTTCCTTCATAGTTGCTGAGTGAAAATTCTGAAATTCCCTCTCTAACGGCATTGTGGGTCAACCCACAGCACATGAAGTGCAGCAATTCAAGAAGGTAGCTCACCGCCACCTTCTCAAGTGCAATGAAGGATGGGCAATAAATGCTGGCTAGCTAGCAACATCCATGTCCCACAATTTAAAAAAAACACAATGTGTCTGTCTGCATCCCTACTTCTGCATAAGCAACCAGTCCTGAGACAATTGAGACACAACCAACTAGACTAGGATCACTGGCTCCTGACGGACTATTGGACAAATTCTGACCCTCTGTCTGTTGGTGTATTGACCAATAAGCAAGGTGACAGTTGTGAAGATTTATAGTCATTTAGAAAGAAATGAATTGATTAGGGATAGTCAGCATGGATTTGTGAAGGGAAGGTCATGCCTCACAAACCTTATTGAGTTTTTTGAAAAGGTGACTAAAGAGGTGGATAAGGGAAAGGTAGTTGATGCGGTGTACATGGATTTTAGCAAGGTGTTTGATAAGGTTCCCCATGGAAGACTACTGCAGAAATTGCAGATGCGTGGGATTGAGGGAGATTTAGCAATTTGGATTAGGAATTGGCAATCTAATAGAAGACAGAGGGTGGTGGTTGATGGGATATATTCAACCTGGAGTTCAGTTACAAGTGGTGTACCTCAGGGATCTGTTTTGGGGCCACTGTTGTTTGTTGTTTTTATAAATGACCTGGATGAGGGTGTAGAGGGATGGGTTAGTAAATTTGCTGACGACACCAAAGTCAGAGGAGTTGTAGGCAGTGAGGATGGATGTTACAGTTTGCAGAGGGACATGGATAAGTTGCAGAGCTGGGCTGAGAAGTGGCAAATGGAGTTTAATGTGGAAAAGCGTGAGGTGATTCACTTTGGTAGGAATAATATGTGTGCAGAATATAGGGCTAATGGTAGGACTCTTAGTAGTGTAGATGAGCAGAGAGATCTTGGTGTACAGGTACATAGATCTCTGAAAGTTGGTACTCAAGTTGATAAGGTTGTTAAGAAGGCGTATAGTGTGTTAGCATTTATTGGTAGAGGGATTGAATTTCGGAGCCGAGATGTTATGTTGCAACTGTACAAAACTCTGGTGCGGCCGCACTTGGAGTATTGTGTACAGTTTTGGTCGCCACATTATAAGGAAGATGTGGAGGCATTGGAAAGGGTGCAGAGGAGGTTTACCAGGATGTTGCCTGGTATGATGGGTAGGTCTTATGAGGAAAGGCTAAGGGACCTGAAGTTATTTTCATTAGAGAGAAGAAGGCTAAGAAGTGACTTAATTGAGACATATAAGATAATCAGAGGGTTAGATAGGGTGGATAGTGAGAGCCTTCTTCCTCGAATGGAGATGGATAGCACGAGGGGACATAACTTTAAATTAAGGGGTGGTAGTTATAGGACAGATGCTAGAGGTGAGTTATTTATTCAGAGGGTAGTAAGGGCGTGGAATGCCCTGCCTGCAGCAGTTGTGGACTCGTCAAGTTTAAGAGCGTTCAAATGGGCAGTGGATAGGCATATGGATAGCATTGGAATAGTTTAGGATAGCAGGTCATAAAATTGGTTACATTGGTCGGTGCAACATCGAGGGCTGAAAGGCCTGTACTGCACTGTAATGTTCTATGTTCTATGTTCTATTACAGGGACTGCACTGTAGGTAAATCCTCTAGATGAGCATGGGTGATGGAAGTAGATATTTCATACAGTGCTTGTTTGTTCTTTCTTTCTGAAACGAACTACTTTAATGTTATTAAATAAATCTTTCACAAACTACCTACCAAATCTTTTCTATCTAACTTTTTTTAAGCTTTGATTTACCTACACTTTCACACACATTATGAATTACTACTTGTAGATTTCTGTTTGTTCATCCATAGACTTCAGTATCTTTCACATATACATTAACCTACACCCATTTCTACTTTATCACCACAAGTGCAACTCTCCCATTGTTGCTAAAATTTCAAACTGTTTACCCTACACTCAGCTGGATGAGTAGAAATTAGTTAAGTAAAATTAATTTCCTCAATTAAATATTGGGAAAACTGAAGTCATTGTTTTTGATCTCTGCTGCAAACTTTTGATTTATTAGTATCATAAGGAGGCTTACATTAACATTGCAATAAAGTTACTGTGAAAATCCTCTAGTTGCCACACTCTAGCGCCTGTTTGGGTACACTGAGGGAGAATTTAGCATGGCAAATGCACCTAACCAGCACACCTTCAATTTGCTTCAACTCCTGACTTCATCCCTCTCCCTGGCAACAGCCTGAGAGTAAACAGTCTATTTGCAACCTTTGATTCTAAGTTGAGTTTCAGATATTTGCGTCATTTCTAAAACCATCTTTTCCCTCCTTTGCAATATCATTCAACTTCCCCCTGCACAGTTTCAGCCCAGCTGCTGTTAAAATCCTGCTCCATGACTTAGTCGCCTCTGGAATTGACTGTTCCAATGTACTTCTGGCTGGTCTCCCACATTCTGCACACTTGAGGTCATCCAAAACTCTGCTGTCTATGTCTTCAAACTCGCAGTAAATCCCGTCTCCTATTATCCTGTGCTCATTGACCTAGACTGGCTCCCAGTCACAAAAGTCTTAATTTTAAAATTCTCATTCTTGATTTCAAATCACTCCATGGCTTATCCCCTTCCTATTTCTGTATTCCCTTTCAGTCCTGATCCTTCGGGATATCTAATTCTGGCCTCTCTAATCTAAATTGCTCCACCAGTGACCACCTGGAGCTCTTCATCTCTCTATTCACTTTCCTCCTTTAAATCACTTCTTAAAACCTATCTCCTATTAGGTTATCTAACCTAATATCTTCTTCTTGTGTGGGTTAGTGCCATGCTTAGTTTCTGCTCAGTGCTCTGTAAAATCCCTTGAGACACTTTTATCCTTATACAATATTACTTCCCGTTTAAGCTGCATTTCCTTCCTGATCCAAGTTAACCTGAGCCAAATTTACAGCAATTAAAAGAAAACTGTGGTAATACAGAAAGGTCAAGTCCAACAAAGGAAATCCCAAGAAAGGAGCAAGACTCAGGTTTTATGTCATTGAAGAAGAATTAACTTTGGGAGGTTTAAAAAAATGGACATATTATCAACAGTACATGAACAATTTTTGAGGCAAGTTTAATACTGTAAATGACAATACACCAAATATAGAGTACTGGCTATTAAGACAACAGATGATTTTGAGGCCCAGTGACAGCATCTTTCAGGATTCAAGTCTCACTTCAGGATGATGGCCAGGGAAGGTGCACTCATAGTGTGGCCAAACAGGTCAACTTGTTTACATCAACTTGTAAATCTTCCAAAGTGCCTGATGGCAGGCATTAGAAACGGGACAGTTTTGCGGTCAGCCATACTGCAGAAGGCAATGACAAACGACTGCACTATGATGCACAACATAATTATGGACCGACCCAATAGAAGTCCATGGCCGCCAACACCTTTTTAGGGTATGGTACCTGATGGAGGAATGGGATTAAGATGACACCTAAGGCATTTTAAAATATGTCATTTTAATCTTGGTTGTTCTCATTCTCAACTCTCAATTACGAGTTGTTTTAAACTGCATTCTTACATCCCCTGTTTATTCAGTTGTCAATAGATGACAGGGTGTTATACAAAAATTACATTTGAGCCGATCAGGTCAAAATCACCTCTGTGTATGATATCTTTCAGTTGTGCAGTTTTGAGGTTTACCAATGAGGTGACACAGTAACTTCACTGCAGTGTTAATGTAAGACTACTTGTGACACTAATAAATAAAAACTTTAAACTATTAACTTTATCAAAATTCAAGAAAATAGTGCCGTATATTATTTGCTTAGCAACTTGCTCACATACACAGAGAGAGACAGAAAAGGAAGTATGAGCAAACTGCAAGTGCATTTTAATATCTGGAGAGAAGCACAATGGAATTTTCCAGCAAACGGAGAGGATTTTCCTTCCAAAAAGGGAGGTTTAAATGAATATTACAGATGACAATAGCAATCTCATGTGAAGTAAATATATGGTCCAATCTTACGTAAGGGAGTGGGATGTTGGTGGATGGCTTGTAATGTTTATTTATTAATTACAATTAAGGCTTATATTAACAGTGCAATGAAATTACTGTGAAATTCCCCTAATTGCCACATTCCAGCACCTGTTCGGATCAATGCACCTAACCAGCACGTCTTTCAGAACGTGGGAGGAAAGTCTACACAATCATGGGGAGAGTATGCAAACTCCACACAAACAGTGACCCAAGCCGGGAATCAAACCCAGATCCCTGGCATTGTGAAGCAACAGTGCTAACCACTGTGCTATCATGCCCCTACTGTAGCTCTAGCAGTGAAATACCTGAGGCTCCCCATCAGATAAAACTCAGTTCCTATCCCAACCTTAACTGTGATTCAAAACCAGTTGCCATGGATGAATTTATTCCATCAATTCTTGACTATGATTACCTGACCAAACTCGTTAAATGCTTTTGTAACTGCTAATTAAGGGTGAGTTAATTATTGGGGAGTTAAATTTTTTTTCATTCCCTTTTCTATTTCCAGCTGGTGATAACATCAAAGTCCACATAGATTATGTTTGCTGGCTACCCCTGCATTGTTCTGGCAATCCCAGTGTAAGAGCAATGCCCTCTGCCAAATTCCAGGCCCGTTTAGTCACATTCCTGGCAAATGGAGCTCATCTCAGTCACTCCACTACCAGCATTTATGGGGAAATCTTCCTGAGCTTGCTTTTGAGTCTAGATATCCGGAGATCAGAAATTGAGGTAACTTCAATACTTGTGCCTGAGAGCTCTGAAAGCCACTCTTATACACTGCTAGTGTGTATTTGATTGCAATAAGATGCATTATCTTAGCTTTTCAAAGGGACGTATTGGCCTGAAAATCTAACATAACAATTTCTGAGGCTGATGCATTATCTACATTAGAATAATCTTATCACATATTTGCAACCAATTCCAGTGTGGGACAAACATTTCCTAACCATTAATGACAAGTAATAGCATAAAGCAATAATCCAAACACTAATTAATTAAAGACAAATTATTCAGGAGTAGATCTCACTGGAACGAATATAGTCTCTTTCAATTTCTTTGGGATCTTAAATTAACCACGTGCAACAAAGCGATAGAAGGGAATTCCTTGTACTGAGATATAAAATTAGATACAGTCTTAATATGTAATCTGCTGTGATATTTTAACTATGTTGTTCTTTACAATCGTACACTGTTTCATGCCCATAGGTGGGGGATGTTTTGTATTGCGTATGTGGATGTCAGGTAAAATATAAACTATCTGTTAGACTCTTGATCCCTTTTATCTTCCCAATTCTAACTCAATCCCACCACGCTGCCCTCAATCTCCTAACCTGAAGGCACGGACTCCCTTCCAAGATATTAATCATCCTTCAAAACCTCTCTACCTGCCTGACAGGTAGAAACCAGAACAATGAATGATTTCATTAGGAATTTGGATGGACAGCTGATAGAAATAAATCTACAGGGACAAGGGAATAGGGTGGTAGAAGGTATTGAATGGATTCTTCTACAAAGATCTGAGATGGATTTATGAGTGAAATAGTTCCATCGTATGCCATGCCTTTAGGTGGAAATTAGTCATAATGTGAACGTGCTTTTGATTGCAGTGAACACCAGAGCAGAACTAAGTCCTGTCTGAAGTGTACACATGCACACTGAAGCAGTGCTTGTGCACAGTAACAAAGAGCTTCGTTCCCCTCTCCTGCTGATACTACAGTTGGCCTCAGATCCTGTCTCTGCTACCATCACAACAGAGATCAATTCATTAAACGTCAGAGATTACAGCTCAGCCACTCATTGGAAGTGATGCTTCAACATTAGTGGTGTATCTCCAAAGACAAGTGATCACTAAGTAGATTTTGGAAGAAAATAACTATTTACAAGGAGTGATGTACAGGCTACCATATTCCATGACTCCAGATTCCCAACAGAGGGAAAAACCTGTGCTCAGCTGCAGGATTCACAGTTGGCCAAATGGGTTACATGCCCTTCTAAGAACTCACCCCTTAAAGGGCATGCTACCACACCTTTTCCCTCTTTAACTTCCTATAAGCACATCCCCATAACAATATAAGAATTTGCAATATTATACCCAAATGGATCTCAAACACAGTGCTTCATAAGATAAGTCAGTCTGAAAACTTCCTGGTCTCTTGGAAGCATAGTATTTCATTAGCAGGTGTTCCAGCAGTAGAATTAACTTTGGCTTGAACCTCAATCAGTTGACCCTTGACTTGCGAAGGTGCTTCTGTGTAGATAACTGATCCAGTTTCCACTGGAACATCACTTGATTCTTCCTTAGGGTAGCTTGTTGCTGCATTGCTTTCATCCTGAGCAATATCACTGACAGGCATATCATGGATACACAGCCTCACTTGTTCTGTGTATGATTCTCTCCTTCACAAATGGTTTAATGATCCTTTTTCCTTGGACCAGAATTTCACACGACATTGGGTTTATTTGGCCACAACTTTTCCATGGATCCAACTTGGACCAGCACCAGAATTCTTGACCAATATCAATTTATAGAGTCAGCAGATAAAGGGGCAGCACTCTGAAAGCTTGTGCTACCAAATAAACCTAAAAATAAACCTGTTGGACTTTAACCTGACGTTGTGAGACTACTTACTGTGCCTAATCCAGTTCAATGCCAGCGACTCCACATCAAAGTCATAGAGTTCCACCTCAAATATCTGCTCCTGTTTTGTTGGATCTTGATGCTTCTTTTTACATTCTGTTTTGTCTCTATCCTCCCTGCTAAATTAGAGAATATGAGACCCAATCTTGTTCTAATATGTTTGTTCATTAGCAACTCGGTGAATGTGGTGATATGAGTTCCACCTCAAATATCTGCTCCTGTTTTGTTGGATCTTGATGCTTCTTTTTACATTCTGTTTTGTCTCTATCCTCCCTGCTAAATTAGAGAATATGAGACCCAATCTTGTTCTAATATGTTTGTTCATTAGCAACTCGCACCTGTGGTGATATGAGGTGTTGTTTGATCAGGAAATGGGCTAGTTTAGTTTGTAGAGAGGCTGACGACTGTTTCATGGCAGTTTTGAATGTTTGGATGACTCTCAGCCTGTCCATTGGAAGCAGGGTGGTAGTAGGGTGCTGTTTGAAAATGTTAAACACTATTTGTTCTCATCAAATGCTGGATATTCCACTAGTGAAAGCAAAACTGTAATCAGATACTAGTACCTCGAGCAATCCGTTCGTGGTGAAAATCTGTTGCAATTTCTCGACTATTGCTGAAGAGATTGTGGTCTTCATCTCATGTGTGTCCAACCATCTACAATGAGAAGGAACTTGGAACCAATGAGTGACTGCACAAAGTTGACATATGGTCGAACCGGCCAGTCCCAAGGGTGCAATAAAGCCTCAGGTGACAATTATCTTGCTGTATTTAACATTGGTCACACTGTTTGACCAGATTCTCAATGTCGGTATCTATCCCGGGTCACCAGGCATATCTTTGTACAAACATTTTTTATCTTTGCCATCTCAGGATGTAATTCTCATAACAACAATTTTCTAGCTGGAATGGGAATGACCACACCTGCTCCCCATAGTAATAAAGTGTTCATAACATAATTCGTCCTTTCGTATCTGGAAGTGGCTGGATTGCTCAGATGTATCAGCATAATCCCAGCCATGGAGGGCCATGTGTTTGACTAGAGATAATATGGATATTTGTGGGTCCAAAACTTGATTTGTCACACCGACAAGGCAATGTATCGAGGAAGTGTAGGGCAAGAACAATTTCCTGTGGCATCAGTAAGGTGGTATGCTTTCAGATCAGGGAGAGAGGTTCAAAGTGTCCTCTTGAGATGTATGCATGAACTATGTTGAAGTATATACCCATTGGCTGCTGTTGGACCTGCACTGAAGCTATGGGAGGAATGGGCTTCCTTAAGTAGGGCTAATAGAGATTTGTGCTCAGTGACTACTATGAAAAGCTATCCATAAACGTCCTGATGGAATCTTTTTGCCCTGAAAATGATGACTCATCCCTCTTTCTTAATATGTAAATCATCTTCATCAGGATCAGAAAGAGCCCTTGAGGCGTAAGCGATAGGCTTTTTGCACTAGCTTCTATCTTTGTGAAAAACCATTCCAATTTCATACAGAGACACATCATTGCTAAGGATTATCCTGTTTGAAAGGTCAAAATGGTTTGAGTGACTGGATGACTGCAATGCCAGTTTAACCTGTTTAAAGACTTATTTCTGACACTCTTTCTAATACCACCTCTGGTGCTTCTTGAGAAATGTACATAGAAGTGCCAACATTGTGGGAAGATTAGGAATAACACACCCATAATAGTTCAGTGTGCCTAAAAAGCGATTTCAATTCTAACATGTTTCTGCAGGCCAGTGCTTCCTTAATTGCTTTTAGCTTTTCTTCCATACAGTGCAGCCCATTTGTATCTACTCCGAATCCTAAGTATGCTATCTCCTCAGTTTGAACATACATTTCTCCTATTTTAGCCTCATTTTAGCCAGTTTAAATCTTTTTTAAACCTCTGTATGATTTGCCAGATGCTCTTCTTCAGATGCTCCTGTAATTAGCACATCATCTGGCATAGATACCCACTTTCGGTAAGTCCTGTAGTAAGCTTTCCATCATGCACTGAAAAATTACATGTACCAATGAGAGTCTGAAAGGGAGCCGGATATACTGGTTTAGGTATTTGTGGGTATTTATTGCAACAAATTCTCTAGATATCTCATCGAATTCTAATTGTTGTTATGCATGGCTCATACCAAAAGTGATATAAATTAAACCTCCCACTAACTTGGCATCCAAATCTTGATTTCTTGGTAATGGGCATCAATCCATTCTTGTGTTTGATTGATGGTTAATTTGCTAGTCCACACATATCCTCATGGCTCTTTCTAGCTTGATGTAAAGATGCCGGCGTTGGATTGGAGTGGTAAGAACTCAGTAAGAATTTAGCAACACCAATTATTAATCCAACCGATTTATTTGATAGTAAAAAAGCGAGCTTTCAAAGCTCGCTTTTTTACTATCAAATAAATCGGTTGGATTAATAATTGGTGTTGCTAAATTCTTACTGAACTCTTTCTAGCTTAACCAGTGGCATAAAGAGAGCTCACTCCAAAAATTGTACAAGATTAATGATGCCTAATCTTCCAGTCTTTTGAGCTCATAGAATCATAGAAGACAGCACAAAGGAGGTCCTTCAGCCCATCAAGACTGCACTGACACATGTGAAACACCTGACCTCCCACTCATCCCATTTACCAACACTTGGCCCATAGCCTTCAATGTTACATTGTGCCAAGTGCTCATTCAGATAAATTTTTCAAGGATGGGAGGAAACTTGCCTCTACCATCCTCCCAGACAGTGCATTCTAGACCGTCACCAGCCTCTTGGTAGAAAAGGTTTTCCTGACATCCTCCGTAACCTCCTGCCCATCATTTTGAATTTGTTTCCCCTCATGACTGACCCTTCAACTCAAAGGAACAGGTAGAGTTCAGACTCCACCTTACCATGTAAGGCATAGGGTAGAAGTCAGGCTTTATGGAACTTGCGCATGGCCTCAGGATCCATGTCAAATTTTATTTCTAGGCCCTGTATCTTGCCTAACTCATCATGACACACCTCTTGATTTTTTTAAGACCATTTGGAAGTTTTCATTATTGATCTTGAAGATTTTCAACCAATTTAATCTAATTTGATAAAGCCACTCTCAGCTCAAATTGGGCCCTTGGCCTTTTATTAATATTAGAGGCAATTGGGCTGACTGATGCCAGTAGATTACGGGCATTAGTGCTTTTCCTAGAATCCTTAAAGCTTTCTCAGTATATGTTGCTAGCCTGGCTATCGTGCTTCTTAATTGTAAAGACTGAATATTTTTTGTAAATAGTGAAACATTTTTTTCGCCTATAACTGTAATGGAGATACCAGTATCCACCTCCATTCTGCGTGGCTCATCATAACAACCACAATTGGCATCATCTTGTCCCCACCGTAATGTTGTTTACCGTGTCTAGTTCAGAGTTGTTTTCAAGGTTATTCTCAACATTGTGTACTAGAATCGGAATTTATTTTGGTGCCTTTTCCCCCCCCCCCCCCCCCCCCCCACCACCACCATAAGCTCTGCATTTGCTCTGAACGTAACCCCTCCCATTGCAGACATAACATGTAGATTCCCTGAACTTATATCTCTCCTGGCAGTGACCTCCGCCACACCAGTGGTAATTTCATATCTCCTTGTCTGTGGACCAAATTCCCGATATCTCTGAGCTGTTTTTTGCTGTGAGCCTCTTCGCTCATTATTTCCTGCAACCTCCTCACTGGCAGCTTCCCGCCAAACTTGGTGGACGTCCTTGCACACCCTGCCACTCCATCGTTACAGTACAGAAGATGGCCATTCAGCCCAACGATTCTGCATTGACAACAATCCCACCCAGGCCCTATCCATGTAACCCCACACATTTATCCTGCTAATTCCCCTGACGCTAACGGGCAATTTGGCATGGTCAATCCACCTGACCTTCATATTTTTAGAGTATGGGAGGATACCAGATCACTTGGGGGGTAGGATCTGGGGGGGAGGGGAGCAAGGGGAGTGACATGGAACGGCAGAATGTGCAAGGAGATCTACCAAGTTTGGCAAGAAGCTGCAGATAATCAAGGCACCAGGGAGTATGATGCAGGAAAAGATAGCTGAGAGATAAGAAATTTGGTCCACAGACACAGGGTGGATGTGCAAACTCCACGCAGACAGTAACCCAAGGCCAGAATTGAGTTTGTGTCCTGGTGCTGTGAAGCAACCGTGCTAACTATTGTGCCAACGTGCCACCCAGTCAGACTTCTTATTGGAACCCTACAGTTTGTTAATAGGATTGTCAACTGCTTCTCTTCCCAATTACATTGGGCTTTTAAAAAAAGCGCAAGTGTTTGACCTATCATATCCACTGTTTTGTATATGGATCAAATTGGTCTAGTTTTGCAAAAAGGGGCTGCTGAACAAGTTTGCTTTAAAAAAAAGGCTTCAAGACAAGATATACTATCCCAATTTCTGCAGCAGTAGGAAGACACTGATTGATTGTCATCACCAAATGTAATATCTCCAAAGACGGGTGACTACAAAGTGGATTAACCAGTAATTAATTTATTAGAGGAAAATAACTATTTACAGAGAGTGAGGTAAAGGCTACTGTATTGCACAACTCCAGACCCAGTAAGAAGTCTCACAACAGCACGTTACAATCCAACAAGTTTATTTGGCAGCACAAGCTTTTGGAGCACTGCCCCTTCATCAGGTTACTGGGTGTTCTATTCATAAACAGGACATATAAAGACACAAATTCAATTTACAAAACAATGGTTGGAATGTTAGTCTTTACAGGTGATCAAGTCTTAAAAGTACAGACGATATGATTGGAGAGAAGGTTAAGCATATGTTAAAGAGATGTGTATTGTCTTCAGCCAGGACAGTTAGTGAGATTTTGCAAACCCAGGCAAGTCATGGGGGTTACAGATAGTGTGACATGAACCCAAGATCCCGGTTGAGGCTGTCCTGATGTGTGTGGAACTTGGCTATTAGCTTCTGCTCAGCAACTTTGCACTGTCATGTGTCATGAAGGTGTCCTTGGAGAATGCTTACCCGCAGATCAGAGGCCAAATGCCCATGATTGCTGTTGTCTGGTGATTGTCGAGCAGTGTTCATTCGTCCGTTGTCGTTGCGTCTGCATGGTCTCTCCAATGTACTATGCCGAGGGACATCCTTTCCTGCAATGTATCAGGAAGACAATGTTGGCCGAGTTGCCAAGTGTATGTACCATGTACCTGGTGAACGGTGTTCTCACGTGAGATGATGGCATCTGGGTCGATGATCCATGTCAAACTCCAGACCTCAGCAGAGCGGAAAATCTGTGCTCAGTCGCAGGATTCGTACACCCTACTTCAATAGATCACATGACCCTTTTACACTTTTAAAAGGCATTCACCCCTTTAAAGAGCATTTGAACTAACCCCTGTAAAGGACATATTACCATAATTAGTGAGGACTGAAACAAATTTTTTCTGACTCCCTGGACTTACTTTCTCTGTATATTTCTGATTCTCCCATGAATGACACCTGTCATTTATCAGCTTGCCTTATGAAAGACACCTGCAGACAAATTGCAAATTTCTTTTGTCCTGACTATCATCTTTTTGGGCTATGATACTAAAACAAAAAGTCAACTTTCTTGCTTTTGCGCTGAAAATTTGATGTAATTACAAGTGAGGCTGAGCTTGGGTGTGATACTTGTCAGCTGAGGAGAGTCATTTTTGTGAACCTTGGTTCAGGATTTTACAGTCCTGTGACAGGCTAGTCAGAAGCCCATTGAATTTCAATGAGAGCAGACAGCCCCAGTGGCAAGTAGGCCAGGAAAATCCTGCTCTTAAATTTTTGCTTTTAAAACTTTTGGGTACCCGCTACAAAGGAACATTATGTTATCATCACCATTCTGTGCTCTTTTAGTCAGCATCCACATTCATCAGGTTGAAGGTAATATGAGGCTCGGCTAGAATAGCTGTCATCGTGAGGGCCAGAAATTGTACACCGATGGCATTACCAAAGTTGTTCAACCAGTATTTGTGTAACTTTCCACATATCCACACTTCACCCTCCTGCCTATCACAAATTACAGTTCATTAAACAAAGTATATTATTTACTAATGGCTGATTAAAGCAAGATAATCTAACTGGATTCCTTAATGTTATCAGCAGCAGTAAATTTCTCAGTGTAATATGAATATGACCTGTGGCTAGAGCACAAATGTTTTCTGTTTACACATCTCAGTGCAAGGGGCAGCTTCACCAGGGGCAGTTCTTTCCACAGAGTTTCTAGGCTGTTTAAGTTTTACAATTGAGGAGACATTGCAAGGAACTTCTTTGCAACTGAATTGCTGAGGTGATGAAGAGCCGTTTGTTGCGAGAAGAAGCAATGCAGACAGTGGCCAGAATTCTAGCACCTCACCTGCCACGGAATTGGAGGAGGCAAGGGGCCAACAATGGAAATCTCCGTTAACATCAGGCAGGAATTTCCGGTCTTGCATGAGCGAGGCTGTAAAATCCCATCCAAGTCATCATAACAGAAGATAAGTGTTTGTAAGACAGATTTGGAAATAATATGATAGATCTGGGAAAACAAGAAAATGATTGAGCCAAGAGATTGTGAGCGCTTTGAGTAATTTCAATTTTTGTTGTGCAAATTTGCTGCACGTTTTTTTGCCATTCACTGTGCTTCTTACCAGGCTACGGAACAGTGTGGCCACTGGTCTGACCAGATTATTGAAGACCACTGTATCAGCTACAAGCTGCTGAAGGCCTGCATTCCAGAGGAAAGACAGTTCCCTTTAAAGATTATGTTACTTGTAGTAGGAGCATCTTGAAGGGAAGAATACTAATGCTAGCCAACTACACAATAAACAGGTTTAAGAGAAGTAAATTAGGAGTTGAGCAGGTGAAAAATGGGTTGGATGGACAGGCTTGCTTTGTGTTATGTTGATTAAGAGATTGTTATGATCCCAGCTGATGTTAAAATTGGACAGTCAAGTCCCCTTTCAAATACACAGTCACAAAATTAAACTAACTTAAAGCTATACCCCATTTCTAATACCCACAAATACAAATATAGATTACTTAAAATGACCACTGTTTCCTTACAAGATTTATTAGAAACTTGCTTTTTTTGACAACTATTTGTAAGGAAAAGAAACCTCTAAGAAACAGAAACCTCGAATAGAAAATGATCCAAAGATGTGCAGATTAGATGAATTGGCCATGTTAAATTGCGCTTTAGTGTCTCAAGATGTCTAGGTTAGATGAATTAGACACAGTTGTGGGGAGAGATACTCTGTCAGAGAGTCAGTGCAGATTTGATGGGCTGGGTGGCCTCTTCTGCATTATAAGGACTTTATGATTCTATGCAGTGATATTCAAAAAGTCTTTTGATTGATCTCATTGGTCCCCCTTCACCTGGGAAACAGTTGCAAGTCATGTCAGCACATAAATTTTATACAGCTAATAATTGGCTGCTGAATAATAGCGTTTTAATTACACATATGTTGATGGATTTCCCAAGGCAGCATTATGGAGCTTTATGGAGCTAATTGGGAATTCAGACGTGACTAACTGAATGACTGATTTAAAACAAGTATTAAATGCTGCTGTTGAGTATGTGATCTCAATGTTTTAATTCACATAGCTTATTATGTGTTGTGTAATCTCTTTGTACCTTTGTTTCCATGACTCAGTTGGTAGTATCATCAAGTCAAAAGACCATAGCTTCTTAAAGACTGAAGGAGTGCTGGACAGTAAGAGATGCCGGATAGGATTTTTCAGCCATGCCTGCCCTGAAAATCCCTCATGAGGTCAACAGACTTTTCCATGGTCTGCTCCTCTCCCATAGTGGGTGGAATGGGAAAATTTGCCCCAATTGTTTTGGATGAGACCTGAAACCAAGGTTTGATCTGTCATCTCCAGTGGACATGAATGATCACTTGATGGTATTTCCAAGAGCAGGGAAGTTTTTTCTGCTATTCTGACTGATATTTAATCTTCAAACAACACCTGAAAACAGAATATTTTGTCAAGATCTTCTGGCTCTTTATAGGATCTTGCTGTGTGTAAATTGGCTGCTGTGTTTCCTACAATGTGATTGACTGCAAAGCACTCTGGGTTGTTCTGAAATAATGAAAGACATTATGCAAAAGCAAGTTTTTTTCAATAGTAAAATTTTTGAATGCACATGTAAGACAAAATTGTTTATAAACAGTCTACTTCCTTGACTACTGAACGGTGGCTGGTGTTTATGCAAAGTACAACTACTTTTGTTCTGTGAGTATAAATTGAGGATTTCCTACTTTGACTAATGAATGTGGTTAAAGTGTGTCACAACCATACCTGTGACTAATAAACAACATCTATTGGACATCAGCCAATTCCATCAATGGCAAGACACACAATAAATGAACATTCCGTCTGAATATAGAAAGATCCAGAGCATTCCTTGTAGAACTGCCTTGGTGACTCAGAGCTGAATAAGTGCATTGTCAAACTGTAAGCATTGATTGCAAGAGAAACATCGTGTTCCACGCAAGACTGCACATTTTTGAGCCTTAATGTAGAAATGGTCAAGCCTTTTTCAAAAATGCACAGCCAGCTGAAATTAACTCATGCAAGCATTTAAAAGTTATCTCCAAGGATAGAAATGAGCAAAGTATGTGTGAGCATAGCACAGTGGTTAGCATTGTTGTCTCACAGCACCATGGACCAGCTTCAATTCTAGCCTTGGATGACTGTGTGGAGCTTGCAGATTCTCCCAGTGTCTATGTGAGTTTCTTCTGGGTGCTCTGGTTTCCTCCCACACTGCAAAGATATACAAAATAGGTGGATTGGCCCAATTAAATTGAGTAAGAATCGAGCAACACCAATTTTAAATCCAACCGATTTATTTGATAGTAAATTTGCGAGCTTTCGACACTCTGTGTCTTCGTCAGGCAAATGCAGTGTTCTGTTCTGCAATAGCACACATATCAACACAGACAGTCACAGATTGCTGATTAGAATGCAAATCCTTACATCTAACCTGCTATTCAAGTGTTAAAGTGGCTAACAATGCATGTGAAGGGAATACTGAGCATTGGTTAGAGAATTGTGTATTTTCTCCAGACAGCACAGTGAGGTTTTTTGCTAACCCAGGCAAGTTACAGGGGTTACAGATAGTGTGTCATGAAGCCAAGATCCCTATTAAGACCGTCCTCATGTGTGCAGAACTTGGCTATCAGTCTCTGCTCAGCGACTCTGCGCTGTCGTGTTTCACGAAAGCCTCCTTGAAGAACATTTACCCGCAGGTCGGAGGCCGAATGCCCATGACTGCTGAAGTGTTCGCCCACAGGAAGGGAACTGTTTTGCCTGGTGATTGTTGAGCGATGTTCATTCATCTGCTGTCGTAGTGTCTGCATGGTCTCCCCAATATACCATGCTTCGGGACATCCTTTCTTGCAACGTATTAGGTAGACAACGTTGGCCGAGTTGCAAGAGTATGTACTGTGCACCTGGTGAATGGTATCCTCACGTTTGATGACGTCGTCCATGTCTATGATCCGGCATGTCTTGCAGAGGTTGCTGTGGCAGGGTTGTGTGGTATTGTGGTCACTGTTCTCCTGAAGGTTGGGTATTTTGCTGCGAACAATGATCTGTTTGAGGTTGTGCGGTTGTCTGAAAGCAAGAAGTGGGGGGGTGGGGATGGCCCTAGCGAGATGTTCATCGTCGTCAATGATATGTTGAAGACTCCGGAGAAGATGTCGTAGCTTCTCCGCTCCGGGGAAGTACTGGACAACAAAGGGTACTCTGTCCACCGTGTCCCGTGTTCGTCTTCTGAGGAGGTCAGTGCGGTTTATTGCTGTGGCACGTCAGAACTGACGATTGATGAGTTGAGCGCCATATCCTGTTCTCACGAGGGCATCCTTCAGCGTCTGGAGGTGTCCGTCACGATCCTCCTCATCTGAGCAAATTCTGTGTATACGGAGGGCTTGTCCATAGGGAATGGCTTCTTTAACATGTCTAGGGTGGAAGCTGGAGGAGTGGAGCAATGTGAGGTTGTCTTACTGACAGACTCGGCCAACGTTGTCTACCTAATACGTTGCAAGAAAGGATGTCCCGAAGCATGGTACATTGGGGAGACCAATCAGACACTACGACAGCAGATGAATGAGCATCGCTCAACAATCACCAGGCAAAACAGTTCCCTTCCTGTGGGCGAACACTTCAGCAGTCATGGGCATTCGCCCTCCGACCTGCGGGTAAATGTTCTTCAAGGGGGCTTTCGTGATACACGACAGCGCAGAGCCGCTGAGCAGAGACTGATAGCCAAGCTCCGCACACATGAGGACGGTCTTAACAGGGATCTTGGCTTCATGACACACTATCTGTAACCCCCGTAACTTGCCTGGGTTAGCAAAAAACCTCACTTACTGTGCTGTCTGGAGAAAACACACAATTCTCTAACCAATGCCCAGGATTCCCTTCACACACTTTGTTAGCCACTTTAACACTTGAATAGCAGGTTAGATGTAAGGATTTGCATTCTAATCAGCAATCTGTGACTGTCTGTGTTGATATGTGTGCTATTGCAGAACAGAACACTGCATTTGCCTGACGAAGACACAGAGTGTCGAAAGCTCGCAAATTTACTATCAAATAAATCGGTTGGATTTAAAATTGGTGTTGCTCGATTCTTACTCAATTTAATTGGGCCAATCCACCTATTTTGTATATCTTTGCAGTGTGGGAGGAAACCAGAGCACCCAGAAGAAACTCACATAGACACTGGGAGAATCTGCAAGCTCCACACAGTCATCCAAGGCTAGAATTGAAGCTGGTCCATGGTGCTGTGAGACAACAATGCTAACCACTGTGCTATGCTCACACATACTTTGCTCATTTCTATCCTTGGAGATAAGAGCTCCTGCGTGACCTGGTTTCAACTTCTCTATTCCACTATTTGTCTGACAATGAAAGCTGGAGTCCTGACAGGTGAGAATCAATCACTCTTGAGGCGTGACTGCTGATCACTTTGGCTTTGGATCTGTGGCCCTGATCACCTTGTTAGATGTCAGCCACCAAATCCCGGAAGCACTGAGTCACTGCATTGTTTCAAGATTGCCCTGAGCAGCTCCACCATCTCATCTCCCATCCAGACACCACCACTAATGTGTATGAATTAAGAGCAGGAGTTGGCCACTCGGGCCAGCACAGTACTCCTGCTCCTGTTTCCTCCACAGTCTCTATTTCCTGCAGGAAAACTTGGGGGGGGGTCTTGTTCTGAAAAATTGCAGCTACCTTGAACATGCTGACTGCCTTGCTTCTCTCTGTGAGAAAGGAGATATTTCTGAGACATTGGAAGCACGGTGAGTAAGTCCAAATTAAAAATCAAAGCAGGATCACACGACTGCAAATTCCCAATCCAACTCTGCTTTGGGGAGAATGCTTCCAAAAAAATTCTAATGTCGAATTTGTGCGAAAACTGGAGTAATTCACACTGGGTTTTTTTCAACGTGGGAATTTAGAGAGGAATCTCCCACACTCTGCACAGCCACCAGTGCGAATATCATTAAATTGCAGGGGACGGGGCATTTCGTTGCTGGAGTGACTGAAATCAGTACGCAGAGTGGGCCACTGCACATGTGCTGATCTGTTAGTGCTGAGATTGGTGCATGATCAACAGCCCCACAGTCCCACTCTGGCCTTCTGATTGCTAGCCAGGCCTGCGACCCCCACAGTGCCAGCTCTCTCTCTCCATCTCACCCCCATCCCACCCCAGTGGGTCTGCAGGAAGATCCGTGGGAACAATTAAGTCTACTCTTCTCTTCCCCTACATTTTTAGGTATCCTAACTTTTATTGTTTTTTTAAACCTTGTTTGCCTTTCCCAAATACAGTATATCTCTGGAATGAATTCTAATAGGATTACTCAGGGTGGGTTCAAAAAGAATGCTCCCAACGAAGGGGGAGCCCAGAACTAGGGTCAAAGTTTGAGGGTAAACCTTTTAGGACTGAGGTGAGGAGAAATTTCCTCACCCAGGGGGTGGTCAATGTGTGGAATTCGCTACCACAGAATGTAGTTGAGGTCAAAACGTTGCCTGAATTCATGAAGAAATTATGATGTGGAGATGGGCACAGTAAGAAGTCTCACAACAGCAGGTTAAAGTCCAACAGGTTTCGTTGGAATCACAAACTTTCAGAGTGCTGTTCCTTCATCAGGTGAGTGACTCTGTATACTGTAAGTATGATATACCATGAGTATAAAACTGGCAAGGAAATACATGGCTTTTGTTGAGAGGGAATTCCCTATGACAATGCTTGCAGTAATTCAAAGGAGATGCATTATGATGAGGGACATAATGTACATTGGGGTGATTTTCACATATCAGAATGATTTGGGAACAGAGTGGAGATGTGATTTTTTTTAAATTTTGAAACACAGCTGATCACTTTCTGGGATAGAACTCAGTAAGAATTTAGCAACACCAATTATTAATCCAACCGATTTATTTGATAGTAAAAAAGCGAGCTTTCAACACTCCCGTGTCTTCATCAGGCAAGTGCAGTGTTCTGGTCTGGGATAACAGAGGATCACTTTCTGGGATAACAGAGCAGGGTAAAGGCAACCTGCTTCCAGGATGTGGATTGGCAACTAAAGTATTTTAATGATGTCGGTAGCTACTAATTGAACCTGCTCTGCAGGTTTTGGAGCAAACAGCCTTGGGAAACCCATCAGCTGATGTGAGACAATGACAGCTTCAGAGGAAAACCAATTGCCTTCACGGCACATTGTCCCCATTTCTGCAGGGGTTTCCTCTGGATGCTCCAGTTTCCTCCCACTATCCAAAGATGTGCAGGTTAGGTGGATTAGCCATGCTAAATTCTCCCTTAGTGTTGCGGGGGCTAGCTAGGGTAAATAGGTTATGAGAATAAGGCAAAAATGGGATTTGTCTCGATAGGCTGAAAGTCCTCCTTCTGCTCTGTAGAATTTTATGATTCAAAACAAAAAATGTAACTATTAAGTACTGCTTTTGTCATGTTATGATACAACATTGATAGATATAGGTTATTCATGCAACTAAATTCATTATTATAATAAAAAACATCGAACATTGAACAGTACTGCACAGGAAAAATGTTGTGTTATACATGATGCCAAACTAAACTAATTCTTTCTGCCTGCCCTTGATTCTTGCATATTCATGTGCCTATCTAAAAGCCCTTTAAACACCCCTGTTGTGTCTGTCTGCACCACCACCTCCGGCAGTGTGTTCCAGACACCTATAACTCTCTGTGTAAAAAAACTTGCCTCTCACATCTCCTTTGAATTTTTCCCCTCTCACCTCAAGTGCATGACCCCTTGTATTAGACATTTCAACTCTGGGAAAAAGATTCTGACTGTCAACCCTATCTAGGCCTCTCATAATTTTATAGACTTCTATCAGGTCTCCCCTCAAACTTCGCCGCTCCAGAGAAAACAATGTAGTTTTTCCAGCCTCTCCTTCTCGCTTGTACCCTCCAATTCCAACAGCATTCTAGTAAACTTTTTCTGCACCCTCTTGAAAGCCTCTAGATCCTTCTTGTATTATGGCAATGAGAGTTGACTGCAATTTTCTTAAGTGCAGCCTCATCAAAATTTTATAAAGCTACAATGTGACATCCTGACTTTTGTACTCAATGCCCCGACCAATAAATGCAAGCATGCCACACGCCTTCTCTACCACCCCGTCTACTTGTTTAGCCATTTTTATGAAGCTATGGATTTGACACCCAAGACCCCTCTGCACATTAATGCTATTCAGGATCCTGCCTTTAACTGTATACTTACTAACCCATCCATCTACTATTTTTATCCAAGTCATTTATATACATCACATACAGCAGAGGTCCCAGTACGGATCCCTATGGAACACCGCTAGTCACAGACCTCTAGCCAGAAAGTCATCCTTCCACCACTACTCTCTGACTTCTATGAGCAAGCCAATTTTGAATCCAAGTGGCCAAGTCACTATGGATAACATGTATCTGTGTCTTCTGGATGAGCTTTCCATGAGGGACATTGTTGAAAACCTTACTAAAATCCATATAGACAACATCATTTGCTACAATCATTGATCATCTTCGTTGCCTCCTTGAAAAAATCTATCAGGTTCGTGCTTGTGGGGAAGACTGTGGCTTCCTCAGTGTCAGGGACCCGGTTCGATTCCTGATGGGTCATTGTGTGGAACTGGTGCATTCTCTCTGTGTTTGAAAGATGTGCAGGTTAGGTCGATTGGCCATACTAAATTGCTCCTCAGTGTCGGGGGACTAGCTAAGGTAAATGCATGGGGTTGTGGGGACAGGAACTGGGTGGAATTGTGGTTAGTGCAGACTTGATGGGCCAAATGGCCTCTTGCTGCACTGTAGAATTCTATGAACAGCCCCACACAAAGCCATGCTGACTTTCCCTAATTTGGCCATGCTTTTCCAAATGCATGTAAATGCTATCCTTAAGAATCCCCTCTAATAGCTTCTCAACTACCAAAGTGAGACTCAAGGATCTATAATTACCTGAATTATCCCCATTTCCTTTCTTGAACAAATAAACAATATTAGCTACTCGCCAGTCCTCTGGGACATTATGAATAATTTATTTTCAATGCCATACTGGCATTTGCTCTTTCTTTCTGTTTTGTTTCTCCTTCCGGCCCCCTATAGCTGCTTTCTGGGTTGAATAACATACTCCCAAATCAGGAACATTCCCCACCACTGCTGATGTGATTTTCAGAGTAGAAAAGGGCAGGTTGTGATGAAGATATTGTGGTTTTGCAATGGGATACAGATAGATTGGGTGACTGGGTGAGAATCTGGCAAAAGGCGTTTAATGTGGGGACGTGTAAAGCCATGAATTTTGGTAAGTGGAATCAAAGGCAGATTATTATCTAAATGGAAAGACACTGCAGGTGAGTGAAGTACAAAGGGATCTAGGTGTTCTAGTTCATGAATCATAAAAAGCTAACAAACAGGTCGAAAAAATTAAGAAGGCAAAGGGCATTTTGGTTTTTATTGCAAAGAGATTAACTTTAAAAAAAACTCCAAAGTTTGAAGTTAAAGTTTATTTATTAATGTTACAAGTAAGGTTTACATTAACACTGCAATGAAGTTATTGTGAAATTCCCCTAGTTGCCTCACTCTGGCACCTGTTTGGGTCAATGCACCTAACCACATTTTTCAGACTGTGGGAGGAAACCAGAGCACCAGGAGAAAACCCATGCAGACATTAGGAGAACATACAAAGGGGTTGGAGTTTAAAAATAGGAAGGTCTTGCTATAATTGTATAGGATGTTAATAAGGCCTCACCTGGATTATGCATACAGTTTTCACCCCCTTACCTTTTAAAGGATATAGTAATATTGAAGGCAATCCAAAGAAGATTCACCAGACTAATCCCTGAGATGAAAGGTTTGTCCTATCAACAGAGACTATATAATCTGGGCCTGTATTCCTGAGATTTTGGAAGTGTGAGGGTGACCTTATTCAAATATATAAGATCCTGAAGGGGTTTGGCAAGATAGATGTTTTCACTAGTGGGAAAGTTTTGAACATGGGCAGAAATACGTGGTAAAGGACTGGTCATTTAAAATTGAGATGTGTAGAAATTTCTTCTCACAGAGTGTGGTGAATGTCTGAAATTCTCTACCCCAAAGGGTAGTGAAGCTGGATTATTGGAAATATTTAAAGTGAAGGTGGATAAAAATTTGATAGATTGGGGAATACAGGGCTATGGGGAAATGGCACAGAAAAAGAGTTGAGGCCAGCATAGGTCAGCTATGATTGTATTGAATGGTGGGGCAGGGTTGAGGGCCCAGTGGCCTACTTCTGCGTCTAGTTCTTGTGATATCATTGGTTTGCTTTTGTGTAATACAGCGAACAGGCTTAAAAATTGGGAGGCCACCCATGTTATACAAATTTGATTTAAGTAGGTATTTAAGGTAATTTACAACCCAATTGACTTGAACAATACTACACTTGTAGAATGTATTTAATGCCATGTGGGGTTTGTTTATGAGGCAGCTTCAGCAGTGTTGAGTTCTGTAGCCACTGGGAGTACTTCATTCAGCAGGATCTATCAATTAAAACTTAACATCAATTTGAGCAGCTGAGTGCTGTGCTAAGGCTCTATTCATGCTTTGTCCATCACTCCCAGCTTTAAAGTAGCTGAGGAAAACAGGTCTCGCTGGGACACACAATCACCAGTGAGGAGGAGAGAGGAAGGAGGGGAGAGGAAAGGAGGAGAGGGAGGAGGGGAGGAGAAGGAGGAACAAGGGGAGGAGGAGGAGATATGGAGAGAGCGAGAGAGAAGAGGAGGATGGCAAATGGAGGGTGAAGAGGAGAAGGAGGAGGGAAAAGAGGAAGAAATTGAGAGGAAGACTGAGGGAAGTGGAGATGAGGACGAGGGAGAAAAGGAGATTAAGTGGAAGAAGGACAGAGTGTGAGGCCCTGGTGGTGGGTGAATGAACTGCACCAGCCTCAGAGATCAATGTAGGCGTGATTCATCCTCTACAGAGGTCTTGCAGGTCTTATGCACTTCCTCAAATTTACAGACAAAGACTGAGCTATCTGCAGATGTCAGACTCAATGCAAGAGAAGGTTTTGAGAACCACGGTCTGTGACATACCAGCAGGAGTGATCTCCTCCAACTGCATTGAATGGTCCCAATACTTGTAGATCTGAAGGTTGCTGTTATACTCAGTCTGTTCACGACAGGCTCCTTTCAGGCAGCATGAGGAGACTGCAGTGGTTTAAAACAGTTTGCTGTACACCACTGCAACTAGATCTTCACTGTATTATGTTTTGAAGGGCAGGGTGTTACATCCCTTTACACTGGATGAGCTGAGGGTTTTGCAGCGATTGCAGGTTTTCCCGGGGCACAGGCAGCCATTGATTGTAGTCATGTTGCCATACAGGCTGAACAGCCCTGTACCTTCATCAACAGGAAGGGCCTCCACTGATTGGGTGTCCAGCTGGGTTTATGATCAGCATGGGTCTGTGTCTGGTACCCAGGCATAGGCAGTGACTCCCTCATTCTCCGAAACTTCAAAGGTGGCAGAACTTGAATCCCTGGATGGATGCCAAGCCCACTGAAAAGATGGCTAATAATGCCTGTGAGGGTGTCCAGAACAGAATTGGAGAGGAAATGCAATGTCAGTCATGGGAGCCCCAGAGCCATCATCGAGCAGACCATCAGCCTCTTGAAAATAAGATTCCGATGCCTTGAGAGGTCAGGATGGGCTTTGCAGCATGTTCGCTTATGTGTGTCCCTGATAGGTGGGGTCTGAAGCACCCTCCATAACCTCACTATCCAAGGAGAGGGTGCCCTGGAAGAGGGGGCATGGCAGATAGGGGCCATTCCTCAGCAATATCTTTGTATCATGCTGCCTTGGAGCTCCAGCCAACCTCACTTCCCTCATGTATTCATGACAACACCCATTGGCAGTGATTAATAAGACTGAGGACATACTCACCTTGGCAACCCTCATGAAGTTCTGGAGTCTCTCCTGGCATTAAGACCAGTTCTCCTGACCACCGCATTTTTGCTGACCTCCTCCACTACCTCCTCCCAGGCAGCACGAGGTTTGTTGGGATTCTCCTTTTCTCACTGGATAGCATCAACTGTTCATGTTGATTCGACACTGCGAGGAGGAGGAGGACATTGAGAAAGTCATCATTAAACCCAGGGGTTGGTTTAGTCCATCTCCCATCCTTCCAAAGGCTTAAACATCTCTGGAGAGAAATATGCAACAAGCGGACAACTCCTCTGTGCAAAAATGTGTTCATGCTCAAAACCAAAGCCTGAAAATCATTGAAGTCACAATGAGCTTCACAAATCTAAACAATGCTAGCACTAGCTGGGTTCCCTGACACTGTCCAAAGAGGTCTTTAAAAGATTGGCCATGACCTTATTCTGGACTATGACCAATGATCTCACCAGCTGGACATGCTGCCCTCCAATACTTATAGGGTAGGATGAAGGTCTCAAACGTGCCCTGTGATTTCAAATGCCCTAGCGAGTACTTTATCGGGCATGTTTCAAAGGTGAACATATATGTTGAAGCCCCCCTCCAGTATCTCAGAGGCAGATTTACAGTTAGTAGGGCCCCATGCTCACTTTAATTTCTTTACAACTTTACATCCCTCCCGACCCAGCCATGCTCACCCCACAGAATGCAAAGGTGCAAGATACACGATTTGATCACTGCTTTCTAACAAACCTGTATTAATAATTGCTGAATTGAAATCGAAGCTTACCTTGGATAAACATGTGGATGATCATTGGTCATTGGATAGACATGATATTGGAATAGTGTAGGTTAGATGAGCTTTAGATTGGTTTTCACACCGAAGGGCCTGGACTGCGTTGTAATGTTCCATGTTCCATATCCTGTTAGAATGATAGTAAAGATGTATTGTGCATCTTGACATGGAACTTGCTGATGACCAATGAGATGGAAAAGATCAGCTGATGATGGGAGGAATGGTGGCACAGTAAATAGCACTGCTTCTCACAGTGCTAGAGACCCAGGGTCAATTCCAGCTTCAGGTCACTGTCTGTGCGGAGTTTGTACCTTCTCCCTGTGGCTGCATGGGTTTCTCCCGGGTGCTCTGGTTTCCTTCCACAATCTAAAAATGTACGGGTTAGATTGATTGGCCAAGCTAAATTCACTCTAACGTCAGAGGGATTAGCAGTGTAAATAAGGATTACAGGAATATGGCCTGGGTGGAATTGTGGTAGGTACAGACTTGATGGCCTCCTTCTGTAGTGAAGGGATTCTATGATTTTATGATTCTATGATATCACTGCAGCACAGACCAGTGTAGAGCGGAATGAGCCAAGCCAGTGCAGTAGCAAATACTCCAGTCAACAAAATGCATACACTGCTATTCAGTAAATTTCAGTTTCAAACTAAACGTTAACTTCCCTACTTCCGCTCACAAAATCAAATAAGATTTTGAAGTGAATTCATGTGAATGGAGTTTCCAGTGAATCCAAGTCCAATATCAGTGAGTCTGCCTGGCAGGATTCCATTATTTTTCAGAGAGACCTTCTGAATGCCAGTCTTAAGAACAATGGTGGTTAGAACTGCCAGCATGTGACCAGCTGTAGCTGTTATATCCGAGCAGCAATGATCCATTTTGAAAAACAGAATTTCAAAAACAAGAGAATATGGAAGAACGTCAAATTTTTAAGATTTTCTTGCTTCATCCCTTGTTGGCATGACAGTTTAGCTGCTTTCTTTTCTGCACTTTTTTTCAAAAAAAAATCAGTTGCATCAAATCTTGTAAAGATACATTTTCAATCATCAGTATTGCTGAACTTGTCAAATGTTCTTGACTCATCATGTTTAACAATTAATTTTTAACTCTTTTCAATACAGAAAAAGAACATTCACTGGATGCTTTTATGATGGATATTATTTAAAAATATTTCTAGAATTGTTTCAACATTTGGAAAGGCTGCCTGCAAATAAATACATACAAGTATATACAATTCAGCTGGTGATTCTGAAGCACAGAGCCTTATCATCATTGATTAAATTAATGAATTGTTCATTTCATCTTCAGAAAGATTTGTATCTATATCCTCCCAGTAGAATTCTCTTAATTTCTTATTACGCTGCCTTTCCATATTCTCATTCAAATTTCTATCAAAAAGCACGCAAAATAAACAATAATTTTCTTCAGAGATTCACTCTATTCTGCAATTGCAGCACTATTATGTCACAAATAACACTGACTGTCTCAATGATGACCTTCCCTTTCTCTTTTAATTGGAAAATAATATATTACATCTCGTACGCATCTCAGCATCAGAAGGACTTATATTTTTTGTTAATATTAGTACCTCTGCTTTCACCAAACTATAGTCATTTTAAACTTCCATTACAGTGTTTTTAACTGAGGCTAACAATCGTGCAGAATTCCATAAAGTTGTTTCAACATTTTCTAATCAATTGCTCAAGGCATTAATTCTTTGAATTAACAGTTCCACAAAAGAGTAAAAACAGAATATCTTAAATCTTTAACAATATCTTGTTAAATTTCTCAGTTTTCACACATGGTTTTTCTGAATTTAATACAGCTATATCTAATAAGGATCCCTTTATTATCAGGAAAGTTAATTTTCAATGCCAAAACAGCATCTGTACCAGCAGTCTAAAAATTCATTTGACTGTCAAATCTTTTCCATTTGCCTGCTCCAAGTATGGTTGTAGCATATTACCTCAATGTACAGAAGTCAAAAAAAGGCATACACATTTTGAACAAAATCACAAAAACATGTACAACACCTCAAAGAAATCAGCGGTAGCATTGCAGGTTAAATTGCAGGAGTGACTGGAACATGGGATAAATAACAGACAGGGGCTTGCATTGTTACGTCTTGCTTCTAGACCTAAATAGTTTCCTGCTTTATTTGCGGCATTATCAAAGCTCTGCCCAGGACAACTCTTGTTATCCAAATCTAGATTTCAATGAATTCCAAAAAAGTGTCTCTTGGGACTCAGAAATGTGGAATTGTAGCTGAATAATATAAAGAAATCATTTTATCACTCCACCATTGCTGGTCACATATCTTGACATTAATATTAATTGGTCCACATGATACACATTGATGCTGAATAACTATTATGGAATAGAATTTGGCATCTTTCACTTTAATAATGAATTCATTTTTGAGCTAACCTGCTATTTTAGTGATGAAATCATCATGGGTTGTGTGTGTTTAAAAAGTTGATCTTCCCCAAACCATAATATTGATGCTTTTTCAAAAGCTCTTTGAGATGCTTCTCAAATTCACTGAGATATTCAAGGCAAATCAAAAAATTGCCGCTTTGAATTGACAGTGATGACTCTTCATGTCTTCTTAGAGGTTGTCTCAAAGAAGACAGCAGTTTGACTGTGGCAACAACACATCTCGGCATTTCCTTCTCAACACTCCTTTTTAAACTGAGCACAGAGTCAATTTTTTTAGTTAATTCTCATCTTTGAACAAATGCGCACATGGCTTTAATATGTGCTTTGGAAGTTTCATGATCAGCAATATCTCTTCTAACATTTTTCCAGTTAGATACTCAGTGACAAATATTGTTTCCCTTTACTAGGGTCAAGGAATAATTTGCAAACTTAACAGTGGACTGCCTTCGAGGTTTCCCTAAAACAATCAACTATCTTCTAATTTTTATTATCTCATTTCTCTTCACCCTCAGAAAATAGAATTTATAAAGAATTCTAAGCTACTTCTGGCCTCCATCCTCAAACTCTTTTCCATATTACCTATGTTTTCTAATTCAGTTAGTATGAAATATTCTATCATGCTTGGTGGAATGGATTTTGGCTATAAGGTCATGCCTTCTGGGTAGGTTGCTTCCCTCATTTCAACAGAAGAATCAGCAATATCTTATACTTCCATTGTCATTTCAGAATCCACTTCTTGTTCAAAATTTTCAGGCAATGTGGAAAGTAGCAGGTCTAGGGTCATCAGAAAATTCACCCATAATATTGGTGGTGAGAATGCGTGTATGGTTTATGTGCTTATCAGTACATCAAACATTTTAAAGTCAAATGACAAACGGTTTTTTTGCCTAGCTTCATTCAATTGCTGCATTTTCCATTTTCTGTGCTTTTGTCTGCCAAGTTGGTGGCGTCACTTCATTTTCCAAAGAAACTGATTTTGATTATAATGAAATGTCTGAAAGACCAGGTGTTTGCACCGTCAACCTTATGTTCTTAGCAGCTTCAATTCAAGCACTCAAAAATTGGATTTATCTTTTAACTATGATTTGATTTGATTTATTATTGTCATATGTATTAGTATACAGTAAAAAGTATTGTTTGCACGCTATACAAAATATACTGTACAAAGGGAAGGAAAGAGGTGAGCGTAGAATATAGTGTTACAATCATAGCTACTGTGTACAGAAATTTCAACTTAATGCAAGGTAGTCCATTCAAAAATCTGATGGCAGCAGGGAAGGAGCTGTTCTTGTGTCAGTTGGTAAGTGACCTCATACTTTTGTCTCTTTTTCTCGACCAAAGAAGGTAGAAGAGAGTGTGTCTTCTTAGTGTCTTCTTGTGTCTTGTAAGGTCCTTGTTTATGCTAGGTGCTTTTCCAAGGCAGTGGGAAGTGTAGACAGTATCAACGCATGAGAGGCTGATTTGAGTCATGGACTCGGCTTCAATCATGACCTTTTATAGCTTCTTGTGGTCTTGGAAAGAGCAGGAGCCATACAAAGTTGTGATACAACTGAAAGAATCCTTTCTATAGTGCACCTGTAAATGTTGGTGACTGTTGTAACGGACATGCCAAATATTTTTAGTCTCCTAAAAAAGCCGCATGAAGGGGCCAGGATAGACAGTTGGTGATCTGGACACCTAAAAATTTGAAGCTCTTCTACTTCATCCCCATTGATGTAAACAGGGGCATGCTCTCTACTAATCTTCCATTGTTTTGTTGATATTGAGGAAAAGATTATTGTCATTGCACCAGTTTATCAGATTCTCCATTTCTTTCCTGTACTGTATCTCATCACTGCTTGAGATCCAATTCACAATGATGGTGTCATCAGAAAACTTCAAAATCGATTTGGATGGGGAATTTGGCCATACAGTCAAAGGGATATAAAGAGAATAGTAAGGGGCTGAGGACGCAGCCTTATGGGGTACCAGTGTTGAGGATGATCTTGAGGAAGAGTTATTGCCTATCCTTACAGATTGCGGTCTGTGGGTTAGGAAGTTCAGCATCCAGTTTCAGAGAAAAGAGCCGAGGCTCAGGCTATGAAGTTTAGAACTGTTTAGAGATGGTCTTATAGAATAATGGTAATAAAGATTAAGCCTATGAGTCTATGAATACAAATATGATTAATCTAGGGAGCTGGTCTAGGAATTCTGGATTTTAAGCAACATTCTTCCAACTCTTCTACTGTCCAATCCCCCCTCACAAACTCACAAACTCTCCCTCCCTCCAAAACGCAGCCCTGCCCTCACACACTCTCCTTCCCTGAAAATGGAGCAGCACAGTGGCACAGTGGCTAGCACTGCTGCCTCACAACGCCAGGGACTCAAGTTCAATTTTGGCCTCGGGTGACTGTGTGGAGTTTGCATGTTCTCCCTGAGTCTATATGGGTTCCCTCTGGTTTTCTCTCATACTCCAAGAATGTGAGGGTGAGGTTATTTGGCCATGCTAAATTGTCAGGGGAATTAACAGAATAAATACGTGAGTTTACAGGGATAGAGCCTGAGCGGGATTGACGTTTGTGCAGAGTCTATGGACCAAATGGCCTCCTTCTGCACTATAGGGATTCTGTGAAAGTCTGCAAACCTAGCTAACTCCCTCCTCACACACTCTCCTCCCAACACTCCATTCCCTCACGTGCTCTCTCCATCCTTCACACACTCTCATTCTCACAATTTCATTCAACTCACTCGCCTGGGGTCTTTGAGGCAGCCTCCCACTTCACTTGTCATTTCCTCGTGTTTAAGACATGATTCGGGGGTTTTATTCCTCATGCCTTGTGCTTTGTGTCTCACTGTTGCTGGCCTACTCTGGTTGAGTCACAAACCTGCTCGCCTCACCGGTTCTGCTCAGTGGCTGACCTCACCTCGTTTTGGGTTTTCGGTGTCTCACTGTTGTCAAGTTGCAAACAAACCTGCTCGCGTTTTGGATAACAGTAACACCTCTGCAGCCTCTGTGTCTCTCTTCTCACCACGCCGTCACTTTTCATTCCTCGTGTGTGTGCCTCAAATTAACCACTCGTACAGTGTTTTCCCGCTCTTTCAGACTCACCAATCAGAATCTGATTTCATTCTGCATTGTCTGCTGGCCTATTAGCAAATGCCAAGTAATCAGGCTCCCTAGGCACCGTGTATTTCATTGTAATCCTGCCACTGGCGCAAGCTGTCCACACACAACTCCACCACCACCTCGCCCCACTGTGTTGCAACATCTCATTCAGCTACATGCCTTTCTTCCATGGATTGCTCCTTCAATATACTCTGCCTCCGAAGTGGGAAATGGAATCGAGCAAGTAGTATTTCTCTCCACAATTTCAGTCAGGTTTACTCATTAACTCAAAGGAAGTCAGGTTGCAGGTGTGTCATTCCGATATTCTCTCACAGTACCTGTTCTTTCAGAACTCTCCAAAATGAGCTGGCAGCCGAACCAGGAAGCACTGAAACTTGGCAATGGAATCAAGGCTGGCCGATTTAAGGTACAGCCGGATTCTATCCGTTTACCTATTTGGAAGGCTCCTTTATTGTATATTTACCTTGCTATTTACTGCCTGTTAAAAGGGCAGCCAAGATAAATATCTTGTAAACTAATCTGTGCAAATGAAAAGCAAGGCATTTCCAAGCAAAGTGATTTGTATACTACGGTGCCAATAAATAGAACATAGAACATAGAACATTACAGCGCAGTACAGCCCTTCGGCCCTCGATGTTGCGCCGGCCAGTGGACCCTCTAACCTAAACTATTCCAATATCATCCATATGCCTATCCACCGAACATTTGCATGCCCCCAAAGTAGGCGAGTCCACAACTGCTGCAGGCATGGCATTCCACGCTCTCACCACCCTCTGTGTAAAGAACCTGCCTCTGACATCCGTCCTATAACTACCACCTCTTAATTTAAAGTTATGTCCCCTCGTGTTGGTCATAATAGATATTCCTTGTATGTGTTTACATCAAAGCAAATATTAAGTAAAAATTCTTGACTCTTTCTCCCGCAAGAGGCAGAAAGCTGTTGACTGTGCCTCTTGTGTTGATCCAAGATGTTGTTCCCTGTCCAATTTGAAGGTCTTCTTATGGTCAAGGTGGACTTTCAAAAACCTAATGAAGGTTGAAATGCTTGGACTACTAGTGTCTTCTTCTGCTCTCTTTCATTATGTGCCACCGAGTTCTTGTAAGTAAAAAAGGTGTCTTGAGATGTATCTATTTTTAACAAGCCCTGCAGGGCCAGAGTACAGTTCCAGAATTATTGGGAAAGACCTGTTGTACATTGCCACCATTACTGTAACCATGGCAGCATTTCACCAGAACCAGATTATCATTCTTATGCTGTATTGGGAGGGGCATGTGACAAAAGTAAAGTCTTCCATTTTTCCTGAAGGCCAGTTGAAGGAAGGAGTGCCATTCCTGATTCCTGGAAGCCACTGTGAGCCTTTCTCTGTCACAGGTCAGGAACACTCTCCTCCCAGTGGAGCTCTCATTCCACAGCTTGCCCACATTCGACTTGGTTGCACACGGCTACCCAGTCCTGTCTGACTTTGAATGAACTCCCATGATATAGTTTTGGTTGACAGCGAGAGATTTTTAATGGCCACTCTCTTTCCCTTCCTTGATCTTTTTGTTTCCATTTCCAGCAATAGACTATCTACAAATATCTTCTCAAAGCCCACTGACTCTCACAGTTATCTGGACTCCAGCTCTTCACCTGCTACACCCTGTAAGGACTCCATCTCTTTATCTTAGCTCCTTCGCCTCCATCATATTTGTTCTGATATTGCCACTTTCCTTCTAATATGTGCTCATTTTTCCTCAATCGTGCATTCCCATCAGTTGTTGACAGGGCCCTCAAAAGCATGCTGTCCATTTCCCATGCCAAGACTCTCAACTCCTCTCCTCCCTCCAAGAACAAGGATAGAGTCCACCTTGTTCTCACATCTCACCCCACTAGCCTCTGCATGCAAAGCATAATCTTCCACCATTTTTGCCAACTCTAGCGTGATACCACCACCAATCACAGCTTCCCTCCACTCCATTTGCAGCATTCCACAGAGACTGTTCCCTCCAGGATAATCTAGTCCACTCATCCACTATACCCAACACCTCTCCTATCACTCATGGCATCCTCCTATGCTCTCACAGAAGGTGTAATATCTGTTTCTTTACCCCTTCTATGTTTACTATCCAAGGCCCAAAACATTCATTTCAGCATTTCACTTGCACCTCTTTCAGTTTGGTGTATTGCATTTGCTGCTCCCAATATCAGAGAGACCAAGCATAGATTGAGTGATTGCTTTGCTGAGTACCTTCTGTCTGTGCACAATTAAGAGCCTGATCTTATGGTTGCTTGCTATTTTAACACACGATCCTGCTCCCATGCCCACATGTCTATCCTTGGCTTGTTGCAATGTTTCAGTGAAGTTCAACGCAAACTGGAGGAACAGCATCTTAACTTCTGGCTAGGCACTTTACAGCTTTTCAGAATCAACATTGAATTTAATCACTTCAGATGATTTGCTCTACTCCACCTTGACTCCTTTGTTTTCATTCTATTTTATTTAAATTTTCTACTGTTCTCTACCTTTTATTTCTCTAATGTACTTCTTCACTTTTCTTCCCCTCTACTCTTTCCCCCTACTTTATCCCTCTTCCCTTACCTATTCTGTCCCTTTGCTTCCCCTTTTCTAAGTTTTATCTCTGCCCACCCTTTGCACCCACCCCCCCCCCCCCCCCCCCGCCCCCTGCGCATCTTCACAGTTTATTGTATCATTTTAGCTCCTCTGCCATTTGGCCATTCACACCTTTTATTCTGTCTGTGGACAGCCATTAGCAGTCTTTTCCCCTGGTTTCTGTGGTTCCGGCTCATCTTTCATTCCCTCCCCCTGCAGCATAAATATCTCCCACTTTCTATGCCTTTCAGCTTTGACAAGAGGTCGCCTGAACTCGAAATGTCAGCTCTTTTCTCTCCTCACAGATGCTTGCCAGACCTACTGAGATTTTCGAGCATTTTCTCTTTTACTTTTAGTATAATAAGTATGTGGGGTTATGGGAGTAGGGCCTGGGTGGGATTGTTGTTGGTGCAGACTCGATGGGCCAAACGACCTCTTTCTTCATTGTAGGGAATCTATGATTCTAAACTGCTCAATGTGACTGCCTTTTCTCATGATGGTCAGCTATGATGGAAGAATACCAGAACCCTTTGAAATCCTTAGTGGAGTGAAACAAGCGATACAAGACACATTCTTCCCTTTGCTGTTGCCATTTATCTTCAGGTTATCTACAATGGGTGTCGAGTGACATTCCAGGACTGACAGGAAAGCCACCAGAGATCGAAAACAAAAGTACAATATTTCCTCATCAGAGAGTTGCTTTGTGCTGACAATGTTGCAATAACATTCTATACTGAGGAACATCTTTAATGTTAAATGAACAGACTCTCACACACCTGTAAAGAGTTTGGTTTGACCATCCACATCAGGAAGACTAATGTCAATGTCCAGGATGTTGTCACACTGCCATCTATCAGTGTTGACAATGTGATGCTGGAGGTCGTTGATAACTTCACATATCTCAAGCTCCACAATCACCAGCAATCTGTCACTTGATGCTGAAAAGCTGCAGTTGTTGTGTCCAAGCATTGAACACAACAACAATGGAGGCATTGGAGAGGGTACAGAGGAGGTTTACCAGGATGTTGCCTGGTATGGAGGGCATGTCTTATGAAGAGAGGCTGAGGGATTTGAGGTTGTTTTCGTTAGAAAGAAGGCGGCTAAGACGAGACCTTATTGAAACATATAAGATGATTAGAGGTTTAGATAGGGTGGACAGTGATAGCCTTTTTCCTAGGATGGAGAAAGCTAACACGAGGGGAAATAACTTTAAATTAAGGGGTGGTAGTTATAGGACGGATGTCAGAGGTAGGTTCTTTACCGAGAGGGTGGTAAGGGTATGGAATGCCCTGCCTGCTGCAGTTGTAGATGCGCCAAGTTTGGTGGCGTTTAAGAGGTTAGTAGATAAGTTTACGGATGAAAAGGGAATGGTTTAGGTTAGAGGGTCATTGCTTTTTCTTAATTGGTCGGCGCAACATCGAAGGCCGAAGGCCCTGTTCTGCGCTGTAATGTTCTATGTTTTATGTTCTAAGCTGAGTCAAAAATTGTGGAAAATAGCAGCCTGACTGAGAACATCAAACTGTGAGTCTATTAAGCATGCGTCCTCATTGTACTACTCTACAGGAGTGAGGTCTGAACAAGACAAGATAGGCAGGAGAAAAGGGTGAATAGTTTCTGGTTGTAAAATGTGTGTAGTTTGATTGCTTTCGCAAAGATGCTCTCAGTCTTGTATAGTTTAATAGCAAATATTTATGAATTACTAATATGTCTTCATTTATACAGTACAAGATCTAAGCTTCCCTCTGTCATCAATCCACTACAAGGCTGCCCTCTAGACATGAGTCATGTGTTCCTCTGCATTATAGTGTGACTGTACCACTGCCACATTAACCCTTTCAATGCCAGATCCTTAAACTACACCTCCCCCAAGTCTTCATCTAACTTATTTACAATGCATTATTGTTTGCCCAGTATATTTACATTTCTTCTTCCAGTCCTCTTCCCCCATAAAGTTTGTATGTTTACAGGTTTAAGAGGTGTAGAGACTTTATAATTCTTTCAGATACGATGAAGGAGTTGCAGGGGGTGATTCTCCAAGCCCGCTTCACTGCTGGGTGATAGATTAGGGCTGGCTAGGGTTGGGAAGGTGGGGGGGAGAATGACACTGGGGCTTGTCTTGGGATGTTCGGTAGGCCAGTGATTGGATGGTGAGGTGGATAGGAGGGCCAGCGATGGGGGTTGGTGGGGCTGACCAAAGATCGGACTGGCCAGTGATTGGAAAGTCAGCAATGCAGGGCCACTGCACATGTGCCGATCTTGGCACTGACAGCTCAGCACTATGCTGCTGGCCTCCTGGATGGGAATAGGCCCCACTGCTGATTTTCCAAGAGAATCCCACTGGGACACTCTGTGATGCACAGTGTCAGAGAGTTGGTCTGGAAATCATATTAAAAAAAACAATGAAAGTTACTCCCATTTTCCCGCAAATTCAGGACTTAGAACTTTTGGGGGAAAATCCCAGCCCTATACTCTGTTTTACTGAGTATACATTGATCAATAAGAGGTTGTTTTTGATGTGGCCATTCTGGATTTGGTTGGTTGATCTTAATTCCCTTTTTTTTTGCTCTTTAGAGCAAAAGGCAAGAGAAAAAAGGCTGATTAAGGACGACCTGACCACAAAAGTTTGTTATCCCATCAATGTCTCTACTTTCTCAGAAGACTAAGGAAATTTGGCATGTCAGTTATGAACTCTCAGCAACTTTTACAGATGCATCATAGAAAGCTTTCTTACTGGTTGTATTACAACTTGGTATGGCTCCTGCTCTCCCCAAGACTACAAGAAACTACAAGAAGTCGTGAATGTAGATCAATCCATCACGCAAACCAGCCTTCTTCCATTGACTCAGTCTACATTTCCTGCTGCCTCGGCAAAGCAACCAGCATACTTAAGGACCCCATGCACCCCTGACATTCCCTCTTCCACCTTCTTCCTTTGGGAAAAGGACAAAAAACTCTGAGGTCACGTACCAACTGACTCAAGAACAGCTTCTTCCCTGTTGCTATTAGAATGTTGAATGGATCTTTCTCTACACCCTAGCTATGACTGTAACACTGTTCTTTCATTTCCTTCTTTATGAATGGTATGCTTTATCTGTATAGCATGCAAGAAGCAATACTTTTCACTGTGTGCTAATACACGTGACGATAATAAATCAAATCAAAAGATTAAAAGGCCTTTTCAAAGTCAGATCTTCCTTAGGGTGAAACATGTCAGAGAGTGCAGCATTGGCAGCTCAGATCCTGATTAACTCTGATTGTAGGTCATCATAATTGCAGCCTCCAGCCATTTCTGTGCAGTTTATGGGATCAACAGCTTCATGGCTGTAGGACACATTTGTTAAACTTTGCTTATTCAAGAATCTTGTTATTGCTCAAATTAAAATATGTTTCACATGATTTTAAAACTTCATCTAATTTTGTAAAGGATTCTTTGATTTCTTGTCCAGCTTTTGTAGGATGGCATGGTGGCAGAGTGGTTAGCACTGCTGCCTCACAGCACCAGGGATCCAGGATCAATTCCTGGCTTGAGCGACTATTTGTATGGAGCCTGTACGTGCTCCCCAGGGTGCTCCTGTGTCCTCACACATCCAAAGATGCGCAGATTAGATGGATAGGCCATGTTAAATTGGCCCTTAATGTTCAAAGATGTGTAGGTTAGGGGGATTAGCAATGGTAAACGCATAGGATTATGAGCAGAGGGCAGGGTCTGGGTGGGATGCCTTTCGGAGAGTTGGTGGAATGAATGACTTCTACCTGAATGTAGGGATTTTATGGTTCTGGACCGACTGAATAAGGCAATAAGTTAATCAATTCAGCTTTTGTCTTTTTGTTTTGATCTGAGGCAATCATGAAACTAAGTGTCCTCTTTCTCCAAAGTTCCCAATTTTGTGACTGGCCTGGGCCTTGGTTGAGTTCACACTGTTAAGATAATGTTTTGATCTGTGGCCATTTAAAATTAATAGTGTGTACAGATTTAAATGCTCTACGGAAACCCAAGCTGATTCTTCAGTACTTCTCAGGGAGGTTTCCTGTGTGATTTGGGTTTGGCAGGCTCCTGTAGTAATGGCGGCCACCATTTCTGTGCTTTAAAATATTCAGCAGTGACTCCCTGAACCTACGATGCATGGTCTTCCCTGCATTATCTGAGGATTCTCGGATCTTGAAACTATTGGTTCCTGGAATTTGCCAGGGTTTGAAATACTGATTATTTTTAAAATTTCATTTCATTTTTCTTCATTCTGAGCAAGTTTGGTGCCCTGGTATCAAGCACTGACTTGGAGCCTGAGCCAGTTTATGGTCATTTTTAAAATGCAAAGTCTGACAGTTACTAACTTAAAAGTTTTTTTAAAAACATGTTCTGTCCGAAAAGTCAAGCTTTTCTTGAAGTTCACTTCTCTGGTGAGGTCTTCCGACATTGCACTCTCTGGGCAGTGAAGCTGGATTCAATGGAACCTTCTGCCATCGTGTAGGGCCTTATTTATGCACCCTGCCTCCAATCCTACTCCCTGGGTGGCCATTCCCTCTGTGCCTTCACTTCTTTCAATTTTCCATGTTTCAAATTTATTCTGTAGCTTCTGTGAGGCTGTGTGTTTTTCTGTCACATTGTTATAAGATATGTATAGGTCAGTAGGTCTCATGAAGGGATTTTCAGTCTTTATAAACGACTAGTAGCTCTATATGTATGTGCACATTATAATCTAGAAGCTGTCTCTGTGCTTGCCCCTCCACATGTCTCCGTCCAGTACAAGATTGCCTTCTAGACTCTGAACATGTGTTCTTCTACTTCACAGTGTGGGCAGTATAGTACCCAGTCCCACATTGACTCTTTCTGTGTCAAACCCTTATACCACTGTTACTACCTTCACTAAGCAGGACAAGGTAACAAACTCAAAGGTCCTGGAGCATGTTCATTCTATCAGCATTCACTCATTGCTAAGACAACAATATCTGTGATGGCAAAGCCACATTCATCAGTTGAATTATGGCCAAATACTCAAGAATCTTTTGCCTGGTGAACTGGCCAGTGAATCATGGCCTCCTTCTAAGTGTTCATATCTCTATTGCAAGGATACCTGGAAATGAGATATAAAGGTGAAGGACACTGACACTGACAACTGGGAGATAGTCACTGACAGTCGTGACTCCCAGAGGCTGACTATTTGGAAGAGCTTTGGGATAGGTGAGAAGAAATGAAAATTTCAGCTGTCTGAGAAGGGGGCCCAGCAGGCTAACAAATTGTACACCTTCTCAGCATGCTGTCCTTCAATGCAGCACATAGACTGAGATTGCCAATGTAGAGTGAGGCTCCTTAGCTACACCAGGTAATGTTTAACACAGAGTTGACAACTATGGTGCAAGCCATCACATCATGAGATGGAAGGTTGCAATTCAGAAGTGCTTCATTGGCTCCAAAGTGTTCTCTTGATTCATGTTTCTTTGTAAGATATTATTGCAGTTCAATTTCACTCATTCAGTATTGATGTTGTCACTTACATTTCTCTCCAAGGGGAAGAGTAGGCAGTAGTACAGTTGGTTTTTCAGTATTAGTAGCTAATATGGACAAGCAGATTAAGCAGGATAGGCAATGATATAATGATGTTACTAACACCACAATCTGGAAAAATGCCAGCTGATGTCTTCCTGCAATTTGCGCTGCCAATCATGTTGGATGAGCTGCTTTTGAAAAGGAAGCAACCATTATTTTCAAACTATCTACAGATCGACAGAGGGAATCCTCAAATATTTGTTTTGTAACCAGGGCATGTGTAAGCACTTAAAGAGCATGGCCTTGCACAAGACAGTGAGGAGGCACGAATCAAACAATCTGTGCAGGCAACAACTGAGCTAATTTGAATAGAGAATCTAAATAAAAGATTTGGAATTTGGTGATAGAAAAATTTAGGGTCATAGAGCATGGAAACAGGCTATACGGCCCAACTTGTTCATGCCGTCTTTTTTTTTTAAAACCCCTAAGCTAATCCCAACTGTCCACATTTGGCCCATATTCCCCTGTATCCATCTTACCCATGTAACCATCTAAATGCTTTTTAAAAGACAAAATTATCCCCACCTCTACTACTATCTCTGGCAGCTTGTTCCAGACACTCATCACACTTTGTGTAATTATCTGAAGGAAGCAACTTTGCATTAAGGTTGTCCACACTCTCTGATCAGAGGATTACATCATTTCCTTCATCTCTTGCAGTCTTTTTGGAGAATTCAAAGTGGCCAGATAAAAGGAAGAATGTGGATATGGGTAGTCCAATCTGAAAAGATTTATGTTTTTAATTTATCTGATCACAAAGCTCAATAAATGTAATGGAACCTTGCTTAATTGATTCAATCCTAATTTGATGCCAGCTTTTCCACGATAAGATGCATGTATATACATGACAGTTTTCACAGAAACTCCTAACCAAACACATGAATAATTAAGCTGGTACCATCAGAGTTGATATAATGCTGTTGACCGTTTCGTCTAACTAGTGGTGATTTATGAAGACACTAAATCAATTACTATTGTTATGCTTCAGGCTTTTAAAACGACAGCATTCTGTTCACAAAGTATTACCTCTGAGTGGATCGTTTTGTGTTCAAACTGGACAAGTGTTCCACCCACACAGGTGCTAGCCCGCAGGATAAGACACTTTATATGTCCATATTTAAACACCAATAAATTGTATGTAGGAATTTACTAGCTTCCCATCAAGTTGCTGATTTATTCAGAAAGCAGGAACAGCACATCAAGGACCAGACTTATGACAGTCAAAGGTTATCACAACATGTTGATATCATGTAAAATTATTACTGTGTTTGTTTCCAGATGAAACAATAATAACGCCTCAAGAAAACAAAATGAACAAGAGTATTTGCTCATTCCCATTTTTTCAGTGAAATTGCAGTGCTGAATTTGATTCCCCTGGTCGTACCAACTCCCAACCCAGTGTGTGTACACACACACACACCCACACACACCCACACACACACACACACACACACACACACACACACACACACACACACACACACACACACACACACACACACACACACACACACACACACACACACACACCAACCATGCAATTTCCAAGCTGAGAGAGACATTCTCCCTTGCATCTCTCATTATTTTTATTGGTTTAATGCTGAATACAAAGTATGCTTTTTAGGGCCTGACATCTAGTATTCTAAGATCGACAGAGGGAGGCCTCAAATATTTGTTTGGTAACCGGGGCATGTGTAAGCACACAAAGAGCATGGCCAGTGAGGACGCACTAATCAAACAATCTGTGCAGGCAACAACTGGGCTAATAATTCACCAAAGACTAGATAATTTGCATTTCTATAGCACCTTTCACAATTCCTATGTCTAGGACCTCTTTAAAGCTGATTCAGTATTGTCCAGTTGTGATCAATGTTGCAGAGGATTTAAGAATCACTATTGCACTCATGGCAAGCTCTCAGAGATGTAGAGATGCCGGAGTTGGGCTGAGGTAAACACAGTAAGAAGTCTCACAACACCAGGTTTAAGTCCAACCAGTTTATTTGATAGTAATCCCACAAGGTTTTGGAAACGTTGTTCCTTCATCAGGTGTGCCCACTTGATTTTCCTCCTCCTCCCTATCTTAGGCTATGCCATGAGATCGAGAATGTCTTTCTTATACTCTGATTTAATGAGTTCCAGGATGATTGATAAATCCATTCCATGACCTGCAGACTGCCACGGCTGAAGCAGGTGCTTAAAGTGTTGGATAGATGTAATGTTTATAAGGTGTTCCCTCCATTGTCTTACTTCATTCCTGCATGTTGCCAACAAAGCCTCTCAATGTGTCTGTTGCCTCTTTAACTGATCTGTCTCCATTTTGGTCAGTCATTAGCTAAGGACTTAAATCAGTCACAGGGATGTTCTTTGAGGACATCACTGAATTTTTTTGTAGCCTTTCTGGAAGTCTCCTACTTCATCCGAGTTCTAAGTATGATAGTTGGGTCAGGAGTCTGGTGTCATGCATACAATCGACACATCTCACTCAACAGAGCTGGTTTTGGGTGATCAGCATTTCAATGTAGGAAGTGTTGTCTTGGGAGAGGACTTTGCTGATGGATCATTGTTCTTCCCATTGGATTTGGAGGATCTTGAAAAGGCATCGATGGTAGTGTTTTTCCAATGCCTTGAAGTGTTTGCTGCACGTTTTCCCAGTCTCCAATGCATAAAGCCTACTTTGTTGATCAAGCTTTTAGTCATAGAATCATAGAATCCCTACAGTGCAGAAGGAGGCCACTCAGCCCATTGAGTCTGCACTGACAGCGAACCCACCCATTCCTGTAAACTCACATATCCAACTTACCAATCCCTCTGATACCAGGGCAATTTAGCATGGCCAGTCCACCTAATCCACACATCTTTGGACTGTGGGAGGAAACCAGAGCATCCAGAGGAAACCCATGCAGACACAGAGAGAACATACAAACTCCACGCAGTCACCTGAGGCCAGAATTGAATCTGGGTCTCTGGTACAGTGAGGCAGGAGTGCCGAGCACTAAACCACTATGCTGCCCAACTGATCTAAGATCATCTTACCTAACTGAGTGACACTATAGTTAAGAAAGCTCACTAACGTCTCTATTTTCCCAGGAGATGAAGAAAATTTAGCATGTCTACTACAACTCGCACCAACTTTTACAAATGCACCATAAGAAGGATTCTTTCTATTTGTACCACAGCTTGGTGTGGTTTACGTTCTGTCCAAGACCACAAGAAACTACAAAGAGTCATTAATGAAGCCTAGTCCATCACCCAAACCAGCCTCCCACCATTGATACTGTCTACACTTTCCACTGCCTCAGAAAAGAAGCCAGCATAATGAAAGATTCCACTCAGCCTGGATGTACTCTCTTCCATCATCTTCCATTGGGAAAAATATACAAAAGTCTGAGGTCACGTATCAACCTACTCAAGAAAAGCTTCTTCCCTGCTGCCATCAGACTTTTGAATGGATCCACCTTGCACTAAGTTGAACTTTGTCTGCATCCTAGCTATGATTGTAACACTACATTTTGCACTTTTTTCTTTCCATCTCTATGGACAGTATGCTTTGTCTGTATAGCATGCAATAATCAACACTTTTCCTGTATACTAACACATGTGGCAATAATGCATCAAATCAAAGTCATATTTTGCTTAATTACATTCCTGTGAAATGCCTTTGAACATTTTGTTCTGTTAATGGCACTACACAAATAGAACTTGTTGTCTTGGGTTGCTACCATCCAATTTCTGTGTCTTGCATTCTTTTCACTCAATTGCCCCTGAAGTATATGCACAAACAAATGAACAACATACAAAGTTAGTGTCCTGTCATGTGAGGCTTGTTTGAAAGTGTCACTTGAACAAAGTATGGCAACAGTAGCTACTGTTCTGTCATTATAAGCTTGGAACCACTGCCTTCAGCAATAACACTGGGCTAGGCTAAAACAACTCCTCTTTCTTATCAACATTTACAGAACAAGTACTACAGGTGCACGTCCTACTTAATGCCCTAATCCTCCCAGTGTCTTTCTAAATTGTTCAGATTGTTTGGGCTGTTTTCCTGATTCCACCCTCACCTGTCCAATTCTAACCTAACCTCGAACTGCTGCTTGCCATAGAATAGAATTATATTAACTCTACAGTGCAGAAGAAGGCCATTCAATCCATCAAGTCCACACCAACCTATCTTTTTTTTTACCTTACCCAGGTCCTACCCCCATAACCCCACCTATTTATCTCACCAACCCCATTTAGCCTACACATCTTTTGGACTATGGGATGAAACCAGAGTACCTGGAGGAAACCCATGCAGACATGGGGAGAACGTGTAAACTCCACACAGACAGTCACCCAAGACCAGAATTGAACCTGGATCCCTGGCACTGTGAGGCAGCAATATGTGCCACCATGCCTTCCTCATATCTTCTTATTGTACCATCACCTCAATGCTGCTAAGATCTTTCTCCCTAATTCAGTGTTAATTTCCTCCACCCAAGCATGGTAAGCACCAAAACTATCATTTTGAGTCATTACCACAATTCCATTTCTTTGGCTCTAACTTCCATCTCTTTGTCTTGTTACAGCAGCTTAGTGAAATGAGACTATATTTGCAATCTAGAGATCTAGAATTCAAAATCTATCACAGCAAATCGTAATTATGAATTAAATAAATCTAGTGCACTGTAGCTGCATTAAAAACACATAATTGAATCTATCAAGTTGTTGTGAAAATCAAACTGTTTCATTCATATCTTTTAAGGAAGAGAATCTGCCACTCAAATCTGCCCTGGACCCCAGTTCCATATGTGTGATTGACTCTTAATGCCCTCAGAGTAACCAGGAATGGACAATTCATTTTGCCTTGTCAGTGTTGTCTGCGTTTCGACAGCAAATTTTCAGGATGCATCATGTGCATCCAATCCATCTGTGATGTCTGCTGAAGTTCTATAAATTATACTTTCTCTGCTCTTTAGGGCTTAGAGCATGATATGTTGTGTTTGAGCAACTAGCCAAAGAGCCCAAAGCAAAGAAGTAATAGTGACATTCCAAAGGATATTACATTCGGTAAATTTTTCAATTCAGTGCAATGATCCACCATTAAGCCACATGATATTGAGGCACCTTGCAGATTTTGGGCCTGGAAATCCTTGGGCTTACTGGTGAAATCCTGTTTTAACTCTGATATGGTCTCGACAGAAGGGCCTGCCTAGTATCTGGGCGCTTGCACTTTCGACCTACTAACAAAGTGGGAGAAATTGCGTAGACGGAGTGACGCTAAAGAGATGACATCACATCAGTTGTCTGTTGGACACCCTGCACAATATTCAGTTCACACAACTGGCAAAGTAAAACTGAATATTAGGCAACAAAAAAAACGGAAAATGCTGAAAAATTTCGGCAGGTCTTGCAGCATCTGTGGAAACAGAAAATAGAGTTAATGTTTTAAATCCATATTATTAATTATTTTCTATCTCCACAGATGTTGCCAGATGCACTGAGTTTTTGCGGCATTTTGTGTTTTAGTTTTAGATTCCAACATCTGCAGTATTTTATTTTATTTCGGTGAATATACGGAGTCTTAGCTTTTATTGGTAGGGAGATTGAATTTCGGAGTCGCAACGTCATGTTGCAACTGTACAAAACTCTAGTGCGGCTGCACTTGGAGTATTGTGTACAGTTCTGGTCCCCACATTATAAGAAAGATGTGGAGGCATTGGAGAGGGTACAGAGGAGGTTTACCAGGATGTTGCCTGGTATGGAGGGCAGGTCTTATGAAGAGAGGCTGAGGGATTTGAGGTTGTTTTCGTTAGAAAGGAGGCGGCTAAGAGGGGACCTTATCGAAACATATAAGATGATTAGAGGTTTAGATAGGGTGGACAGTGATAGCCTTTTTCCTAGGATGGAGAAAGCTAGCACGAGGGGACATAGCTTTAAATTAAGGGGTGGTAGTTATAGGACGGATGTCAGAGGTAGGTTCTTTACCCAGAGGATGGTAAGGGTATGGAATGCCCTGCCTGCTGCAGTTGTAGGTGCGCCAAGTTTGGTGGCGTTTAAGAGGTTAGTAGATAAGTTTATGGATGAAAAGGGAATGGTTTAGGTTAGAGGATCATTACTTTTTCTTAATTGGTCGGCGCAACATCGAAGGCCAAAGGGCCTGTTCTACGCTGTAATGTTCTGTGTTCTATATTAGACAAAGGCTATTCAGCCTATCAGATCTGCTCCACCATTTATTCATGGCTGCTATGTTTCCAAACCTCATTCTCCCACCTTTTCCCTGTAATGTTACCAATCAAGGTCCTATCTATCTCTGTCTTAAATGCACTCAATGGCCTGGCCTCCATAGCCTTCTACGGCAATGAATTCCATAGATTCTCCATCCTCTGGCTGAAGCAATTCCTCCTTATCTAAAAGGTTGTGATTTATTCTGAGGCTGCACCCTCAGATCCTAGTCTCTCCTACTGATGGAAACATCTTTTCTGCGCCCACTCTTTCCAGGCCTTTAACATTCTGTAAGAACATTGGGTATGTCATTTACAAAGCAGCAAAAAGAATTTTGTTCTGCATCACTAGTAGTGTCCAACTTCACCCATAGAGTTTCCAAAATGGAGCTCTGGTGTGACTAAATGCCATCGATAAGGGGTGGGATGGGCTTGACAATTCCCTGATGACTGGGCCACTGAGAAGTAAATGAGGCAACTCTGAGGATCTATGCTGGGACAGAAGCTCGGACCTCAGAAGGATAGCAAAATTGAAAAAGAAACCAGATGCATATATATATATATATATACATATGGGGATTGGCAACTGAAAGTTTTCAAGTAATGAAGAATATATTTTTCAAGCTGTTGGGAAGATGCGCATCTGTTGGAAAGGACACCACCACTGCCATAGAGAAAGTGGTCTTCCATTATCCCTGCTTTCTCCAGTGGATCAATGGAAGATTATGGTCAATCTTGGCTTAATTGCTGGAATCACAGCCCAATGAATTTCAGGGCCTCCTTCCTGTTCCACAGGCCTCTTGGCCAGAGTTGCTCTACACTTTTCTTTACACTTTTTATAACACGGATTCAGCCATTTCTCTTATTACATTAATGTTTCTTTCATGGTCTAATCCATAAAATTCAAAGCCAACCCAACACCAAAGGAAAATTCGAGGGAAAAATGGTTTGTACTCCAAAACGAAATCCCGTAAGACATTTCAAAGAAACTTTTCTTCATACCTTGCTAAATATACACCAAATAGTTTCCTCTATTGCATGATTGTGATTGGCAGCAGTACTACTGGAAAGGATTTTTCCCTTTCATTAGTTTGACAAAAGCTCTTAATTAACCTGCACTCTGTATGCTTAAGGAATGAGCGTGATTAATTACGTGAAAAGAATTACATGGAATAAGTATCACATACTGAACAAACAAGATGTTTAAAGTTGAAGTAAATTGTGAGAAGCAAGCATCTGTGGCAATGAGTACTGGAGAGATCGAGGTAGAAAGTTTGCTTTATCTAATAGTAAAAGTTAAGATGCATGTTTGAAGTAGAGGTTGGGTACATTCAACATGGGAGTATTGCAGAAATTTAAGATATTAAGGGTGATGGGGGAGCCTGATTTATAACCTGTTATAATACAATTATATGGTACAATATTGATACAAATGCATTCAGTGCTCTAATGTATTACATCTTGGATGCCTAGGTAAATTCCCATAGGAGAGAAGTGAAGGATGTTTTCCAATGCTTCACCATGAGCTGCAACTTTGCATTTGAAACTGTGGATGGTAAAGATCTTTTTGAGTTCAGGGCAAGTTCCATGCCCTTGCAAACTTTGGTGAATAGGTCAACTCTCTGTGTAGCTTTTCTTCAGAGTGAGTGCTAACATCTGAGTTATAAGCATGCCGTTTTTCTGGTACAGAAATGATTATCATCCTATTTTTGGTCTTAAGGAACGTGAAATTAAAAAGTTTATTATCAATGCACTAAGTATTGCAGCTGGGGGACGGAGCCTGTCAGTAATACGTTGCAGTGATGTTGGAAGAAGGATTAAGAATATTGTTGGTGCAATACACCTGTTTAATGACTGATTCGAGAGGGAAACACCTTTAGTAGAATTGTTGCAAAGTCTCGGACTTATGACACATTTGATTCCTGTAAGATGAAATGTCAAAGACTGAACTGATTTTCTCAAAGGAACAATCTGGATTTGTTTCCTGAACCAAAGAAGGAAATCACTCATGGGTTCTCAGCGATGTGAAAAACTCTCCACTGTTATCCTGTCAAGTCACTGAGGCAACTGTTGATGCCTACATCTCTTAATACAAGTTCCTAGTTTAATGGGGGGGAGAAAATGATGCCATTAATTACTGTCAGTTACCTTTTTAATCTTGAGTGCAAACTAAATACAACATAATCATATAAATACATTGAAATTACAACAGTTGCACCAAATAAATTCAACAAAATAATAAAGATGGTTTGAAGTGTCCACTCATACAGATGGGCAGCACAAAATGTCAATGTGCACATATGAACTTGCAGGAGTGGTGTTGTAAAGTTAAAACTGAGGTAGTAAATTGGGTATCAATTTATAAATGTTGATAAAGGCTACTTGCCAGAACTTGAACATCATAAAGTCTATGACTGCCTCTACCATTATTTGTATATTGCCGTGTAGGAAATGGATAACATTTGCCAAGTTATTTGAACATGCATATCTCTGTAGTGCTTTGCAAAAGGTAGTTTGATTCACCAAATCAAAGGTTTTTGACAGAATGAAGAAGGCCATGTAGGAAAGGATGTTCTGCTCTCTAAAATAAATTCAAAACACTGTGGATAGTGGAGATCTGAAATAAAACAGAAAGTATTGGAAATATTCAGCAAGATTTGTGGAGAGAGAAACAAAATAATGTTTTGGTCCAATATGTCCAAAGAGCAAATAAGGAGAAAAGATTCTGAAAAAAGTCATATTCGATTTGAAATATAAACCCTGTTTCTTTCTCCACAGATTTTGGCAGACCAGCTGAGTATTTCCAGTACTTTCTTTTTTTTCTTTATGTTCTACTCTCTGTTCTTTTCCTGATAGTGGTGTACTGTGAAAATTAAGCCATTTGTTCTTCCCATATGTCAGAACCTGTATTGGGTCGCTGGAAGGACCTTGTCTTCAATTGCAAAAGATGATTAAGAATAAGCAGTAATGTAACGAGGACTTTAGCAATGGTTGAGAACAAAGCTATACCCTTACAGTTCCTTCAAGTTAACTTATTTGCTTCGTTGAAAATTGTGGTCAATATGGGGTTTCTAGAATCGCAATAGAGCATAGAATAGAATGGGGCATGTAACCGAAAATCAGAGTATCTTTTTCTGGTATTTCTGCATGAATATTTTCAGAATCAGAAGCTTTATTCTTTTCTAGCTGGTTGACTGCATTATCACTTCAATGAATGTTTGACTACTGTCTAGCTCGCTTCTAGTGTATGTTGTTGGAGATTCTCCAGCAAGAGCATGTCCATTGTGCAGTTTTGATTCAGTACTTCTACAAAGTGCTCTTTCCAGCTGTCGGTGATACTGCCCATGTCTTTGAGGAGAGACTTGCCATCTTTGAATCTTACCAATGTTGATCTGTGTATTCAGGATCCATAGATCTCTTTAGTTGCCTTGAAGAAGCAAGTCAGCAAGGACTGGAATATTCTCCCTTTTTTCCATTCATCATTTGCCCTTCAAACCATGGCTTCTTCTTTCAACTTCAGCGTTGGTTGTTGGGTGGGTGAATTTCTTTACTGTGAAACATGGATCCTGTTCCCAGGCTTGGAATGTTCTTCATTTACAATCGCTGAGTTTGCTTCTTCTTGCATTGCTCTTGTCAAATCAACTGATGTGTCTGAGGATTTCTCAGTAAGTATAAGTGATAATGGATTTCAATATTTCCATCAAGCTTGGACATTGCTTGATGGCACGACCAAATGTTCCTGTAGTTCCAATTGATTTGCTCTTGAAATTGTTTGAGCATGATGTCATTTGATGGCACAGAACTCCCTATCTGTTGTGGCCATTTGTGCCATTTTGGGGTTGCCTTAGTTGCCAACATTGAATGCATGTGTTGGTCATCTGTCCAGCATTCATCGGCCATAAGCATCACATGTATAACATATATATCTTTTCGATCCCTGGTCTTAACTATTACATTGTTGCCAGGATGTCTTGAAATGTTTCATTCAGATGGAAGTGGGTGTAAATGACCATGTGTTCAGCACACAGGGTAAGGAGGGGTACACTGTTGGAATTGGACTTTCCAACATTGTACTTTGGTTGTGACAGTCTAAGTGATTTCTGAGACACTGATATGTCTGAACAATAACTGTTTGATTCAATACATAGCTTTCTACAGATGTGCATGACTAGGTATTATTCAGTCTAAGCCATAAGCTTTCTCCCTCTTGTCTCTTGGTCAGCTGGACCATCTTCATGTGAAAGGCCCTGATTGCACCGTAAGTCACGTTAACCCTTTCAACTCTGATCACCCTAACACTGTATCCAATTCCATCCTTTCCAATGGTGTGTCCCGCCAAAGCTGCTGAGTGACTGGCCATTACATTCCATTTGTCACAATCACAGCCCAATTGGGAGGAATTCCATTCCATGCGTTTTTTAATATCTTTGACTCAGGCAGGATTTTGCTTTCATTGAGTGTTTGAGTTTGAGTCTTCCAGACTGACAAAACAACTTCAAATGGGCAGCATGGTGGCACAGTAGTTAACAATACTGCCTCACAGACTCAGCGGCCCGGGTTCAACTCCTGCCTTGGGTGATTGTCTAAGTGGAGTTTGCATGCTCTCCCCTCGTCTCCGTGGGTTTCCTCTGGGTGCTCTAGTTTCCTCTAACAGTCCAAAGATGTGTGCGTTAGGTTGATTGGCCATGATAAATTAACCCTAGTGTCCGGGAGATTAACAGGGTAAATGTGTGGGGTCACGGGAATAGGGTCTGTGTGGGATTGTGGTCGGTGCAGACTTGATGAGCTGAATGTCCTCCTTCTGCATTGTAGGAATGCTATGATTCTAAATAGGAATTCCACAATGATGTTCAAATAGAAATATCTTTAATTCCATTAATCTAACAATTCAAATGAAACAAATGCAAAGAGAAAAAAGCAGTTTTGTAGAACAAAGACTTTGAGAGGAAAAAGTCCAACCTGCAGCTCAATGTATCTAATCTAGCAATGACTTTGTGACTAATCACTGAAATATCATGGTGAACATTTGCACAAGCACAACTAATCAATTTTGACTGGTTAACTTGCAAAGGGGCATCTTTAATTGTCTAAAAAGCATGGAAAAAGATTTTTCAAGGCAAACAGTTGAGAAAGGTTAAGTCACTGAGATTTGCAGAAGATTATGCTATTAGGATAAAGCAATGGGAAAATGCAGAGATCACATCTTTTAATCTCCTTGTGGTACTTTCTCACTTTTGACCCAACAACATATTGGAATAGTTCATTGTTGTAAGGTGCTGGTGAGGCCACACCTAGAGTACTGTGTGCAATTTTGATCTCCTTACTTGAGAAAGGATGTACTAACAGTGGAGAGGAAATTCACTAGGTTGCTTCCAAAGTTGAGAGGGTTGGCTTATGAGGAGAGACTAAGTAGACTGGGACTATACTCATTGGAATTCAGAAGAATGAGGAGTGATCTTTTAGAACAAAACAACAAAAAAAATTATAGGACAGGAAGAGACCCTTTAGCCCTCCAAGCCTGCACCAGAAACATATAAGATTATGAAAGAAATATATAAGATAGAAGCAGAGAGGTTATTTCCACTGGTGGATGAAATTAGAACGGGGGGCATAGCCTCAAAATAAGGGGGACCAGATTTAGGCCTGAATTGAGGAGGAACTTCTTCACCCAAAAGGTTGTGAATCTGTGGCATTCCCTGTACAGTGAAGCAGTCAACGCTACCTCATTGAATATTTTTAAGGCAAAGTTTTGAACAGCAAAGGAGTAAAGAGTTATGTTGACTGGGTGGGTAAGTGGAGCAGAGTCCACAAAAACGTCAGCCATGATCTTATTGAGTGGCGGAGCAGGCTCAAAGGGCCAGATGGCCTACTCTTGCTCCTAGTTCGAACATCCTTATGTTTTTGAACGGTGGCCCTACTTATAAGCCACAGAAGTTTGATTGTTCAAGACAATTGGTTGTCTTGAACAATCACCCTTCCATCACCCCCTCCCCCCAGCTGTGGCCCTGGCAGATAATATTTCTGATTGGTTAATATTTAAGTAAACAGTGTATTTCCATCCAATCAATATACTTTGTACCATAGACAGTTGTCCACACTTTGTTGCCTTTTGGCAACGAGGCAATTGGCTCCAATCAGCATTTTCTGTCCTATGAGAGAGTTCATATACAAAACCTTGAACTTGATCAACTTAATCAATAGAAAGAAATATGTTGAATGCAGGTGGTTAAGAAATGAGACAGAGTATCAGCATGGGCACTTAAATTGGGACTATTAAAATACAAAGGTCAGAGATTTTCCTTTGATCTCAAGCAGGAGTTAACTGAGAAGTTTTTATCACAATGCTTCATGTGCCTGCATGATCTAAGTGACACAAGTGCAATATAAATGAGCAAAGGTTAAGTTATTTTCATTCCTTTGATAGCCACTGACTCCAGTACTTCAGCACATCCAATTAAGGCTTGGAAGTGGATACTGAAACTCTTATTGCCAATTCCTGGGAACGTATAGCACTAACTGTGTAAATTGTTTAATCCGCAGCACTTAGAAGCTGATATTTGAGAGCTGGGCACTCACTTGACTGGCATTTGGGGAGTACAGCTGAAAAAATATTGAGCATCTCCATTTACTTAGTCAACTTTTCTTTCCTAATTCAGCCCCAGCTAAGCTCACAAGTCTTCCAAAATGAAGTGCCTTCACTCCGTTGAAATGATACACTGCAGTTCTATTCTGATCCTCTGGCAAAGCAAATCTATATGTGGCATTTGTGTATCCTGCCAAAAGTGTGCAATTAGAAATCTGGGACACAAAAGTACAGAGGAAGGATGAAGCGGCACTGTCGATTGGTACAAGAAGAAACTGGTGAAGGCTCGTTCTGCGATATTGTGGGTCATATCAGCTCGGGGTGGAATTTGCCGCTCCTGCCAGCAGCGGGAATCGGGATGGGCAGGCAAGTCACTAAATTTGGTGAGATGGAAAAATTCTGGTTCCCAGCAGTGAGAAATTAGATTGGAATTTTGTTCTCTTGACTTTGATGCGGATTCAAAGCAAGTCGAGTTTCCCGCAGATTCATGGTGGGAATAACATTGTGTTCATTTTCATCTCACAAATGTTCATCAGCTCTCTGGAGTTAGGTACCTCCTCCAAATAGAGTTCTCTGCCAACAGGAAATTCGAAAGGTCTGCTTCCCAAATGTATATAAAGTGGCATGCACCTGGTGAACTTTACTTGATTAACGTTTTTCGAGATACACAAATGCTGCTTTTGCCTACAAAGAACAAAGAACAACACAGCACAGGAAAAAGGCCCTTTGGCCCTACAAACCCACGCTGCCATTTTAACACTCGGTGAGTGACTCATTCCAGTCCTTCTCCCTACAAGTTTTGTTCACATCTAATGCACTCCACAATAAAGGGGTGCAAATTTAGGGAATTATATGTGCACCAGATTAAGGGAGATCCAATTTAGGGACAATTTATTAACACCAATCAGCCTAAAAGCATGTTTTTGGGATATGGGAGGAAACCGGAGCACCCGGAGAAAACCCACGCAAGCACGGGGAGAATATGCAAACTCTTGCAGACACCTACGCAAGCCAGAGATTCGACTTGGGTCCCTGTAACTGCACAGCAAACAGTGATAGTCACTGAGCTGTTGTGTTGCCCGTCAATTGGTCCAGTTTAAGCGTACACTAACGACATGAAGCACTAGGCAACTCTCGAAGTAACATCCAAGAGCAGCCATCACACAATCCACCACGTGTATGCCCCGTGTTGGCCAACAAGGCGGATCGAATCGCCTGTGGATGCAAAAAGGAGACGCCAATAAACATACAACAGCCGATACAGACATTAATGGAAGATCCCCAATATCTCTAACGTTACAGACAGGTGAATCGTATAATTTGTTGGGCGGCCGATAGGAATCTATTAATTCCTAGTATTGTCCTGAGGTTCTTAATCCTCAACTAGAACATTCTTTTGTATCCCTCTATCTCCAGTCTGCTCATGTGCCTATCTAGGTAAGTCTTAATCAACCCTAATGTGTCTGCCTCCACCACCCTGCTTGGCAGTGCATTCCAGGCTCCCACAACCCTCTGTGTAAAAAACATCCCTCTAACTTTGAACTATACCTAGTCCCTCTCACCTTGAGCCTGTGATCCCTTGTGATTTTCGCATCAAACATGGGAAAAAGCTTCCCACTCTTCACTCTATCTATACCCTTCATAATCTTATACACCTCCATTAATAACTTTGCAGCGAGCATATGTGTGTGTTTGTGTGTGTGTGTGTGTGTGTTTGTGTGTGTGTGAACAAGGAGCACAGTGCAGCAGTGACAGGCTATGAATTAGGGCATGAATTATAAGACTGTTGAAGCAGGGATCAGGCACTGTTGAATAGACTGCTGGGGACTGAGGCCATGTAGTCAGGAACATTTTGAATGGATTATCCTGAGGCTGAGGCCATGCTGTGGAAACATAGTGAACAGACTGATCTGGCTAGGGCTGTTTGGGCCTTATTAAGAGGGCTCTGCATGGCATATATATCTTGATCCTGGTTTTGGGTAAGGAGAAAGCCTCTTTGGGCAGTGAAATCATGCTCAGCATCATGTGCAGGGCATGGTCAGTCACCTAAGGTATTTGTTTGTGAGGGTTTGAGGCATGATAGTGTGATAAAGATAGTCAAGGGAGACATTTGCAATCTATTCATTGATAGCTGAAGGGACATTGAATGTTCTCGTAGGGATGGCCCTGGAAGCTCAGTGTTTATGTGAACGTGAAAAGGGGAGGAGTCTGGTCAACAAAGAACATGGGAACATCAACTTTATAGGGTTCAGCGGGGAGGTCAGGAATATCCACGTGAATGGGGCATGAGCAGGGGGCTGGATAGTGCTAGACAAAGGGAAATTAAAAGGGAGTGAGGATAAAGAATGATAGGCAGGAGTTGGCAGGTGCCATAAAACTTGGTGAGAGAGTGAGCTGTGAGGGGGATACAGACATGCATCAGTATGATTTGGACAAGTTGAATGAGTAAACAGATGAATGCAACATATTGTCAATAAATGTGAGGTTGTCCACTTTGGTAACCAAAACAGGAAGACAGATTACTATCTGAATGGCAGTAAATTGAGAGAGGGGAATGTATAATGAGACTGGGGTATCCTTTAACACCAGTCATGGAAGATAAACATGCAGATGCAGCAAATGATAAACAAGGCAAATGGTATGTTGGTCTTCATAGTGAGAGGAATTAAGTACAGGAAAAGCCAAGGTGAGGCTACCAAGGTGAAGCCCACAAAGTCTCTACTTTCTCAGAAGACAAATGAAATTTGGCATGTCTGCTACACTCTCACCAATTTCTACAGATGCATCATAGAAAGAATCCTTCCTGGATGTATCACAGCTTACTTTGACTCCTGCTCTGTCCAAGACCGCAAGAAACTACAAAGGATTGTGAACAAAGCCCAGACCATCATGCAAACCAGCCTCTCATCTATTCACTCTATATACACTTCCCACTGTCTCAGAAAAACAGCCAGCATAATCAAGGACCCCACAAGCATGGAAATACTCTCTTCCAGCTTTTAACATCATGAAAAAGGTTATACAATTCTGAGATCATGTACCAATCAACTCAAGAACAGTTTCTTCTATGCTGCCATCAGACTTTTTATGGACTGACCTTATACTAAGTTGATTTTTCTCTATACCCAACTGTGACAGTAACATTATAATCCTCTCCTTTCCTTCCCTATGTGTGGCATGCTTTTTCTGTAAAACACGTAGGAAACAATACTTTTCACTGTATACAAACATGTGACAATAACAAATCAAATCAAATTAAATCAAAAACACATAGAATATTGTGTGCAGTTTTGGTCTCCTTATCAGAGGGAGGATGTTCATGCTCTAAAGGGAGTGCAGTGAATGTTACTAGACTGACTCCTAGGATGGTGGGACTGACATATAAATGAACAGGGTGGATGGAGGAAGGATGATACTGATGGTGGGGGAGTTCAGAACAAGAGGTAATCATCTAAAGATTTTAGAACCATTTAGAATTGAGATGAGAAATTTCTTAATCCAGTAAGTGGTGAGCCTGATGATTTCATTACCATTGAAAGCAATTAAGGCCAAAACATTTTCAATAAGGAGTTAGACATAGCTCTTGGGGCGAAGGGGATCAAAAGGCATGGCAGGAAGGTAGGATCAGGCAATTGAGTTGGATGATTAGCCACGATCATAATGAATGGCGGAGCGAAGGGGCAAATGGCCTACTCCTACTTCTATTTTCTATGTTTCTATGTTGCAGGCTGGTGTCCAACACAAAGGTCAGCTCATTTTCAAGTTCAGCTTCCAGTGATGAAGTTTGAAAATCAAGCTAGAAAAATATCTAGCAGGGAGAGGCCTCAGAACTTGTGGGGTGAGTTCAATATAGCAAGCCTTGGCCAGTTGTAGGGGAAGCCTATAATTGTTTTTCTCAAACTATGGAGAGCATGGTCCAGCTCAGTGCAGGACTCAAGGATTTAATGAACAATGAATGAACTTTGGCTTTTTTGATATTGGTGCACACTCAGACCAAAATCCATTATGTTTCAGTGCTTGGTGCATGTAGTCTTAATTGGCATCCGATTCTTACAAAGACATGTCGGAAAGATTACACACTCCAAGAATCAGTGATCACGTTTGTTATAGAGATGCAGCTTAAGTCCTATAATCCTCCATGCTCCAGTGCATTCAAGGACCTTTCTTGCACTCAAGATATCAATGGATATAAATTGGCATTCATTTTTGAGAGGGAATAGCAACTGCCTATCATTGTCTAAGATGATTGTATCCTGCAAGTTGTGGCCTTGATATACAGTCTGCAGACTAAGGGAACATCAAGGATTGGAGTCTGCTTAGTTGCCAAATATATGGAGGAAAATAATTCACTTGGAACTAACATTGATTGTTCAATTGTATCCATTCACAAAAATCAAGAAAGAGTTGTGAATGCAGGTTGGAGGCAATGCTGCTTTCTTGATAGCTTTGATTAGAATGAGAGGAGTAAGTACCAATTGGCACAGCTCAGCAAAGACTATCTCCTAGAAGAACAAGAGCCAATGGGCACCTGGAAGACCCAGATACTGACAAGAAGGAGCCAAGTACAGGAAGACGTTTGACATGACCAAGGATGTCCTATGTGGAGATAAGTGAAATACAGTGCTGCAGGTGCCTACATTAGTTCATATTTGCTGCATTCTTCATGAGTAACTCACACACCACATGAACTTGAAAAGCATCCTGTATCAGTTGCTATAAAGGTTACTGCTGCACTGAACCTTTTTGCCTGTGGATCCTTCCAGGACTCCACTGGGGATCTTTGCAGATTTTCTTTGCAGAAAGGGAAGTGACCAATGTCCTTTTCAACAAAGCTAATTGTGAACTCTGCATGGATGAAGCAGACCAGGCTGCCAGAGCTGTGGGATTGACAGTGAACTCAGATTTTTCACTCGTGCAGTGTGCTGTTGGCTGCATACATGTGGTCTTGAGAGTTTCCTAGCAACAAGCTGTGAGATTCATTAACAGAAAAGGATTTTACCCTCTGAATATCCAGCTAATTTGTGACTACAGAAAGCAGCTCATGCATGTTTGTGCTCGGTAACCAGGGAGCTCACAGGACTCTTAAGTTCTGAGTTACTCCTCAGTGCCAGAGATATTTGAGGGATCTTGTTGCTTAGAGAGTTGGCTTCTCAGTAATACAGGGTATCTCCTTTAGACATCGCTAATGGTACCCATTCGTCATCCATAAAGTGCACTTGGAGAGAGATACAATGCTGTATAATGAGCACAAAGTCCTGAGTAAACACACTGTTGGTTTCTTAAAGAGGCATTTCGCCACCGCATGTTGAAAGAAACACAGAAATATAGAACAGTACAACACAGTACAGGCCCTTTGACCTTCAGTGTTGTGCTGACTATGTCCAAACCCAAGGTCAAGCTATCCCACTCCCTATCATTCTGATAAACAATCATTAAAAATACCTTCTCCTTATGGTTAAGTGAGCAGAGGAAATCAGTGTGGTTTTTCTGGCTCTCTCCTGTCCATCACACTATGCTAAGGGAGAAAGGAATGGAAGAATTTGCTTGCTGAAACAAAGTAAGGTGAAAATAGGAATTTGTGGAGTATAAACATGTGCATAAACCTGTTGGGCTGGGTGGCTTATTTCTCTGTTGTTAATATTGTGTAACCTCAGTACAGTATTACCTATGTAAAACGCCTACCAAAGACCTGTCAGTACAAAGTATCAACATACTGAGACACAAGTCTCATGAAATTTCCTTTGCAAATTCAGCAGGTAGATCAATTGCTATAATTATTAACAGCTTGTCACTGTTAACGTGCAAATCATCTATTTGATGTATAATTTTATAGACGTTTAGACCGATCTGCTAGGGCATTCTACAGAGGGTCTCCTGCATCATTGCTGTTTGTTACACTCTGTAAGAAGTCTTACAACACCAGGGTTAAAGTCCAACAGGTTTATTTGGTAGCAAACGCCACTAGCTTTCGGAGTACTGCTCCTTTGTCAGGTGACCTGACGAAAGAGCAGCACCACATCATGTAACTCTCTGCTCAACCTAGCATTGCAAATTGGGGATGTTTTGTGACAGGTTGCATTCAGGAAGTACATATTTCCTTAGACAAGAAGGACGTTGAAGGGATTGGATCGAAGAGGGTGAGGATAGTGCCATTGCATGTGTGTGTTTGGAGTGAGATGTTGCAGCCACACTTGTCCTGGGTTTCTGAGTAGAAAATGAACCTTCTGAGTTCATCCTAACTTGAGTTTGCTGTGGATTATTAATAACTTGGATCACAAAAACTAAGGATTCAGGGAAACGCGCCACTGCATGTTGAAAGAAAAATTATTAAAAATATCTTCTGCTTATGGTTAAGTGATCAGAGCAAATCAGTGTGGTTTTTCTGACTCTCTCCTGCCCATCACACTAAGCTGAGGGAGAAAGGAATGGAAGAACCTGCTAGGTGAAATAAAGTAAGGTGGAAATAGGAATTTGTGGAGTATAAACATGTGCTTAATCCTGTTTGGTTGGATGGCCTATTTCTCTGTTGTTAATATTGTGTGACCTCAGTACAGTATTACCTGTGTAAAACACCTACCAAAGCCCTGTGAGTACAAAGTATCAACATACTGAGACACAAGCCTTATGAAATTTCCTTTGCAAACTCAGCAGGTAGATCAACTGCTATAATTATTAACAGCTTGTCACTGTTGATGTGCGATTCTTCTATTTGATGTATAATTTTACCTAAGGCTTAGAAAACAAGTAACATGCGTTAGCTAATAGAAGGGAATGGATAGCTTCTTGACATAAACATTTGTTTGTTTTCATTTCTGTCCTTATCATTCCTGAAAGTACTTGAAATTCCTTTTTGTGATGACACTAAGTGGTCTTATCAAATACCAAGGAGGTTTCTATTACCATCTGTACAGGTTAATAATTACCTTGCCCTTTCAATTCTGTAAGACGCTCCGGGTGTTACTAGGAAACTTCAGAGCAGAATTCTCACATACCAGAAATAGATCAATAGGTATAGCATAACCAAGGAACAATAAGAATATAAAGTCGGAGCAGGAGTTGACCATTTAATACCTCTAGCCTTTTCTGCTAATTAATGAGATCACAGCCAACTGATCACCAAATACCATGGGCAACATTTTTTGTGCCAGAGTGCCAAGAGCTCTAGCACTGTGAAAGATTTGAGGGTCTTGTACCAGGAACTAGAGGGGAGGCCTTGGTGTCATGGATGAACAAGATGGAAAGGCTAGGCTACAGGAAGCATGCAGAGGGAAGTTCAATTGGAGGCCCTGGATGAGGAAAGGGGGCACCATGAGGGAGGCATCACCCCAAATCTTCTCCTGCAGCTGAAGCAGAATTAAATGTCCGGCTTCTATATCCCTCCTATCCTTGATCTCTGCCTGCTGGCTTCATACTTGTGACGGGGTGGAAAATGTCTTGTAAATGGCCAATAGTTGGCCACTTAAGAGTCTCAACCAGGGTGAGGATGGGTGAGCCGTCCTAGGCCTTGTCTGATCGATAGCTATAAAATTAGCGATATATGAAGGCCCATTCAGTCCTTTCCACCATTCAATGAGAGCGTAACTGATCTGATATGATAACCTTTAATTCCAATTTCATGCCTTATCCCCAAACTCTTGATTCTCTTACTTTTATCTCACACTTAATGACCTGGCCTTTATAGCCTTCTGCAGTAAAGATTCCACAAATTCACTACCCTCTGAGAAAATAAATACTTTCTCATGGCTGTCTTAAATGGGTGATTTCTTACTTTATCATTACGCTGTCTGGCCATAGACTCTCCTACAAGGGGAAGGATCCTCTTTGCAGCTACTCTGTCAAGCCCGCTAAAAATTCTATATGTCTCAATAAGGTCACACCTCTCAACTTCAATGAGTACAGGCCCAAACTACTCAATCTCAATTAATAAGCTTACTGTTTTGGGCCAAGTAATTTTTAACCAAGAATTGCCTTTGATTAGTTTCTTTTCATTTATTGTTTATTCTGTTTATTGTTTGGTTGTAAGCATCAAAGATTTCTAAATTGATTTCAATTCCATTGAACTTTAAGGGGCCTCCATGATCCCTCACACTCAACAAGTGATATACGCTCGAAGATGGTACTGCCCAGGTATGGAACTCTCACATTGTAGCTCTATCTCTCCAACCAAGTTTTCCTGCAAGTTCCCTGAAAGGACGATGGCATTATGGAATTAATCTTCTTCATGTTCAAAGTGAAAAAAGAGCATATTCTGGAAGGTTTTATTTTGGTAATTAGATCAATAGACAGCAGAGATAATTTAATATGGAATAAGTTGAAGGCAGCAAGAGAGTCAAAAGTTGTTGTTAATTAGTAGATTTAGCCAAGCAATGGACTGTGAATTGTATGTGTCTGTTAAAGGCAGCAATATTTTTTCTATTCCTAAAATAACTTTCCTCAGACAATGCAGAAGAAGACCATTTGGCCCATTGATTCTGCACTGACCTCAATCCCAACCATGTAATCCTACATAGTTCCCCTGCTAATTCTCTGACGGTAGGGTCAATTTAGCATGGGTCATCAACCTAACCCGCACATCTTTGGACTGTGGGAGGAAAGCTGAGAACCTGGAGGAAACCCATGCAGACACAAGGAGAATGAGCAAATTCCACACAGACAGTGACCCAAGGCCAGAATTGAACCCAGGTCCCTGGCACTTTGAGGCAGCAGTGCTAACCACAGTGCTGCCCCTAATATACCCGAGAAACTAAAAAATAAGATATGTTCTGTAATAAAATCATATTGGACTCAAAATGTTAACTTTGTTTCTCTCTTCAGAAATGCTGCCAGACCTGTTGAACTCTACCAGCACTCTTTGTTTTTCTGTAAGATCTTTAGCATCCACGGTATTTCGCTTTTCTTATCTATTTTCAAGCAGTACTTTCATTGTTTGATATGTCATCATGCTATTGAAGCTGCATGCTGTTCAGTTACATAACATTATATAATCACCAACTTATGAAAACCATGAGAACATCAGGCCAATATTCAGTGCTCCAAAGGTGAGTTACCACTCCTCATCCCCTCAGTGCCTCCAGTAAATGAGACCAAGGGAAGTGTCCCTGCACTTGTGCAACAGTCTCTCACAGACGGGAGCCTAATAGACCTAGAACCACCAAAGAACAGCTTCCAAGGTTACCTCAAGTAAAAGAGCATAGCACTCAGCAGGCTGTCTCCACCTCACCTGCAGATATTGTGGTCATAACAAAGCATAGTGATGGAAAATGTAAGTGTTTTTGGTCTTGATTTGATTTGTTATTGTCACATGTATTAACATACAGTGAAAAGTATTGCTTCTTGTGCGTTATACAGACAAAACATACCATGCACTGGGAAGGAAACGAGAGAGTGCAGAACGTGGGTGTTACAGCCGCCGTAGCTAGGGTGTAGACAAAGATCAACTTAATGCATGGTAAGTCTATTCAAAAGTCTGACAGTAGCAGGGAAGAAGCTGTTTGATATGTGATCTCAGACTTTTGTATCTTTTTCCAATGGAGAAGGTGGAAGAGTATCCATGATGCATGGAGCCCTTAATTATGCTGGCTGTTTTGCCAAGGCAGCAGGAAGTGTAGACAGAGTCAATGGATGGGAGATTGGTTTGCATGATGGATTGGGCTACATTCATGACCTTTTGTAGTTTCTTGTGGCCTTGGACTGAGCAGGAACCATACCAAGCTGTGATACAACCAGAAGGAATGCTTTCTGTAGTGTATCTGTAAACGTTAGTGCAAGTCACAGTGGAAATGCCAAATTTCCTTAGCCATCTGACAAAGTGGAGACATTAGTGGGCTTTCTTAACTTTAGCATTGGCATGGGAGGACCAAGATAGGTTGTTGGTGATCTGAACACCTAAAAATGTGAAGCTCTTGACCCTTTTTACTTCATCCCCACACCGATGCAGACAGGGAATGTTCTCCACTACAGTTTCTGAAGTCGATGACAATCTCGCTCATTTTGTTGACATTGAGGGAGAATCAGTTCACCAGATTTTCTATCTCATTCCTGTACTTGGTCTCGTAAAGCATAAACTACTCCAAATGGCATGGGTGTCCAATCAATTGTGTAAATATGTAGCTTTGATCACTTCATTTGTGTGTGTTAGATGGTCATGTTGTTGAGATGTTTCCAGACAAACAGTGAAAGGTAAAGTTGCCATATACCAGATGACTATAGGCTGCTTTGCCCATTGAGGGGGTGTACCGACTGGTGGTGATTTTAATTTGAGGATCATCACACCTTGGGCAAGGAGCAAGGCTAAGAAGGCGAGTCTTCATGAGTAACCTCAGCAAGTACAGGAATTGAATTAGTGCTATTGGCACCACTCTGAACTTTGAACGAAACATCCAGCCAACTGAGCTAACCAACTCCCAAAGCAAACAATAGCTTGTAAGAGCTTGCTGCTTCATTATAATCAACAATGGCTGAGGTAGGTGTTATGGATACACCATTTTTTGTAGTAGTCGGAAGTAGGGGAATCACTACATCCTTTGAGAGATGTACTTTTTCTGTTCGTCAACTGATACTGGACTGGGGGGATTGGCACAGTATTATTGTCATTGGACTAATAATCCAGAGACACGGTAATACTCTGAGGACCCGGGTTCAAATCCCACCATGGCAGATGGTGAAATTTGAATCTGGAAAAATCTGGAACTATAAGTCTAATGATGACCACTGTCGATTGTTGTAAAGGAAAATCATTTGGTTCACTAATGTCCTTCAGGGAAGGATATCTGCTGTCCTTACTAGGTCTAACCTACATGTGACTCTAGACTTACAGCAATGAGGTTGAGTCTTAAAAATGCGCTCTGAAATGGCCAAACAAGCTATTCAGTTGAAGGGGCAACTTGGGCCCAGTTGGCCAAGCTCAGTAAGAGGTCCAACAACACCAATTTTAAATCCAACCAATTTATTTGATAGTAAACTTGCTAGCTTTCGGCGTTTGTGCCTTCGTCAGGCAAATGAGGTGTTCTGGTCTCCAAAAGCACACATATCAGCACAGACAGTTTACAGATTGCTGATTAGAATGCGAATCCTTACACCTAACAATGTGGGAATCTACTTACATTGTTAGCCACTTTAAGACTTGAATAGCAGGTTAGGTGTAAGGATTCACATTCTAATCAGCAATCTGTAAACTGTCTGTGCTGATATGTGTGCTTTTGGAGACCAGAACACTTCATTCACCCGACTAAGACAGAAACTCCAAAAGCTAGTGAGTTTACTATCAAATAAATCAGTTGGATTTAAAATTGGTGTTGTCAGACCTCTTACTGAGCTTACCCCAGTCCAACGCCGGCATCTCTACACCATGACCAGTTGACCAAGCCAATGATGTTCATATCCCATGCACAAATAAAAAAAAAACTTGGTTACAAATAAGCGAACGATGTTTATCCTCTTATCAACTCTTTCATCTGAGTCATCCCATTGATTGCAGGTGCACAGATGATGGGGGTGATTGTCCCAAAAGTGCCTAATTGGGAGAAAGCTGGTCTACATCACCATTTGTCTCTTCAGTGCAATTTCAGGCCTGAATCCCTCCAGTGCAAAGGGCATAACCGGGCAGCATGATGGAACGCGATGGTTAGCACTGCTGCCTCACAGCACCATTTATTCTATTCTATAATTAAAAACCCAGGGTGTGGGGCCTATTCATGCTGGCAGTTTTGGAACTCCATGCATGCACATTGATCCCGACCTGTCAGTCTCCCCATTTGCTGGAAAGCCCGGGACCTCCACAATACTGACTGACCCTTCAGCACCCAACCCCCTCCTCCATGGCCCAATCACAGCCCCACAATTCCTAGGCTCGCCCCGATTCCTCCGCCCCTCCCCCATCCCGGAGAGCCCAATGTCCAGCCCCCCACAGCCAGCAGTGGTGAACATCCACCCCCGCCACCTCACTCCAGCAGACCCTTTCACCCTGGAGGCAAAACCCTCTCAGCAGACCACCAATCCTTCCCCCCGCCCCCTTCCGAGCTCGCACTGATCGCTGCCCTCCTTTCCGATCAGACCAATCCCCAATCAGAGTGGCAGCAGGATCCCTCAGCCCCATCCCAATAGGCTCCGCCCTCTTTGCACTGCCCAGTGCTTGCTGGGTAGCGCCCAGGTACCCCCTGGGCACTTTGCACCATGTCCAGAGCGAGGGGGCACAGGCTGGCACTGCCAGAGTGCCCATGCCCAGAGGGCAACACCACCCCCGCTGCCTGGCCCCCTGAGGGATTGCCCCCCCCCCCTCCATTCCTGCAGTGTCTCTCCCTAGTTTTCGTCAGAACCCCACTCAAATGAAGTACTCCTGGCAGGGTAGGAGATGCTATCAGGCCCGGCGACTTCTGTGCTGGACCCGATAATGACATTTAAAATAGATCTAGAATACATTAAAAAAAGATTTAAATCACTTACCTGTCCTCCAGCCAGCTTCCAGTGCAGTCCCAACTGAGACTGTTCTCTGCTCTGGGAAATGCACGTGCATCAGGAATGCATGTGCAAATCCCTCAAAATGGTTGGCACCCGTGTCTCCTGATCTGACCCACTGGAAAATTTGCAGGTTGCAATTGGAGAATCTAACGGGGTAAACATAGGAACTCAGAGTAGAAATAGGCCATTCGGCCCCTCGAGACTGCTCCACAATTCTGTATGATCATGGCTGATCTTCTATCTCAATACCGTACTCCTGTACTTTCCTCATAACCCTTAACAGCTTTAGAATCTAGAAATCTATTTCCTTCTTAAATATGTTCAGTCTCACAGACATGGGGAGAATCTGCAGACTCCTCACACATAGTCAATGAGGCTGGAATTGAACTTGAGTCCTTGGTGCTATGAGGCAGCTGTGCCACTATGTCACCATGTCACGTATCTGTGGTATTTTCATTGTAATATTTCTTGAGAAGGAGATCAAGAGATCCTACCTGTCTGTGGCTGAAATCAAAACGCAGTGGGTGTGTATCATGGGTGTCTCTCATGTGTTGCTTTATCACCCTGGCATCTGCAGCTGGCACAGCAAAATGCATGCACAGTGGTTAGCATTGCTGCCTCACAGCGCCAGGGATGCTGGTTCAATTCCTGGCTCGGGTCACTGTCTGTCTGGAGTTTGCACGTTCTCCCCATATCTGCATGGGTTTCCTGCGGGTGCTCCGGTTTCCTCCCACAGTTTGAAAGATGTGCTGGTTAGGTACATTGACCCAAACAGGCACCGAATGTGGCGACTACGGGAATTTCATAATAACTTCATTGTAATGTTAAAGTAAGCCTTGCTTGTGACTAATAAATAAATAATCTTTAAAAATTCCCCCGGGATCTATTCGTTCTTCCCTTCACCCTCGTTGGAAGATGAATCCAGCACTTCTAACTTCCTGTTTGAAAATTCCTCATCTCTTTGCTGCAATAGGTAATGTCGGGTGCAGCAGACTACAATGATCCTGGAGACTCTGTGGTGCAAACCACAGTGCTTCATCCGAACGGTACACACAGCAGGACATCATCTTCAGCAGCCCAATGGTCTGCTTTAATGTTGCTGTTGTTGAGACCTGGGTGACATTGTGTCTTTCCTCTGCTGGAGATCTTCGGATTCCACACAGCTGTATTCAGCCAGTTCCTCCATGGATGGCTCCTGTCATCTAGGAATCACCTCGGCAGATGCTGAGTGAGTGCAAAAGATTGAGGGTGAGTGAGGATGAAAGAGTCATGGGGGATCTCTGGAAAGCAAGTGCACAGCTGAAGGATTCATTTGCGATGATCACAGACTAGCTACACATTGAGAGAGTGAAAGCTCTTTCAGTTCTGAATGCTGCTGGCTGTTCCCAAGGACCTCACAGAACCTCATGTACGTCATCAATTATCTCTTGTATTCGTCAAACACAAGGCGAATCCAACAGTTCTCACTGCCTGGCTGTCAGGCTCTGTAAATCTCATGAATTCATTGCCCCTTTTTGAACATGGCATTGCCCTGATGAATCTAAGTGTGTGGCAGAATGTAAACTATCAAGTATTTTCCATGGAGCCCTAGGATGACTGGCATCCTAGTTCAAGATTGAGAATTGGTTAGCAGACAGGATGTGGAGATGCCAGTGTTGGACTAGGATATGCACAGCAAGAAGTCTCACAACACCAGGTTAAAGTACAACAGGTTTATTTGGCAACACTAGCTTGCAGAGTCTCAAGCTCCTTCATCAGGTGAGCGAGGACTTTTGTTCACAAACAGGGTTTATAAAGACATAAACTCAATTTACAAGATAATGGTTGGAATGCGAGTCTTTACAGGGGGTAATCAAGCCTTAAAGACAATGTGAGTGGAGAGAGGGTTAAGCACAGGTTAAAGAGATGTGTATTGCCTGCAGCCAGGACAGTTAGTGAGATTTTCAAACCTAGACAAGTCACGGGATTACAGATAGTGTGAGATGAACCCAAAACCCCAATTGAGGCTGTCCTCTTGTGTGCGGATCTTGGTTATCAGTTTCTGCTCAGCAATTCTGCACTGTCATGAGTCATGAAGGCCGCCTTGGAGAACGCTTACCCGAAGATCAGAGGCTGAATTCCCATGACTGCTGAAGTGTTCCCCGATTGGAAAGGAGCACTCCTGCCTGGTGATTGTTGAGCGGTGTTCATTCATTCTTTGTCATGCTGTGTGCATGATCTCCCTAATGTACCATGACTCAGGACATCTTTTCCACAGCAAACTACCCAGCCTTCAGGAGAACAGTGATCACGACACCACACAACCCCGCAACACCAACCTCTGCAAGGCGTGCAGAACGCTATCCACCAGGTACACGATACATTCTCTTGCAACTCGACTAACACTGTCTACCTGATACGCTGCAGAAAAGGATGTCCTGAGCTATGGTACATTGGGCAAACCATGCAGATTATAGAACAACGAATGAATGAACACTGCTTGACAATTACCAGCAGGAGTGGCTTCTTCATGTCTTGAACTGAGGCTTCGGTAGCCTCCAGGAGATGTGTACAGTTTGTATTAAACCACTGAAGAATGAGAACCATGCTCAGTGGCATTGGTAAACTTGTTTTTTTGCTGCAATAGGTTAGGTCACGTTCTTATTGATGCTAGCTTTTGACATCCAGATTTTTTTAAAAACTAAATTCTAATTCTCAAGCTGCTGTGGTGGAACTTGCATTGATATCTCTGGCTTACTAGTCAGAAATGTATTTGCCACATTGCTGTACCCAATATCTGTAATTGTTGATGGTTAAGAAAACAAAGATTGCTTTTAATGATGATTTAACATTTATCAAATGTTTACTATTAGTGGTTAGCATGGCTGCCTCACAGCACCAAGGAACCAAGTTTGATTCCAGCCTTGGGTGTTTGTGGAGAGTTTGCACATTCTCCTCATGTCTGAGTAGGTTTCCTCCAGATGTTCCAGTTTCCTTCCACAGTCCAAAGATGTGCAGGTTAGGGGGATTGGCCATGCTGAATTGTGCTTAGTGACCAAAGACATGCAGGTTAGGTGGATTAGCTATGGTAAATGTGTGGGGTTATGGGGATAAGGTAAGATGGGGGATCAGGTAGTGGGCCTAAGTAATATGCTCTGCCTGTCCAGACTCAATGAACCGAATGGCCTCCCTTGTGCAATGTGGGTTCATGAAATTCTATTATAGAATCTTAGAATTATAGAAAATCTGTAGTGCAGAAGGAGGCCATCTGGCCCATCGAAACTGCACTGACAACAATCCCACCAATGCCCTATCCCCGTTACCCGACATATTTATATCGCTAATTCCTCTAACCTACACATGCTGGGACAATATGGGGCAATTTTCCATGGCCAATGCACCAAACCCGCACATCTTTGGACTGTGGGAGGAAACTAGTGCAACGGAGGAAGCCCACACAGACACAGGCAGAATATGCAAACTCCGCACAAATTTGTTTGATATTGCTCCTGAAGCACTTTGGGATGCTTTATCTTGTTAAAGGTGCTATATAATTGCATGTTGTTGTTGTGCTGAGAAACATTTGAATTCACTTCGGAGTTAATTTTGGAAGAAAATTCAGTTGAGAAGTTTCTCCTGAACCATTTTTTTAAACTTAAGGTGCAAGAACTTGAAAACTGTCCATCCTGAACATTTGAATGCTTACGGTCTCATCTATGTTTGTTCATGGAAATTTGTGTTTATTGAAGACTGCAGCCACCAGCAAGCTCACTAATAATGCAATAGAAGGTAAAAGTTCCACCAATAATCTTCAGACACACACCAGGAGCAAGTGCTGTATTGGGTAAATGAAGGAGCTTCCAGCCTGTGACTCTGTGTCCATTAATTTTCATGGATGGAAAACCACGGCAGCACACAATTTCCTGATATGTGCTGTCGTCTGTGCCAGAGGCACAGAAGCAGAACATTTACTTTTCAATGCTTCAAGTTAGGAATGTAAATACTGGGAACCACTGATGGCGGAAAAAGCAGTAGGGGAGAGCTTGTGTCTGCAGAAAAGGAGCTTTGCCTGCTTTGAACAAGAGGCTGGGAATGTGATGCAGATTTGGGATTTAATAGTTCAAAAGTTACCAAGGGCAATTAGGTTTCCATTCAAATGGACCTTCCTCCTCTGTTAGGTCTGACTCGTGCTGTCCCCGATACTGCGAGATCCTGTATCATTCCCGCATTCCAAAATGTTCCAAAGCGCATCCTTCCAAAATCTTCTCCTCCTCAGGTTTTTCTCAGCTCGCTTCGCAGATCAGGGAACTGCCTCTTGGCGCTCAGTGTTCTCAATCCTGACACATCTCCAGACCCCAGGACCAGCCCCACTGTCTTTGGATCTTCATCCTCTAGTGCATCCAGACCCTCAATCCCTTCCCAGGTTCCAATATCATTACCGACATCAATAAGACAGTGTCCCACTTTGTTTAATGTCCCTGTTTTTAGACATAACATAAGCAACCTCCACAGGAAATCTACTGGTCTAAATAATAAATGTACAATTGATTACAATTCAGCAGTTATTGGTACATTGGTTTCACTGCCAATTTCATTCAGTGGGGATAGACAGGACTACGGGGCAGCATGATGGCATCATGGTTAGCACCGCTGCCTCACAGCAGCAGTGACCTGAGATTAATCCTGTCCTTACAGTTGTGTGGAGTTGTGTGGTACATTCTCCCTGTGTCTATGTGGGTTTCTACGGTGTGCCAGTTTCCTCCCACATTCCAAATTTGTGCAGGTTAGGTCAATTGGCCAGGCTAAATTGCCTTTTAGTGTAGGTTGGGGGGATGGGGGGTGGGGTAAATATGTGGAAATATGGAGATAAGGCCTGAGTAGGGTGCTCTGTTGGAAAGTTGGTGCAGACTCCAAGGGTCTAGTGGTGTCCTTCCACACTGTAGGGATTCTATGAGTGGAATTTCCCCATCCCACTCACCACGGGAATCGTAACAGGCGGGAGCGGACCACACAAAGGTTTGACCTCGGATGGGATTTTCCAGAGTTGGGGCAAGTGCAGCCAAAACAAACCATCCTGCGAGTCTGTGATTCTGCTATGACCAACCAGGGCCAGGAGGAAACAGGGGTTACCAAGCTGTGGACATTACTCGTTGGCAGGAAACTCATTTTAACATGATTTGAAGAAGAGCAATTTACTTATAAAATGTTCTTGTGCAGCGAGGTGAGAGCCAGATGCTGAGCTGTGGCAATATAGGTGAGTTCTTTAGAATGGAATCATTCAGACATCATTTGATTACAATACACTTGGAGAGAATTATATTAAACGTATCTACGGTTGGGTGACTGAGAAGCATGACTGAAAAATATGACTTTTATGAGAAGTAAATGTGATGAATTTTATATCGCACACAATACATTCCTGCAACAGAGACAGACCAATTGGTTCAGATTGTCCTTTTACAGTGCTTCTACTGCTCTCTCTCTCTCAATTAAAATAGGACGTCAAAACATTAATGTATCAGTGGCATTGTATTTCACTTGCTGCTGCGTCTCTGTAATGAAAGGAGAAAATAAACTTTGCCTGCATAGACTGTCTTGAGATTTTTCTCAAGCTTCTACCTGTCAGGTTCATCTAAGAGATGAGATTTAAGCAGCGTCTCATGACACTTGAAGGTTGTTACATAATGTTATTACATTTATTCGAATCTACTGATATCAAACAGCCAGCTACAAAGACCTCTGACATTATCTGGACGTAAACTTGTCCAATCGAGCCTTCATTTAAAGTTATCCAGACTTTATTTTGATACTTTGATTGATAGTTAAACAGTGATTTAGGAGCACTTCCACTGCCAAGTAGAAAACTGGGGGAAGTAACTTTACCACATATAACATATGCTACCAAAATTCCGCTTCCATTAATATGGGGAAGGATATGGAAAGAACAAGTTTTTGATGTTTTTGAAAGAACAAAGATTGACCAAGAAAGCATTGGAGTGGTTGGGAAATGGTATAAAGGTTTGGATATATGTTTGAATGGTAGATTGAGTTTCGTAAGGACAGATATACCAAAGAAGAAGTCAATAGTACTTGTGATGGAGGGGATGTCGTGTCAGAAGCTCAGCTCAGATTAAACAGGACACCAACACTATGAATAAACTGAATATATTAAATGGATACACTTATTTATTATTAACTAACATATTAAAGGCAATAGTTTCCATTGCAATTCCACGTTAACAGAGCCATACTTTGTAGGAGACATAATGGTGAGGCCAATAGTGCTCGTCACTATTCACATGTAAACATGATGGCACAGTGATTAGCACGGCTGCCTCACAGTGCCAGGCACCCGGGTTCATTTCCAGCTTCAAGTCACTGTCTGTGTGGAGTCTGCACACTCTCTCCATGTCTGCGTGTGTTTCCTTTCACAGTCCAAAGATGCGTGGGTTAGATGTAATAGCCATGCTACATTGCCCCTCAATGTCAGGGGGATTAGCAGGGTAAATATGTGGAGTTACAAGAATAGGGCCTGGGGTTGGATTGTGGTCAATGCAGACTTGATGGGCTGAATTGCCTCCTTCTGCACTATAGGGATTCTATGTAAATCAGGCAGCAACTTCCAGCAACTGGAAAGAGCTTCTCTTTCTTTCTGAAAAGTGAAGATCCTCCAGCAAATCTCTCAGCAAGAGATTTGAGAAATGGTGGATCATGTTAATAAATTGTTGCCAGGACTTGGCTGCAGTTTGGGCAAAAAATCCACAAAGATTGCCAAGAGAAGAGTCCACATCTACCCCAATCCTTCACTTCCTTAAGTCCCATGCTGCTCTTCCAAACGGAAATGGATGGGCGGCAAACTCTGACACTGGTTATTTTTTAGTCCATTTTTTATCCTTAATTATCCGACCCATAATCTGTGTTATGATCCTGGAAGATCCTGGCTACATTTTGGTGAGGGGAACAAGTCAAGATTTGATTGAGGCAGTCAGAGACGGTCATGGTGAGACTCAGTTTGCAGTGGCGGTTTCGCTGGTGAGTGGGCCTATGTTTCAGTAATGCTATTGGTGCTGGAATACTGGTCGCCATTATGAGTGCTGGTATGGGTGACAGTCTCAGCTTCCCTCCACAGGTTTTCCTGCGAAAGTGTATCTGGAAAAACTATTGCAACTATTGGATAATCCTGATGCTCTTCTCTCTCCGGAGCTTCTTTCTGGGAAGCACGGTGGCACAGTGGTTAGCACTGCTGCCCCACAGTGCCAGGGACTAGGATTCGATTACTGGCTTGGTCACTATCTGTGGGAAGTTTGCACATTCCCTCTGGGTGCTCCGGTTTCCTTCCACACTCCAAAGATGTGCAGATCAGGCGGATTGGCCATGCTAAGCATGGTTAGGGTTGACATGTGGAATTATAGAGTTAAGGGCTGGATGGGATTCTGGCTGGTGCAGACTCAATGGGCTGAGTGGCCTCCTTTGGCACTGTAGGATTCTTTGATTCTTCATCCGGATGGATGGGATGTTGATATAGAATCTGATTTGTTATATTTATTCCTCGATTTCTGTTGTTTTGTTGGGAGAAGGAGGAATCTATCTGTCCCCAAGATAACTTGGTGACGTGTACCTTGACAGTTCTTCCCCTTGTTAGTGGAGTTGCCTTGATGGAAAATGGTTTAGATTTTCTGGTATGGGGAATCTGATCAATGTCCCTGATATGGTTGAAGAAGATGGAAGTTTGTAATATTGCAAGCTTAGGTGAGGTGTATGAATTTTTGGTTTACTGGTTCCTGTGCATTATCACATACACTGACATGCCATATCCTGTACTGATGGATAAATCCTAGTTTTTCTGTTTTTCTGGGTTATCCTTTCATTGCTTCGAGGTTCTTGGATGTTGTGTTATATCCCAGTTGGTCGTATATTATCCCACAAGGGATCCTATATATTGTGTAGTTCTGTCTCTGTCATCCTTTGGAGGAAGGGTATATTCTATGAGACCTTGTGCTCATGACTATACCCTTTTACCCTGAGATCCCCTATTCTTTTCTGCATCGTTTCTTTATCCATACAAGAAGAGACGCCGACTACTACAGTTGCAATAATTATAATTGAAATCATTCACATGCATTGCTGCTGCTCTTTTCTGTATAATTATTGGAATAACAATCACTCTGTTTTACACTAGAGTTTGAGGATTTGGGGGATTTATTGCATTTTGTGGCAATTGTAAACTGGAAAAATTCTCATCAAAATATTTTTTAAGAAAAGAGAAATAGATGGGCAGGCACTTCTCTGCACTTCTTCCTATTCAAACCCTCAATGCTTAATCTCTGTCTATCAGGCAGATAGCGCAACATTTCAGAACATGCATGGTAATTCACCATTTAGTTGTGTGGCGTTCTGGTGCAGTAAATAAAATAGATGGTCCCTTCTTTCAGACTTTGGTAGTACCAGTGGTAATAACATTCAAGTGTGGACACACTGAGACCTTTCAGGCTCATCAGCCTTGAACATCTTAAGAGTCCTAGTTTAAGGCAGTTTTTATTGCTCATGTTGTAGCCAATGTTACAATACCATGAAGTTGTGTGCAAGTAGGAAATTGATCAATTAAGACAGACACTGGGGATACGTTCCAGAGTGATTATATGTTAAGCAATAAGAGAAGTATTTTTCAAAATCTATGGGCTGAATTTAGTGCGTGTGGCATGCATCCTAGTGCTGGCTCTGGAAATTGGTGCTTTTGTTGTTAACCCCTGTCAAGCTGCTGCCATTCAATAAACAGCCTGGAAGTGCAGGGCCTGATCCATGTGGGCATGGCATTGAGCCTCAGGGCACTGCTCTCACTGTCACCTAATGCAGAGCCAGGTGCTGCTGCCATGTTAAAGGCCTGTCCTTCTATTCAGTCCTGCCTTACTCAACTCAATCCAGTGAGAGCACTGCCTCTAGAGTGAACACTTCCATCTTAGAGACTGAGGGATTACAAAATCCAAGAACCCCAGAAGTTATAGCCTGTGGAACCCAACAGGTGACTTGCAACTCAAATGAGGAATCAAGGAGTAGACCAGGAGGCTATAGGAAACACCATAGAGGGAAGATATCAGGTGACATCACGCTTTAGTGAAGTCTCCCTATAGAACATAGAACATAGAACATAGAACACTACAGCACAAACAGGCCCTTCGGTCCACAAGTTGTGCCGAACACATCAAAACCTACCCAGCCATAGACCTATCTATAACCCCCAATCCATTGGATCCCATATACTCATCCAGAAGTCTTTTAAAAGACCCCAGCGAGTTCGCCTCGACCACCACCGACGGCAGCCGATTCCATTCACTCACCACCCTCTGAGTGAAAAGCTTTCCCCTAGCATCCCCTCTGTACTTGCTTCCCTGCACCTTAAATCTGTGCCCTCTCGTCACGACCATTTCAGCCCTGGGAAATAGTCTCGAGAGTCCACCCTATCTATTCCTCTCAACATCTTGTAAACCTCTATCAGGTCGCCTCTCAACCTTCGTCTCTCCAGGGAGAACAGTCCCAGCTCCCTCAACATGTCTTCATAAGGCATGCCTCCCAATCCAGGCAACATCCTTGTAAATCTCCTCTGCACCCTTTCAATAGCTTCCACGTCCTTCCTATAGTGAGGCGACCAGAACTGCGCACAGGAGATGTGTGGTCTGACAAGGGTCCTATAAAGCTGCAGCATTACCTCCTGACTCCTGAACTCAATCCCTCGATGAATGAAGGCCAGTAAACCATAAGCTTTCTTAACCACATCCTCCACCTGGGAGGCCGATTTGAGAGTCTTATGGACCCGGACCCCAAGATCCCTCTGTTCTTCCACACAGCTAAGACTCCTACCTTTGATAGTGTACTCATTCATCCCGTTGGATCTGCCAAAATGGACCACAACACATTTATCCGCGTTGAAGTCCATTTGCCACTTCTCCGCCCAGTCTTGCATCCTGTCGATGTCATGCTGCAACTTCTGACATCCCTCCAGACCATCCACAACACCACCGACCTTCGTGTCATCGGAGAACTTACTCACCCATCCCTCCACTTCCTCATCCAGGTCATTTATGAAAATGACAAACAGCAAGGGTCCTAGAACAGATCCCTGGGGCACTCCACTGGTGACCGACCTCCATGCAGAAAAAGAGCCATCCACAACCCCTCTCTGCCTTCTGCAGGCAAGCCAGTTCTGGATCCACAAGGCCAAAGCCCCTTGGATCCCATGCCCTCTCACCTTCTCAAGAAGGCTTGCATGGGGGACCTTGTCAAATGCCTTGCTGAAGTCCATGTACACCACGTCCACTGCTCTTCCTTCGTCAACGTGTTCAGTCACATTTTCGAAGAACTCAATTAAGCTTGTAAGGCACGACCTGCCTTTTATAAAACCATGCTGACTATTTCTAATCAACCTAAACTTCTCCAAATGCTTGTAAATCTTGTCCCTCAGAAGCCTCTCCATCAGCTTACCAACCACTGAGGTCAGACTCACCGGTCGGTAATTTCCAGGACTATCCTTGTTCCCTTTCTTGAAAATAGGGACCACATCCGCAATTCTCCAATCCTCTGGAACCTCTCCCGTCTCCATCGACGACGCAAAGATCATCGCCGGGGCTCTGCAATGACATCCCTCACCTCCCACAATAACCTGGGGTACATCCCATCTGGTCCCGGAGACTTGTCTATCTTGATAGCATTTAAACGTTCTAACACATCCGCTTCCTTAATATCTACATACTCAATCTTTTCAGTCTGCCGCAAACTTGTAGTGCATCCTCCCAGATCACTTTCCACCGTGAATACTGAGGCAAAGTACTCATTAAGCACCTCTACCATTTCTTCCGGTTCCATACAGACTTTTCCCCCTTCACCTTTTATAGGTCCTATCCCTGCTCTTCTCATCCTTTTACTTTTCACATATTTGTAGAAGGCCTTGGGATTCTCCTTAATCCTACAAGCCAAGGCCTTCTCATGACCCCTTCTGGCTCTCCTAATTTCCTTTTTAAGCTCTCTTCTATAATCCTTATACTTCTCTAGATCTCCAACATCTCCTAGCTCTTTGAACCTTTTATACACCTTTCTTTTCTTCCTGACTATGTTCACCACAGCCTTCGTGCACCACGGTTCCCTCGACCTACCAAAACCTCCTTGTCTCACCGGAACGTTGTTGTGCAGAGTTCCAGACAAGCATTCCTTGAATATCTGCCACCTTCCTTCTGTGCTTTTCCCCAAGAACACCTCCTTCCAGTTTATTTGCCCCAACATCTGCCTGATGTCTTCGTATTTCCTCTTATTCCAGATAAACACCTTCCTAGCCTGCCTGATCCTATCCTTTTCCAATGCAAGGGTGAAGGAAATAGAATTATGATCTCCATCCCCAAGATGCTCTCCTACCGAGAGATCCATCACCTGTCCTGGTTCATTAGCTAATACCAGGTCCAGTACAGCCTCTCCTCTCGTAGGCTTGTCCACGTGCTGTGTCAGGAAACCCTCCTGAACACACCTAACAAACTCCTCCCCATCCAAACCCCTTACCCTTGGGATATTCCAGTCGATGTTTGGGAAATTGAAGTCTCCTCCAAGTTGAATGGCAACTGTGGGATGTCCTCTTCCCAAAAAATGGGAAAAAAAGCCTCTCCTGCCTGACCAAGTAACCCTGAATGCAGGTAGCAGCAGACATTAGTAGCCATAAAGTCACCACCCCATTGGATCCTAGGTGCAATATCACAAAATTGGCCAATACTTCCTGAGGTAGCTGGGACTGTCGAATATTGAAGGAGCCATGTCTGTTTCTTGGGGCCGATACACATACTTGCAGATTGCAGGTTCAGTGATTGTTGGACGTTGATGGAATAGAAGCTGTTCCTCTGATGAAGGTCATTGAATGATCCATTGGACCCCAAATAGCCACATGTGCGCAGTCACGGAATCATAGAATCTCTACAAGTGCAGAAGGAGGCTATTTAGTCCATTGAGTCTGTACCAACTCCCTGACAGAGCATCCCAACCAGAACCTAGTCCCGTTAACAATCCTAACTTACACATCCTGGGACACTAAGGTGCAATTTAACATGGCCAATCCACCCACCTACAAATCTTTGGATGGTGGGAGGAAGCAGGACACCCAAAGGAAACACAGACGGACATGGAGACTGCCCACAAGGCTGGAATCAAACCTGGCTCCCTAGAGCTGTGAAGTAGCAGAGCTAACCATTGTGCCATTTTATTGCCCATTAATAACGCCTTGCACCAATGGAATACGTCAATGGCTCCAAAACCACTAGCCCTGCATGTCAAGGCCAGTCCACAGTTGCCAATCCTCTTGAACAAGGCATTGGTCATGTCCTTGATGCAGCAGTGATCTACTACCTGTGAGATCCTTGCATTTATCTGGTGGACCTTTGGAAAGAGATAGGTGCATAAAATAACTTAGAGTGGCCATATTGGCAGATCATTCATTGATAATACTCATAAACTGGTAGTTAACTGGCTGGATGATTGACCAGAGATTTGGAGTTAATATCAAATAAGAAAAAAAGAATGACAGCCTGCCACAGCCTCATGACATTTGAAATTGTTTCACGGCCAATAAAGGACTTTTGAATTTTAGTCATCTTTATAATATAGAAAATATTACAGCCCATTTTCACACAGCAGATTACACAGTTAGAAAAATGGCCAAATGATCTGTCTTTTCAGCTGTGACTTGAGGGATAAATATTGGCCAGGAATCTGGGGAAAATAGCTGGCTCATCTTTGAAACAGTGCCATGGGGATTTTTAACAACCACATGAGGAGGCATGTGGGACCTTAGTTTAACATCTCAACTGAAAGGCAGTACCTTCAACAGTGCATTGCTTCAGTACTGCTCCTTCTCTGGTTACTATGCCCTAGGAGGGTGTTGGTGAAAATGGGCTTCTATTGGATTGGTACGTGATTGTTCTCGGCAAAGTAATGCAATGGTATACTGCAGCTTCCTGTCGCTTGACTGACCAGGAAACTCTCTCGCTCATACCTCCTGCCATCACACAAAATGGAAGATCCTACAGGCTGATAATCAATCTGTTCGGCTTTGTTGTGAATACACCTTCTATGGTGATAGAGACCTAAAGTTGTACTTGAATCTAAAGATCTTCTCGTCTAGAGGTTAAGGATGATCCCACCATACCACAAAATATCCTTTTCAGTACTGCTATTAACTTGAATTTTGTGTTTAAATCCACTGAAATTGGAAAATGACTCCACAACCTTCTGATTCGGAAATGAGAATACTTGCAGTTGTTCGTGACTAACACCTAAAGCAGTTATTAAAGTTTTGTTCCAGGAGAAACACTGGTGAATTTCCAGGCACAAGTAGTGTTAATAGATCTCAAATTTAGAGCTATTAATATTTGTATAACAAAAAGTGTAAATACACATAATTTTTTTGTTTATAATAATAGTGTGTAACTTTTTTTTGCAAAGTACTATTCTACGAAATGCATAAATTGCAACTTAAGCACAATGTCTTACAAATTAGAAGCGCCGAAACTGTAAAATTTTGAAAAAATAGTTCAAATCATTGGATTTTAATTGCACTAAAATGAGTGAGTTAGCTTAAGATTTGTTTGAATTATTCAAATTATTTCATTCATATGAAGCCATAGCCTACAGGACAGATGATATGAAAATGCAATCACTGGAATACAGATTACAACATCTGTAGAAAGATTATAATAGACACAATTTGTTTCGTAGTGCATGATAAATCGGTGGGTTTGAGGACCTCCAGGCCTCTATGGCTATATTTCTGACTTAATAAAGGAAGCAAGAAGGTTATAACTCAGCATTCAGAATGCTAACCAGAACCTTGTGTAAATCAAGTTAGCAACTGTCTTATTGAAAGGAATCTGGTTACTGGCAGCCACATCTGATAGTCTGGATGTTTCTTACAGCATAAGTTTCAAAAAAGGGAATCCAGACAAGGGAGAATGTCATAAGCATACCAAACACAATATTAATCCTGATTAGCTTAATCCTAGCATTTTTGGATTTCTATTGAATTTTAAACTGCCAGTACAGCTTTGAGTGAAATCACTGACAGCTTATCTGGATGGATTTCATTTTTGCCTCATAAAGCACAATGCAATATATTTTTTGCGGCAGGTCCACGCCTGGGGACCTGGAGCTTGCTAACATGATATGTATTCAACTGGGTATTCTCAATTCCTACTCCATAAATATGTTCTGTATAGCAGAAATAGTTCGTCGTAAAACCAACTTTAATAAAGAGCGGGATTACTAAAATAAATTAATTGCTTGTTAAATTTCCATTCTAAAAATACAAACAAAAGAATCAATGACACATATCGTTGTGCTACGGGATGCAGTATATGTTTAAACTATACCTTGGAGTGAACAGATGCATCACATTCCAGTATAGAATAGTGTATTGGAACATATTAGATAAAATGAGAGATGTCTAAAATGTAGCAAGTATCCCAACAACACGTGTCTTTTAGGGTCCTCCTCACAATCATTTTTAATTTTGTCTGGCCGTGACAGCATTTCTTCTTCTATTAAAGTTAGAAGTGAACCAGGACAAATATTTTCTGATTATTCCCTTCCTTGCAAGAATGAGCAAATTAAAGTTTATTTATTAGTGTCACAAGTAGGCTTACATTAACACTGTAATGAAGTTACTGTGAAAATTCCCTAGTCAGCACATTCCGTTGCCTGTTCGGGTACACCGAGGGATAATTTAGCATGGCTGATGCAACTAACCAGCATGCCTTTCGAACTGTAGGAGGAAACAGAAGGAAACCCACGTAGGCACAGGGAAAACATGCAGAATCCACACAGACAGTGACCCAAGCCAGGAATCGAACCTGGGTCCATTGCATTGTGAGGCAGCAATACTAACCTCTGTGCCACCCAATTACCAGGCTTAAGGATAGCCATTCCTGCATTCAAAGAACATTTTTAAATCTCTGGCCATTACTGTCTTTGCCAAACCTGAGGAGGATGAGAGAGAATTTTTTTCCCTGAGTCTTGATTGCTGTGGTGCTAAATAGTTAGGGATTCCACATCCATGTAATAAGGTTCAACTTTGTATGTAAAGTTCTTAAGAGATTCTAAAGTTCAGGATAGCCTGTCAGCAAATGTTTTCTTGCCCTGCAGTGATTGTTCCAGTTCTAACAGTACATTTTCAATCTGCTACATTGTGTATAAGATGATGAATTGACAAAATATATTTCTTGCTTCATCTAATGCAACATGTGGCTCTCAACATTAGAAACTCCACTGTTCCAGGGAAAATGTGAATCCCAGATCTGATTATCTCCACACCTGCTTCATTCAGTCTCTTACTACCTCAATGTGTTGGTTTCTCCTGCCATGTTCCATAACAAGCTCAAAGACAGTTTAAATAAACCTTAGGCTGGGTTCCCCAACCTCATCCACAGCTGGGATTCACCCATCTTGCTGCAGTGAACAGAGATTTAGCTGGTGCCAAATTTTCCATTCCCACTAGCAGCGAGACTGGTGACTTCTTGCTTCTGCTTTGAGATGAGAAAATAATTGGGCAGTGCTGGTATATTGCAAGCATAGGGTGGCCAACAAAATATGTTCAAAAACTTTACATGTTGTTTTATGGACAGAGATAATATTTTGAGAAGGGAAGAATATTTTGAAGGAACTAGTGCTTATTGCTTCGTGTTCAAGAGAAGAGAAGAGAAACGGGGTGGCACGCTGGCACGGTGGTTGACACTGCTGCCTCACAGCAACTGGGACCTGGGTTCAATGCTTGGATCACTGCCTGTGTGGAGTTTGCACGTTCTTTCTGTGTCTGTGTGGGTTTCCTCTGGGTGCTCCGGTTTCTTCCACAGTCCAAAAATACGTGGGTTAGGGGCATTGGCTATGCTAAATTGCTCCTTAATGTCCAGGGATGTGTAAGTTAGAGAGATTGGCAGGGTAAATATGTGCGATTACGGGGATAAGACCTGGGTGGGATTATTATGGTGCAGATTCAATGGACTAAATGGCCTCTTACTGCACTGTAGGGTTCTATGGTCCCATAATGAGAACATAACAACCATAGAGAGGGATAGGTTGCCGTCTGTACTCATTTTTTCCACCCCAAACTAAAAGATTGCCTTTATCATAGTGTTCTATTCATTGAATTCATAATCCTTTCTCATAAATTCTCCAATATGCAATTAAGGACATATGGTGGAGGCAGGTCATAAAAATCTAGTATAATGATGGATTTGGTTCTTTTTTTCAGCTTTATGCTCCCATAGTCCCCTTGCAACATAATATTTTTTACACTGCTTGACTTTCTTGAAAGATTGCCCAAATCTCCATTGTAGTCTTCCAATTATCCAAATAATTTTTTTTGGATCAAGAATTAATAAGAGCCAGACTCCGAGGGCCAGGCTCTTAATAATTTGATAAAAATAAATATTGCAGATGCTGAAAATCAGAAATATAAAGAAATGCTCAGCAGATCTGGCAGCACACGTGGAGAGAGAAAAACAGAGGAACTTTTTCCAAAATGCTAGTGGTCTCATCATCGGGGTAGTTTCTGGATTGGAAATCAACACTTTTTTTATGTTTATTTATTAGTGTCACAAGTAGGCTTACATTAATACTGCAATTAAGTTACTGTGAAAATCCCCTATTCGCCATATTCTGATGCCTGTTTGGGTACACTCAAGAAGAATTTATCGTGGCCAATGCATCTAATCAGCATTTGTATGTAGTATGACATGACCTGGTGTGTGATCAGGAAGAGGAGGCAATGAGCTGCCAGGTGGAAGGAGGCTACCTGTAAAGGAGACCTGCCACATTCCCAACCCAACCTGAAGGTACTGGAGTCTCGGCAGCAGCACCACTGAAAGATGTGGCCACTGTTGAGGCTGTTAGAAGAACATAAAGGCCCCTAAAAATGGAGGCACTTAGAGAGATGAACGTGACTTGATTTTTATTTGGAAGGATAAGCAAACAGAACCTGGCGAATAGGGAGCAACCTCCTGATTAATGGAGCCTCTAGCTCAGAAGGCCAGCTCCCATCTCCTCATCTAGACCTACCTCCTCCTGTTCCTATCCCCACCTCCTCCCTCACTTCCTCTTGTCCCACCACCCCCTCCCTTCCTCCCTTCCCTTCCCAGCTCTCCCGACGCCTATTCCCTCCTCTTCTCTTCTACTTCCTTCCTCTTTCTCCCACTTCCTCCCTCATCCCCTCTCCCCTCACTGCCTTCTCTGCCCTACCTCCTCCCTTTCTGTTTCTCCCCACATCTTCTCCCTCTCTGCCTCCCCTACTTCCCTCCTCTCCCCTGCTTTCTCTCTTCCCTTCCCTCTCCACCTCCTCCCTCTCCTCTCCTACTTCTCCCCCCGTTTTTTCCTCCCCTCCCCTCTCCACCTCCTCACTCTCTTCCTCTACTATTTAACACCTCTAATTTCCACTTCCTCCCCCTCCCCCTTTGCTCAACTCCCCTGCTGTATCCTCAACTCCTCCCTGCCCTCTTTTACCCTCCACCACCTTTCTCCCCGTCTCCTCTCTTCTCTCCTTCTTTCCCTTTGCTTTGCCTCTTACTCCCTCCCCTTCTTCCCCTTAATCCCCCCCTCCACACCCTCTCCCTCACTCCCTCCCTGTCTCATTGACTCTAAACAAACTATTAAACTCGGTTTCTCTCTCTCCACAGACACTGCCGGACCTGCTGAGTGTTTAACTGCAGCAATTTTTTTTAATTTTTAATCTCCTGCTGAATTATCTGTGTGACTCTGGAAGCTGCAGCCATGTTCAATGTTAGTGTCTACCCCAACTCCTTGTGAGAAATTCTTTGAGAATTTGTCAGGGTGAGCAATTCAACCCTCCGATGTATGTCAAACGGGAACATTTATTGGAATCATTGGGATATATTGGGATATATCAAATATATTAGGATATATTTAATCAAGGCATGCTGCAATATTTTTTAGATACTAGCCTGGCACAGGTTGTGGTTTCTAAAATTCAAAACATATTGGGGAAAACAATAATGTTTGGAAAAATAGCAAAGTTGTGGAGCAATGTTCCAGCAGTTAGCGTGAAACTTCAGTCCAGCCTGAATTCTCATCAGGCTGAAGCTAGTGCAGAGATTGACCAACCTGGGGTCTGGATTGCAGCTTCCCTGATTTGCTATCTATTTACCATGGATAGAAAGTAAAGTTTTACTTATTTGTGTCACAAGTCGGCTTACATTAACACTGCAGTGAAGTTACTGTGAAGATCCCCTCGTCGCCACACTCCAGCCTTTGTTTGGCTATACTGAGGGAGAATTTATCATGGCCATTGCACCTAACCTGCACATCTTTCAGACTGTGGGAGGAAACTGGAGTACCCAGGGGAAACCCACACAGACATGGGGAGAATGTGCAAACTCCACGCAGGCTGTGACTCAAAATGGAAATCGAACCCAGGTCCCTGGTGCTGTGCAGCAGCAGTATCAACCATCGTGCTGTCATGCCACCGTATAGATCCTCCCCATTTGATTTATTTTTATGCTTATACCCTGGTGATTATTTGAACTTCCCCAGGACGACAGAGGAAAATCTGTCCCCTAACTGTCATCTTTCAAATATATTGTTAAAAAACAGTTGGAAAAACAATCCCACAAGTGTTGAGAAAACACCCTTCAATTAGCCTAAAGAAGAAAATCAATCACTTTTGTCCAAGTTTTTGTTTGTATTTTTGATCATGGGGGGTTGACTGCTCAATAAATGTTGGTGGACGTGCATGTTAATAGTCAAATGTCACACATAGCGAGTAATTTGATGTAGAGAGATTGCTCCCTGCATTAAAAATAGGGCACAGAATATTCAAGGGGTTATTAGTTACCGACACAAATGGATTGGATCATGCCTCAGGTATTGTACTGTGGCTGTGTGTTTCTTGAAGCAGAAATATAAACAATCTGGCAGTGGAAAAGAAATGCCTGAATTTATTGTGGCTGGAAGACATCATTATACCTTCTTCCCCCTCCTAATAGGAATAATTCAGCTATTAAAATGTAACAAGCTTAAAGATACAAAATGGCAAACAAAATGCATATAACATGGGCTGAATACTCTCTGATATCTTATTGCCTTTGGTGGAACATATGACACTCTTTCTAATTGAAGAGCCATATAAAGTATCCTCTCTGTCAACACATTCTACTGCAAAATAATTCCTTTCTGCCTCCCAGAGGCAACATTATAAATGAAGGTACCCAATCATACAGGGATCAATCTTTGAGGCTTTCTCCTGCATCGTATCAGCTGCAAGCAACTGCAGTTATGTGGCACAGATAAACAAGGATTCAGAAGTGGACTTTGTGACTGAAATAACGTCAAAGTGACTGTTTACAATGGAATAAATGCATAGTGATTTATGGTGTCCCACATGTGCAGTGAAACACAGCAATCCGGATTTAGCTTGCTCTTCCATAAGCTATATTACAGCAGTAACTCAGCTGAGATGTTCGCTATTCAAATCAATGAAATGCAAAGGTAAGGTGTTTCCTCATTAGTTATCCACTGAGCGTGCTGAGAATATTTAAAGCTGATTCATTCAGATGTACATGAGTTATTATTTATTAGTGTCACAAGTAGGCTTACAGTAACACTACAATGAATTTACTGTGAAAATCCTCTGTTTGGGTACGCTGAGGGAGAATTTAGTATGACCAATGCACTGAAACATCTTTGCACTGTAGGAGGAAATCCATGAAGACACGGGGAGAATATGCAGAACTCCGTGCATACAGTGACCCAAGCTGGCAATCGAACTGGGTCCCTAACGCTGTGAGGCAGCAATGCTAACCACTGTTTTAATGATGTGATAAATTTTAACTGCTGATAGTATTACTGATCTTGAAAATACAATTTTATAAGTATGGAATCTCACTCCTTCAAAATTTAGTTGGTTTTGAAGATTTAAACTGTTTGTGATTTTACACGGAATTAAATATTTAAATATTACTTCCAATTTGCATTTTCTGGGGGTGAAATTATCATTATCTGCATTATCTTGGTCATTTAGTTACAGGATGGATGTAAATAAGGGTTGAAAGAGTGCAGAGAAGGTTCACAAGGATGTTGCCGGGACTTGAGAAGCTGAGTTATGGAGATTGAATAGGTTAGGACTTTATTCCTTGGAGCATAGAAGAATGAGGGGAGATTTGCTAGAGGTGTACAAGATTTTGATGGGTATAAATAGAGTAAATGCAAGCAGGCTTTTTCCACTGAGGTTAAAGGAGAGAAAAACCAGAGGACATGGGTTAAGGGTCAAAGGAGAAAAGTTTAAAGGAAGTATTAGGCGGGGCGGGGTTCACGCAGAGAGTGGTGGGAGTGTGGAATGAGCTGCCAGATAAAGTGGTAAATGCGGGATCACTTTTAACATTTAAGAAAACCTTGGACGGGTACATGGATGAGAGGGGTGTGGAGGGATATGGTCCAAGTGCAGGTCAGTGGGACTAGGCAAAAAATGGTTCAGCACAGACAGGAAGGGCCAAAAGGCCTGTTTCTGAGCTGTATTTTTTTTTGGCTCTATGTAGTAAACTTGTCCAATGCCTTTTGCAAATCCAAGTATATTACATCTACATGTTACCCTTTATCTGTGTTTCTGGAAATAGCTGAAGTGGTGACAGCTTGATATCACACAACTCGAACAATCCACTTTCCAAATTTGGATCACGTCATCCATTCAACACAGCTGCACATCACTCACACGAGATCACCCATCGAGCTGCAAGATAGATGCTGCACTGTCCTTAATAAAAGAGAAGAACACTCTCCCACCCCCAATACCTTTCCAAGATCAGCTCCTCTCATCAGGGCCCTGACTGATTAGTCCTGGAAGGACCTGATCTCTTCATACCTTCAGTCCTGGCATCTGCTCGAAGGCCCTCAGTTGGTGGCTCTCCTAGGACTGAAAAGCTTTGGGTCCTCTGATTGGCAGGCAGTTCTTTGGAGCTGGAAATCTTCTCCTCAAGGGCGATAACTGCAGGTCATTAATTACCAGCTCATCATAAAATCTAGCCATGGTGTTCAGAGGCAAGGTTTCCCCCAATTTTCCAGTCGGTGGGTGGGGCTATCGTTACCTCATAAAGTCCCAGCCTCAGTATGCATTCCCAATAGTGATCGCCTGTATGTTGCCTCTTCAGAGTCTTCGGCAGCCAAATGTGTCTCAGGCTTTGAGCCCTGAGAAGCTGGCACATGAAACATCCTCTCATCCTGATATGGCTGCACCTCACAGCTACCCAGTGAATGCCTCAACTCTTAAGATGTGTGTACTACCAGTGTACCGAGCTGGTTACTGTCTGCATGAGATCTAATGATAGCACCTCCACCAGTGTTCTGCTCTTGTTCTTTTTCATCTACTTGAGGCTTTTTTGTTAGATTCTTGGATTCAGGCACCATCAATTGATCTCCCAGGTCACATTCCTTCTAAAGACAGTCGTTGGGATCCTTCTATCCCTCTCCTCTGAGCCTTGAGATAGACCATGGTACCCTTACTTCTGTCCATCTCCAGCATTAAGGCCTCCAAGTCAGCATCACAACCCTGGAGTTCACCTCCTGACCTGGTGTTCTATTTACCTTGCTTATAATTGCAGCCTCTTGTAACTCTGTACAGTTTCCCCATTAGAAAGACAGACTGCCTGGAAGAACAGAAGGCTCTCTCCACTTTGGGCTCTGTTTGAATACTGCTCAGCTCCCTGCTGAATGCAGGGGCCACCAACAGCATGGCAGATACTCAGGCCTACATTACAGCCCATGAGGATAAGGTGGTAACATTAGAATTAGCAAAGACAAGTCATGACTCATGGCCCCTATGCCATGGAGTTGAGGAGGAATTTCTTCACTCAAAGGGTGGTGAATCTCTGGAATTCTCTGCCCATTGAAGTGGTGGAGGCTACCTCATTGAATATGTTTAAGTCACGGGTAGATAGATTTCTGATAGAAAAGGAAATTAAGGATTATGGGGAGAAGGCAGGAAAATGGAACTGATTCACTTCAGATCAACCATGATCTTATTGAATGATGGGGCAGGCTCGAAGGGCTAGATGGCCTACTCCTGCTTATGTTTCTTATGTTCTTATTTTCAAATGCTCCCTCCAAAATAACAGGAGAGGTCATTTTTAGTAACTGTAAGGATTATTTACGTCTAGGTCACATAGATCCTTGTAAAGAGCTTTGAACTGAAAATAATCTCTAAGTACTATGTATTACTACTTAAAAGCCCATAGAAAGTTTGTGGGCACCTGTAGGTGTAATGAAGAATGAATATTATTCAGCTGTTCTGCCAATAAGGAAATTTGGTGTTTCAGCTACAATTTTCACCAACTTTTACAGATGCACCATAAAAAAACATTCTTTTTGGTTGTATCACAGCTTGGTATGGCTCCTGCTGTGTCCAAGACCACAAGGAACTACAAAAGGTTGTGAAGGTAAAGCAAACCATCAAACAAACCAGCTTCCCATCCATTGACTCTGTCTACAAAGCAGCCAGCATAATTAAGGACCTCATATACCCCGGACATTCTCTCTTCCACCTTCTTCTTCGGGTAAAAGATACAAAAGCCTGAGGTCACACACCAACCGACTCAAGAGCAGCTTCTTCCCTGCTGCTGTCAGACTTTTGAATGGACTTCCTTACATTAAGTTGATCTTTCTCTACACCCGCGTTATAACTGTAATACTACATTTTGCATTCCCTCATTTCCTCCTCTATGAACAGTATGCTTTGTCTGCAAAATACGCAAGAAACAATACTTTTCGCTGTACATTAATAGATGTGACTATAATAAATCAAATCAAATCAATCAAATCAAATCAATAAATGCAAAATTTACAGTAACCTGGACACACTACATGTTAGAGTATTTTACTAATTAGTAATACTTTTAAATTTTCTTCAATTCAGGAAAATGCTATGCTTGGGCACATCCCCAAAGGGATGCATAGCAAAAAACCATCAGGATGCCCACATCTGCAATAAAGTTTAAAGTTTATTTATTAATGCCATAACACTGCAATGAACATTAATACTGCAATGAAGTTATTGTGAAAATCGGATGGGCACCACCCTCCGGTGCCTGTTCAGGTCAATGTACCTAACCAGCACATGTTTTAGACTGAGGGAGGAAACCGATGCAGATATGGGGAAAACGTGCAAACTCTACATAGTGTCCTCAACCGTGAATCACACCTGGGTCCCTGGTGCTGTGAAGGAGCAGTGCTAACCACTGTGCCACCTTGCTGCCTGTATGTAAGGGTAAGTAAGATTTCAAGTTATCAAGATTGGAGTTGATGCATGGAAAGACGTAAGTGCTGTCTGGAGTGCTTGGACACAAACACTCAGGAAGGGTGTGGAAAAAGCAGAGAACAAACAAAATGACCAGATAGCGGAAATAGAGAGTCAGCCAAAATAACAAAAAAAATCAGTTGACCTTGGGTCAGTCCTTTTCATCTGAAGCAGATGCGGAAGGGACTGCCTGTCATGAATCAATCACTGCAGCCACAACAATGCAGAAATGACAAGACACCTGGGGTGCAGACCATTGTCTCTCAAATTGGATGGATACCAGCAAACTAAAAATAACATAGAAAAGCTTTACTACACAATAAAGAGATGGGATAGCTTGTCCTCCTACGACAGTCTTCATCACAAACTGGGAAGGTGTTTTAATTTTTTTTATTCAGTCATGGGACATGAGCTTCACTGGCTGGCCAGCATTTATTGCCTATTCCTCGTTATCCGAGGGTAGTTGAGAGTCAAGAACATTGCTCTGGCTCTGGAGTTACATGTAGGCTAGACTAAGTAAGGATGGCAAATTTCCTTCCCTAAAGGACATTAGTGAACTAGATGAGTTTTCCTGACAATCGACAATGGTTTCATGGTTATCAGTAGGGTCTTAATTCCAGACTTTTTTTTATTGGATTCAAATTCCATCAGCTGCCATGGTGGGATTTGAATCCACGTCTGCAGAACATTAGCTGAGTTTCTGGATTAATGGTCCAGTGATAATACCACTAGACTATTATCTCTCCTAAATGATGGGACTAATGACAGTACATATCAGTATGAACTGCTCACGTGTACCTTTTATTGCCTGACAATAATAGTAGAGGCTAGAAATAGCTTGCCCTGTTGAAAATATGCTAGCATTGTGTTTACAGCGTTATAGTTAAGCTTAATTTAAACTGAATTTCCTCAGGATAAAGACAACAATGATTATAATCCACATTTTATGTCATTTGGCTGAATTCCATGCAAATTATACCTTAGATGTGAGCCATCCCAAATATCCAATGAACTGTTAACAATCTAGACCCGGCAACCGGAAGGATTATAGTATCAAAGGCTGCTTGGATATTATTAGATGCACACAAACAATTTTCATATTTTATCATGGGACTGATAATGTACCTATGACACCAATTGCGCAGCTGCTCATTGAATCCTGATATCTGAGTTTATGGGATGCTGAGACCTGGGGCCTTTTTTTGCACCCAAGGAACAATGTACATCATAATGTAACACAGAAACACTCTGTGGTATTCAGCTGCTATACCTCTACCATCTGCTGGCTCCTCATGGGCCTGGGTTAATGCTAGCTCGTGATTCCCCACAGTGCCCTTCACTAGAACTTTGCACGCTTCTGCATCCAGACCTCAAAACCATTTCTATGAGAGTGTTAGTGATTTTCAAGGTAAGTCGCTGCCTCCAATGTTGAAATCACTGACTTTTTCCAAGAAACTGCAAGAAGTGTCTGTCAAAGGTTTTAAGTAAATCACAGATATCTTATTTATGGAGGAGTGACGGAGGGGTAGGAAGGCACTCACAATCATCTGTTTCTCTGTGAAAAATGTGCAACAAAATAAATAGGAGGTCTTGCCAAAGCCTGGATGGAGAAAAGAAACAGATGCAATCAATAGCAGATAAAAGCTAATACCCAAATGCCAGAAGACAAATCTGCACCACCAACTGGACATCCTGCAAAAACTTTATTGCTCTAATGACTGAAGTTTCATTTAAATGCATGAATCAGCTAATCTCTAGCAATTCTCCAAATGCATGCACAAAATTTACTCTGTAGAAATGAGCAGCTTGGTGGCATATTGATTAGCACTGCTGTCTCTTAGCCTCAGGGACCCAGGTTCAATTCCAGCCCTGGGTGACTATCTGTATGGTGTTTGCATGTTCTCCTGTATCTGCATGGGTTTCCTTTACGTGCTCCTGTTTCCTCCCACAGTTCATAAAGATGTGTGGGTTAGGTGAATTGGCCATGCTAAATTACCCCTTAGTGTCAGGGGGACTAGCAGGATAAATATAAGGGGATAGGACCTGTGTGGGATCGTTGTCCATGCAGGCTTGATGGGCCAAATGTCCTCCTTTTGCGATGTAGGGATTCAATGATTTTTGAAGTGAATTTTAATTTAAATGCATGAATTATCTAATCTCTAGCAGTTCTCCAAATACATGCCTGAATGCGTGCTGTAGAAACACCACCACTATTGACAGCACCTTGATTCAGCATCCACAACAGTGTCTCAAAAGTAAATTTCAGTGCAGAAACTGTAAAATCACATTGCATTTCAGTGTGTGTGTGTGTGTGTGTGTGTGTGTGTGTGTGTGTACGGGATTTTCAATATATTTTATATTTCTCCTTTATGTGTCTTCTGATTCTCAGCTTCTTCTAAGTATTTCCCTCAATGGAAGCAGCTTGTGCCTGTCTTTAGAAGTGGAGGTGATTCAGTACCTTCCTGTGTTCAGCCAATATATAGCTTCACATTTATTGACATGGTGGCTGCCTGCATTTCCGCATTTCCACATGTGACTCATCCAGATTAACCTGAACTGATAGCTATGTGGTATTGCCCACGTAAAGCTTCCCTTGTCTGTGCCAGAATCTGTCACTTTGCGCTGCTGGGCTTTCACTCAATGCGTAGGAGCAGACAGCTGGATACTGCTAAGACCTTCACTTAATGTGGATTCAGGAGAAACCTGATTAGAAATGGCGAGAATGAAGAAGTTGCTCCCATTAGCTGCGGCTGAGACAAATACCAAATACAGATTTGAGAGCGGGAAGATACTTCAAGGGAAATAGTATCAGGGAAGAACATGCCGATAGGATGATTTGAAGTAGGGTGGGAGGAGACCCGTGTTTGGGCATGGCCCAGTCAGATGGATGGCCTCTCTGTGCCGCAAATTCTACTTAATTGCAACATCCTCAATCTGATTTAGACAAACTAGTACTTTAGAGCTCAAGATCCTTACAGCCCCAGTCAAAGCATTTGTTTTGGAAGTTTAAGGGATTGGTTATGTGGGACTCTGCTGAGGAGGTCGCGGGTATTATGCTAGTGCCGGGCTATACACTTTCACGAACCCATTAATGACCCCCAAAATCCACAGGCTGCTCTGCATGATCTCAAACAGCTGCATGAAATGTGGACACTGAACTAAACTGTGCTAATAGATAGCTCCTTTGAAGTCAAAATCTCTGCATTTGAACAGGACCTCCAACGAGCAGGTTGCAGCTTCTCCAAACATTTGTTCCTCCTCTTTTTGACTTGTGTTTTCTCAAGTGGTCCTTCCAGATTAATTGACCATTCTCCTTCTCTTCCGGAATGAATATATCTGTGATAGTGTTTACCAAAGAATAAAGAGAACAAAGAAAATTACAACACAGGAACAGGCCTTCCAAACCTGCATTGGCCATGCTGCCCATCTGAACTAAAACCCCCTACCCTTTTGGGGACCATATCCATCTATTCCCATTTTATTCATGTTTCTGTCCAGATGCCCCTTAAAAGTCACTATCGTATCTGCTTCTACTACTTCTCCTAATAGCAACTTCTAGGCACCCACCACCCTCAGTGTAAAAAACTTGCCTCGTACATCTCCTTTAAACCTTGCCCCTCACATCTTAAATTTGTGCCTCCCACTAATTGACTCTTCCACCCTAAGAAAAAGCTTCTGACTGTCCTCTCTATTCATGCCCCTCATAATCTTGTAGACTTCTAGTAGGTTGCCCATCAACCCCCATCTGTCCAGTGAGAACAAACCAAGTTTCTCCAACCTCTCCTCATACATCAGTGTAGAAATGGGTGACGCAGTTAGCTGTGAGCTACTTGGCTAAGACTGCACAATGTGTTTGACCACTTCTTTCTCTGGGAACCAACAGGAGAAGATAATGCAACACAGAAACAGATTATTCAGTCCAGCCATCTCATTTAGGCCTTTACCTTTCATATACCAAATGGTATCATTACATACAGGAGAGTTCATGTCTGACAAATCTGTGAGAATTCAATGAGGAGATAATAAGTTAGATAAAGGAGAACCAGTGGATGTGATTTATTTAGATTTCCAGAAAGCCTTTGACAAGATGCCATATAGGAGACTGATAAATAAGTTTAGTATCCATGTGTTAAGGGTAAGATCCTGGCATAGATAGATGACTGGCTGACTAGCAGAAAGCAGAGAGTGGAGATAGAAGGGTCTTTTTCAGGATGGCAGCCGGTACGTAATGGTGTTCCTCGGAGGTCAGTGCTGGGACCACAACTTTTCACAATATACATTAACGATTTGGAAGAAGGAACAGAAGGCACTGTCGCTAAGTTTGCAGATGATACAAAGACATATTGAGAGACAGGTAGTATTGAGGAAACAGGGGGCTGCAGAAGGACTTGGACAGGCTAGGAGAGTGGGCTAAGAAATAGAAAACAATGTAGAAAAGTGTGAGGTTATGCACTTTGGAAGGAGGGAGAGGCATAGAATATTTTCTAAATGGGAAAATGCTTAGGAAATCAGAAATGCAAAGGGACTTGGGATCCTTGTTCAAGAGTCTCTTAAAGTTAATGTGCTGGTTCAGTTAGCAATTAGGAAGGCACATGCAATGTAAGCATTCATGTCATGATGTGGAATTGTCAGTATTGGATTGGGTAGGCATACTAAGTCATCTCAACACCAGGTTAATCTGGTGTTACAACATTCATGTCGAGAGGGCTAGAATACAAGAGCAGGAATGTACTTCTGAGGCTCTATAAAGCTGTGGTCAGAGCCCATTTGGAGTATTGTGAACAAGTTTGGGCCTAGTATCTAAGGAAGAATGTGCTGGGTTTGGAAAGGGTCTAGATGGGGTTCACAAGAATAATCCTTGGAATGAAGGGTTTGTCGAATGAGGAATAGTTGAGGATTCCGGGTCTGTATTTGTTGTAGTTTAGAAGGATGAGGGAGGATCTTACCAAAACTTACAGGATACTGCGAGGCTTGAATAGAGTGGATGTGGAGATGATGTTTCCACTAGTAGGGAAAAAAAAATAGAGGGCACAACCCTCTGGCTAAAGGGACGACCCTTTAAAACAAAGATGAGGAGGAATTTCTTCAGCCAGAGAGTGGCGAATCTGTGGAACACTTTGCTGCAGAAAGCTGTGGAGGCCAGATCATTATCTTTAAAACATAGATAGATATGTTCTTGATTACTAAGAGGATCACGGGATGAGAAAAATATCAGCCTTGATTGAATGATGGAGCAGACTGGATGGGCCGAGTGGCCTAATTCTACTCCTATGTCTTAGGGTCTTATGGTCTTATTTACAGTGGTCCAAACCAAACATTAAACATGTTGCCAATATAAGGTATCTGTGTGATAGCCAGATTCTTCTCTCTGCATTATCCCTGTAAATCCCATATTTACCATGGCTTGTTCATCTAACCTATACATCTTTGGATATCATGGGGCAATTTAGCATGGCCAATCCTCCTAACCAGCACATCTTTGTGACTGTTGGAGGAAACTGGAACACCTGGAAGACATGGATGCAGATGATGAGCGGGCAAACCGATAAAATTCTATCCAGTATGTCTGGCAGTAGCTTTGAAGGAAGAAACTAAGATATATACTTTTTTTCAGAACTGTTAACTGAGTCTTTCTCTCTTGAAAGATACTTTCATACCCAACGTATTTCCAGCACTTCATGATTTTATCTGCACTTTGTCTTATTTATTGTATCTAAATTTATCTAATCGTATCTAAACTTTATTTTGCCTTTGTTATTCTCATAATTGACACACCAACTTGATCTATTTCAGTGAGCAATAAGGAGCAGATGGTGGAATGCAATATTTTGATAAGATGTACATCATCCAAGTTCCCACCCAGTAACTGCCTCAAGCCAGTCAATTAACAAATAGCAAGCAGGTGCCTTGTATTGGCAACATGAATAATGTTTGTTGTTTGCCACTGTTGGCTCCTTCAGTCTCATCCAGCCTGAGTCCAAAGGTCAGGTGAGACAGGCGCTTTCCATTTTAAACACAGGTAAATTACTGCACATTGGCAATCTACCATGGATTGGTTCTCTGAGGAATTTATGGACCATTATATTTACATCATTCCTGTCACATAATTGGGACATACCAAAGTGCTTTAAAAAAATTGAAGTACTTTTGAAGTGTAGTAACCGTTACACAGAATTGTCATGGTGCAGAAGGAGACCATTTGGCCCATATGTCTGCACTGACTCTCCAAACTTGCATCATGACTCCATGTTATCTCCGTAAAGTTTCCTCTTAGTCCTGCACATTGTACTATAAGGAAAGTAGTGGTATACTGGTCTTATCACTGGATCAGTCATCCAGAGATCGCGGTAATGCTCTGGATATCAGGTTCAAATCCCAACATGACAAAATATGAAGTTTGCATCCAATAGAAGTTAGAATTTAAAATCTATTGTGACCACAAAACCTGTCACTTGTCATAAAAATCAATCTGGTTTGCTAATGCCCTTTAAGGAGGGAAATGTGGCAACATCCTGACCTGGTCTGGCCTACATGTGACTGCATACCCCGCAACAATGTGGTTACTCTGAAATGACCTAGCAAACCACTCAGTTCAAGGGGAACTAGGGATAGGTAAAAAATACTGCCCAGCCAGCAATGCCCACATTCCTTAAACAAATAAAAAATATTCAAATAATCATCTAATGATCTTGTAAATGGCTCAATTGTACCTATCTCATATCACATTCATTTCTTTTGCAAATCATTTTAAATTGGTCCTTGATTTTACATTTGAACCTTTTACAAGTAGGAACAATTTCTCCTTATCTACTCTGAACATGATTTTGAATATCTCTTTCAAATCTGTTTTTCGCCTTCGTATCTGAAGTTTCCAATCACTGGAATCATTCTTGTAAACATTTTCATTCAAAACTGTATGTTCTACTTGGCACCTGTCATAATCACACTTTTTCTTCATTATCTCAATTTCTGTCTCCTTTTTCATCCATGGAGCTCTGGATGTGTTTGCCCTTTTAAAAAATCCTCCATTTAAACTACTCTATAATGTTTGCATCTTTCTGTAACTTCCCTGTGGATTTATTCTTCTACATCTTTCTCACAAGTTAACAGTCTAAAAACTACATGGAGCAGTGTAATTGCACCATTCTTGTTCCCTAGTTGCAGCCAAGTTGATTCTGTCTATGGGCCCTCAGAGACATCCTCTCTCTCCAGCAATGTATTGGTCTCCCAAACAAATACCTTCTTCTCTCCTTCTTTCCTCCCTTTCTATCTTTTCTGTATGCTTTGTACCCAGGTTTCCTTGAGCCAGGTTTCCAGGTAATCACACAACACCTTATTTCAATAACACAATCTGTGCTGTAAGTCCCCAGTCTTATTTACTATACTTTGTACATTCACATACATCCATGGTAACCCTGATTTAGACGTCATTGCTTTTTCCCATACTGTGACTCCACTTGTTAACTTAATATTCTCTGTTGTTATCTGTCCCTCCCAGTATTTTGTGTATCCTGGAACTCCTATCTAATGTTTCCTCTTAGTTCCCACACTCTGCCTGAGTTAATTTAAAGCTCCCCAAAAAGCACTAACAAGATGCCTCGAAAGGAACTCAATCCCAGCTCTTGGTGCAACACAACCGGTTTGTACAGATGCCATCTCCCCCAGGGCCAGCCTGGAATCTAAAACACTCCCTCCTACTCCATCTTTCCAGCCATGCATTCATCTGTTTTCCATTTCTGTACTCACTGGTATATGGCATTGGGAGTCAACCTGAAATTATGACATTGGAGATGTTGCTTGGTAAATTTCTGCCTAGCTCCTTAAATTATGATTGCAAGACCCCACCTCTTCCTTAATTAAGTCTGGGTATCGATATGGACATGACCTCTGCTCTTCACTCTCCTCCCAGCAGAATGTCTTGCAGCTGCTCTGTGACATCTTTGCTGTCACATCAGGGAGGCAACATAGCTTCCTCCAGTTACATCTTTGGCCACAGAAAGGCCCTGTATGTTCCCCTAAATAAGGAATCCTCTATCACCATTGCTCTTCCTCCCATCTTGTACAGCTGAGCCACAAACCTGGCTGTGACAATACTCTTGAAGAACTGGGGTCTTCACTGCTTCCGAAATGGAAAACCTATTTCTGAGCGGGACCCCAGAGTCTTCTGATCTCCCTGCCCAGTTCTCTGGGACTGCCTGGTGATGACGCATTCCCTCTCCGCCTTCAGGCCCTTAAGCTGCAGTGCCCCCATCTCTCTGAACATTCTCCTAAAGTTAAAGTTTATTTATTAGTCACAAGTAAGTCTTACATTAACACTGCAATGAAGTTGCTGTGAAATTCCCCAAATCGCCACACTCCAGCATCTGTGCAGGTCAATGCATCTAACCAATACATCTTTCAGAATGTGGGAGGTAATCAGAGCACCCAAAGAAACCCACACAGACATGGGGAGAACGTGCATTCTCCACACAGACAGTGACCCAAGCTGTGAATTGAACCTGAGTCCCTCGCACTGTGAAGCAGCAGTGTTAACCACCGTGCCATCTGCGTAGTTGTCAGTCTTGCGGATGCCCCAGAGTAAGCCCAGCTGCCATTCAAGCTGTGAAACCAGAACTTTCTGCTCCTGGGAGGACTTGCTGCACGTAAAATTGTCTAGGACATAGAAAGTGGGAAAGTTAATAGTAAGATATATTGTGAGGGAAAGGTATAAAACTAACAACACTGTAATCGATACCTGACTTTACAAATAAACTGAGGACCAATTTTATGTTCAGCTGCCCCATCAGTACAGAGGCAGGTGAAACAACACTTACTTTCAGTCATTTCCTAGTGACACTCTTGATGGCACTGTGGCCCCTAGCTCCAGCAAGTACCATCGAACCTTCAAGGGAAGTTTGGCAGCAGCACCTCTCACTGAAAGGAATGATTCAAGTTCTGTAATTCAAAGCCATTTTAACCCCAGACAAATTGAAGGGATCCCAGTTTCCCACTCCAAATGTCACTCGCTGACTTGCTGATAACATCCCTTCCATCTCCAAAGCCCACCATCCTTCCTCAATCCTCACCCACATCCTTTCCCATCCTTGCACATGCTCCAACTTAGCACAGTTGCATTGTGTAAATAGGATGTCCTTGCAAAATTATACAAGAAGGTTACTTTATTGGAATGGAGACATGCTCAACAGCCAAAAAGCATTGCTGCATTTAAATCCTACTATTGGCACGTATTTATATAGGACAATCAAGTATCATTCTTGTACCTTTATTCCATGGGGAGGCAGTGGCATAATTGTATTGTCGCTGGGCTAGTAGTCCAGAAACCCAGGGTAAAGCTTTGGGGACCCAGGTTTGTATCCTACACAGCAGATGGTGAAATTTGAATTTAACAAAAATCTGGAATTAAAAGCCTAATGATGATGACACCATTATCGATTGTTATAAAACCCAACTGGTTCATTCATGCCCTTTAGGGAAGAAAATCTGCCATCTTTATCTGGTCTGGCCTACGTGTGACTCTGGATCCGCAGCAATTTGGTTGACTCTTAAGTGCCCTCAGAGATGCGTAGTAAATGCTGACCCAGCTAGCAACATCCACATCCCATGAATGAATTAAAAAAATATATTTCACTTGCAAAAATTGCATAGAAAAGGATGAATGGATTTCTTGAGATTGAGTTTCCATCAGGATTCTCCTGATTTCCCATGGTCACCTCAGTGGAAATCCCTGGACAAAGGAGTCCTTGCCATTGTTATATAGGCATTTCAGCTCCCTTATTTCAGAATCTTAACCGTGTCAATCACTGAATCCAAAATCTGAACAAAAAGTTCAGCCCCCAAGATTTGTTGTGTTAAGAGAGTGAGTGGCTGAGCTGTACAGGGAGAAGGTTTAAACCCTTATGTTGGGGTCTGTGCTGAGGTAGCAGCATCCCAGCATCAGCTGCAATCACTGCTTTCAGAGCCTCTTGTTTAATGAGAATGAATGAGCTTGAGTCCTGTCCCTGGTTGCTAGCCAGTGAACTCTGCCTGAAGCATTGTGGTGTGGAAAGTGGACAACGTTATGGTGGGAGAGGGGGGGGGGGGATTTTCCTGTGTTTGATTAGTCTGATATTACAGTCTAGTTTGTAACTGGAGTTGTACCACAACAAGAATACCAACTAGAGAATCAGAGCAAAGAAAAAATGGTAGAAAATATCTGAAAAAGACTCAGCTGATCTACCTCTAGTTTGACACAGCTATGAAAAATGTAACCATTTGCTTCAAACAAAAGTCAATACGAATGATGTAGAAACAAGCTCAATGGCTTCCTGTGCTCAGTGATTCCATCATCTAATTACATCAATTTTGATCTGATTTGATTTATTATTGTCTTCACTTACAGTGAAAAATATTGTTTTTTGCACCCTATGCAGACAAAGCATACTGTTCATAGAAAAGGAAATGAGACAGTACAGAATGTAATGCTGCAGTCATAGCTAGGGTGTAGAGAAAAAGCAACTCAGTGCGAGGTAGGTGCATTTAGAAGTCTGATGGCAGCAGGGAAGAAGCTGTTCTTGAGTCTGTTGGTACGTGACCTCAGACTTTTGTATCTTTTTCCCAACAGCAGAAGGTGGAAGAGAAAATGTCCGTGGTGAATGGGGTCCTTAATTATGCTGGCTACTTTGCTGAGGCAGAGGGAAGTGTAGACAGAGTCAATGGATGGGAGGCTGGTTTGCATGATGGATTGGGTCACTTCATGACCTTTTGTAATTTATTGCGGTCTTGGGCAGAGCAGGAGCCATACTAAGTTGTGATATAACCAGAAAGAATGCTTTCTGTAAAAGTTGGCAAGAGCTGACATGCCAAATTTCCCAAGTCTTCTGAGAAAGTAGAGGCTCTGGTAGTCTTTTTTAACTATAGTATCGACATGGGGGCTCCTGAATAGGTTATTGGTAACCTGCACACCTAAAAACTTGAAGCTTTCGATCATTTCTACTTTGTCCCATTGATGTATACAGGGGCATGTTCTTCACTACACTTGCTGAAGTTGATGACAATCTCCCTCATTTTGTTGACATTGAGAGACAGATAATTGTTGTCGCACCAGTTCACCTAATTCTCTGTCTCATCCCTATACTCTATTTTGTCATTGTTTGAGATACAACCCATTACAGTGGTGTCATCAGCAAACTTGAAAATTGAATTGGAGGGGAATTTGGCCACACAGTCATAGGTGTGTAAAGAGTACAGTAGGGGTCTGAGAGCACAGCCTTGTGCAGCACTGCTGTTGAGGATGATTGTGGAGGAGGTGTTGTTGCCTATCCTTGTTGATTATGGCCTGTGTGTTAGGAAGTTCAGGATCCAGTCGCAGAGAGAGGAGCAGAGGCACAAGCCACGTAATTTGGAGATACGTTTTGTAGGAATAATGGTGTTGAAGATTGAGCTATGGTCAATAAATAGGAGTCTGACATAAGTGCTTTTGTTATCAATGTTAACAAGAAAACTTTTACACCTTTGGCGGATCAGCATCCAAATCTTGATGTTTGCATATCCTATATGTTTTAATTATAGATGATCCAGTAAGGGATCACCATATTGGGTGTTCCCTTTAGATATAGTTTTTACAATCTTGTTTGCATGCCATTTCCCCAGGATTTCCTTTCATTAGTTCATTCTGACTCACCATGCAGGGCCATCTGGCACATACAAAAGCAAAGATGACCAGAATTTAGCCAGAGAAGTTTGAATCATAGAATTGCTACAGTGCAGAAGGAGGCCATTGGCCCATCAAGTCTGCACCAACAACAATTCCACCCTGGCCTATGCCCATTACCCCACTAATCCCCCCTAGCACTAAAGATGGCCAATCAACCTAACCAGCACATTTTTTGGACTGTAGGAGGAAACATCAGCACCTGGGGAAAACCCCATGCAGGCATGGGAGAATGTGCAAATTCCACACAGACAGTGACCCAAGCTGGCAATTAAACCCAGGCCCCTGATGCTGTGAGGCAGCAGTGCTAACCCTATGTCACTATGCCGCCCCAATTCGCAGGAAGGATTTTTTGGATAAAACCATTCTGTGGAAATGCTTTATTATATTTGTTTAGAGTGTAGAGCCAGTGGTCATTTGATCTGAGATATTTATAATTGTTTAATTTACTGAGCATGATTTGGTTCAAACAAGAGGATTAAAGGGAGTAGCAAAAGCTTTGAGGAGACGTTGCAGCATTGTAGGTGAGGGTTAAAGTTGCTGTCCTTGGTGGTATCACATGGAGTTACATTCTGCAGAATTTGACCTTTGAGAGACTATTTGACCCATTGGTCTATGCTGGTGTTAATGTTCAACATGGATCTTCTCCCATATTCCTTCATTAAACTCTGTCAGCATATCCTCCTATTCCGTTTTCTCCATCATGTACTTAAATGCATCTAGGCTAGTTGCCTCAACAAGTTGCTTGCTTGTGGAAGCAAGTTCCACATTCTCACCATTCTAAGGATGAATTCCCCAGTGAATTTATCAGTTACTATCTATTTATGGCCTCCAGTTTTGGCCACCTCATCATCAGTCAATCTTTAGGCATCATGAGAGAACTGGTTACAGCTGAGGGGAAGTAATGGAGGACATTATTATCATTGGTTTACTTCATAAAAACACAGTTTGGCCAACAGGAGCGATTGTAACTTAGGAAAGAAAAAGAGGACAGAACAGTAGCTTCATATTTGATTTAACCTGATTTATTATCATCGCATTATTGGGATACAGTAAAATGTATTGTTCCTTGTGAACTATACAGGCAAAACATATTGTTCGTGGAGTACATGGGGGGAAGGAAAGGAGATGGTGCAGAACATATTAATTTATACCTCTACTTTCTCAGGAGATTAAGGAATTTTGGCATATTTGCTTCTACTCTTACCAATTTTTACAGATGCACCATAGAAAGCATCCTTTCTGGTTGAATTACAGCTTAGCATGGCTCCTGCTCTGACTAAGATGGTAGGAAACTACAAAGGATTGTGAACATAGCCCTATTCATCACGCACACCAGTCTCCCATCCATTGACTCAGACTATATTTCTTGCTGTCTTGGAAAAACTAGCCAGCATAATCGAAGATCCCAAGCAGGTGGACATGCTCTGTTCCACCTTCTTCCATCAGGAAAAAGGTGCAAAATTCTGAGATCCCACAACAAACTACTCAAAAATAGGTTCTTCCCTGCTGCTATCTGACTTTTGAATGGGCTACCTATATTAAACTGATCTTTCTCTACAATCTGTGTGTAATTGCAACACTATGGTCTGCAATCTATCCTTTCCTTCTCTCCTCCATACTCAATGATCAGTACGTTTTATTTATATAGCGTGCAAGGAACAATACTTTTCACTATATCCCAATATGTGCGACAATAATAAATCGAACTGCTATGGAAATGGAAACAGGTCATCTAAATGAGAGATTGATTCAGGGATATAGAAATATTAAGTTCCACTAAAAGAAAGAATTTGAGACATATAGACATCTGATAAAAGGAGAAAAAGTATACCTATTGTTTCCCTCAGAAGTAGGCAGACCACTCCACACCTCACAGACATAAGCCAGTCTGAATCACAGCCAGAAAGATAGGACCCTTTTTCTAGCCAAGGGGTGCTGTAACGTCCTTTACTTCTTAGATATGATTTATTGTTACAACTAAGCCTTTGAGCCAAGACATTGCAGGAAACCAAAATGTAGGCAGTTTAAATGTCTTCCCTGGACCAGGAATAGACCTTTCCCAGACTTGATCGTCAACCCTGTATTGTAAGCTGAATTTGGCTTATAGAGTTATTTAATTTGGATGTTGTTTGGAAAGGGAAGTCTTTGTGAGTTCAGGGATTGTCCATATATTTTGGAACAAAAGGTAATTTCAATGTAAACTGTGTATGTGTGTTTAGTCACGTACTTGAGTATCTTAGAGTATTGTAGTCCTTCCCATTGTGTATTTTTCTTTTCTTTATTCTTTAATATGTGTTTATATGACAATTGGACTCACTCTGCATTGGTTAGCACGATTCTGAAAAGTACTAAAGACTGCCATGAACGGGTGTTCCAGATAATATCAGTGAGATTTGTGACAACTGCCTGTTACCAACATTTAATTTAAGTGACAAATTGGACAAAATTATAGCTAATTTAAGCCTTCCATTAACCCTATTGTTATCTGTTTCATTTGCAATGGATGATTAAAAGAAAAATCAAATCAAAGTTGGAAGATTAAGTAATATAATATCCTAAGTTAGTGAGCTCACTGCTGTTGATTTGATTTGATTTGATTTATTATTGTCACAGCGACAAGTATTGTTTCTTGCATGTTTTACAGGCAAAATATATCATTTGTAGAATAATGAGAGGAGAAGGAAAGGATAGGTTGCAGAATAGAATACAACATAATGTTACAGTCAAAGCTAGGGTGTAGAGAAACTTAATGTAAGGCAAGTAGATTCAGCAAAGAAGAAGCTGTTCTTGATTTGTTGATACATGATCTCAGACTTTTGTATCTCATGGTAGAAGATGGAAGAGAGTACATATAGAGCTCATTGAGTCCTTGATTATCCTGGCTGCCTATCTGAGGCAACAAGAACTATAGACGGAGTCAATGGATGGGAGGCTGGGTTGCATGATAGATTGCGCTATGTTCACAATCCTTTGTAGTTTCTTGCAGTCTTGGTCAGAGCAGGTGCCACATCAAATTGTGATACATACTGAAAGGATGCCTTCTATGGTGCATCTGTAAAAGTTGCTGAAAGTTGTGGACATGCCAAATTTTCTCCTGAGAATCTAGACACCCAAAAACCTGAAGGTCTTGACCATTTCCACTTCATTACCTTTGTTATAGATAGGGGCATCGCCTCCACTAGGCTTCCTGAAGTCGATGACTGTCCCCTTGATTTTAGTGACATGGAGGAAGAGATAATTGTCATTCACCAGATTCGCTGGCCGGAATTCTAACATGTCGCTTGCCATGGAATTGGTGCGGGCAAAGATCAGAGAACAGAAATCTCCATTGATTTTGAGTAGGAATTTCAGGTCTCGCCTGAGTGTGGCCGTAAAATCTCACCCTCCATCTCTTTTCTGTACTATGTCTCATTATTGTTTGAGACATCATTGTCTTTAGTTAGTTACCACTACTCCCCTATTCTATTTCCCATCCTTTCTGGTTGTGTATGGTAACTACAACATATTGAAATTGAGGCCAATAATTTTTGCTGCACAGGATCCATTTTTCGAGTTCTGAATCACCTACAAAGCTACAATGGGGTAGCAGGAAATGCATGGACATTTCTATCCTGATGTGTGCGCTGGTGAAGGGAACAAAAAATAATATTGGAGTGACATCACATTTTCACAGTGCTTTTGAAATATGGAACTCCCTCCTCTAAAGGTTTGTGGATTCCAGTTAAAGTCATAGATGTTTACAGCATGGAAACAGGCCCTTTGGCCCAACTTGTCCATGCCACCTTTTTTTAAAGCCCTTAAGCTAATCCCAATTGCCCGCATTTAGCGCATATCCCTCTTTATCCATCAATGCTTGTTAAAAGACAACATTGTACCCACCTTTATTACTACATCTGGCAGCTTGTTCCAGACACTCACCACCCTCTGAGTGAGATATTGCCCCTCTGAACACTTTTGTATCTCTTCCCTCTCACCTTAAACCTATATCCTTTAGTTGAGACTCCCCTACTTTTGAGTAAAGATATTGACTATTTGGCTGATTTGTGCCCCTCATTATTTTATAGACCTCTATAAGATCATCCCTCAGCCTCCTATGCTCCAAAGAAAAAAGTCCCAGTCTATCCAGCCTCTCCTTATAACCCAAACCATTAGGTCCCTGTAGCGTCCTAATAAATTTTTTCTGCACTCTTTCTGGTTTAATAATTTCCTTTCTATAATAGGGTGACCAGAAATGCACATGGTATTCTAAGTGACCTTACCAATTTCGTGTACAAATGCAAAGATGTCCTAATTCCTGTATTCAATGTTCTGACCGATGAAACCAAGCATGTTGAATGCCTTTTTCATCACTCTGTCCACCAGTGACTCCACTTTCAGGGAGTGATGAATGTGTAACCCTAGATCTCTTTGTATTGTAACTCCCTCCAGTGCTCTGCCACTAACTGAGTAAGTCCTGCCCTGTTTCAATCTACTAAAATGCATCACCTTGCATTTGTCTAAATTAAACTCCATCTGCCATTCGTCAGCTCACTGGCCCAGCCCAATTGATCAAGACAGAGTTCAATCCAAATTTTCTAGACTAGATCAACATATCTGAGATCAATATATCAGCTCTGACAAATGGTCATCCTGACTCAAAACATTGGTTCTATTATCTCTCCACAGGCACTGTCAGACCTGTTGAGATTTCCAGCATTTTCTGTTTTTGTTTCAGTTCCAGCGTCGGCAATATTTTGCCTTTATCAGTATATTTTTGTATGGTAAGGGGATCAAAAGGTAAGAATAAAAGCAGATGAATAAAGTTGGGATACAAATGAGCCATGATATGTTTGAATGCTTTATTGGCTTAATAGTCTAAGCCTCTGTCTATGTTTCCAGAAGATCCCCTTGCCAAACACCCATAGCAGAATTCATCTAATTTTGATGAGAATTAACTCTGATGAAGAATCATCCAGACTTGAAACTTTGGCTCTTTTCTCTCTCCACAGATGCTGTCAGACCTGCTGAGATCTTCCAACACTTTTTGTTTTTGTTTCATCCAATTTTTATTCCCTTGAAATTAATGAGAACAAACCCAGATAAGAAGTGGGTTTTGTGGCTGTGCTCATCCTAAGGTTGGAAAATCCTGAGGTCAACGGATCTTTGCATTTTCCAAGCCCACTCTCCACAACTCCTGTGACAGATAGGACAGGAAAACTCTGCCCAGGATGTACAGTGTGTGGGGCGTCTGCTCTTCCTGATCATTCTCATTCATTAGGGTACGATGTACATATTCACAAACCCACTCAAGATAAAGTAACTACCAAATCTCTAGGTCAGAATGGTACAATTATTACCATTGCTTTCTCTTCATGTGCTGTGAAAATATTGGATGTTGGGGATAGAAATCTGGGGCCTGTATCTCCACGAGAATACAAGTACACAAAAAATGGCTTTCAGCATGGGAAGTCAGGGTAGAGTTCAGTGTGGGTGGGGCTCAAAGCATTTTCAACAACTGCAGTGTAAATATAGGGAAATTTTCCTTTCAAGTTGCTAGTTTTCTTTTACGTCAATAACATACAGCATCCCTAGTTGTCTCATATCTGAATGTCATACATATTTTGATGTCTAATATTGCAAACAGCTACCATCCTGTGACAGACTCAATAACGATTCAGACAGCTGAACCTTTTACAATCACCTCTATTTTTATGGATTCTCTCCAAAGGGATGCCTTGACGTCTTGTATTTTTATCACTGATTAGTCTTGATGGCTGTGATATTTTGTAATTTGATCGATGTATCACAAAAATTCTTTCTGTGCTGACTGCCTGCAGTCAGTGAAACTGCATGACTGTGGGTGCTGCATTTTTTAAATGACAGATTCCAAATGTTTATAAATAGGACCACAGTTGGGCAAAGATATTCCTCCTTCCCCACATGAAAAGGGTGGCAATTCCGTTTTATGAGCCAGCACAGTAGCACTATAAACGGAAGCAATTGTGTGCCCATTAGGCTTGTGCGATGGACGGCAAAAATACCCACACATTCCAGACACCATTATCCGTGCAGGCTTCAATTGTTAAAGGGAATGTAGCTCAGCTGCTTCATAAACAATTGTAGGGTTTAATAAGTCAATGCAGACTGAGAGGCTTCAGGGTCATAACATTGATGTTCCATTTACGGGAACAGACACAGTTCTTGGGAGCAGCCAAAGGAAAACGGAATGAGCTTAATTTGGTTTGAGGGCAGGGTGGAGAGAAGGGGGAGCCTTCCCAGAAGTGTTGTTGGTTCATGAACAGTATTCCTCGTGTACTTGACCTCTTCAATTATCCACTTGACATGATGCCTCTTCCGTTAGATTAGTCTAGCACTTCTACAAGCCCACTTTAACACTTCAGTACCCACTTTCTCAATGGCTTTGTCACGCTGCAGTCAAACCTTGATCATATTCCAAAAGCAAAAGACTGACAATGCTGGAAAGCTGAAATAAATGCAGAAATGCTGGTGCAGGTACAGTGTGCCAAATGTCCTCATTCAGTGCCAGAAGAATTCTGTGACTCAGCAGGTCAGGCTGATAACATTTTGATCTGAAATGTTCGCTCTGTTTCTCCCTCTGTAGATGCTGTTTGATCTCCGGGGTGTTTCCAGCATTTTACTTTTTGTTTTTTTATTCCTGATAATATCAATTTATGAAGACTGTGTTGAAACTATTACACTAGCAAGCTAAGAACCTGATCAGTTTATCAACTCTAGCTTCAGAGGTGAAGGATTTGATTTGTCTACATTGCAGTGCCAATATTAACTATAGAAGGTGATTATTTTTCAGTTGACCACTATTTTGTGAGTTGATTTTGTTTTTTTATTATTCATTTGTGGGACATGAGCGTTGCTGACTGGGCCAACACTTATTACCCACCTTGTCATCCTTGAACTGAATAGCTTTTTAGGCCATTTCAAAGAACAGTTGAGAATCAACCACATTGCTTTGCCTCTGACGTCACATCTAACTCAGACCAGGTAAGGATGTCAGATTTCCTTCCCTGAAGGACATGAGTGAATCATTTGGGTTTTTCTGACAACCAGCAATGATTTTCCTGGTCATCAGTAGATTCTTAATTCCACATTTTTTTTTATTGAATTCAAATTCCACCTTCTGCTGTGATGGGATTCGAGCTCAGACCCTAGGGCATTAATTGAGTCTCCGGGTTAATAGTCTAGCGATAAAACACTAGGCCATTGCCTCCCCTGAAAGTAGAAATTGGGAATTCATCATTCACTCCACGTCAATGGCCTGTCCCTCATTTCCGTTTTGTAAGGGCGAGCTGCCAGCATGAATCGAACTGTTCAAAAGCAGCATGCCACTTGGGAGGTTGGGAAATTGCCCTTAGTCTGCAACAGCAGAGGGGAGCGATGGGTGAAGTAGGAGATGGAAGGGATGGGTGCTGTAGGAAATGGGAGGGATGGTTGCAGTAGGATTGGGAGAAATGGGAGCAGTGGGTGTCGGGAGGGATGGATGTGAAATGGGAGCAGTGGGTGTCGGGAGATGGGAAAGGATGGGTGCAGCAGATGGGAGGGATGGGCGCAGGAGGAGATGAGAGGCATGGTTGCAGATGGAGATGGGAAGGGATAGGTGCAACAGAGGGGAGGGATGGGTACAGTAGGAGATGAGAGGGATGGGTCTGCAGCACTAGTTGGCAGTTGATGTTTACTATGTCATGTCGTATGGCTCCTGATTACACAAATTACTGAGGCCCCTACCCACTTACCACAGAAGCACTCACTTAATTGACTTCTACCATAAAATGAGCCAGTGGCAAGACAATAATTTTTTGTCATGTCTCTCAGTGAAATTATTGTTTACATCCCTTTCACTGGAGATTTTCAATTGCTGCATTATATCAAATGAGGAGGTCATGATAAAGTGGTACTTTCACTGGATCAGTAATGTAGAGACTCAGGGTAAAGCTCTGGGGACCTGGCTTCAAATCCCACCAGGGCAGATGGTGAAATTTGAACTCAGTCAAAAATCTGTAATGAAAAATCGCATGATGTTCTTGAAACCATTGTCAACTGGCATGAAAAGCCATCTGGTTCACTAATGTCCTTTAGGGAGAGAAATCTGCCATCCTTACCCAGTTTAGTTTGCATGTGACTCCAGACACACAACAATGTGGTTGACTCTTAATTGCCCTCTGAAATGGCCCAGGAAGCTTTTCAGTTCAAGGGCAATTAGGGATAGGTAATACTGGCTTAGCCAATGACAGCCGCTTCCCGTGAACAGTAAAAAAAAGCGTTCAATAATATTAGGAACATAGAAGCCAGGGTTGCTGTTAGATTCAGTTCGAAAGATTATGTTTCAGAAATGCAACCTTCCATAACTGATCCCACCACCACAACAAAATAAGTAAGAATAGCTTGCCAAAACCAGAGTAAACAAGTGTATGCTCCATCAAGCACATAACTTTGTGTATTCTCAAGGGTGTAACACTTTTTATGCATGTAGTGTTACTGATAAACTAGTCAAGTTTTGCTTTCAGAATTTAGATAGTTTATTGTCACATTACCCTCAATTACTGCTTTGCAAACATTAGCTTACGCATTCATTATTTATTACAAACTAGATAAGGAGATTTGTTATACAGTGAAATCCTGCTTGTCACAACTTCTCTGTTCCCAGTTTCTCTTATCTGTGCTAATCTGTCTGGCAGGCAGGGTGACACAGCGGTCAGCGCTGCTGCCTCACAGCGCTAGGACCTGGGTTTGAATTTTGGCTTGGGCCACTGTCTGTGTGGAGTCTGCATGTTCTCCCTGTGTCTGCATGGGTTTCCTTTGGGTGCTTCAATTTCCTCCCACTATCCAAAGATGTACTGGTTGGGTGCATTAACCATGCTAAGTTCTCCATCAGTGTACCTGAACACATGCCGGAGTGTTGCGACTTAAGGATTTTCACAGTAACTTCATTGCAATATTAATGTAAGGCTACTTGTGACTGATAAATAAATTTTAACTTCACTTTAAAGACTTTGCACACCGCATTACCATCACCGGAAGAATTATTTGCTTATCCACATTTTCATTTCCTTCTATCTAAAAACCTCCAGAGGAAACCTGAGTGCCCAAAGGAAACACAGGGAGATAGAGGGAGAACGTGCAGACTCCACACTGACAGTTACCCAGAGGTGGAATCAAACCTGGGTCCCTGATGCTGTGAGACAGCAGTGCACCTATCCTGTCTTAACAGACACAGTGGCATATGATTATTTCCTTTCTTTCAATCCTGCACTTCTTCAGCCTGGATTTTATGCTCTTGTATCTTGAACCCACAACTTTACAACTCTGGAAACACAAGTACTGCTACTCAGCCATGACTGACACCTGATTGAAATCAATTGTGGCTACACCTATGCAAGGAATTGGGGTTTGGTTTGATCTGAAATAAATAAGCTGTTTCTTTTTATTCATGAAAGGGTTAAAGGTTTTCATTTCCAGGATGCTTTAGGCTTTAATGTGTCAGAAAACATTTCAGGTGATATTAGAGTTCAGGTGTTTGCTGAAACTCCAGGATGTTTGATTACGGAATTTCTATGGCCACATTGTGAAACAGCTAACATAGATATAATAGAAAAACAGTGCAGGCAAGGTGAAAAGAGGAAATCATTGATTGGTTTGCAAAAAAAAACCTTCCTTGTTTGCAATAATACTTGTCATTGCATAATTAATTTGCACTGATTGTATTTGCAAAAAACAGATGATAAAGGGCCTCAGCTTTTCTTCATAAGTTCGAGAGAGAGTGGCGTTCAGAGGGAAACAGTAAAAGATTTGATTTTTTGTTCTCATTCATTGGATGTCAGCATAGCAGGCTGGGTCAGCATTTATTGCCCATCTTTGAAGGCAGTTAAGAGTACACATCGCTGTGGATCTGGAATCACATATCAGCCAGATAAGGGTGACAGATTTCCTCCTCTAAAGGAGATTAGTCAACCAAGTGGCTTTTTATGGACGTGGTTTCGTGGTCATCATTAGACTTTTAATTCCAGATTTTTATTGAATTCAAGTTTCATCAACATCTCCTGGGCAAATTAAAAAAAATAACTGAGGCACGTGAATTTCGGTGCTGTGTGGGTCTTGGTTGAATAAACAGAGAAATATATAAACCTATGGAAAAATTGAATTGCTTCCACGTTTTTATAAATGGATATTTTGGATTGGAACATGGATGTAATTAATCTGTAATTGCCATTGAGAAGGTAGTGGATGAGCTGTCTTCTTGAACCATGTGGTGTAGGTATACTCATTACCTGAAGCAGTTTGACATAGCTGAGTCCTGGAGATTTCAGAGAGGAGTTAATAATCAACTACCTTGTGCATATGTACAAGTCAGGCCAGGTAAGGGTGGCAAAATTATTCTCTGAAGCATATTAGTGAACCAGATGTGTTTTCATGACAATCTACTAGTTTACTGTACATAATTAGTGAGACGAGCATTTTATTCCAGGTTTATTAATTGAATTTAAATTCCCACAGCTAGGATTTGAATTAATGTCTCCGGAGCAATAGTCCTGACCGCATGCTTCTGGAACTTCAAGTGGAGTGGCATTGCGGCACAGTGGTTAGCACTGCTGCGTCACAATGCCAGGGATCGAGGTTCAATTTCGGCCTTGGTGACTATTTGCTTGTGTGGAGTTTGCATGTTGTCTGCATGCGTTTCTTCTGGAGGTTCTGGTTTCCTCCCATACTCTAAAGATGTGTGGGTTACGTTGATCGGTCATGATATGTTGACCTTAGTGTCGGGGGAATTAGTAGGGTCACTATATGAGATTATGGAAGCAGAGCTTGGGTGGAATTGGCATTGGTGCAAACTTGATGGGCTGAATGGCTCCCTTCTGCGCTCCAAGGATTCTCTGATTCAGTGGTCACATTTTAATTTTCTCCTTGGCTAGTAATCTATGGAACCCAATCGAAACGGCAAGGTAGAACAGGAAGGCCCAGCTTTAGTTCCGCTGTGCGCTGGCCAATTAATCGCTGGCAGACAGGTTAGCCAAAACAATAGTCACTAAAATATACAAGGTGACAGGCAAGGCAACAGTAAAATACCAGTGTGAAAATACAAATTGGAGATTTTCCTTTCTTTCCTGTGCTATTATTTCCTCATCTAAAGTTAAAATGTTGTTCAATCATTTCATTTCTCACTGTCTTTTCTGTCACTTTAATGCCTGAGTTGAAGAATGCAACATGGAGGAAGACATGACCAGTCCCCATAGGTATGAAAGCATTTGGCACTCCATTCTGTCTCCTATCTTCTCACTAAACTATTTCTGAAGGCTTTTAATGCACAAAGAGCTGCTGACCTCATGGTTTGTGGCAGTATGCACCCTGATCCAGAATTTTCCATGATCGAATGTTAACAGTTGAAGATCCAGCTCCCTCCCTCAGAAAGTATCAGAGTGGATAATGGAGCAAAGTTAGATTACTTCCTCTGTAAGAGCTCTGTTCTTCAATTGGAACTTTAATGTATTGGGGCCTTTTAAGGTAATTGTGAGCTTACAAACTTTTCAGCAGATGTTTAATTGTTTTGTCAAAAAAACACTGAAATTTCTTATTTGAACTGATCAGAGCCTTCAAACTGGGAAATGGCTGCCAGCGCACATGAACATAAATTAGGAACTACCAAATAATAGAAAATATTTGCAGAGGTATTTTTGTTTAATGTACTGCCCAATGCAGATGTATAATAAATAGCTGCAGCTTATGGAATTCACTCAAGGTGTCTCAATGAAGGTCTGATTCATCCTTTCATCAGGATTATTTGCTTTATTTCAAAGTAAGCCCGATGTTGACCATCAGCTTCTCCTTCCAATAATATAAAGGCCAATTTCAACTCTGCTCATCCTAACTGAAACCCAGGTAGCGTAGTGGTACAATGGTTAGCGCTACGCTCCATTTGATTCCCGACTGGGTCACAGTCAGTGTGGAATCAGTGACTTCAGGAAGTGTAGAAAAGAACATGCCCCTGTCTACATCAATGAGGATGAAGTGGGCAGGGTCGAGAGCTTCAAGTTTTTTGTTGTCCAGATCATCAACAATCTGTCTTGGTCCCCCTATGTTGATGATATAGTTAAGAAAGCCCACCAATACCTCTACTTTCTCAGAAGACTAAGGAAATTTGGCATGTCAGCTACGACTCTCAGCAACATTTACAGATGTTCCATATGAAGCATTCTTTTTGGTTGTATCATAGTTTGGTATGGCTCCTGCTCCATCCAACATCGCAAGGAACTACAAACATAAATGCAAACCAGCTTCCTATCCATTGACTCTGTCTACACTTCCTGTTGCCTCGGCAAAGCAGCCAGCATGTTTAAGGACCTCACACGCCCCAGACAGCCTCTCTTCCACCTTCTTCCATCAGTAAAAAATACAAAAGTCTGAGGTCATGTTCCACTGACTCAAGAACAGCTTCTTCCATGCTGCTCTCAGACTTTTGAATGGACCTACCTTGCACTAAGTTGACCTTTCTCTACACCCCAGCTGTGACTGTAACACTACATTCTGCACTCTCTTGTTTCTTTCTCTATGAACAGTTCTGTAAAGCGCACAAGAAACAATACTTTTCAATGTATGTTAATACATCTAACAACAATATATCAAATCAAAATAAAAGTCTGCACGTTCACCCAGTGTTTGCATGGGTTTCCTTTGGGTGATCTGGTTTCCTCTCATAGTCTGAAAGATACGCTGGTTAGGTACATCGGACATGCTAAATTCTCCCTCAGTGACCCAAATAGGTGCTGGAGTGTGGTAACTAGGGGATTTTCACAGTAACTTCACTGCAGTGTTAATGTAAACCTACTTGTGACCAAGAAATAAACTTTACTTTAAGGTGGCCATTGACAACAGCCTATGGGACATAGCTTGATGAAACTTGGTGCCTTCCTCACAGTGATTGCCAAATAAAGACAGGAGGTAGGAAGAGCAGCAGACTTCCTACTCATTTCACAGAGCAGACTATGATGTAATTGGGTTCAGTCTGTCTTTATAAGCAGACATGAGCCTGGCCAACCTCTCAGCAAAAGAAGCTGCAGACAGAGCAAAAGCAACAAGGTCAATGGTTTTATTTATTATTTGCCTCCATTTGTGGCCAGAAAAAGCAGGAGTGTGGCTTTGGATCACAAAGAAACCTTACAGGCCAGGATTCCCTCCTGCCCAGCTGCTTAGAATCAATCTTCTACAGATAATAAAAATGCAACTTTTTCAGTAAAATAGTGTCCCAAAAGAAAGTCTTGAGGCAACCACTATAAGTTTAGTTTATATATATTAGTTACATAAATAAGCTTATATTAACAAAGTAATGAAGTTGCTGTGAAAATCCCACCGTCGCCACATTCTGGCGCCTGTACAGGTACACTGAAGGAGAATTTAACATGGCAAGATTACACAAATTAGAGCTTGTATTCCTTAGAATTTAAAAGATTAAAGGGTAACTTGATCAAAAATTTCAAGATATTTAATGTAGGATTGATACAAAGAAAATATTTCTGAAGAAAAATCTTACGGATTTGAGACATTAATCATCTTTCTCTCCACAGATGCTGCCAATCCTGCTGAGTCCTGCCAACAATTTTTGTTTTTGTTTTGATTTGATTTATTATTGTCACATGTATAGAAATACAGTGAAAATTATTGTTTCTTGCATGCGAAACAGACAAAACATAGTGTTCATAGAGAAGGAAAGGAGAGGGTGCAGAATGTAAAGTTACAGCCATAAAGTTTTATGTTTATTTATCAGTATTACAAGTAGGCTTACATTAACACTGCGATGCAGTTACTGTGAAAAATTCCCTAGTTGCCACATTGTGGCACCTGTTCGGGTACACTGAGGGAGAATTTAGCATAGCCAATGCATCTAACCCAACAGATTTTCTGGACTATGGAAGGAAACCACAGCATCGCAAGGAAACCTACACAGACACAGGGAGAACATGCAAACTCCAACAAGCAGTGACCCAAGCTGGAAATCGAACCTTGCTCCCTGGTGCTGTGAGGCAGCAGTTCTAACTACTGTACCTTTATGCTCATAGTTAGGGTGTGGAGAAAAATCAAATTAATATAAGATAGCTCCATTCAAAAGTCTGGTGGCAGTAGAGCAGAAACTGTTCTTGAGTCAATTGGTATGTGATCTTAGACTTCTGTATCTTTTTCCCGATGTAGGAAAATGGAACAGAGTACGTCCAGGATGCAAGTGGTATTTGATTATGCTGGCTGATTTTCCAAATAAGCAGGAAGTGTAGACAGAGTCAATGGATGGGAGGCTGGTTTGTGTGATGTGCTGGGCTTCATTGACAAAACTTTGTTGTTTCTTGTGGTCTTAGACAGAGCAGGAGCCATACCAAGCTATGATACAACTGGAAATAATACTTTCTATAGTGCATCTGTAACAGTTGGTGAGAATATAGTGGACATGCCAAATTTTCTTAACTTCCAATTTTAAACTATTTTTGTTGTTTGGGAAGCCCAGGACTCAAAGCATCATCTAAAAATTAGAAGCAGATCTTGCTGGAATGAAATTAGGAAACATTTCTTCATGGAAAGGGTGGTTGAGGTTTGAAATTCTTTTCTTGATGTGAGATTAGTTGTTAAAATTGAGATTGATGGACTTTTATTAACCGAAGGTATTAAGGTAAAAGGGGAAAAATGAGATGTATGGATTTAGGTTGTAGATCAGCCATTATCTCATTAATTGGTAGAAGAGGATCAATGGTTTCAATTGGTAATATTCATTTATTCTTACTTCTGATGGTGGGAGTTTAGCAGAGAAATTATGTAAATAACTGAAGATGTTCATTTACTCTGTTTCTTGGAATTTACCCGTCTCTTTAGTAAAGATAAGATAGAAGATTGAGAAAACACGCCGATAGTTTTCAGAGAGTTGGGGATCGTGGATGAGTCCAGGAACTCAGGGTCCTGAAGTGAATTTTTGGCTTACAATTCAATCTCCTTTTAGAATAAGGTGATTATTTTTGGGATATGGGGACAGTGATTATGTCATGGGAAGAATCTTTTTCCAGCAATGACAATGTCTTAAAAAAAACATGGGAAGAAACAACGGCGGAAGCTGGCCGCAACTTTATAATAAACAGAAGTTTACTGGGATTGAGTACAAAGGAAAATATTCTTGGTATGCCCCCAGCAGTTACACACCAATTAGCTTGCAGAAATGTACTTAAAGGGCCTGATTTTATCATCAAGTTGTGCCCGTTTTTGGGTGCGTAAACCTGATAAAGTTGGTCATGAGGCCAGTAGCATGATCCACGATCGTCTTTGTCCCCTTTCCCCCTCTGAATGCGTTTGAATTGAATTAATGGACTGGATGCCCAGCTTTACCAGCACTTCCCCCTTTACCACTGCGTTCACCAATTGGGAATCGGCGTGAATCAAACATGCTCAATAGAAGTCTGATTTGGGTGCTCCATTAGTGAGCGTTAGTGAGGAGATAAGTGCATGGTATCCGATGGCTCTTTGTGCTCATGGATGTCTTGTTGTTGCGGCCATTTTTGGTCTCAGGTTGGTGATAGATCTGGAGTGTGTGGCGCAGATGGAGGGGCTCTTGCTCTGCAGAGTCTGTGGTGCCTGACTTGCAGGACTGACCTGGATCTCAGCACTGACCTCAGGTCTTGCAGTGCTTTTGGGTCCGGATATGCACTGAAGGACATGCACAAAGCCCTTGCAAATTACACTGCTGCTGCCTCTGAACTTTGCAAGGAACTGCAATTATAAGGAGCATGGGGCTGGGGGAATTGGGGGATTGTGATTGTGGGGAGCATGTGACTGGGGGAATGGGGGGATGTGACCGTGGGGAGCACTTGGCTGGGGTTATTGGAGGGCTGTGATTGTGGGGAATGTGTGGCTGGGGAATTGGGGGGCTCTGATTGTGGGGAGCGTTGGCTGGGGGAATTGGAGGGCTGTGATTGTGGGAGCATGTGGCTGGGGGAATGGGGGGATGTGACCGTGGGGAGCACTTGGCTGGGGTTATTGGAGGGCTGTGATTGTGGGGAATGTGTGGCTGGGGGAATTGGGGGCTCTGATTGTGGGGAGCGTGTGGCTGGGGGAATTGGAGGGCTGTGATTGTGGGGAGCATGTGGCTGGGGAATTGGGGAGGGCTGTGATTGTGGGGATCATGTGGCTGGGGGAATTGGAGGGGCTGTGATTGTGGGGAGTGTGTGACTAGGGGAATTCGGGGGGCTGTGATTGTGGGGAGCATGTGACTGGAGGAATTGGGGGGCTGTGATTGTGGGGAGTGTGTGACTGGGGGAATTGGGGGGTGCTGTGATTGTGGGGAGTGAGTGACTGGGGGAATTGGGGGGGCTGTGATTGTGGGGAGTGTGTAGCTGGGGGAACGGGGGTGTGTGATTATGGGAAGCATGTGGCTGGGTGAATTGGGGAGCTGTGATTGTGGGGATCATGTGGCTGGGGGAATTGGAGGGGCTGTGATTGTGGGGAGTGTGTGACTGGGGGAATTGGGGGGCTGTGATTGTGGGGATCATGTGGCTGGGGAATTGGGGGGGCTGTGATTGTGGGAAACATGTGACTGGGGAATTGGGGGGGCTGTGATTGTGGGGAACATGTGACTGGGGGAATTGGGGGGCTGTGATTATGGGAAGCATGTGGCTGGGTGAATTGGGGAGCTGTGATTGTGGGGAGCGTGTGGCTGATGGAATGGGAGGGCTGTGATTGGGGATCATGTGGCTGGGGAATTGGAGGGGCTGTGATTGTGGGAGTGTGTGACTGGGGGAATTGGGGGGTTGTGATTGTGGGGATCATGTGGCTGGGGGAATTGGAGGGGCTGTGATTGTGGGGAGCATGTGGCTGGAGGAATTGGGGGCTGTGATTGTGGGGAGTGTGTGACTGGGGGATGGGGGGGTGCTGTGATTGTGGGGGAGTGTGTGACTGGGGGAATTGGGGGGGCTGTGATTGTGGGGAGTGTGTAGCTGGGGGAACGGGGTGTGTGATATGGGAAGCATGTGGCTGGGTGAATTGGGGAGCTGTGATTGTGGGGAGCATGTGGCATATGGAATGGGAGGGCTGTGATTGTGGGGAGCATGTGGCTGGGGGAATTGGGGGGGCTGTGATTGTGGGGAGTGTGTGGCTGGGGGAATTGGAGGGACTGTGATTGTGAGGAGTGTGTGGCTGGGGGAATTGGAGGGGCTGTGATTGGTGAGGAGTGTGTGGCTGGGGGAAAAGGGGGGCTGTGATTGTGGGAGCATGCGTCTGGGGCAATGGGAGCTGTGATTGTGGGGAGCATGTGGCTGGAGGAATTGGGGGGGCTGTGATGTGGGGATCATGTGACTGGGGGAATTGGAGGGGCTGTGATTGTGGGGATCATGTGGCTCGGGGAATTGGGGGGGCTGTGATTGTGGGGAGCATGTGGCTGGGGGAATTGGGGAGCTGTGATTGTGGGGAGCATGTGGCTGGGGGAATTGGGGGGGGCTGTGATTGTGGGGAGTGTGTGGCTGGGGGAATTGGGGGCTGTGATTGTGGGAGCATGCGGCTGGGGCAATGGAGCTGTGATTGTGGGGAGCATGTGGCTGGAGGAATTGGGGGGCTGTGATTGTGGGGAGCATGTGGCTGATGGGGGAGGGCTGTGATTGCATGTGGGGGAATTGGGGGCTGTGATTGTGGGGAGTGTGTGGCTGGGGGAATTGGGGATCTGTGATTCTGGGGAGTGTGTGACTGGAGGAATGGGGGCTGTGATTGTGGGGAGTGTGTGGCTGGAGGAATGGGGGAGCTGTGATTGTGGGGAGCATGTGGCTGGGGGAAAAGGGGGGCTGTGATTGTGGGGAGGATGTGGCTGGGGGAATTGGGGGAGCTGTGATTGTGGGGAGCATGTGGCTGGGGGAATGGGGGGAGCTGTGATTGTGGGGAGTGTGGCTGGGGGAATTGGGGGGGCTGTGATTGTGGGGAGTGTGTGGCTGGGGGAATTGGGGTGAGCTGTGATCGTGAGGAGCATGTGGCTGGGGAATTGGGGGGCTGTGATTGTGGGGAGTGTGTGGCTGGGGGAATGGGGGGAGCTGTGATTGTGGGGAGCATGTGGCTGGGGGAATGGGGGGAGCTGTGATTGTGGGGAGCATGTGGCCGGGGGAATTGGGGGGCTGTGATTGTGGGGGCATGTGGCTGGGGGAATTGGGGGACTGTGATTGTGGGGAGCATGTGTCTGATGGAATGGGAGGGCTGTGATTGTGGGGATCATATGGCTGGGGGAATTGGGGGGCTGTGATTGTGGGGAGTGTGTGGCTGGGGGAAAAGGGGGGATGTGATTGTGGGTAGGATGTGGCTGGGGGAATTGGGGGAGCTGTGATTGTGGGGTGGATGTGGCTGGGGGAATTGGGGGGGCTGTGATTGTGGGGAGCATGTGGCTGGGGGAATTGGGGTGAGCTGTGATCGTGAGGAGCATGTGGCTGGGGAATTGGGGGGCTGTGATTGTGGGGAGTGTGTGGCTGGGGGAATGGGGGAGCTGTGATTGTGGGGAGCATGTGGCTGGGGAATGGGGGGAGCTGTGATTGTGGGGAGCATGTGGCTGGGGGAATGGGGGGAGCTGTGATTGTGGGGGGCATGTGGCTGGGGGAATTGGGGGACTGTGATTGTGGGGAGCATGTGTCTGATGGAATGGGAGGGCTGTGATTGTGGGGAGCATGTGGCTGATGGAATGGGAGGGCTGTGATTGTGGGGAGCATGTGGCTGGGGGAATTGGGGGGCTGTGATTGTGGGGAGTGTGTGGCTGGGGGAATTGGGGGACTGTGATTGTGGGGAGCATGTGTCTGATGGAATGGGAGGGCTGTGATTGTTGGGAGCATGTGGCTGGGGGAATTAGGGGGCTGTGATTGTGGGGAGGGGGCTGTGGCTGGGGGAATTGGGGGGGCTGTGATTGTGGGGAGCTGTGGCTGGGGGAATTGGGGGGCTGTGATGTGGGGAGCATGTGGCTGGGGGGAATGGGGGGAGTCTGTGATTGTGGGGAGCATGAGGCTGGGGGAATGGGGGGACTCTGTGATTGTGGGGAGCATGAGGCTGGGAAATTGTGGACCTGTGATTGTGAATGTTCTAGGGGTAAGCAGCATTCCAAAACATCTATGTGTTCCTCTCCATCTTCTCTCTACCCTCCAGCACTTCAGAGTGACAACATGGCTTTTTCTATAGATCTGGCTGTTATTTTGGTTGCTGTTGGAGCTGGTGAGGAGGAGGAGCAGGAAGATGAATTGCAGTTACAGGAAGCCTGGGCCTTACCATTTCCAGGATCAGGGGGAGATGGCTACCAGAGGCAGGCGGTGGCCACCATTCACCCAGAGTGGGATGGTGTAGGAGAAAGAAAGAGCAGGGATCTGGCAGTTCCGTGCATAGTGTCCTTAGAGCAGATGTTGGACACTGTGTGCCACCGACATGTCTGCCTCTGAAAGGAGACCCTGCAATACCAGTCCGATTTATTGCACAATCTGGCACCTAAAGGCAGTGCTCAGTCTCAGTGCTTATCAAATTGACAGCTGTTCTAAACGTCTATACTACTGGCGCATTCCACACCCCGAGCGAAAATGTCTGCAGCATCTCCCAATTTGCCATACACACTTGTGTGAGGCAGTTCACTGAAACCCTGCATGCTTGGACTGGCCAGTTCATCAACTTCAACCCGGACCAGGCCCAGCAGGAAGCCCGGGCTGCAGAGTTCGCAGCTATTGCAGGGATGCAGAATGTGCAGGGGATGATCGATTGCACACACATCACCCTCAAGGCCCTCCTACAGAATCATCAGAGATTTGTAAATAGGGGAGGGGTTCCATTCCCTGAATGTTCAGCTAGTGTGTGACCATAATATGATCATCGTGCATGTCTGCGCCAGATATCCAGGCAGTGTGCACGATAGCTTCATTGTCAGATACTCGGACATTCCAGAGGCACTTGAGGAGGAGTCCAGGCTGCGAGGTTGGCTTCTGGGTAATATGGGTTGCCCGCTTCGGACATGGCTGATGACGCCTATGCAGAAGCTTGTGGCTGAGGCAGAATCCCGCTATAATGAGGCCCATGCAGCCATCCATGTGATAGTGGAGAGGTGCATTGGGTTCCTGAAGATGCAATTCTGATGTCCCGACCTATCTGGAGGGGTCCTCCAGTATAGTCCTCTGATCTCTTCCCACACTGTGGTTGTGTGCTGTGCCTTGCGCAACCTGCCACAGCGGAGAGGCGACTTATTGGAGGAGGAGAGGGATGTGGAGGCCGACCAGCCCGGGGTTTTGCTGGAGAGGATGACCAGCAGGAGGAGGAGGAAGAGAAGGAGGAGAAAGATGAAGAAGGACATGCCGAGGAACACCACTCAGGAGTGGAGGGCTGGCAGCCCGGATGAGACATGTGAGGACTGTCCTGACCACCAGGAAGTTCAGCCGCTAAGGGCAAGCGAATGCGTGTTCCATTCCAGCCGCCCACCCTCAAAAAATTCCTTCCATATCCTGCAATATCATCACACGAGAGCTAGGTACACTGTGTTAGTGAGTTCTTTGGCAGGTAGGTGGGTGATGACAACTCACTATTATGATAGTGCCCTGGTGCAAACTAGTCTGACTCCTACCTGAGCTCTGCATGCATTCTAGCACCTGCGCCCACGTAGTGGGTAAGAGATCTGAAACTCTCATACAGGGTCTGGGGGGTGGGGGATGGAAGGGAATCGCTCATGGAGTCTGGGGAACCAATGCCTTCCTTTTCTCAGTGACACAGCATTGAGGGGTCACCCCAACTGATATCAACATGAAGCATCCCTCCAGCGATCATCAACAGAAGAGGATTCATAACCAAGACAAATTAGTTAGAGGTGGGTGCTGAAAAACATTTATTTGTAAGGAAGCTGTTTAAATAATTGTTCTAGCACAGAAACTTGTGAACAGAAAATGTTAACGTGCTTAAATAACTTTCTAACTAGTGCAGCCCTTCACCAGTGCTATCTCAGTGTAGCTGCAATTTCCTAACCTTATTTGGCTGATCACTACGTCTCAGTGACTCCCCAAATTGTACATTTGATGTGGAGGGGACCAGCTGTTTACCTTACCCCATGACCTATGATGCGTGCGACAGGTGTCCTCTGGAAGTCTTGGACCTTGAGGGCTTTGGACTGCTTCCAGGTGACTGGGATGTTTCCATAACATCCTCTTCATCCTGCTGTCCTTTCGATCCATGGTGTCAGAAGATGTAGCAACAGCCAGTCTCCTGATTGAAAGGCCCCGGCCTGGACTCGAACCCTTCTCCCTCCCTTGAGACCCCTGTGGGCCTCTGAGTCACTTTATGGGATGGCGGTACTGCTGCAGAAGCTCCAACATCACCTGGTGCTGCCAGTCCTGGAGGACCACCTGCGTTCTACCCATAGTGGCCAACTCCTTTGCAATGGCCATTTGGGCCACGGGCAATCCCTCAATGGCTACAGAAAATGCCTCCAAGATTGGGCCGCGCTGTGCAAGCCCTCAGCCATGGCTCCCTGAGACTGAATCATGTTCTCAACAGCTGCTGCCATAGCCCGCTGGGTTTCAGTGCTGTCCCGCTGGGTCTCCTGCAAGCTCTTGAGCCTCTCAGCCATGGACCACAAAATCTTGAGAAGCCTGTTGAGTCCCTCAGCTGTGACCTGCTGTGACTCTGCCATCATTTGGAGCCAGCCACTCATGGAGAGGATCCCCTGCCCCAGGTTTTCCACTGCGGACACCACCCTTGGCCTGGGAAACACACAAGACAACCTGTAGCTGGTCCACCTGAAAGCTTTGTGACTCCTCCCAGCAGCCTCACTGTTGGTCCAGTGTGGCCTTCAGCCCCTCTCGCATTCCTTGGCTCTGTTCTGCATCTCAGAGGCCCAGCATGTAGCCCAGGGCCAGCTGAGTCCCTGCCTCTGATAGATTTCAAATGCCAGAGATCTCGGACGTTCCCTTCTCCACCTGATGTACATCAGCAGATGTGCTATGCTCATCAGACAGTGACCCAGAAAACTCACCACTAACTGGACCCACCGATGTGTCAGTATCTGAGACAGTGAGTTGTGAGGTGGAAGTTGATGCCAAAACAATACCATCTTCCACCCATATCCTCTGAAGTCTCAGCCCAGCTGTCCTGACCAGGATGGACGGGAGTGCAGCAGGGGTCCAGAGTCCAGAAGGCCCGGGGGCATCCAGAACTGTCCCTGTAACACAGGACACAGGGCTAAGTGCAAGGGAGAGAGAAGATTCTGGGATGCCGAGCACACAATTCACATTTCTTCACTGAACATAGAACAAAGCACCAACAAAATTACATCACAGAACAGGCCCTTTGGCCCTCTGAGCCTGTAGTGGCATTCTGATTTGTAACTCCCTATCTCTCCAGGGACCATGTGCCTCTATTCCCATTCCATTCATATAGCTGTAGAGATACCTCTTAAAAGTCACTATCATATCTGCATCCATGACCTTCCCTGGCAGCAAGTTCCAGATACCCACAACCTTCTCTGTAAATATACACATGCCGTATATATCTCCTTTAAATCTTGCCCGTCACATCCAAATCTTGTGCCCCCGCGAAGTTGCCTTAAAGTGATTGAATCAGGTGCTCACGTCTTGATGGCAGCCATTTAGCGAGTATTTCCCCTTCACTGGAGAGCTCTAGCACTCGCTCCTCAAAGGGGGTGAGGATCCAGAGGCCTGGTTCACCAGCCCCTGTCTTCATCTGCTCAAGGGTGTTGTAGTCAATCTTCTGTGGAGACAGAAAGTGCCATAAAAGAAACGGTGGAGTGACTCCTGCAAGTAACAGATGGTGAACCTTAAACGGCATAAACAGTAGAGCTCATTTGGAAGGAAAGGAAGGAGGTGCTTGGGGTCAGGAACTGGAAGCATTTGGGGTGCTGGAAATGGGAGGATTTGGGGGAGATTTGAGGAAAGATGCAAGATGGGGTTCAGCACTCACCCTTGCTGCATGGAGGAGGTCTTTGGCTTTTTTCCAGCGCTGCATCTCAGTTCAGAAGGCCAGTGCCCTGGCATTGACAAGGCAGCAACTTCGTCCCAGGTGCATTTCCATCAGCCCTCTTGGTTTGGTCCTCCTTGGGGGAAGAGGGTGTGCCTGCCTTGCCTCTGCTGAATCTGCAGGTAGAACTAATGTCACTCCCAGAGATGTTGATTAGCTTGTAAATGTTAGAGAGAAGTATTGTAACTGTTTGAGCAACGCTTCTGAACAGATCTCTATAGTTTTGATTAATTCCTCAGACAATGAATGCACATTTGCCACCGCAAGAAAGAGAAAGCTAATAGCTTTAATAACAGTGTCCCATCAGATTCCTTTGTCGGGGGACAGTGGGCGTGATTTTGAGTCCATGCCCACCTCAAGATCACCAACAACCTGTCCTAGCCACTCCATATCTCTACTTTCTCAGGAGGCTAAGGAAATACAACATATCTGCTATGGCTCTTACCAACTTTTACAGGTACACCATACATCCTTTCTGGGTGTATCACAGCTTGGTATGGCTCTTGCTGTGCCCAAGACTGCAAGAAACTATAAAGGGTTGTGAACGTAGCCCAAACCATTCCTTAAACCAGCCTCTCATCCATTGACTATGACTACACTTCCTGCTGCCTCGACAAAGCAGCCAGCATAATCAAGGAACTCATGGACTCCGGTCATACTCTCTTCCATCTTCTGTGGGTAAAATGGTACAAAAGTCTGAGGTTGTGCACTAACTGACACGAGAACAGCTTCTTTCCTACTGTCATTAGACATTTGAATGGACCTACCTCATATTGAGTTGATCTTTCTGTACGCCCTAGCTATGACTGTAGAACTATACCCTGAAGCCCCTTCTTTCCTTCTGTCCTATATGCTCTATTATCGATATGTTTTTTGTATTGCGCGCAAGAAACAATACTTTTCATTGTGTACTAATACATGTGACATTAATAAATCAAATCAGATCAGATCAAATCACATCAAATGGCTGCTCACCTTGAGTACATTTGTTTAAAAATCTGAACCATTGTAACAAGTTGGAATTTTGTGACTTCCGATGTTCATGTTTGTGTCTATCCAAATTTTAAGAATTTGTGTAAAAAATAGCACTGTGATCAAATGTTATAGTAACATAGAATCCCTACAGTGGAGAAGGAGGCCTTTCAGCCCATTAAGCCTGCACTGACAACAATCCCACTCAGGTTCTCATTCCACAACCCCATGCATTAATTCTGCTGGTCTCCTGGCTGAGGGTCACTATAGCATGGCCAATCAAACTAACCCACACATCTTTGGAGTGGGAAGGAAAGTTGAGCACCCAGAAGAAACCCAAATAGACAGTGACCTGAGATCGAATTCGAATGTGAGTCCCTGACATTGTGAGGCAGCAATACTAACTACTGTGCCACCCATAATTTAATCTCAGTAAAAAGGCATGAATTAGGAGAGCAAGCTAGCTTTGTTTTGCCATTTTATCTGCTAATGCACTATGCTTACGTTATGCTGTTCAATTTCACAACCTTAGCCTGTTTTGTTATTGCCACTTCTCTGCTTATTCGTGTGAAATGGAGGATAAATTGTACTCCAATTCATTCTACTCCAGTTACAAAGCGATCGGTTATTACTCTACAGCAAGTTATAACTCAGTCCCCATACACATAAAACTATGATTTATTTCATAAGGAGGTCTGGGTCAGTATGGATTAAAGTTTGTGCTTTCAGGACCATAAGAGGTAAGCAGCGCCTGAATAAGAACAGTCACTATATGCAATCAGGTGTCCCACAATGTTCCCATTTCACTACACTCATCCTTTTACCAAAGCAGTAAATTGCATCCCTCATTCTGGCTTGGAAAGAATGTGGGCTTATCAAAGGCTTAAAAAGCTAGTTAGCATGAGAAAATTGACATATTTCACATCTGAATTTCTCAGCCAGTGTGTTATAAATTTAGCCTCCCAGAATAAAGAATGGAGTGGACAAAAACATTCCTCTAGTGGGTGTGAAAAACCGTACCAGTATGGGTGGATTAAATTAATTACTGCAGTAATACCATCACCTACATCCCTACTAACAAGACAGCTGGGTAAAAATCATTGATTTATGAATGCTAACCTCAAAACAATTTTCAATATGAAATAAAATGACTCCACTTCACTGTAAAAGTCCCGATATTCTACGATTTCAGGTAGTTTGTAAATATTTGGGTCAGCTTCTTGACATTATGTCCCTTTTCAGAATCATTGCTTCCATCTACATCAAGCCGGCCAGTCAGCTTACTAGCGGATTACCACTGTTACTTCTGTTACCAGTGAAAAGGTTTTCTTTAACCTCGGGAGATAAATGAAAACTTCCTGCATGGTATTCAACTCAAAATCAGATACTGAAACACTTCCTATCTATAATCGGAATAAATGCAATTATTTGTAAGTAAATATGTATAAAGTTTGATGCATACTGAATGCTGCAATGACTGATAATCTCCACAGGTGGTCTAGGTATAACAGCCAGACTATTTTTTTTACTGTGCGTATTTCCAATACGTTGTGTGTTACAGTAACATTATTAAATTGCAATTCTATTGCAGCATTTCAAAAAGCTTTCGCAAGTAATAATGGCAGTTGAGACAAGTCTGAGTTTATAGTCTTCCTTCTGAAACATCAGGAACAATGCCTTCCAGTGTTTCAAGCTGCTAATGTGCAGGGGTTAACCTGGCTATCCCATCCCTGTTTGCGTTTCCTTATGCAATACAGTAGTTCACACAGAAAGCCTTTTCTCTATTTTCAGTAACTAGATGCTGATTAATGCACAGTAGGAAGACTGTTCAGTCATACGTTGCTGCAGAAAATCATGTTTAACTTCACTTTAGACAGTGTTTATCCGATGTCTGTGCTTTATAAACTGTCCAAAAAGTTAGGAATCTCTGTGTTAATTACTTGAGTAGATATTGTTATTTATTTTCCATAAGTGGCAGATTCTTTGAATATTTAGTAGAATCCAGATAATATTATGTTAATAAATTGCAGATATGTAATGAAAATTCACAATAATTACACCTATGGGACACGGTGGCACATGGTTAGCACTGCAACCTCACAGTACCCAGGGATCTGAGTTCAATTCCAGCCTTGCATGACTGTCTGTATGGAGTTTGCACATTCTCTCCGGAACTCCAGTTTTTCTCCAATGATGTGCAGGTTGAATTGATTAGAATCATTGAATCCCTACAATTCAGAAGGAGGTCATTCTGCCCATTGAACCTACACTGACAGCAATCCCACCCAAACCCCATCCTTGTAACCCAAGGATTTATCCTGCTGGCCCCCCTGACAATAAGGGGAAATTTAGCATGGTCAATCCCCTTAACCCACACATCTTTGGTGTGTGGGAAGAAACTGGAACATCTAGAAGGAACCCACGCAGAGATTAGTGGGGTAAATATGTAAGATTACATGAATAGGGCCTGAGTAACGTATCCCTTTGAAGAATTGGTGCAGACTCAATCGGCTGAACAGCCTCTTTCTGCACTGTGGGGATTCTATGAAACAAAAGACTTGCGTTTATTTAGCACTTTTCATAAACCCATGAGTGTTTTAATCCAATAAAAATTCTTATGAAGTGAAACCTCTATGGGCCAACTAATACAGCAGCCAGAACAAGGTCCCAGGAATAGTAATGGCCAATTCATCTGTTTTGTTTCCTGATGCTGGTTAAGAAGTAAACATTGGTTAGGATATCACAAATAACCCTTTTTCAAAATAGTGTCCCAGATCATATATAATCATCAAAATAGCTTAAACAGAATGAAATTTTCCTAACCTGCATAAAGAAAATTTGGTTTGCAGATGCGATAGAAATTGCAATTCTGTTTTATGATATTTAAGCATTGAAAAATAATTATTACTAATTGCTTCATTCGGCTGGAATCTCTGCGATGTCAACCTTTCAGTTGGATAATGGGACCATTTACTGGAATTCTACAAAAACTGAGATCATGCTGATTTTAAATTTCTTTTTCGGGAATACAGCAAGCTCAGTTTATTACACAATATATTTGGCTTTGATCACTCAGGGAAGGCCAGTGAATGATGCACAATGTTGCTCATTCTTCTCTTTCAGAGCAATTACCAGGGACTTTTCCAAGACTGTTACAGGCACATCATTCCATCCAGCACATTGTCCTCTCTTTTATCTCCTCTGCCTTTCTGAGCAGGAGAGCCTGGGCATAGGGCAGAGAAAGAAACGTAAAATTAAGCTTGAATAAAATGTGATGGACAGACTTTTTGCAAGAACACAAGAAATAAAAGCAGGAATAGGTTGACAGATCCTTCAAGACTGCCCCACCATTCAATATGATCATGACTGATCTATTCTGGTTTCAGTCCCACTTCTGTAGCCTCTGTTGCTTAATCTATCAAATATTGATCCATGTCCATTTTAAATGCTTCTAATAATCAAGCCTCGACTATCCTATGGGGCAGAGATTGCAGAGATTCACCACCTTCTGCAAGAAGAAATTTTGAAACATCTCAGTTTTAGATGACTGCTCATTTATCTTGCACCACTGCCTCTTGATCAAGACTCTCCCTCAAGTGAAAACATCTCACCATCTACCCTTAACTAATACAAAAGAAACAGCAAGGTGAGAATGGCCCATAAATCACACTGATGTCACAGCTACACCTTTTGAAACTGATTCTGTTTTTAGAGACCTCAATTCTAAATACTAACTAATACAAAAACACAAATGACATAGAATGAAGAAGAGTACAGGGCAGGAACAGGCCCTTCCGACTTCCAAGCCTGTGCCGGTCATAGTGCCCTCACAAAACTAAAGAAAAGCCTTCTGCCCTTCCTTGGTCCATATCCATCCATTCCTCCCTATTCTTGTACCCATCCAGATGCATTCAGCTTCCATCTTCTCTGGCAGTGCAATCCAGGCAGTCACCAGGCTCCATGTGAGAAACCTTCCCCGCACATCTCATAGAACATAGAACATAGAACATTACAGCGCAGTACAGGCCCTTCGGCCCTCGATGTTGCGCCGGCCAGTGGACCCTCTAACCTAAACTATTCCAATATCATCATATGCCTATCCACCGAACATTTGAATGCCCCCAAAGTAGGCGAGTCCACAACTGCTGCAGGCAGGGCATTCCATGCCCTCAACACCCTCTGTGTGAAGAACCTGCCTCTGACATCCGTCCTATAACTACCACCTCTTAATTTAAAGTTATGTCCCCTCGTGTTGGTCATCACCATCCGAGAAAAAAGGCTCTCACTATCCACCCTATCCAATCCCTTGATCATCTTATACACCTCAATTAGGTCACCGCGTAACCTTCTTCTCTCTAATGAAAATAACCTCAGGTCCCTCAGCCTTTCCTCATAAGGCCTTCCCACCACACCAGCCAACATCCTGGTAAACCTCCTCTTCACCCTTTCCAATGCTTCCACATCTTTACTTCTTTACTCAAAGAGTGATTAGAGTGATTAGGGAGTGGAATGCCCTGCCTGCAGCTGTTGTAGATGCGCCAAGTTTGGTGGCGTTTAAGAGGTTAGTTGATAAGTATATGGATGAGAAGGGAATGGGTTAGTTAGGAGGGGCATTGCTTTTTATTTTGGTCGGCACAACATCGAAGGCCGAAGGGCCTGTTCTGTGCTGTATTGTTCTATGTTCTATGTTCTATCTTTCTTATAATGCGGTGACCAGAACTGTACGCAATACTCCAAGTGCGGCCGCACCAGCGTTTTGTACAGTTGTAACATAACCTCACGGCTCCTAAATTCAATCCCTCTACCAATAAAAGCTAACACACCGTACGCCTTCTTAACAACTTTATCAACCTGGGTGCCAACTTTCAAAGAGCTATGTACTTGTACCCCAAGATCCCTCTGCTCGACAACACTATTAAAGGGTCCTTCCATTAGCCCTATATTTCATATGCCTGTTATTCCTACCAAAGTGAATCACCTCACACTTATCCGTATTGAATTCCATTTGCCACCGCATGGTCCAGCTCTGCAACCTATGTCCCTCTGCAAACTGTAACATCCATCCTCGCTGTCTACAACTCCCCCCACTTTGGTATCGTCACAAATTTACTAATCCAACCCTCTACACCCTCATCTAGGTCATTTATAAAAATGACAAACAGCAGTGGCCCTAAAACAGATCCTTGAGGTACACCACTTGTAACTGCACTCCAGGTTGAATATTTCCCATCAACCACCACCCTCTGTCTTCTATCCGCTAGCCAATTCCTAATCCAAACTGCTAAATCACCTTCAATCCCATGCATCTGCACTTTCTGCAGTAGCCTACCATGGGAACCTTATCAAACGCTTTGCTAAAATCCATATACACTACATCAACTGCCTTACCCTTATCTACCTCTTTGGTCACCTCCTCAAAAAACTCAATAAGGTTTGTGAGGCACGACCTACCCTTCACGAAACCGTGCTGACTATTCCTAATCAATTTATTTCTCTCTAGATGCTTATAAATCCTATCCCTTATAATTCTTTCCAAGACTTGCCCACAACAGAAGTCAGGCTCACCGGTCTATAATTTCCAGGATGGTCCCTACTCCCCTTTTTGAACAAAGGGACAACATGTGCCATCCTCCAGTCTTCCGGCACTATACCTGTAGCTAACGACGACATGAAGATCAAAGCCAAAGGCTTTGCAATCTCCTCTCTAGCCTCCCAGAGAATCCTGGGGTAAATCCCATCTGGCCCAGGGGACTCATCAATTTTCATACCCTCAAGATTCGCTAACACCTCCTCCTTATGAACCTCAATCCTGCCCAGTCTACAACCTGGTATTGCAGTATTCTCCCCGACAACATTGTCTTTCTCCTGCGTGAATACTGATGAAAAATACTCATTCAGTGTCTCTCCTATCTCCTCAGGCTCCACGCACAACTTCCCACTGCTATCTCTGACTGGCCCGAATCTTGCCCTAACCAATCTTTTATTATTTATATACCTGTAAAAAGCTTTAGGATTCTCCTTAATCCTATCCGCCAAAGTCTTCTCGTGTCCTCTTCTAGCTCTTCTCAACTCCCTCTTTAGCTCCTTCCTAGCTGATTTATAGCTCTCCGTTGCCCTAACTGAGCCTTCACGTCTCATCATTATACAAGCCTCCTTCTTCCTCTTCACCAGAGATTCAACTTTCCTAGTACACCATGGTTCCCTCACTCAACCACTTCCTCCCTGCCTGGCAGGTACATATTCATTAAGGACATGCAGAAGCTGTTCCTCAAATATGCTCCACATTTCAGATGTCCCCAGCCCCTGCAATTTCCTGCTCCACCCTATGCATCCTAAATCTCTCCTAATAGCCTCATAATTACCTTTCCCCCAGCTATAACTACTGTTATTTGGTACGTGCCCATCCCTTTCCATCACTAAGGTAAACGTAACCGAATTGTGGTCACTATCACCAAAGTGCTCACCCACCTCCAAGTCTAACCCTGGTCTGGTTCATTACCCAATACCAAATCCAATATAGCCTCACCTCTTGTTGGCCTATCTGCATACTGAGTTATGAAACCTTCCTGCACACATTGAACAAAAACTGACCTCTCTAACGTACTTGAACTATAGCTTTTCCAATCGATATTAGAAAAGTTAAAGTCCCACATTACAACTACCCTGTTACTTTCACACCTATCCAGGATCAACTTTGCAATCCCTTCCTCTACTTCTCTGGAACTTTTTGGAGGCCTATAAAAAACTCCCAACAGTGTGACCTCTCCTTTCTTGTTTCTACTCTCAGCCCACACTACCTCAGCAGACAAGTCCACATCAAATGTCTTTTCTGCCACTGTAATGCTGTCCTTAACTAACAATGCCACTCCTCCCCCTCTTCTACCACCACCTCTGCTCTGACTGAAACATCTGAACCCCGGAACCTGCAACAACCATTCCTGCCCCTGCTCTATCCACGTCTTTGAAATGGCCACAACATCGAAGTCCCAAGCACCAATCCAGGCTGCAAGATCATCCACCTTATTGCGTATGCTCCTCGCATTAAAGTATACACACTTCAAACCACCCTCCCGTTTGCCACTATACTGCTGCGACCGAGAAACCTTATCCGTGACCTCCCTATTCACATCCTCCTGTATACTGGCACAACAATTCAGGTACCCATCCCCCCCCAAATTAGTTTAAACCCCCCTGAATAGCACTGGTAAATTTACCCCCCAATGCTTTATCTCCGTTAAGCATTCCCCCTCTCATCTTGAACCTCTGACTATTCAATGATAGTGAATATGTGACATCTTGCGTGGAATTTTATGACCCCATGGTGCCTGTTTTGCAACAGGAAAATGTTGTAAAATCAGGCGTGATGCAATTATCGGGAATGGCACCTGTTCTCGCGCCCATTCTCATTTTAACGAGAGAAAGAATTCGGCACAATCGAGAGTGGTGAAACGACAATTTGTATCTTTTTGAATTCACTTTCACAGCCAGCAAGGGAGTACCCACTCTCAGAGGCTGTGAAAGTGACTGGGTCCTTCTAGGCCACCAGTGTAGGCTGCTGAGGCGTTTCCGAATCATCCGTCTACAAGGAGATCATGGATGCTCTGTGTGCCCAGAGTGGCCAGTATATTAAATTTGACCTGGACCAGGCCCAGCTGGAAGTCCTGACTGCAGGATTCATGGCCATCGCAGGAATGCTAAATGTGCAAGAGGCTATAGGCTGCATCCCACATCACCCTTAAGGCCCCAGTGGAGAATCCAGGAAGATTCATGGACAGAAAGGGCTTCCAATCAATAAATGATTTGATTTTGATTTGATTTGATTTATTGCTGAGAAAAGTATTGTTTTTATGCCCTATGCAGGCAAAGCATACTGTTCATAGAGAAGGAAATGAAAGAGTGCAGAATGTAATATTACAGTCATAGTTAAGGTGTAGAAAAAGATCAACTTAATGCAAGCTTATCCATTCAAATATCTGATAGCAACAGGGAAGAAACTGTTCTTGAGTTGGTTGGTTCGTGCCCTCGGACTTGTGTATCTTTTTCCCAACGGAAGAAGGTGGAATTGAGAATGTCTGGGGTATGTGGAGTCCTTGATTATGCTGGCTGCTTTGCCAAGGCTGTAGGGAGTGTAGACAGAGTCAATGGATGGGAGGTTGGTTCGCGTAATGAATTGGGCAACATTCAAGACTTTTTGTAGTTTCTTGTGGGTCTTGGACAGAGCAGGAGCCATAACAAGCTATGATACAACCAGAAAGAATGTTTTCTATGGTGCACATGTAAATTTTGGTGAGAATCGTAGCTGACATGTCAAATTTCCATAGTCTTTTGAGAAAGTCGAGCATTAGTGGGCTTCCTTAACTATAGTTCAACATGGAGGGTCCAGGCAGGTTCTTGGTGGTCTGGACATCTCAAAACTTGATGCCTTTGACCATTTCTACTTCATTCCTGTTGATGCAGACAGGGCACGTTCCCCACTGCAATTGGTATGTGACCATCAGCTGTCTATCATGTACGTTTGTGCCAGACACTCCAGCAATGTGCATGACAGCTTTATATTGAGGGGTTCTGATGCACCACAGGTCTTTGAGGAGGAGCACAGAGTGTAGGGATGGCTCGTGGGAGACATGGCTGATGACGCCTTTGTATAGGCCTGAGACAGATGCCAAGACCCAGTATAATGAGGGCTACATTGCCACCTATTCAATAGTGGAATGGTGCAAAGGGCTCCTAAAATACGGTTCAGGTGCCTGGATTGCTCTGGTGGGGCCCTCCAAAATAGTCCCATGATATTGTTCCGCATTGTAGTAGTACGGTATGCCCTACACAATCTGGCGCAGCAGCGAGGAGACCTTTTGGAGGAGGAGGACCTGAAGGCTGTCCAGCCGGGCATCAGTGGGGAAGAGGCCACCCTACAGGAGGAGGAGGAAGAGGAAGAGAAGACGGATGGTGAGCAACACCACCCAGGTGCAAGGATCAGGCATGTAAGGGCAGCGAGGGAAGTCTTGTTCACCATGCACTTTGGTCCCTTTGTGCCTTTGTGAGGATGCCCTGATGCAAATTAGTTTGACTCCTACCTGAGCTTTGCATGCACAATAGCACCTGAGCCCATGTCTGGATGACTTTGATTTGATTTGATTTCATTTCATTTATTATTGCCACATAGAACACAGAACATAGAAAAACTCCAAACAGGCCCTTCAGCCCACAAGTTGCACCGATGATATCCCTATCTACTAGGCTTAACTATAACCCTCAATTCTATTAAGTCCCATGTACTCATTCGGAAGTCTCTTACCCTATTGAATTTGCCTCCACCATCACCAACAGCAGCCGATTCCACTCACCCACCACTCTCTGAGTAAAAACTTACCCCTGACATCTCCTTTGTACCTACTCCCCAGCACCTTAAACCTCTGTCTTCTCGTAGCAACCATTCCAGCTCTGGGGAAAAAGCTGAGAATCCACTTGATCTATACCTCTCATCATCTTATATACTTCTATCAGGTCACCTCTCATCCTTCATCTCTCTAAAGAGAAAAGACCAAGCTTCCTCAACCTATCCTCATAAGGCATGCCATCCAATCCAGGCAACATCCTTTTAAATCTCCTCTGCACTCTTTCAATAGCTTCCACATCCTTCCAAGAATAAGGTGACCAGACTGAGCACTGTATTCCAAAAGGGGTCTGACCAAGTTCTTACAAAACTGCAGCATTACCTCACGACTCCTAAACTCAATCCCTTGATTGATGAAGGCCAGTACACCATATGCCTTCTTAACCACATCCTCTATTTGCGATTTGCTGATTTAAGAATCCTATGGACATAGACCCCAAGGTCCTTCTGATCCTTTACACTGCTAAGAGTCTTACTCTTAATATTATACTCCTTCATCCCATTTGACCTGCCAAGATGGACTACTACACATTTATCCGGGTTGAAGTCCAGCTGCCACTTCTCCGCCCAGTCTTGCATCCTATCTATGTCACGCTGCAATGTCTGACATCCCTCCAAACTGTCCACAACACCACCGACCTTCGTATCGTCAGCAAACTTATCAACCCATCCCTCCACTTCCTCATCCAGGTCATTTATGAAAATTATAAACAGCAAAGATCCCAGAACAGATCCCTGGGGCACTCCACTGGTGACTGACCTCCATGCAGAAAAAGACTCAAATGCAACCACTCTCTGTCTTCTGCGGGCAAGCAAGTTCTGGATCCACAAGGCAACAGCTCCTTGGATCCCATGCCCGCTCATTTTCTCAAGAAGTCTCGCATGGGGACCTGGTCGAACACTTTGCTGATGTCCATATAAATCACATCTACTGCTCTTCCTTTGTCAATATATTTAGTCACATTTTCAAAGAACTCAACCAGGCTCGTAAGGCATGGTTTCCTTTGACAAAGCTGTGCTGACTACTATTGAGCATACTAACCTTCTCTAAATGTTCATAAATCCTGTCCCACGAAATCTTCTCCATCAACTTACCAACCACTGTGGTTAGATCATCGGTCGGTAATTTCTTGGATTATCCCTATTATCTGTTGGAGCTGTTGGAGGGGACTCTTAGAGATAGGATGTATATGCACTTAGAGCGTTGCAATCTGATTAGGGATACGCAGTATGGATTTGTTAAGGGGAGGTCGTGCCTTACAAATCTGGTAGAATTTTTCGTGTAGGTGACGAAATCAGTGGATGAAGGGCGAGGCGTTGATGTTGTCTATTTGGATTTTAGTAGGGCGTTTGACAAAGTCCCTCATGGGAGGTTAGTCGAGAAGGTCAAGGCAAATGGGATACAAGGAAAGGTAGCTAGATGGATAAGTAACTGGCTTGGTAATAGGAGACAGAGAGTAATAGTGAAAGCGTGTTTCTCTAGCTGGAGGTCGGTCACTGGTGGTGTGCCACAGGGCTCGGTACTGGAACCTCTTCTATTTGTAATGTATATAAATGACTTGGAAGAGGGAGTAAGTGGAGTGATCAGCAAGTTTGCAGATGATACAAAGATGGACTTGCGGATAGTGAGGAGCATTGTCAGGCAATACAGCAGGACATAGATAGGCTGGTAGCTTGGGCAGACAGATGGCAGATGGAATTCAATCCTGATAAATGTGAGGTGATGCATTTTGGGAGAAAGAATGGAGGGGGGAGGTATATGATAAAAGGTAGACCTTCTAAGAGTATAGAAACACAGAGGAACCTGGGGGTGCAGGTGAACAAGTCTCTGAAGGTGGCAGAGCAAGTGGAGAAGGTTGTGAAGAAAGCATATAGTATGCTAGCCTTTATAGGAAGGGGTATAGAGTACAAGAGCTGGCTTTAATGTTGCAGTTGTATAAAACGTTGGTTAGACCTCATTTGGAATACTGCGTCCAGTTCTGGTCGCCTTACTACCGGAAGGACGTGGAGACTCTGGAGAGAGTGTAGAGGAGGTTTACCAGGATGATGCCTGGTATGGAAGGTCTGAGTTACGAGGAGAGGTTAGGCAAATTGGGACTGTTTTCCTTAGAAAGACGTAGACTTAGAGGAGATCTAATAGAGGTGTACAAGATTATGAGGGGTATAGATAGAGTAAACAGGGTTAAGCTTTTTCCTAGGATGGACTCAAATAGCACGAGGGATCACGGGCTTAGAGTGAGGGGGGTAAGGTATAATTTGGATGCTAGAGGGAGTTTTTTCACACAGAGGGTGGTGGGGGTATGGAATGCGCTGCCAAGTGGTGGAGGCAGGTACTCTGGAGGTATTTAAGAAATACTTAGATGGGCACATGAACAGAATGGGAATGGAGGGGGTATAGAAAACTGATTTAAAATAGGGATCATGAGCCTTGGGAGTCCCTGGGAAGTGTGTAAATAGATGATGATATTGATGTACTTGCTTTTATCCTACAGGTGCTTTGGTCCACCTTGTTGTCTAACAAGGGCACACACGCGATGGGTCGTAAGAGGGCTGCTCTTGGATCTTTTTTGAGAGTATCCTACTGCTTCACGTTGTTAGTATATGCTTGACCTGGACCATCTGATGGGCAACACGACAGCTCAGTGACTATCGCTGTGCTGTGTAGATACATGGATTTGGGCCTGTGTCTGTGGGAGTTTGCGCATTCTCCCCGTGCTTACGTGGGTTTTCTCCGGGAGCTCCGGTTTCCTCCCACATCCCAAAGATGTGCTCTTAGGCTAATTGGCAAAACAAATTCTCCCTAAATTGTCTCAAATTTGTTTTTTAATCCATAGACAGGGATTGCGGGTAGAGGTGGGAACATCGGGGTGGCGGCGCGGGCTCGTTGGGCCGAAGGGCCTGTTTCCCGTGCTGTTTTGTTCTTTGTTCTTTGTTCTTTGTTTATCTTTCTTGAATATAGGAACCACATTCGCAATCCTCCAATCGTCCGCAACCTCTCACGTCTCCATCGATGGCGCAAGATCATTGCTAGAGGTTCTGCAATCTCTTCCCTGTCCTCCCACAGTAACATCGGGTACATCCCATCTGGTCCTGGAGTATTATAGTAATTTTAGTTATTATAATAATTATAATTATTATAATAATTATTTTATATTGAATAAAAATAAGAACTATGTACTAGCTTACACTGAAAAGTATTGTTTCTTGTACACTATACAGACAAAACATACCATTCATAGAGAAAGACAGGAGAGAGTGCAGGATGAAATGTATAGTCATAGCTAGGATAGAGAGAAAGATCAACTTAATACGAGGTAACTCCATTCAAAAATCTGATGGCAGCAAGAAAGAAGCTGTTCTTGAGTTGGTGTAAATATGACATCAGATTTCTGTATCTTTTTCCCAACAGAAGATGGTGGAAAAGAGAATGTCAGAGGTGCGCGAGGTCTTTAATTATGCTGGCTGCTTTGCTGAGACAACAGGAAGGGTAGACAGTGTCAATGGATGGGAGGCTAGTTTGAATGATAGACTGGAGTTTGTTCATGAACTTTTGTAGTTTGTTGAAGTCTTAGCCAAAGCAGAAGTCATACCAAGCTGTGTTACTACCAGAAAGGTTGCTTTCTATGATGTATCTGTAAAAATTGATGAGAGTCATAGCGGACATGCCAAATTTCGCTAGTCTTCTGAGAAATTAGAGGCATTGGTGGATTTTCTTAATAATAGTGTTAGCAAGGGGTGGTGGCGGGGGGGAGCAGGACAGTTTGTTGGTGATCTGGACACCTAAAAACTTAAAGCTTTTGACTATTTCTACTTCAGCTCTATTGATGTAGACAGGTGATATGCTGGGCCATGAATTTGTAGATTGTGCTGCTGTTGATGGCCCACAGAACTTCATGGATGCTGAATCTATACACAGTTCATTTAGCACAGTGATAGTGCCACACAATATGTGTGCAAAGGCAGGACTTTGTCTCCATAATGACTGTACAGTGGTCACTCTTACCTATACTGTCATGGACAAATGCATCTGCAGCCGACAGATTGGTATGGAGGAGGCCAGGTATGTTTTTCCCTCTTGTTAGTTCCTTCACCACCTACTACAGATCCAGTCTAGCAGTTATACTTTTAGAACCCAAGCAGCTTGATCGGTGTTGGGGGACATTGAAATCTTCCACCAAGAGTACATTTAACATCCTTGCCACCCACGGTATTTCCTCCAAATGTTGTTCAACATGGAAGAGTTCTGATTCATCAGCCGAAGGAAGATGGTACTTGGTATCCAGTAAGAGGTTTGCTAGCTCATATTTAACGTGAAGCCATGAGACTTCACATGGTCCGGAGTCAGTGTTAAGGACTCCGAGAGCAACTCCCTCCTGACCATATATCACTGTAACATTACCTCTGGTGGTCTGTCCTGCCAGTGGGATAGGACATATCCAGGGATGGTAATGGTGGTGTCTGGTGTTATCAATAAGGTATGATTCTCTGAGAATTACTATGTCAGGTTGTAGCTTGACCAGTCTGTGAGACAGCCCTTCCAATTTTGGCACTTGCTCCCAGATGTTAGTAAGGAGGACTTTGTAAATCAACAGGTTTTGCTGTTGTCTATTCTAGTGCCTAGGTCAATGTTAGGAGGTCCATCTGGTTTCATTTCTTTGTTGAGACTGTGTTGCGATTGATATAGCTAAATGATTTGCTAGGCCATTTCAGAGGACAGTTGAGAGTCAACCACATTGCATGTAGGCCAGACCAGGTAAGGATGACAGATTTCCTTCTCTAAAGGATATTAGTGGACCAGATGGATTTTTTTCGACAATGCATTCATGGTCATTAATGGATTCTTAATTCCAGATAGTATTTATTGAATTCCATAGTGGGATTTGAATGCAGGTCCCCAAAACATTAGTTGAGTTTCTGGATTAATAGTCAGGTGATAATACCACTTGGCCATCACCTCCTCTTTGTCCACCTTATTTCTTCTCTCCAATCTTGCATCCTACTGCCAAATTAGCTGCAACCCTCTCTCACCCTCTCCCATGGTATCACTTATCCTACCATCTTCAAGTAAAAGATTGTTTGATTCCTCTCCCAAGCTGGCCAAGTTGCTTGATGTGGAGATGCTGGCGTTGGACTGGAGAAAACACAGTGAGAAGTCTCACAACACCAGGTTAAAGTCCAACAGGTTTATCTGCGACCATAAAGTAAACCTATTGGACTTTAACCTGGTGTTGTGAGACTTCTTACTACATTGTTTGACACAGGTCTTTAAATAGAACTTATCAAAAAACACTTTTTTCTAATTTTCTGATTAATGTACGCCTGACTATTTAAAGAGACGTAGTTCAAGCAGTACAAAAGAATGTGTCATGTGTTCTTTCTACCAGCATTTCTATATCATTTGTGTTAAAATTAACATTAAGAATTTTGAATTCCCATTATATATCAAAAGCTGAACTCTTCCTTCCTGGACTATAAACATAATGTTCCTCAAAGCACTACTTGTTGTCTACAAACGCAAATTATCTAGTGGTTTCTTTCGCAACCTGTAATTTTTAAGTATTGCCAAGGCAAACTCCAATACATTGTAGCAAGAGGCAAGGAATGATTTTAGGTAATCGATAAAAATGAACCACACTGGATATGAAATTAAAGCAATGTCTTATATTTAGCAATAAATGGGTGGAACTTTATAATGATAACCAGGAAAATATTTATAGACCAAGTTATTCTAGTGAGATGTTAACATTTTTTTTTGAGATGCTTAAATCTCCAAATCATGATTTTCTACAAGTTGAAAGAGCACAGGCTTGATTTATTTCTTGCTTAGTATAGGTGTTACTTTTGGCACATTGAGTACAATCCCAATGTTATATCCCTTTGGGCCCATTGCACATTCCATGGATAATATTTTCAAAGAACTAATAGAAATAAATGATAGTGAATTGCAGGTGCATAGAAATCATGCTGATGAAATGCATTCAACACACTATGCTGAAGAAGTATTCAAAAAAGGAGCCAGAAATACAAGAAGCAATTGTTGGAGTCTCAACATCATCTTTCCAGGACTGAAGAGAAGGAAAAAGCATATTAGTTCTGTTTTGTTTTGTACTAGGTGTATGGGCAGGAGTTTTGGGGATTGTCTATTTTCCCAAAGTATGCTGCTTGAATCTATAATTTCTCAAACCCATTACTCTTTATTTAAAGGTAGTATTTATGCATTTGGACTGCTGCATCATATTGGAGCTCTATTCCCTCTGGATCTCTCACTTCATGTGATCTGCCAGCATTTATACATCAGCATCTTGGATTTTTCTGATGTTAACCCTTTATTCTACATTTCCTCACCAAGTTTTTATCCCTATTGTATTTACATCTTCCTACATCTGCCCCAAAGACTCAGATTTCACATGGTTCATCTCTGAAGTCCCTTCACCAATCTCTATGATCTTGTTCAATCTCTTTTTGAGGTTAGGAATATTCTGTACTCTCCCTTGTGTCAGTGTGAGTGTTTTTCTCTTGGGTGGTTGTAGAGCTTGTAGTAAGATTTCCTCTTCATCATCAAGATCTGAGCAGTAAGTCCAAATTTCTCTTGTCTTTCTCTCTAGGATATTAAAGTGCTCCAGTTTTTCTTTATGATACCCCAGTCTGTCTCGCCTCTGCACTGTCTTCATTGTGTAGTTTCTTTTCAATGATTGTAATTTCTTTCTGTTGGTCTCAGACTCAGACTCTCTCCCCAGGGTTCAACACTCGAAATACATGCTCTGCACCTGTGTTTCAAATTCAACGCCTCGTTATTTCTCTCTTCTTCCTCACACCGTTTTACTCTTTCATGGTCATTCATGATGATATAGTGTTAATAGCTTTATTACTAATATCAATGAACTGGTTACGTGATTGAAGCTGAGTTAAAATTGAAAAATAGCATTTCAGCAAATTGTGGCCCATTGTTGTCCGGAATGACGTATGTTGTACAAAATCTCTTGAGGGATTAGGTGACTGCTTTTGCTGTGATATTATGCAATCTGTTTACTTCAATTCACTGTGAATAGTAATCAATGACCTATTTCCTTCTCAATTCAAATAAATGCATTCCCAGGCAGTCCCATGGCCTTGATGGGAAAACAGAAGGTGATTGTGGTTCTTTCTGTTCTTGGCTTGGTTTCCAACGCAAATAAGACATTTAGAAATCATTTCTTCTTTAGAGGGAATAATGCCTGCTCACCAAATTGAGTGCTATGCATGACACCTTGCTATTCTTAGATGACCCCAGATGACCTGGAACTCGCTGCCGGGGGAGATAGTGGAAGCAGATACGATAGTAAATTTTAATGGGTGTCCGGACAAATTCATGAATAGAGTGGGAATAAAGGGATATGCTCCCCAGAAGGGTAGGGGGTATAGTTCAGGTGGGCAGCATTGTCGGTGCAGGCTTGGAGGGTTGGAGTGCCTGTTCCTGTGTTGTAATTTTCTTTATTTTTTGATGATATCAAGTCAAAAGCTCTTGACATGGCTATTCTCATAATGAAAACTTGTACATCATTAATCACTGAGAGGGGTTTGCTATGTATAAAGTACTGTAAGACTGACAGAGTTATGGTTTGTACATCCTTCTAGACAACAATCTTACACTTGGAGATGTTTTTAATCTTATTGCTGTGTTTGTTTTATTCCCTGCAAATGTGTTGCAGTAGGTACTAAGTGCTGAGTGATTCAGGATGTATGCGCTTCAATCTCATCGGTAAGGGGTAAATCCTCTTGTTTAGTTCCTTCTGACGGTATGTGTGATATTGGCCAGGATTTTCTGCCTCTGTTTTCCCTAGGCCCCAAGGTTTTCATTGGCAAGGTCTAACAATGTGATCATCCCTGCTCCACTCCAGTGCACAATGCAATTCTCAACATGTAATGATGGGAATATCATTTAATTACATTTAAATAGCATTAATGGACTTCCCTGCTGTAACAATCCCCCAGGGTTTACAACAGCTCTGGAGCAATGTAAACCAGATAAAGGGAACTTGCTTTAGTATACAGCTTAGCACAGCCCCCAGAGCGGGAGAGAGACATGCCAGCAGTGCTATGGCAGTGCCTGGGCACTACCTCTTGATGCTGTCCTCAGCCTTGCTCTCGAGCACAGGGGGTCAGAACCAAGGAGGGGTGACTTTCTGTGAGGAGGTACATTAGGGTGTCCTTGTGTCCAAACAGGGGTCCCTAGTGTACATGGAAGGAGACAATTCTCCATCAGCACCCCAACCTCTGGAAGGTATACATTGCCAGTGGGACAGGCTGTGCCAAAGTGATAGTGTGGGAGCTGCTCCCAGCATATTTTTCTCAAAGCGCTGGAAAACATGGCGGGAACACAGCTCTTCTTACTTGAGCCAATACTTTGAAAAAGAAATGGACATTTCTGCCCAATGTGTCGACCATTATTTGATATTTCACTTCTATGTACTAGATGACAGAATCATATTTCATCGACCTTAGCCTGAACTCTTGGATTCTGGGTGGCATTTTTGCAATTTCTTTCAGTGTTTAAAGGTGACTGATGGCTTCTTGTTTGCTTTGATTTTGAAGTGCAATCCTATTCTACAGTCTGAAAATTTTTCACATACCCACATTGCTGCCAACATTTCTTTTTTGATCATGGTGTACCGTTGTGTTTCTGAAAGGGACTGAGAGACATAATAGACTGGTCCATAATATGAAAGCAAAATACTCGAGAGGCTGAAATCTAAAACAAAAGCAGAAAATGCTAGAAAATCTCAGCAGTCTGACAGTATCTGTGGAGAGAGAATAGAGCCAGGGTTTTGAGTCAGGATGACCCTTTGTCAGCTCTAATGAAGGGTCATCTAGACTCTAAACATTGGTTCTATTCTCTCTCCATAGACTAGTCCATACTTGGAGCTTCTGCACTTGAGATAAAACTGCCACCAGACCTGTGGATGATGCATGAATTTGATTTGATTTAATCTGATTTAATTTGATTTGATTTGATTTATTATTGTCACACATATTAGCATATAGTGAGGAATATTGTTTCTTGTGCTATGCAGACAAAGCATTCTGTTCTTAGAGAAGGAAAGGAGACACTGCAGAACATAGTGTTACAGTCATAGCTGGGGTGTAGAGAAGGATCAACTTAGTGTGTAGCAGGAGCATTCAAAAGTCTGAAGGCAGTAGGGAAGAAGCTGTTCTTGAGTCGATTGGTACGTAACCTCAGACTTTTGTATCTTTGTCCTGAAGGAAAAAGGTGGAAAAGCGAATTTCCGGGGTACGTGAGGTCCTTAATTATGCTGGTTGCTTTGCCAAGATAGTAGAGAGTGTAGACAGAGTCAATGGATGGGAGGCTATTTTGTGTGATGGATTTCTAGGTTGCAATGTGCTAAGGTTTCAGGAGAGATTAAAAATTGTTCAGTCCTTTCATAAACATTCTTTTGGCCCGCATTCCAACATTAGTATTTGAACCTGTCTCAACAGCAGTGCCAAGAGCTCACTGACCTTTGCTAAATTTGGTTAGACCTTGCCTACTTGGCTGAGCATCCTGAGGAACATTTGAAACTTGGTTAAGTTCCTGGGTCGTGGAAATTTTCTAATTACTTTTGGTTTTGTGATAGTTTATATAGCATAATGTCGAAACTATAATGGCAAACTCACATTTTTCATTCAATATTAGGTCTGCAGCCTGTAAGAGTCCCAGGACTGCTTTAATTCTGCTATCATGTGCTTCCCTTGTGGAGTTCCAAAGAATGTTGCCCATATGGCATATTACTTCTTCCATACCTTCGAGCATGTGAAGCATTGCTCTTGTGCCTGCACTGATAACAATCCCACTCAAGTCCTAATACCCCTAACTCCACATATTAATCCTAGCTGGCCCCCCTGACATTAAGGGTCAATTTAGCATGGCCTAGCAACCTAATCTGCACATGTTTGGAGTGGGAGGAAACCTGAGCACCTGGAGGAAAGCCAAGCAAACATGAGGAGAACATATAAACTCCAGACAGTCACCCAAGGCTAGAATTGAACCCGGGTCCCTGGTGCTGTGAGACAGCAGTGCTAAGCACCGAGCTACCGTGCTGCCCCCACTTCTAAACAAGGTTGAAGCTTTGCCTTCTTCCAGATATCTCTGACTTCACACTCATGTGATCTGACATTATTTTTACAACAGCATCACATATGCTTCTGATGCTAAACATTTATTTCACAGTTGAAACGAAGAAATAGGTAATTAAAATAAGAAGAACATCCTAAATCGTGGTGTCTGAACAATACTAATAACAAGACACCTGAGGAGAAATTCTCCAAAATTCCAAAAAAGTTTATAGAAGCTCCCCTAACTGCTGACTGGCATTCCCTCATGAGAGAGGAGATTGCTTACATTTAGATTCCTAAAGCTTACAAATGGTTTGTGGTGATATGTATATAGCAGAATAATAGCATAGAAACCCCAGAGTTTGTGGGTTGAAATCCCACCATGGCAAGATATGAAATTTAAGTCATTAAATCTCATAGAAACATAGAAAATAGGAGCAGGAATAGGCCATTTGGCCCTTTGGGCCTGCTCTGCCATTCATTATGATCATGGTTGATATTCAACTCAGTAGCCTGATTTCACCTTCTCCAATATTCTTTGATCACCTTTTCCCCAAGAGCTATATTTAATTGCTCCTTGAAAACATGCAATAGTTTGGTCTTAACCACTTTTTATTCCAGAGGCTGACCGCTCTCTCGGTAAAGAAATTTGTCCTCATCTTTGCCTTAAATGGTCTAAGTTTCTGATGACACCACCACAGTGGATCGGATCTAAAACAATGATGAAATAGAGTACAGGGATGCAGAAACAATAATATCTCTCTCAATGTCAATAAAACGAATGAGACTGTCATTGACTTCAAGGAAGCATAGCAGAGAATATGCCCGTGTTTATCAATGGGGACAAAATAGAAAGCATCGAGAGCTTCAGGTTTTTAGGTGTTCAGGTCACCAACAACCTGTCCTGGTCCCCCATGCTGACACAATAGTTAAAAAAGCCCACTAAGGCCTTTACTTTCTCAGAAGACAAGGGAAACTTGGCATGTCAGCTATGACTCTTACCAACATTCACAATACACAATAGAAAGCATTCTTTCTGGTTATATCACAGCTTGGTATGGCTTCTGATCTGCCCAAGATAACAAGGAACTACAAAAGACCATGAATGTAGCCCAATCCATCATGCAAACCAGCCTCTCATCCAATGACCCTGTCTACATTTCCCACTGCCTCAGCAAAGCAGCCAGCATAATTAAGGACCCCACTCATCTCTACCACCATCTTGCAGGGAATAAGATACAAAAGCCTGAGGCCATATAACAACCAATTCAAGAACAGCTTCTTCTGTGCTGCTGCCAGACTTTTGAATGGGCTTACCTTGCATTAAGTTTATCTCTCTCTACACCCTAGCTTTGACTTGGGACTTGGACAAGTTGCAGAGCTGGGCCGAGAGGTGGCAAATGGAGTTTAATGTGGAAAAGTGTGAGGTAATGCACTACGGCAGAAATAATAAATGTGTAGAGTATAGGGCAAATGGTAGGATTCTTAGTAGTCTAGATGAACAGAGGGATCTTGGTGTGTATGTGCATAGATCCCTGAAAGTAGGCAGTCAGGTCGAGAAGGTTGTTAGGAAGGCATATGGAGTCTTGGCTTTTATTGGTAGAGGGATTGAATTTCGGAGCCGCAACGTCATGTTGCAACTGTACAAAACTCTAGTGCGGCCGCACTTGGAGTATTGTGTGCAGTTCTGGTCCCCACATTATAAGAAAGATGTGGAGGCATTGGAGAGGGTACAGAGGAGGTTTACCAGGATGTTGCCTGGTATGGAGGGCAGGTCTTATGAGGAGAGGCTGAGGGATTTGAGGTGTTTTCGTTAGAAAGGAGGCGGCTAAGAGGGGACCTGATCGAAACATATAAGATGATTAGAGGTTTAGATAGGGTGGACAGTGATAGCCTTTTTCTAGGATGGAGAAAGCTAGCACGAGGGGACACAGCTTTAAATTAAGGGGTGATAGTTATAGGACGGATATCAGAGGTAGGTTCTTTACCCAAAGGGTGGTTCGGGAGTGGAATGCCCTGCCTGCAGCAGTTGTAGATGCGCCAAGTTGGTGGCGTTTAAGAGGTATATGGAAGAGAAGGGAATGGTTTAGTTTGGAGGGGCATTGCTTTTTATATTGGTCGGCGCAACATCGAAGGCCGAAGGGCCTGTTCTGTGCTGTAATGTTTTATGTTCTATGTTCTATAAGACTACATTCTGCACTCTCTCGTTTCCTTCTCTATGGATGGTATGCTTTGTCTACGTAGTGTGCTAAAAACAAAACTTTTCACTGTGTGTTAATACATGTGACAATATTTAAGCAAATCAAATCAGTCTACCCTGTGTCCTCAGACTGGGACCCCTGGTTCTGGACTCCTTGACCATTTGGAACATCCTTCTATTATCTACCCTGTCAAATCCTGTTAGAATTTTATAGATTTCTATGAGATATTCTCTCATTCTTCTGAACTCCAGAAAATACAATCTCAACTGATTCAGTCTCTCTCCTCATACATCAGTGTTGCCCAGAAATCAGTCTGGTAACCTTCTCTGCACTTCTGCTACAGCAAGACCGTCCTTCCTCAGAAAAGAAAACCAAACAGTGCACAGTATTCCAGATGTGGCCTCTTCAAGGCCCAGTATAACTGCAGCAAGACATCCCTACTCCTGCACTCGAATCCTCTCGCTATGGTGGTCCCCCAGGTCACTCGTGCAGACGCAAAATCGCAAAAAACCAGTCTGCAGGTGCAGCAGGTGATCAAGAAGGTGAATGCAATGTTGGCCTTTATAGCTAGGGGGATAGAATATAAAAGTACTTTTGCAGTGTATAAGATACTGGTGAGACTGCAGCTGGAGTACTGTGTGCAGATTTGGTCGCCGCATTTAAGGAAGGATATATTAGCCTTGGAGGGGGTGCAGAGAAGGTTCACTAGGCTGATACCGGAGATGAGGGCTTTGGATTATGAGGACAGACTAAATAGGCTAAGTTTGTACTAAGGCTAAGTTTAGAAGGCTGAGAGGGGATCTAATAGTATCGTATAAGATAATGAAGGGGATGGATAGGGTAGAGGTTGAGAGACTCTTCCCGCTTAGCAAAGATAGCAGGACTAGAGGGGACAGACTCAAAATTTGGGGGATGCAGTTCAGATCAGAGTTGAGGAGGAATTTCTTCACGCAAAGGGTGGTGAATCTTTGGAATTCTCTGCCTGTTGAAGTGGTGGAGGCTTCCTCACTGAATATATTTAAGTCAAGAGTGGATAGGTTTTTGACTGACGAGGGAATTAAGGGTTACGGGGAGAAAGCGGGAAAATGGTACTGAACTACTGCAGATCAGCCATGATCTTATTGAATGGCAGGACAGGCTCGAGAGGCTGGATGGCCTACTCCTGCTCCTATTTCTTGTGTTCTTATTAAGGTGAGTGAGTGGGCAGGTGCAGCATAATTTGGATGAATGTGGGGTTATTCACTTTGGCAGCAAAAATGGGGCAAATCACACTGAAGGATCTCTGCATCCTTCTCATAACTCACTTTCCCTCTCAGTTTTATGTCATCTGCAAATAGAATCATAGAATCCTAACAGTACAGAAAGAGGCCATTCGGCCCATCGAGTCTGTGTCAGCCACAATCCCACCCAGGCCCTATTCCTGTAACCCTCTATATTTACCCTGCTAATCCTCTGACATTAGGGTCAATTTAGATAATCAACCTGGAGTGTGGGAGGAAAATGGAGTGTCAGAAGGAAACCCATGCAGACATGAGGAGAAAGTGCAAACTCCACACAGACAATGACTTGAGGCTGGAACTGAACCTGGCTCCCTGGTACTGTGAGGTGACCATGCTAACCACTGTGCCACCCTGTCACCCTCATCTAAATCATTAATGTGATCCCTGTAGTGCCCCACTAGTCACTGCGTGCCATTTGGAAAAAGATCCAATTATCTTACTCTTTGCTTCCTATCTGCCAACCAGTTTTTTTCTCCATCTTCAAACATTACCCTCAATCCAATGTGCTTTAATTTTATACGCTAATCTCTCATATGGGACTTTGTTGAAAGCCTTCTGAAAATCCAAATAAACCACATCCTCTGGATGTCCCTCATCAACTCTACCCACTACATCCTCGAAGAATTCCAGTAAATTTGTCAAGCATGATTTCCCTTTCATAAATCCATGCTGACCCTATCCAATCCTATCACAGCTTTCCAAGTGTTTTGTTATAAAATCTTTGATAATGGATTCTAGAATTTTCCCCACTACAATGTCAGGCTGACTGGTCTGTAATTCCCTTTTTCTTTGTACCTCGCTTTTTAAATAGTGTGTATACATTAGCTGCCCTCCAACCTGTAGGAAGCGTTCCGGAGTCTATAGGTTCTTGGAAGATGACCACCAATGCATCCAATATTTCTTGGACCACTTTCTTAAGTATTCTGGGATATGGAGTATCAGGCTCTGGGGATTTATTGAACTTCAATCCCGTCAGTTTCCCAAACACCATTTCTTTATGAATATTGATCTCCTTAGTTTAACTTATTTATTAGTGTCACAAGTAAGCTTACATTAATACTGCAATGAAGTTACTGTGAAAATCTCCTAGTCATCACACTCCGGTGCATGTTTGGATACACTGAGGGAGAATTTAGCATGGCCAATACATGTAACTAGAATGTCTTTTGGTTTGTGGAGGGAAACTGGAGCAACTGGAGGAAACTCACGCAGACGCAAGGGAGAACTTGCAAACTCTGCACAGACAGTGACTCGAAGCTGCAAATCAACCCTGGGTCCTTGGAACTGTGAGGCAGCAGTGCTAACCACTGTATCATTGTATTGTTTCTTCAATTCCTCCCTTTTCCCAACATTTCTGGTATCTTATTTGTGTCTTCTTCTGTGAAGACAGAACAAAAGTATGCATTTAGTTGGCCAGCCATTTCTTTGTTCTCCATTATAAATTCCTCTGTTTCTGACCTATATTTATCTTCTCCAATCTTTTTATCCTCAAATACCTTTACAGTCAATTTTTATGTTCTCCGCAGGCTTATTTCTAGTAAGAAAATGGACAAAAAGGATGACTATTAATAAAACTATCAGATATTTTTGCCAAAAGAAAACCCAGCGGGATCATGAATGAAGGGAGTTGGCCACACCTGCATGTCTCAAGTCCCCACTTTGCGGTTGACTCTTACTGCATCTGGGCAGTTAGCAATGAGAAATGTTACGACTTTGCCACATCCTGAGAACAAAATAACAATAAAAAAAATGGAATAACAGTCGGGTGACTGGAAGTCTGAAATATCTGCGGGATTCCGACCAACTGTTAATTTAATAGAACACAGCACCTCTGTGCTAGTGTTGAATCATATTTGTCATTGCTCTCCTCAATTGAACTCATACTTCATTCCTTAGGTGCTTCCTGTCAAGTCCCTCTTGAGGATATTTGCTGGAGGCAGGCTGCTTCCATGCTGTGTGAATCTGGTGTTGTTTACACCACAGAAGCAGTATTAGCAGCTGAATGTCTAATTATCATCCTGTCACAACATATCTTGCTGCTCAAGTGCTATAACACAACAATTGTCTCCATAGCTAGGTGGGACACAAAGAAAAATGGACCAAATTTTCCAAATCTTCCGGTAAAGTGTTAGCTAAGGTGAAAAAAAAGGTATGTTGCTCGCTGTCAGTGTTGATGGGTTTTCATAGAATCCCTGCGGTGGAGAAGGAGGCCATTTAGCCCATCGAATCTGCACCAACCACAATCTCATTCAGGACGTATTCCCATAACACCACATATTTACCCTGCTAATCCTCCTCATAGTAGGGTCAATTTATCATGGCCAATCAACTTAACATGCACATTGTTTGACTATGGGAGGAAACCAGAGCACCCCGAGAAAACCCACGCAGGGAATCTGCAAACTGCACACAGAAAGTGACCTGAGGCTGGAATTATTATAGAATCATAGAATCCTACAGTGTAGAAGGAGACCATTTGGTCCATCGAATCTGCAACAACACAATCCCACTCAGGCTCTACCCCCATATCCCTACATATTTACCCACTAATCCCTCTAACATATGCATCCCAGGACACTAAGGGGCAATTTTAAAATGACCAATCAATCTAGCCTGCACATCTTTGGACTGTGGATGCAAGACCAGAGCACCCAGAGAAAACCCACGCAGGCATAGGAAGAATGTGCAAACCCCACACAGACAGTGACCCAAGCTGGGATTCGAACCCAGGTCCCTAGAGCTGTGAGGCAACAGTGCTAACCATTGTACTACCATGTGGCCCCAATGCTATATGATCACACTGTATTTTTAACCTCTTAGACAGAATATATTTTGAGGTTTCACGCTATCTCTGTGATGGACAGGGTCTGATTTGTCCATCCTGCCATCAGGCTGAATGCTTTAATTACTCAAGATCTCTGTTTAAATATCTCCCTAGCATCCGTTCAAAGTCCAAAGCAGAAGATGGCTGCTAGGGAGATCACACAGCAAATAGCGTAGGGAGCTTTGACTAGAAGACTGGATGAAGTGGAGGAGAGATGCCGCATTCTTTACCCTCAGGCAGAAAGCAGACCCTGTAGCAAGGTCACCGACCCAACATAGGAGGTTCTGGCAGTGCTGGTAAGTGCCATCTCTTGCACAAGTGGATAGGAGTGCACTGCAGGAGGAGAACGAATGACCTCCTTCGCTGAGTCCGAAAGACATGCTGGTTAGGTGCATTAGCCATGCTAAATTCTCCCTTAGTGTACCCACCCGGACAGGCACTGGAGTGAGGCAATTAGGGTATTTTCACAGTAACTTCATTGCGGTGTTAATGTAAGCCTACTTGTGACACGAATACATAAATAAAATAAATAAATAAATGAACAAGTCCGTTCCTGGACTGATGAGGAGGAAGTGGTACGGAAAAATAAGTCAGGACTCAATGCCGTACCTCATCTTGCCAGATGCAAATGAGCCCTATCTCTGATATCCTTGCAACAACAGCAAACGCGCAATCCAAGACTCCTGGGAGCAGGACTGAAGACAGTAGCTCAGAGAGCAGTTCCAATGATTTCTCGGACATAGAAGAGGCACCATAGTTTTCACCTGAAATGTCCAACAGCACAAAGTTGGGAATTATTCGGGGTCACAAACTAGCGAGCACCTCACTTTCTCTTATCCACAGCAGGCAGAGACAAGGATGTCCCATGACATCCGGCCCATGGAGCATTGCCAGAGGCCAAGATTCTGAAGAGTCCCAGTCAGGTGACTTGCCTCTACACTTGGTGGCCTTGTAGATGCTGGAACCACATAGGCAGAATAGGGAATATCAGAAAGGGATATCTGTATCACTCCTCAGATTGCAAAGCTGACTGGAGATATCCTATTGCCTTCTGTCGGAGGAGATTATACCGATACTCCAAGGCAGCTGGTTCAACACTGCCAGGATGGAGTCACAGTGAAGGCCTTGGTGCAGGCCTTCTGCCCTGCATTGGTGGAGGACACGATCTCCAGACTGCAGGCCATGAACTTCATGGGCCTGATTTTACCATCACGTTTCGGGCGTGAAAACTTGGTAAAGCCAGACATGAGCCGTGTAGTGTGATCCACGCCTGCCTCCATGCCTGTTCCCCCTTTACCAAGGCCCGAAAATGGCTGTGATAGGGACCATACCTGAAACAGGCATGACAGCCATTTAAATGCATTTGCTTGCATTTAAATTGACTTAATGCGCTGCATGCCCATCTTTACCGGCATTTCGCCCTTTATCCGCACATTCACCCACCCAGAATCGGTGCAAAACAGGCATGCTCCATAGAAGTCCAATTCAGTTGCTCCAGCTGGTGAGGGGAGAAGTACCGAGTGTCTGACAACTCTTGGATTGAGATCTATGTGAGGAGATCAGTGTTTCCCTCTGAATGGAATGAGTTTGACCATTGTGGGGAAGCTCTGCATTACCTGGGAGACATGGTATGACTGATGTCCGGGTAAAGATATGCCAACCAATGAGTTGCCTTCATGGTGGAGATATAATGGAGGAGGTTCTGTGTGTTAGTATCTAATATTTCAATGTTGGATGGATGCACTTATCTCAGTGGCACTTTATGGACAAATCTAATGAAAGCAGGATGGGGACAATTAGGGTGCAAAAATTGGGATTTGATACACTGGCAAAACTGGTATAATTCTTACATGAGAGTTCATTATCTACAATTGCTTTATAACACCCACTGCAAGCCACAAACATTCCCTCATCTTTCTAAACCTACCATTCTTTGTGTGTGGCCCTGGATCCACAACAGAGGTGGAGTTATAGGATTTGACAGCACAGAAAGAGGCCCTTCGCCTCACTGTGCCCATTGTGTCTGTCTACACCAGCCATCAAACACATATCTGTTTTATTCTAATCCTTGGTCTATGACCTTGTAAGCTATGGCATTTCAAGTGCTCATCTAAATGTATTTTAAATGTTGTGAAGCCTCCCACATCTATCACCCTTCCAGACTATGAGTTCTAGATTCCCACCACCTTCTGGGCGAAAAAGTTTTTCCTCAAAAAGTCAATGTCAAAAAAAAACTCCTTGGGTTCACTGATGTTCTTTAGGGAAGAAAATCTGCTGCCCTTAGCTGGTCTGGCCTACATGTGACTTCACAGTCACAGCAATGTGGATGATTTTCAACTGCCTCTGAAATGGCCTGGGAAGTCACTCAGTTTCAAGGGAAACTGGGGATAGGCAATAAATGCTCAGCGACTTTCATGTCCCATGAATGAATAAAAAAAAAACATCAAGGGAGGCATTAATTTTCAGATTATAGAACAGATCTTGTGGAGGCAATTGTGTTTCCTTCAAATTTATTTTATTTAAGACCATAACCATAAGACCATAAGACAGAATTGGCCACTCGGCCCATCGAGTCTGCTCTATCATTTAATCATAGCTATATTTTTGTCATTCCCATTCTTCTGCCTTTTCGCCATAACTCCTGACCCCCTTATTAATCAAGACCTATTTAGCACTGTCTTAAAGGCGCTTAAAGACCTGGCCTCCACAGTCTTCTGTAGCAAAGAGTTCCACAGATTCATCACTCTGAAGAAATTCCCCCTCATCCCTGTTTTAAAGTCTTCTGCTCCCCACCTGAAATCTGCACTCCTTGGTTATTTCTCCTCTACTAAAATGAACAGTTTCATCCTATCCACCGTATCTATATTTCTCATAAATTTTGCACCTCGATTATATCTTTCCTTGCATTCCTCTGCTCTGGGGAAAACAACCCCAGTCTAATCAGCTTTCTTCATAGCTCAAAACATTCCAGCCCATGCAGCATCTATAATTTCCTCTGGAAAGCTGCCACACACTGGTCTCTGTGTTGACCTTGTGGGAGGCCTTATGGAGGGCCCAGACCTGAAGGGCCCAGGGATGCTTCTGGGGTGTTGCAGTGTGATAGTGCCAACCCCCTCAGTCTATGGGGCTGGACATGGTTCAGTCACAGAAAGAGGGCAACTCCCAGAGTTTCCAGGTTGGAAGGCCCGAACGACAGACCAGCCCCTCCTCTGAGGACACCTGTCTTCCTCCTTGGGATAGAGGAACAGCAGGAGTGAGGTGCACTGGCTCTGTTGTTCTCTGATGCTGGCACTTGTGGAACATGAACCTAACACCCTCCACCAAGGGGCCCTATTTTGCCATTTTGATTCTAAGTTCTGGGCGGACTTGAAACTGGGAGTGTTTCAGATCCGACTTTTAGACCCATTCTCAGGTGCTCCCATGCACACTCTGCCTGAAAAAATATCAGCAATTCCAAATGCACTGCAGGAGCCCGCGGGTGGGGATTATCGTGCCCAAAATCCTGAAGCACCGACCATCTCCTCCAACTGCACATGTGCAGAAAAGTAATGATACAATGTGACTTCTCTGCCACATTGCTCCTGGGCTGAATAATGCTCCCATTTCCTATCCCCACAGCATAACTGATGCCTTTACCCCCCCCACCCCCCCCCAACCCGACTGATTTTGGGTCCCTCCCCCCTTCCTCCTCACTGATCTCAGGCAGAATGACAGCACACCCCATCCACCTGAACCCCCACTGTCTGAAAGGGTGGTAGAGACAGGAGCCTTCACAAAATTTAAAACACATTTTGATGAGCACTTGAAATGCCATAGCATACAAGGCCATAGACCAAATGATGGATAATGAGATTAGAATAAAACAGATATGTGCTTGATGGCTGGTGCAGACAGACACAATGGGCACAGTGAGGCAAAGAGCCTCTTTCTATGCTGTCAAATCCTGTAACTCCACCTCTGCTGTGGATCCAGGGCCACACTTAAAGACGGAACGGTAGGTTTAGAAAGATGAGGGAATTTTAGTGGCTTGAAGTGGGCATGGGTGTTATCAAGCAATTGTACATAATGAACCCTGGTGTAAGAATTAAACCAGCTTTGTAGATGTATCGAACCTCATTTTTTGTACCCTAATTGTCCCACCCTGCTTTCATTAGATTTTTCCATAAAGTGCCACTGAGATAAGTGTATCCATTCAACAATGAAATATTGGATACTAACACACAGAATCTCTTACTGTGTTTACCCCAGTTCAATAAACACAGTAAGAAGTCTGACAACACCAGGTTTAAGTCCAAGGTAACCCAGGTAATGCAGAACTCCCCCACAATGGTCAAACTCATGCCAATCAGAGGGAAACTCTGATTTCCTCACATAGATCCCAGCACCTAGACCCTCATGAGAACCATGTCTCTGACTGATCTTCAGGAGCACCTTTAACTATAGAGGAACCTGCATTACGATAGAGGAGCCTATACGCATGATACTACTCTGATATCACCCTGAGAATTCTCAAGCAGCCGTCAGCTAAATGGGAGTCAGATAGCTGCACTAGCTTTTTGAGGAGCAATGCTTCCTCCTCACTGCAAGTCACATTATTTCCCTGCAATGTTGTGATGGGAGGTAACTGCTACATGACATGAGCCATATCAGGTTCCAGTGAGTGGTACCAGCAGTCAGCAAGGATTATCTCCAATGATAGGACTCTAGTTGTTAACCTTATCCTTGTTACTAGTGAAGTATGAGACTACCAGAATACCTTGAGTTCTCCACGCCCTCCTACCCCTAGCAATCACATGATGGCCTTTCTCTGTCTCCTCCAGGACTTCCTCCTCATCAACCATCTCAGTTTCTTCCTCTTCATAGAATCATAAAATCTCTTCAGTGCAGAAGGACATCATTTGGCCTATCAACTCTGCACTGACCACAATCCCATCCAGGCCCCATTTCCATAATCCTGCCCAATCTCTTGACACCAGGGTCAATTTAGTACGATGAATCAATCTAACCGGCAGATGTTTGGACTGTGGGAGGAAACCGGAGCACTTGGAGTAAACCGATGCAGATATTGGAAGAAAGTGCAAACTCCACACAGACAGCAATGTGAGGCCAGAATTGAACCTGGGTCATTGATACTGTGAGGCAGCAATGCTGACTATCGTGTCATCGTGAGGAGATGTGCCTCTCATACAGCTCCTCCTCAGCCTGCTAACTTAATGGAGGTGCAGCACATAATAAAGCTGTGCCAGACCCTCTGGGAACTATATTGCAGGGCTCCACCTGACTGATTCAGGCACTGGAACCACTTCTTCAAGATCCCGATAGCGTGCTCAGCCAAAGTTCTGAGTGGCAGCTTAGCCTCATTATATCAGGTCTCTCTGCACTCTTGGGCATACATGTCCATCGATCATTGAAAGAGGCAACACAGGTGGTTAAGGTATCAAGAAAACACATGGCGTTCATACCTTCATCGGCTGGGGCATTGAGTATAAAAATTGGTAAACCATGCTATAACTGTACAAAACTTAGTAAGGCCTCATTTGGAATTTTGTATACTATTCTGGTCCCCACACTACCAGAAGAATGTGGATAGTTTAGAAAGGGTACAGAAGAGATTTAACAGGATGTTGCTTAGTCTAGAGGGTATTAGTTATGACGAGAGGTTGGATAAACTTGGTTTGTTCTCACTGGAACAACGGAGATTGAGGGGTGACCTGATGGAAGTTTACAAGATTATGAGTGACGTGGACAGAGTGGATAGTCAGATGTTCTTTCCTACCATAGAAAAGTATGAGGGAATATAGGTTAAAGGGAACATTAGTTGAGAGGAGATGCGCTAGGCAAGTTTTTTTACACAGAGGGTGGTGAATGTCTGAAACACACTGCCCAAGGAGGTGGTGAGAGCAGATATGAGAGCTGCATTTAAGGGGCATCTAGACAAATTCATGCAGAGAGTGAGAATGGAAGGATCAGGACTTCATAAGTGCACACAGTTTTAATTTAAGCAGACATCATGATCGGTGCAGGTTTGGAGTGCCGAAGGATCGGCTTGAGTGCTGTAAGCGGCATAGTGACACAGTGATCAGCACTGCTGCCTCACAGCGCCAGGAATCCAGGTTCAATTCCTGGTTTGGGTCACTGTGTGTCTGCATGGGTTTCCTCCAGGTGCTCCAGTTTCCCCTTACTGTCCAAAGATGTGCAGGTTAGATAAATTGATTATGACAAATTGTCCCTTAGTATATCTGAACAGGTGCCAGAGTGCTGCAACTAGGGGATTTTCACAGTGTGAATGTAAGTCTACTTGCAACAAGTAAATAAAAAAACTTTAAACTTTCCAATTCTTTGGGCTTTGTTCTCTGTGGCATCCACACAGGAATCATTAGCTACGTCCTAGCTCTTGTCCCCAAGGAGCCAGCCATGGAGCAGCCCCACTTCCTCAATTCCCTCTGGTACCTGTGAACGGTGAAGGACAATCTCCTGTTGGAGAAAGTGAGATAGCCAGGTTCCCGTTTTTCAAAAAGCTGTTGTTAAAAACTGTTGGTTTGACACGGGAGTTGGGAGTTTGACATTGGGAGTTGGGGACATTACAGTGGGACTACTCATGGACAATGGAATGACTAATTCTGGATGGGAACTGTCTCACATCAATGATGGGAAAGTGGGAGCAATTGCTATCAGAAGTCTTGCCATTGTACATCCTCTTTTTTGTGTCCCACAATATTTTGCATACCTGATGCCATTTTTGTGCACAGTGCAAAATCCCGGCCAATATATAATTTCATTCAAGAAAAATCACTTAAATTCTATCTATTTGTACCCCATGTGTTGTAGACAAGTTACCTCATAACTAATTGCTTTAGGCAATATTCCATTCCTTAGATGAAATCCAACAGTGTTATGATAGCATTATAAACCTGAGATTAAAAGAAAGATATAAAAACAAACACTGTTTGGAATATTATTTTTGATATTTATCTCTCAATTTTCTGTTTTATCATGACTATTTTCAGTCTGATTGCAAAAGCAAATTGCTCTCTCTTCTGGAAACATAGCTATTTGTTCATCATTAGATAAACAGCATCCAAAATATAACACAAATATCAAATATAACTAAACCAGAGAGCACCCTTACATTGCTGAAAGTTTGCCAAATGTTCTTTCAATTACATACTTGTGATGTGGAATTTTGGCTTTGGACTGGGGTAGGCACAATAAATGGTCTGACAACATCATGGTAAAGTTCAACAGATTTATTTGCTGACATGAGTTTTTGGAGTGCTGCTCCTTGGTCAGGTGAGGGCACTCACCTGATGAAGGGGAAATGCTCCGAAGGCTCATGCTACCAAATAAATCCCTTGGATTTTAACCTGGTGTTGTCAGACTACTTACTGCAATTACATATCTGGGAGAGCCTTTCTTCATTTTTTTAAATGAGGTTTTTCTTTAAGCAGTCTCTTACCAGCAGCAAGGAAAATAATGAAGAATGAGATCACATTTTTTTTTAATTCATTTGTGAGACACGGATATCACCAGTATTTATTGCCCATCTCTAGTTGCCGTTGTTCAGAAGGCAGTTGCACATTGCTGCAGCCCTGGAGTCAAACGTAGTCCAGACAAGATAAGGATGGCAGATTTCCTTCCATAAAGGACGGTAGTGAATTCAGTGGGTTTTCCTGACAATAGTTTCATGATTATCAATAGATTAATTCCAGATGTTTTCATTGAATTCGAATTCTATCATCCGCCATGCAGGATTTGAACCCAAATTCCCAGAACATTAGCAGAGGTTCTGGGTGAATAGTTTAGTCATAATGTCACTAGGCCATGGCCTCATCAAATAATCAATCAAGATGACGATCTGCTTGTCTTCACTACAGATGATTTGGTTCTCTATTGACATATCAGATAATAAGGAAACTGTCAGAGATTTTGTTGTCCAGTGCGGAGAATCCCTGCCTTTAAGCCTGAAAGTTCGAAACAAACCCCAAGGTTTGATGGCCACTGAAGTAATATTTGAGATGTGACCAAGCAGGTGGATTTTTCAACTTATAAATCCTCCTGGATTATCTGCCCCCTGCCCTCTCCTGTGGCACGTTTTGTGGAGGCAGCTTTGCCATTCTTTGCTAGTGGGATCTTCTATTCCCGCCGATGCCTATTTCGTTTTGTCCGTCCAGCTGTAGGGACGTCACCTTTGACGGGAATGGATGGAAAATCCTGCCCAATGTGTAAGCTCTTGGCATGGGTTCTGTGGCAAGTATCCTTCTTGCTTTGAGGGAAAGAATAGGGAAGCTGCTCTGTGTAGTGTTACATATTGAAATTGCTCGGAATGTTCCTGGGTTATGGTGAATGAAATACCGTGACCAGGGCATCTGTAACTTCATCTGCATGTGGAGAATTCATTGACTCTCAGCAAATCTCCAGTTGGAGTCTGAAATGAGATAGCAGCAAAGCAATTGATGAATCTAACTGCCTAACAATTACATTCAAAGGCACTCTAACTACTGAGTTATTCTGAAATCCACTGCAACTCAGCACACAGATCATTTGTTTGCTTTGTCGAGCTCTGTCTCTGACTTACCTTTCACTGAGAGCCAGAATAACCCAACTTTGCTATTCATTCCATTGCAAAGGACACAACCTCCTCTCTGTTTATTTTCCTTGGTACCCAAGCACCCAGTACATTATTATGTTGCTTTAATTTCTCAATGCTTCTTTTTGTTTGAACGAACCTATGCACTTTTATTAGCCCTGCATTACTATGGCTATTGAACATGGTTTAATTAATACTCACTCTTGCATATAATTGTGGAAATTTTAAATAAAATATCAGTGTACAGTAGCAGAATGGTTAGCACTGCTACCTCACAGCATCAGGAACCCAGATTCAATTCCAACCTCAGGTGATTGTGTGTGGAGTCTGCTCGTTCTCCCCGTATCTGTGTAGGTTTCCTCCAGACGCTCTGGTTTCCTCCCACAGTCCAAAGATGTGCAGGTTAGGTTGATAGCCATGCTACATTAGTGTCAGGAAGATTGGCAGAGTAAATATGTGCAATCAAGGGGTAGGATCTGGGTGGGATTGTCGGTGCAGGCTCGATGGACTATATAGCCTCTTTCTGTACTATTGGGGTTCTATGTGGCAACAGTTTTAAATGGCACTTAGCAACATGAGATAGAGTACTTAATGCAATGAAAGGATGATGAATACAAAATACAAAAAAAAGATTCCTGTCTATCTGATACTGAGAATAGTCTTCATTCTCTTGTTTGTCATTTTTACTGATCAGCCATGGGTTTCACTCAGCACTTTGCTATTTGGTCTTCTCTTGGCATCAGTCCTATTCACTAAGTTGCTACTATTGCTTCCAACTATACAGGAAACACTGGGCTCTATACACAGCCGTTCTCACATCCTCCCAACTGAATCCCAATTGTCCTGACAGCCAGTTCCCAGTTTCCCTCTACCTAACATCTGAATCCCTTTCTCTTGTCTGCATTCAGGTTAGAGAAATGAACACCCAGAAAGCAACTGGGTTCCTATGAATGTCAGATTGCTGTAATTTATATTTTCTGTGGATGTTGGTGGAATGGTGCTAATGTCACTGGGCTACTCACCCAGGCTATTGAAGTTAAAGTTTATTTATTAGTCATAAGTAAGGCTTACATTAACACCACAATGATGTTACTATGAAATTCCCCTAGTTACCACATTCTGGCTACTATTCGGGCCAAGGCACCTAACCAGCACGTCTTTCAGACTGTGGTAGGAAACCAGAGCACTCGAAGGAAACGCATACAGACACAGGCAGAATGTGCAAACTTCAAACAGACCGTGACCTGGACTGCGCTGTAATGTTCTATGTTCTATGTTCTATGTGACCTAAGCCAGGAATTGAACCCAGGTCTCTGGCAATGTGAGGCAGCAGTGCTAACCTCTGTGCCACCATGCCAAGGGTAATGTCCAGGAGTACATGAAGTCAAAACCCCACTGGTGGAGTTTAAATTCAATGAATAATTTTGTTTCAGTAATGTCCTTTAGGGAAGGACATCTTCTGCCTTTATCTGGGCTGGCCTACATGTGATTCCAGAGCCACAGCAATATAGCTGACTCTCAACTGCCCTCAGACATGGCCTAGCAGGTCTCTCAGTTCAAGGGCAATTAGGGATGGACAATAAATGCTGGCCCAGACAGTGACACTCACATTCCATGAAAGGGTAAAGATGATTGAGTGAAGATGTAGTGTCACCATAAACAGGGTAGTAAGCCTTTTGAGAGTCACTCCTTTTACACTGGGTGACTCCCGTCAAAATCTATCCCCAGCAGCCTTCAGTTTCATCATCTTATTGAAGAGCATTTCATCAAATTTTAACTCAGTCAACTTCCAGAGATTCTAACTGAATGAAGCTAATTAAGGAAAATGAGAACGTATGGCACAAAGGCAATCAGATAACGTCTTTAGCTGAGAACTGCAGACTGCTACAGCCTTGACATTTTGAATATTTCCAGGAACATCTGGTAGCAGTCATTTTCCTGCCAAAAGTTTTTTTTTCCACAGTAAGGATTCCCCTCCAGCAGCTTGACAAAAACCAGTGTACAAATGACAGGCACAGCCTGAATCTTCTGGATCCATTGTCCACGTCAAAATATTTACTAGTTTCCTTGAGGACGAATTAAGATTTACAAGATTGGTTCGAGGAAATGAGACACTTTGATTCCACGGACAGATTGGAGAAGCTGATGCTGCCTTCTTTTGAGAAAAGGCCGAGAGAAATGTTCTGTGCAGCGAGGGGAATGTGCAGTGCGATGATGGTGTGGTGGAGCTGTGTTCATCAGAACATGAGAAATAGGGGCAAAAGTAAGCCATTCAGCTCTGCACTGCCAAATAAATCATGGCTGAGTTTCTACTTCAATGGGGGAGTCAGTAAGCTCATTTGGATAAGCGACTAGGTTGTGATGTGCAGGAATATCACCAGTTTAGTTCAATTTCCACAGTGGTTGAAGATATCCGTGAAGGACCTGCCTTCTCAACCCCGCTTAAAGTGTGGTGATCCTCAGGTTATATCACCACCAGCCACCTCTCTCAAATGGGAGACCAGCCCCAGGTCACCTAGCATTATAGCAATTTTACTTCAACACCATTTTCTTGCACTATATCGCAACCCTTGACTTTTTTTTAATATGTAGATGTCTATCAACCTTAACCTTGCGAAAGCTCAACAACTGAGCCGCCACAGCCATTTGGAGCAGAGAATTCCAAAGATTCACCATTCTGAATGAAGAAATTTCTTTTTATTTCAGTCCAAAATGGCTTGCCTCTTATTCTGTGACTATGTTCCCTAATTCTGGACACCACCAGCCTGGGGAAAAACATCTCTTTCCTGCATCTACTCTGTTCAATCTTGTAAAATTTTTGTATTTTTGTATGTGATCATCACTGACTCTTCTAAATTGCAGAGAATAAAGCCTCATTCTATTTAATTTTTCATTATGGGAAAATCCCTCTACCTCAGGAATTAGATTGGTAAATATTCATCTTACTCCCGTCCATTGCACATGCATCTTTCCTTAGGTAAGGAGACAAAACTGTACACAATATACCAGGTGTGGTATCACCAAGGTTCTTTACAACTGCAGCAAGACATCTTTACTCTCACACTTGAACCCTTTTGCATTAAAGACCAATATACCACTTGCCTTCCTAATTGGTTGCTGTTCCTGCATGTTAACTTTCAGCAATTCACGAACAAGGACACTTAATTCTTTTGAAGTTCAACACTTTCCAGACTCTCACCATTCAGAAATATTCCATATTTCTATTTTTTCTACCAAAGTGGATAACTTCATATTTCTGCGCAATTCATTTCATCTGTTAAATTTCCACTCACTCACTTAGCCTCTTCAAATCTATTTGAAATATTTTTGCACCATTAACATAACACACATTCCCACCTGATATGTCTCACCTGCAAACTTGGAAAGATAACATTTAATTTCCACATTGTAATTATTGATATAGATTGTGAATAGCTGGGGTGCAAGCTCTGGTGCTTGCCTTATCTCACCAGTCACACCTTGCCATTCTGAAAATGACCCATTTATCCCTACTCTTTTTTTTTGCCCTTTGACCAGTTCTCAATTTGTGCTAATATATTTTCGCCACACCAGTATAGTAGAATGTTGTTTATTAATCTCTTGTATGAGACCTTATCAAAAGCTTTCTAAAAATGTAAATACATATATCCATCAGTTCCCCCTTACCTACTTTGCTACATCTGCTTACATCCTCAAAAACTCAAACAGGTTTGATTTATTATTGTCACATGTATTAACATACAGTGAAAAATAATGTTTCTTGTGTGCTATAGCGACAAAACACACTGTACATAGAGAAGGAAAAGAGAGAGTGCAGAATGTAGTGTTACAGTCAGACTAGGATGTAGAGAAATATCAACTTAATGTGAGGTAGGTCCATTCAAAAATCTAATGGCAACAGGGGAGGAACTTTGTTAAACATGATTTAGTTTTCAAAATCAATGTTGACTCTACCCAATCTTTCCATTATTTTCTAAGTGTCCTATTGTCACATCCTTTATCATTGATTCTAGCATCTTCCTACAACTGATGTTAGACAAACAGGTCTGTAGTTTCCCACCCTTCCTTAAATAATGGGATTATATTTTCCATTGTTCAATTTGCACAAGCTGTTACAGAGATACAGGCTAGAATTTTCCAACTGTTCATATTGGTGAAGTCTTCCCAATCCACCAGATTACTACTTTATCCCTCATATCTTCATGGTTTCCTTGGTTCAGATTTATGATCCTAGCTGATTGAGCTACATCAGTTCCAAACTTAATATAAAACTTTACCATATGATGGTCACTCTTTTCTAAAGGCTCCTTTGCACCAAGATAATTCATTAGCTCATTTTCATTGCACAATACTGGATTGAAGTAGCGTGTTCCCAAGGTTGTTCCTCAATATACTGCTCTGTTACTCAGACTGGCTTTTAGTTGGGCAATTACTTAAAAAGAAAATATTTACACGCCTGAGGGAAGAATAATGGAATCGGATAAACAGGATTTTGTTTCCTGGAAAAGTGGTTTAGAGGCTAGACTTTTAATCCAGAAACTCAGCTAATGTTCTGGGTTTGAATTCCGCCATGGTGGAATTTGAATTCAATAAGAAGTATCTGGAGTGTTCTCTGAAATGGGCGAGTAAGCCACTCAGTCCAAAGGCAATTAGGGATGGGCAATAAATATTAGCCCAGCTAATGAATTAATAAAAGTCCAAACCTTTCCAGCCATTCGTCCAAAGGAACAGGAGTGTACAATTCTGCTATTCCAATGTTCAATTAGATTGTGGCTGATCTATATCTTAGTTCAACTTGCCCAACTTGGACCTACAACTTTAATATTCTGACCAAACAAAAAAAAACATCAGCTTCAGTTATGTAATTTTCAATCGTCTTGGACTCAACAGCTTTTCTGTGTTGGGTCAGGGGTGGGGGGGGGCATACGGGGAGAGTTCCAGATGTTCACTATCCTTATGTGAAGAATTGTTTCCTAATATCATCCCTGACAACCTCACTCTTTTTTTAAAGTGAAGTCTTTTTGTTCTGAACTGGGGCTTCAGATCCCTTTGGAACACACTAATCAAATCCTATCAGATGGATTAAATATCCATTTTGGCCTGCATGATATCTTTTACTTCCTAATGAATTTTCTACTCATGTCAAATGTTTGTCTCCAATTTCAAGCACTTCTGTTTTTTTCTAACAATGGTTTATGTGGGACTTTTGTGAGCGATCTCTGGAAGCCCTTATAAGTAACATTGAAGCGCAATCTGTTAACTACCAACACAAAAAGATCCAACCAACTTTATTAGATTTAGCTGTTCCAAGTCCATACTGGCCCTTGCTAAGAATAAACAAAAATAAGGTTCAACTTGTAGGATTTAGATTCCCTACAGTGCAGAAGGAGTCCATTCAGCCCATCAAGCATGCACTAACAATGATCCCACCCAAGACCTACCCCTGTGGCCCCATGTATTTACCCAGCTATTCACCCCCCCCCCCCCCCACACACACACACACATACACACACACACACACACACACACACTATTAATGGACAATTTACCATGGCCAATCAACCTAACCGACACCTGTTTGGATTCTAATCCATGTTGACCAAAAAACACCTAAAGTGTATTGCTGAGTCATTGCTGAAATGTGGGGGTGGAATTTTTCAGATGATTGGATTTCCCACACTGTCACCGGGAAGTGGACAGAGAATGCATTTGGCTCCTGACAGCCTCTCTGCACATAGTTAACACTCTGTGGAATGTTCATTAGCTGGAGACGGGATGTCTGCCCCTGACTGGGGAGGATGGCTCCTGGTGGAGGAAAGCCAGGAAAGCCTGGACCCTTGACTGATGGTTAAGTAGTGAGAACTTTAGGCAGGGCCAGACAGAAAGCCCTGGTGAGGGGGGAGGACAAGACATTATGATAAGAATCCAAAAGCCAGTGGGATAGGAAGCACCCAGGAGGGAGGGAATGGAGGAGTGGGGGGAAGGGCGACAGAACTCGGTTGAGGATAGGGGTTTAGATCAGGGCCTGTGAGGGAGTCAGACTCGCCTGCTCCCACGCCCATTCCCTGGTGAAGCCCGAGCAAGCTGATGTAGTGGGATTTGTCCCCACTCCTGATTTCGAACTGCCGACCTGAAAATCACAGTCAGATAGAAAGTGGCTCTGTTAAGAGTTTTTCATCGTCTATTTTTAGGACCTCAATTGGGATGAAGAAGGGAAGGAAGGGCTGCACTCAGAATCTTACAAGGGTCCCCCCTTTTCTGTCCCTATTTCCCACCTTCCTCACCCCTTTCCCTCTCCCTTTGGAGTGCAATACCACCAGCGAGGAAGGGTAAAATTCTGCCTGCACCTAAAATGTCATTGCTCTGCCATGATTTGAGACAATATGATAAGTTTACGTAAAATGGAGTTTGACTGTTTATTGTTGAGATTCCCGGGACTGCCTGCTTTGACTGAAAATGTTCTGCTGGGTGTCACAAACATCAAAATAATCCCCTGAAATGTGAAACAATGAGACTCCTGATAGTCTCCATGAAAGATGCAGTTCATTTCAATACTGTGCCTAATTGAGATAGGATACTGAGAAGAGCAGCTTTATTCAAATTACTAACTAGGACAAATTATACTCTGCTGCTTCATTCCAATAAATCATTAGGTATAAGTGTATTTATATTTAATCATGACCTAATAAACTGCCATGCTATTTAATAGAGAAAGTACAATATCGGATTGTGTTTGTCACTAATATTATTTCTCAGTCCATTTCCTAACTTCTATACTGATTTGAATGGCATCATAGCCTCTGTACCTCAGTGATCTGGATTAGAATTGTGTGCGTTCTATTGTAATGAAACATATGAAACATATTTCACTGTTTGGTGAAGTGGACAGCTGGAACACACAAGTGCTCTGTGTTCCATAATGTTATCTCTACCAGAGACAATTTTCTTGTATATAGAAACAGAAAAATTGGCCAAGTACATGAAGATAGAGCTGCAGTAACACGTTTCACATGTTATGGTATAAATACAACTTTGAACAGTTCAAAGTTGGGTAGATATCAGAACTGTCATTCAAATAGAACCAGAAGTGTTTGTAAAACGAGAGCAGGCCGTTCGGCCATATTGAAGTTGCATTGGTCTACCTAAAATCAATCCCAGTATTCTGTTCTCCGCCGCGGCACCCCCTACTCCAATTCTGAATCTTCCTCTTTTTCCTTTAAGAGGAAGGACAACTTTTCCCCAGTTTTCCTTTTGTAATGGTCTATGTCTGAACTACTGCTATGTCAAAACATTCCCTTATCATGCAAAAAAAAATTCTCTATCAGGAAAGGGACGGGTAAACTGTAACTTGTTTTTCCTTCACCAACTGCTCATAAGCAGAAGGTTGTATTTTTTGAAGTTTGCAGTGGTCTGTTTTCCCAAACATTCGATTTGTGTGATTCAATTTATCACTAACTCGCTGCAAACTTGCAGTATAATTGACTCAGAAGGTTAGTTTATTCCACATTCAAAACTCAGGAAGGAATGTTTACAACTTCCCGCTTCACTACATACACACACACACACTACATACATACGTACATACACACATAGACATGCACATGCAGATACACAAACGTATGTGAAAAGACAAGCACACACATGCACACACACATGCACGTTCATGCACATATGTATACACATATGTACATACATACACACATGAATGTACCTACACATACATACACACACGTATGTGCACGCGTGCACACACACACACACGTACGTACACATAGACACATGTCATAGACACAGTGAAGCAGAGTGAACAGAAAAAGAAAATTTTACAACTATGGAGAATAGTAGTACAAGCATCCCAGAAATGGACATTCATTCACGTGGGATGGGATTTTCTAGCTGTGCTTGGCCAAAACTAAAAAATCCCCACCTGAGGTCAAATGGACCTTTGCATGGTCCATTCCCCACCCGCTACGATTCCTGTGGCAGGTGGGATGGGAAAATTATGCTCATGTTTTCCAACGTCTAAAAAGTCAAAGTCTAGAGGGCATTTCCTCTGTGGCTGAGTTCAGCTCCAATAAGTTTCTGGCTGGAAATGACAACACAAAAACCTTTAAAACAAATGGTGCTTCAATCCAATGGACATTCTATGCTTAGGCCACTTGGCAGATGTTAATCAGAGACTTTTAAAAATCAAGCAAGCTTCTAGGAGTTGAGGGATGGTAATTGGCTGCTTGCTTGGCTAGGCTTTTGCGTCCTTTCCATTTGATGTTAAAATAAAAGTCTGTCTGTGAGGTAAAATTAAATTGTCTAAAAAACCGGAGAGTTGAATCATATGATGTGGCCCATTCATTGTTCGTTGCAACTTGAAAATCAGTTTCTGTGCTTCTGGTCAGAATTCCATTGTTCCACTCACAGTCCCCCACCCCCTTCGCCTCCTTAGGAGAGAGACTAGGTGACTATTATCATCTTTTTCGATTTAATGAACGGAATCTTCTGACCATTCACGCCCTGGAATTTTCTGATCCTGCTGCGGTGAATAGAGATTAGACTGAGAGCCAAATTCTTCATCCTTGCTTGCAGCAAGTTTTTGGGGAGGTGGTGAGGGGGGTGGTTTGAATGGTCTGAAAAATCATGCCCAATGAGTTTCAATCTCTCTCTTTTGTGTTGGGGAGTCAGTTTGTGCACAATTCCTCTATTGATAACAAGGCATCTGTACACTGAGGTGTAAGTTTCCAGTACTCAGAGAGGAATTATATTTTCCTTCTTTCTACTGTCAGTAGCTTCTAAAGCAAGGGCCAATCCTATGGTTATGTGGCCTGCATCAGCTCTTCTTTTTGCTTCAGGACAAAATGATTTTTTTAAAAGTGGGAATAAAGTTTTTGGTTCCTTTTCATGCCGTATGGACCTAAACTTCACCATTTGTTTTGGCAAAGTATTACCTCAGGCTGGAAAAGGAAAGGGGCGGGGACTCATTGATTGTGTTTATGGGTTTTTCCACTGTATTTTTAAACACTATGGCAAAAATAATGAAAGGGGCAAGTCCTATGCTGAGAATCAGAGCCTATTCTGACAGCAACTTCATTTTTAAACGATCAGGCCACTTTTTTAAAGAGTGCCTCAATGTAAAAGAATGAAGTTTGAAACACCCACCCCCTCCCCCACTCCATGGAACTTCTCTATGGAACAACTCTCCCCTGACATAATCAGCACTGTGGAACAGACTGTTGTGTATTTGGACTGCATGGCCCTTTAAGGGAACAAGTCTTGTAGTCCTTCTGGGGGTCTTAAATTCTGCGCAGGGAATGCAAGATCTGCAAGACATGATAAGTAAAATGCCTGCATTTTCCTGTCGTATAGCTGGAGATTGAGTTCTTTGAGTTCAAGGCAGCTGAACACATTAAACTGGCAACAAGGATGGTAAATGATGTTTCATAGGATCAGTGAACATCTGCCGAGACCCAGCACTGGAAGGGAAACCCCAGGGAAGACAGGTAGGACTGCTGAATACATTGAACACCTCTCTGACACTGCCCCCCTCCTGCCAATGTGCATGGATTATTTAATATGGCAGATTATCATGAGTTAAAAACCTAATAAACATATTTAAATGTATGCAAAACCATTGGCTGGGGCAATTGATTGGGGAAATTATGCCAGTGTAAAAGCCTTTTTGGGATTCCACCTCCCCCCCCCCCAACCCTCCCCCCTCCATCCCAAGACTCTGAAAAAGGGAACAGAAAATTCTTCCTCAGTGACAACTTTGAATCAATATCTTCTCATCATTGCCTTCCCAAAGAAAGGAAGCAATCATTCCTTATTTCCTGTATCAATATTTATCATAATTTATAAAAATCTTTAATGTCTTCTGTGAAATATTTATCTCTTGCATTTGATTCCACTTGGCCCTTCAGATGTTATCTGATCTTTTCGTAAGATAGCAACATTAAATAATCGATTATTATACAGAGCGGGTCAACCAGAACATCAGCGAATGCGATTGTTATGGGTCTGTTTAATTCTCATTAGACTTATTCTTCTGCACAAACATTGAACCCATCTGTTTACTTTTACAATAAGACTGATTAGTCTACAACCAACCTCAAGAACATTTCGAATACTCAGTCTCACAAAACTAGATTCTTCAGCAGGGGAGTTATCTAAATCCCGCCAATCAGCAAGAACTGGAGAGAATGTTCTCTCTGTTTTATTGAGACAAGACTCTAGGGAACTCCATAATCCCTGAGATCCTCCATCTGTGTATACTTTGACAATGAGAATCAAACTGCACATATTAGTAAGCATCTGGAACCGTGACCGCAGAAACTAAATGCAGACCTCATTTGCTATTTCTGTTACTTTCTTCCCCTTTTTTATAATTACAATTTGTGCAGTGTGTCAATGCTTTCAGCCTGGTTACATAAATAAGAAAGGCAAAGCTTTCTTATGAATGTGTTTTTGGAACATGCTGGAAAAATATTCCACTTGGGATCACTGCTCTGTTATATATTCATGGCATGATTCAGGCATCTAAACGATTTGTTTGTTAAGCATGTGTATGTAATTCATTGGCCCCAGAACATTAAAACAGTGCAGAAATATGCTATTTTGGCAAGTTCGTATTTGACCTGCTGTTGCTACTAAAAGCAGGTATTGGGGCCATGCCTTGTCTATCTAGCATATGATGGATGAGAAATATACTTATTTTTATTCATTCGTTGGACATGGGCATCGCTGGCTAGACTGACATTTATTGCCTATCCCTAGTTGCAAAGGTGGTGGTGAGTTGTCTTCTTGAATTGCTCCAGTCCACGTGCTGAGGATTGATCCACAATGCAGTTAGGGGGGGAATTCCAGGATTTTGACCCGGTGACTGTGAAGGAATGGTGATATATTTCCAAGTCAGAATGGTGAGTGACTTGGAGGAAAACTTGCAGGCGGTGGTGTTCCCATGTATTTCCTGCCCTTATCCTTTTAGATGGAAGTTGTCATGAGTTTGGAATTCATCAAAAGAGCTTTGATGAATTGTATAAACTGGAAAATATGTTGGGTTGGATGGGGAAAGGTGAACATTCCTACTGATATCAGAATAAAATCACAAGAAAATTATAGGACAGCAATTGGCTTGCTTGGAAATGAATTTATTTAAATATGTGAAATCATTCCTCCCCCTCTTCTAATGTTTTCCTCTCCTGGCCAGTCCTGATTTACAATGGGTGAATTCAGGCCAATGAAGAAAACTGATGAAATAAGATGGAAAAACCCATATTTGTCTCGTGTTTTTAACTTTCCCAAGATAGTTCAAAGAGCATCTTTGCCAATTAAACACTTCTGAAGCTTAGTCGCAATTGTTTTGGATGTTAACATAAAAAACAATTAGTACATAGGAAGGTTCTACATACGACAGCGGGATGAATGGCCATCTAACATTTTTTTGGTGTGTTAGTCAAGGGTTAAATGCTGGCCAGAGCACCAGAACAACTCTCCACCCTTCTTTGACAAGGTACCACAGGAACATTTATATCTGTGTGAACAAGCAGATGATGTAGTCCAGCTCTCTGGCAGGGCTTTGAATTGGGAAATAGGGGCCTTATCCAGGCCCAAAAGTTGACTCACAGTTGGAAATCTTAAAAAAAGGACCACCTATCTAGGTTTCTGCCTTTTACTTACTATAGAAACTCAATCAGAATTATGTACAGCAATTTCTCATGCATCATTATTAAAATGATCAAAGTCAGTAAAAGTGACCAACCTGTCATGTTGTCTGTTGAAGTAGACTGAATAGAAATTACCTTGGTTTTCCTGGGAGCAATATGATACGGCAATGAACACACTATAACTTCAACAGAGCTGCAGTGACTCCATGAAACTTTTTCATATTAAAGAAGTTTGGGCAATCTTTCATGGTTATAAATGAGCAGATGCATAAGACTCAACAGCAGCTTTGGAATTGTTGAAAATGACATTCTTCTATTAAAGAAACAGTGACAACATATGAGGAGATGTTTAGTTTTCAGAGCAAGATGTATTGGTTACATGCTTTGGCCAATAGATTTTAGCAAGACTTGATAGGTTTGAGAAAGGCCAAGCCATTATTCATTGTAATTTTAAATTTGAGATGATCAATAAAATTACTTTTTTTAAGAAAAGCAGCATTTGCCAATTTGAAGGCTGCAATCTTGGGAAACCTTGTGATCCGTCTGCCTATTGCTCTGCACTGTTGCTAAGCTTCATAAAAAATGGGCGAGGTTGGGACTTTTTTATTCATTCATGAGATGCAGGTGGCGCTGGCCACGCCAGCATTTATTGCCCAGCCCTTGAGAAGGTGGTGATGCACTGCCTTCTTGAACTAGTGCAGTTGACACACTAACATTGTATTTAAAGCAGTTCTCATGTGCTCTGCTTCCATCAGGATGGGATGGCACCATGGCATTGTGGTTAGCATCCAGGGGTATCAAACTATTCAGAGGACCGACAAGAAGGTAAGGGAGGTGGTGTAGCTCTGATATTTAAGGATGATGTCAGGGCAGTACTGAGCAATGATAGAGGTTCTATGGAAAAAAATGGTTGAATCCATTTGGGTAGAAATTAGAAATAGTATGGAGAAAAGGTCACTGATAGGCATAGTCTATAGGCCACCAAGTAATGACATGTTGGTGGAGCAAGAAATTAACAAAGAAATGGCTTTGATTGAGTTTGATTTCCAGCTTGGATCACTGTGTGGATTTGCACATTTTCCTCATGTCTGTGTGGGTTTCTTCCAGGTGCTCCAGTTTCCTTCCACAGTCCAGGTTAGGTTGGGTTAGGTGTGGGTTAGGTTGATTGGCCATGATAAGTTGCCCCTTAATGTCCTGAGATGCTTAGGTTAGAGGGTAAAATAGGTAGGGATATGGAAGTAGGGCATGCTTGGGATTATGATCGGTGCATACTCGATGGGCCAAATGGCCTCTTTCTGTACTGTAGGCTTTCTATGATTTCTATGAAATAACTAATGCATGTAAAAATGATACAGCAATTATCATGGGGGATTTTATTCTACATATCAATTGGTAAAACAGATCGATCAAGATAGCATTGCGGAGGAGTTCATAGAATGTATCTGCAATAGCTTCCTTGAACATTATGTAATGGAACTGACAGGGGAGTAAGCTACCCTAGATCTGGTCCTGTGTAATGAGATGGGAATAATTAATGATTTTGCAGTTAGAGATCCTCTTGGAAGAATGGTTGAATTTAAAGTACAGATGGAACGTGAGAAGGTAAAATCCAATATCAGTGTCTTGTGCTTAAACAAAGAAGACTGTAAAGGGATGAGGGAGGAGTTGGCTAAGATAAACTGGGAGCAAAACCTTTGTGGTGGGACAACTGAGGAATAATGGAGGACCTTCAAAGCAATTTTTCACAGTGTCAGCAAAAGTATATCGCTGTGATAAGGAAGGACTGTAGAAAAAGAGATAATCTGCCATAGATACCTAAAGACATAAAGGAGGATGTGAAATTGAAAGAAATTGCATGCAAAGTGGTAAAGATTAGTGGGAATCAAGAAGATTGGGAGATCTTTAAAGATCAGCAGAAAACCAAGAAAAAAGCTATAAAGAAAGATAAGGCAGATTATGAGAGTAAACTAACTCAGAATGTAAAAACAGCAAAAGTTTCTACAAATATATAAAATGAAAAAGCGTGGGAAAAGTAAACATTGGTCCTTTAGAGGAGAAGAAGGAGGATGTAATAACTGAAAATGAGAAAATGGCTGAGGCATTGAACAGGTATTTTGTGTGGGTCTTCACAGTGGAAAGTACAAATAAAATGCCAAAAATTGATGAAATGAAGGTTATGGTATGTGAGGACCTAGAAACTATCATTATCATGAATGAGGTAATGTTGAGCAAGTTAATGAGGCTAAAGATAGACAAGTCTCCTGGTCCTAATGGAATGTATCCCAAGGTACTAAAACAGATGGTGAGAGAAATAGCAAATGCACTAATGGTAATTTACCAAAATTCACTTGACTCTGGGGTGGTAACCGCAGGTTGGAAAACAGCAAATGTGGCACCACTGTTTAAAAAAGGAGGTATACAAAAGGCAGATACTGATATGCTGATTAGCTTTAGCTTCTATAGTAGGGAAAATGCTTGAATTTATCATCAAGGAAGAAATAACGAGATATCTGGATATAAAATATCTCGTTGGTAAGATGCAGCATGGGTTCATGAAGGGCAAGTCATGTTTGACTAATTTGGTGGAATTCTTTGAGACCATTACATGTGTAGTGGACAATAGAGAACCTGTGGATGTGACGTATCTGGATTTCTAGAAGGCATTTGACAAGGTGCCACACTGAAGATTGCTACATAAGATAAAGGTGCACAGTGTTACAGATAACGTTTTAGCATGGATAGAGGATTGGTTAACTAACAGAAAAGAAAGAGTGGGCTAAATGGTGTTTTTGCTAACAGTGACTAGTGATGCGCCTTAGGGATCAATGTTGGGGCCGCAATTGTTCATGAGCTACATAAACGATTTGGAGTTGAAGACCAAATGTTGTGTGTTAAAATTCGCAGATGATACTAAGATAGGTGGAAGAGCAAATTGTGCAGAGAACACTGAAAGTCTGCAAAGGAATATAGATGACCTAAGTGAGTGGCAAGGGTTTTGCAGATGGAGTATAATGTTGGTAAATGTGAGGTCATCCATTTTGATAGGAATAACAGCAAAACTTAATACTATTTAAATGGTAAAAAATTACAGCATGCTGCTGTATAGAGGGACCTGGGTATGCTAATGCAGGCATCTCAAGGAGTTGGTTTGCAGGTGCAGCAGGTAATTAAGAAGGCAAATGGAATTTCATCCTTCATTGCTAGAGGGATGGAGTTTAAAAGCAGCGAGATTATGTTGCAACTGTCTCAAATGTTAGTGAATCTATATCTGGAGTACTGTGTATGGTTTTGGTCTCCCTACTTGAGAAAGGATATACTGGCACTGGGGGGTGGGGTGGGGGGTGGGGATGCAGAGGAGATTCACTAGGTTGATTCTGTAGTTGAGAGAGTTGGCTTATGAGGAAAGACTGAGTACACTGGGGCTATACTCATTGGAATTCAGAAGAATAGGGGAGATCTTATAGAAACATATAAGATAATGAAGGGAATAGATAAGATAGAAGTAGGGAAGCAGGCAGATGAAACTAGAACTACAGAGCAAAGCCTCAAAACAAGGGGAAGCTGATTTGAGACTGAATTGAAGAAGAGCTTCTTCACACAAAGAGTTATGAATGTGTGGAATTTCCTGCCCAGTGAAGCAGTTGAGGCTACCTCATTGAATAATTTTAAGGCAAGGATAGATACATTTTTGAACAGTAAAGGAATTATGGGTTATGGTGAGCTGATGGGTAAGTGGAGCTGAGTCCACGAAAAGATCAGCTGTGATCTTATTGAATGGCAGACTAGGCTCAAGAGGCCAGATAGCCTGCTCCTAGTTCTTATCTTCTTATAAAATCAGGGACCTGGATTCAATTCTGGCCTCGGGTCACTATCTGTCTGTGTGGAGTTTGCACATTCTCCGTGGGTTTCCTCTGGTACTCCATTTTCCTTCCACAGTCCAAAAATGTGTGGCTTAAGTTGATTGGCCATGATAGATTGACTCCAGTGTCAGGGCATTAGCTGGGTCAGTAACAGGAATAGACTTAGATGGGACTGTGGTCAGTGCAGACTCGATAGGCTGAATGCCTTCCTTCTGCATTGCAGAGATTCTATGAATCCTTAAGAGGAGTCTAATGAAAGTTGATGTGGAGGAATATAAATGGAATTAAATAAATTAACTCTGAGCAGTACTTCAAGATAAACAATGCTTGCATATGGGGTGATTATTTGTAGTAGCCAGTGAGGCAACAGCTCTGGAATAATATATTTTTAAAATTTGTTTATGGGATATAAGCGTTATTGACTGGCCAGCATTTATTGTCCATTCCTCTAGAAGGTGATGGTGTGCTAACTTCTGGGACTACTAAAATTCCTGATGTAAATACACCCTTGGTGCTGTTAGGGAGGGAGTTCCAGGATTTTGAACTAGCCACAGTAATGAAAGATTGATACATTTCCAAGTCAGGATTCTGAATGACGTGGAGGGGAATCTTCAGGTGGTGGTGTTCCCAGATTGTTGCTGTCTTCTCCTTCCACTTATCTCCACTAAGTGATAGTATTTGAGAGTTTATAAGGTGCTCTCTAAAGAATCTTGGTGAGTTTCTGCAGGGTGTCTTGTAGATGGTACATGTGGTTGCCACTGTTTGTTGGTGGTAGCGGGAGTGAATATTTGTGTGTTTGTGGATGTGATGTCCTTGGTGGTATTGAGTTTCCTGAGTGTTGCTGTAGCTGCACTCATTCAGATAAGTGGAGAATATTCCATCACATTCCTGATTTGTGCCTTGTAGATTGTGAACAGGCTTTGGAGAGGCAGGAGGTGAATTACCTTCCACAGGGTTCCCAGCCTCTGACCTATTCTTGTAGCCACCAATATTTATAGTCCAGTTCATCCTTTGGTCAATGAAAACTCCAGGATGGTGTTAGTGAGGAATTCAGCAATGATATTGCTATCACATGTCAAGGGATGATGGTTAGAGTGTCTCTTGTTGGCAATGGTTATTGCCTGGTGCTCGTGTGGGGTAAATGTTACTTACCACTTGTCAATCCAAGCCTCCGTATTATCTGGTTCTTGCTGATTCCAGGTACTGGAACAAGGAAGCTGTAGGTTTGAATGGAAGAGTGGGCTAATAAACAACAGAGATAGGCCTTAAGAAATAAGTAAGAACCAGCTTGGGGATAAAAAAGCAAATGTGAATCCATCCAGTAAGTGCATCAAAATGTCAAGATCAACTAAGTGAGCTGAATAGATTTCTTTTACGGTGGCACAATGGTTAGCACTGCTGCCTCACAGTGCCAGGGATCCAGGTTCAATTCCCAACTTGGGTCACTGTCTGTGTGGAGTCTGCACATTCTCCCCGTTTCTATATGGGTTTCCTCTGGGTGCTCCACTCTCCCCCCACAATCCAAAAGATGTGCTGGTTAGGTGCATTGGCCATGTTAAATTCTCCCTCAATGTACCCAAACAGTGTGATAACTAGAGGATTTACATAATAGCTTTGTTGCAGTGTTAATGTAAGTCTACTTGTGACTAATAAATAAACTTTAAAAAAGAAAGGAATAAACTGATGATTTTGGGGACCCCAGGTCAAGATTTTTAATCAATCCCTGGGGAACAGAACAGAATTTGAAAACAGAATAGCTGGATAGTGTGTCAGTGTCCCCCTGTCTCTTGGATGTGCTGGCATTTTCAAAGTATCTGGAGGGTTGACAGGAACCAGCTCACCTCCAAATAATGGCTTTTTAAACAAGGGCATTTAGGTTTTCAAGATTGTGTCTGAAATAAATCAGCAGAGGTCAATGTCTCTTCACCAGATTCCCTTTTATTTCCAAGCTCTTTTTGAGTTTATAGAGCTACAGATTCTGAGTCAGCATCCCAAAGACCTGATAGAACATAGAACATAGAACATTACAGCACAGAACAGGCCCTTCGGCCTTCGATGTTGCGCCGACCAATATAAAAAGCAATGCCCCTCCAAACTAAACCATTCCCTTCTCTTCCATATACTTATCAACTAACCTCTTAAACGCCACCAAACTTGGCGCATCTACAACTGCTGCAGGCAGGGCATTCCACTCCCGAACCACCCTTTGGGTAAAGAACCTACCTCTGATATCCGTCCTATAACTATCACCCCTTAATTTAAAGCTGTGCCCCCTCGTGATATTCCCAGTTATACATACAGAAAAAACTCCCTGATTAGGCAAGCAATAATAAGCTCAATCAGGGCGTTCATATTCCAAGAGGCCAACGTCAGTGGCCTTGTGAAAGCCATTGCAGCAACATGGCACAGGATCAGAACTTTGAAATGATCTTGCATTGAAAATCAAGCCCTGTTTCTCACAAACATTACAGAGCTACACTGACTTGCTCATAAAATGAAAGCCCAAAGGGAGCATGACTGCATGGATACAAAATTAGTGAAGTAAAGGAAAGCAGTGGGGAACAGCCAGACGGGTGAAATGGTTAGACTCATGGTGAATGAATTTTAACACCGAGAAATATAATGTGATTCTTTGTGGTAGGGAGACTGGGGAGTAGCAATATGAGTTTTAATGGGAGTGCAGGGACAGACAGACTGGGAGAAGGGGGGGTGGGTGTGGATGTACCTACACAGAAATATAAAAAGATGGCTGGACAAGTTGAGAAGACCGTGACAAAAAATGTACCTGAAAGCTCTGGCTTTATAAATAGAGGTGTAACAGTGTGCACAGCATAATTTGGGGGGAGTTGTGACTGATACTCTATCAGGGAGGGCATTAGAACAAGTACACTGACTTCTACTGGAAGAAGATAGAGCAGATAGATTGTGGATCTCATCAGCTGGTTTGACACCGTTGCTGCCGTTTTGGAGCTCAACACTGCCATTTTGTCCCACTTTAACTTTGAACGGCTGAACTTGCGTTCAGCAGTTTGAGCCTCCATCAGTACCATTTTAAGGTACCATCAACTATTTACAAGTTAGTTGCTGGTTGATTTCCTTTGGTTATAGTTTTGATTCTACAAGTACTTGAGAATTTTCATAGTAACTTCATTGCAGTGCAATGAAGGCTTCATTGCAGCCTTACTTGTGACTCATAAATAAATTTAAAGAAAAAATTGCTACCTTCCATTGTTCTGTAGTTTCTAAAGCTGTTTCCACTTGCGAATATCTACAGGGTGTTTTTTTTGCTGACTTTTTTTCTGTGCTGCTCCGACACATGAGTAAGCCTTTCCCTTGGAGCATACTTTAGAAATGAACAGAAACCACGTGGAGCATACAATCTGCTGGAAGCAGGAGGAGAGGAGGAGAAGAGAGGAATTTAAAAGGGTGTCATAGCTGACAAGGATGTTCAAGGAACTACTTTCCTCTCTGAACCCGAGCAGGAAACTTTGGCCTAGATTTTCTGGCCTCTATATTATCAGAAATCAGCTGTATGACTCAAGAAGCACATCGGAGCCCTGTGGAAATTCCAACATATGGACATTGCCTGGAAGTTTGAACTTCCAATGGTAATTCCCCTTCTCCTTGGCAGCTTCTATAAAAGTCACAACTCTGAATTTGAGAACACTTTTGTGACACTCTAATAGTTACATGTTGCCATCCTGGAAATACCCCTCTTATCGCATTCTTAGTCTTCTTTCAGTTAGCCTACCCTCTATCCACACTAATGTACTATCCCCAACACCATGGGATGTTAGCTTATTTAGTAATCTTTTGTGTGGTGGCTTTTCGGATGCTTTTTGGAAATCCAAGTATATTACATCTACTAGTTTCCCTTTATCAGTGTTCATTACACCTCAAGTAATTATAATAAATTTATCAAGTGTAATTTCCCCTTCATGAAGCCATGCTGACTCTGCTTGACTATGCTATCTATCTCTAAATCTATCCTTTATAATGGACTCTAATATTTTCCCATGACAGATTTGGCATTGCAAAAGATTAAGATGAAGCACAATCTTCAGACAGAAGCACTGAGTAGATTATCCATATTCAGTCACCTTGATTCATTCCACATGTAATTAAGATATGGTTGCAGGCACGGGATACTGCAAAGACCATGAGCTCTGACAATGTTCCGGCAGCAGTCCTGAATGCATGCTCCACAATTGGATGGAAGACTTAGAAGGAAGATGAGGATACCATCACCTTTCCTGGTTTCAGCCTCAGCACTGATTAGACTGTTTGCAATCTTGGTTTCATATTTGTCTAAAGATGAACTTTCTACTACGAACTGACTCCCAGTCTAAGAAAAATTTAACTAAATAAGTCTTGGATCAATTTAAAGACCCAGGGGGAATTTTTCCCCTCTCGTCTGTCATGGGAATCATAGTGGGTCGTGCAAAGGACTGTTGACCTTGGGCGGGATTTTCCAGTTTTGGGGCAAGCACAGCTGGACAATCCTGCCTCCGGACTCTATTATATAAGGTCCCATGCTCTAAGGAGCACAACAAATCACAAAGAATGCTTGAATACTTCAATACTGGGAGCTGCTTTTTGAAGGTGTGTGCTTGTTCATGGTCAGGTCTAAGACTGTCCAACAAGGTCCCGCATAGGACAGAGCTAATAGCCCAAGGTCACTTGACCCATGATCTTAAAGGGGCTGCCTGCATCCCAAAACCTAAAGAACACAATATATATTCAGCACAGACTCCAGTATCTTCCGGGAAAGAAAATTCCACCTTTTAATGCGGAGAGAGAAGATTTCTCCTCCTTGCTATCTTAAAAGAGAGACTTCTTATTCTTAAATGAGTTCTAGTTTCCCCCACAAGCAGATCTACCCTATCCAATCCCCTCAAGATCTTGGCTGGAATCTTACTAGTGTTCATATCAGTGAGATTTTTCCATTCTGCCAAAGTGAAGGGAGATTGAGCTGGCCACCATATTCTCCAACCTTGCTGAGCGGGAGCATGGCATGAGTGGCAGGTAAGATCACACCCCTATCTTTCGATAAGATCACCTCTCTTTCTACTGAACTGAAATAGGTGGAGGCACAATCTGTTTGACCTTTCTGCGTTGAAGAAGCCCTACATTCCAGGAATAAGTTGAATGAACTTTCTTTGAACCAATTTGAAAGCAATTGCACATTTGTTTCAAATAAGGAGACCAAACTGTAAATAGTACTTCAGATCTAGCCTCATAAAAGCCCTGTACAGCTGTAGTAAAATTTCCCAACTTCTATATTCCCATCACTAAAATTCTTAGTTCCACTTCTGTAATGTGTCCCAACTCTACATGCCTCAACTTACCTAATGCTGAAACCATGGTCCATGAACCTTTAGACAAAACTGTTTGTTATTAACCACATTCCGATATTTTACCCTTTGTAACTGCTGCCACATCCTAATTCAGATTCAAATTCTGTTCACCTCTGTGCTTGTGATCTAAATTGGCTTCTGGTTCGACAATTCCTTGATTTATCAGTAATTTAGGTGGGTGTTTGCCCAATCTCCCATCATAATTTTCAGTGGAAATAATCAATAAAGCCTTTCTCTGGGCTTATGCCATTTGGCAGCACGAACGGTTCAATTCTCAGCTTGGGTCACTGTCTGTGCGGAGACTGCATGTTCTCCCTGTGTCTGCGTGGGTTCCTTCCAGGTGCCCTGGTTTCTTTCCACAGTTGGAAAGACATTCTGGTTAGGTGCATTGGCCATGCTAAATTCTCCCACAGTATACCCCAATACACCTCAAACTGTGTTGACTAGGTGATTTTTCATTGTAACTTCATTGCAGTGTTAATGTAAGCCTACTTGTGACTAATAAATAAATAAACAAATTCTCCTACTGAAGATATAGCAAGAGATTGAGGGAGTCCCTGAGGACTTCACCTTTATAAATGCTAGTCTGCTCCTGTCATGCTGCACAAGGAAAGTGGAAAGCCACCCCAGTTTATGATGGGTGTGATCTACTGAAGCACGCAACATGGTCAGATCTGTGGTTAATTGAACAATGCTATGTTGTCTCATTATTTTAATTACACTGTAATTAGAAATATATTGACATTCCTGAAACTACTATAAAAGCAAGAATGCTTGGACTTACTGGTCATGGGGGAGAAGATCAAATACATTGTTGAACTGGAAACCAAAATAAAAACATTCAACCACTGTGACAAAACAGAAAAAAGCAACAAGTAAAGTGGAAACAGCACATGAAAGTAAAACCGTGGAAAGCCACACACGCACCAATGTTCCTGAGGGCTACAAACTTAAAACGTGGATTAAATACAGCTTCTCACAGACCTAAAATAAGTTAGTGGAAATAAAACTAATATACAAACTTCAAATGGAAAAGCAATTGGCTATATACAATGTAGCCACAGAAATAAAATCCATTGCATTCATCCATTTACAGTCAAACGAGCTAAAAGTTTAGTTATTCGCATCACACGTAGGTTTATGTTAACACTGTAATGAAGTTACTGTGAAAACCCCCTCGTTGCCACTCTTCAGCACTTGTTCGGACGCACTGAGGGAGAATTTAGCATGGCTGAAGCATTTAACCAGCACGTCTTTCGGACTGTGGGAGGAAACTGGAGAACCTGGAGGAAACCCACACAAATGTGGGGAGAGACTCAAGCTGGGAATCAAACCCTAGTCCCTGGCGCTGGGAGGCAGTAGTGTTAACCACTGTGCCACCGTGCTGCCCCAAGGGACAATGAAAGGAGACACAAAAACTGCAGCAGTGGATTTTAATTTTAAAAAAATGCAGCAAAACTATAAGTAACAATCAAATATAGTATTTGCAAAGTGGGACGCAAAAGTGAGCAGGAATCTGATAAAATGGGTGCCTATCCAATTTTTAATTTCCGTCTACCCCGGTCATGCCAGAAATCCAGCAGTAAATGTAGTCAAACATACATTACCAACATTTGCAGCATTATATATTAAATGGGAAAATAATGGCTGAAGGGATTTTCAAGCACGTTGGGAATACTTCTGCATACTTTTATTGTTAATTGTTGCTGACTGTTTCTTTGATTAATTGCTTTCTGACATCCTCAATCCCATCTCAATGATAGTCTTAATTTTTCATGTGTTGAAGTCATGTGCCCTTGATTTCTCGGGTTCCTGTCTCCTGATGATAGGATTCGATCCATCTGTGGTCACCAAGGTGCAGAGCCAATGTTTGGCTCAGAATTGTGACACAGGGAGTGTGACATGCCAAGCAGAAAATGAGCCTAACCATACTGCTTTATTACCTTACTGGTGGACCCCCTTGTCTTTCTGTCCTTTTAAGTCAAAGTAACTGAACCAAAAACAAAGAACCGTACAACAGTTTTGATTCTATAACTTTGCCACAAAGCAGATTAACCTGGCTGTTTGTGTCCAAATTATTCATAGAAGCAGCCACATGAGCTGATAGATCCCTCAGAATTGCTGAAGGTTGGTAGATTCCTCAAAGTTGTTTTTGTTTCATTCCACCCTTGCAACAAGGGTCACATCATATTTTCAGCAAACACATGGTGTGGAGTTTGACAAAAAACAAAGAATTTCCTAGTCTGTTGGGAATCAGGAGAAGTGATGTAGAGATGCCGGCGTTGGACTGGGGTAAACTCAGTAAAGTTTTGCAACACCAATTTAAAATCCAACCAATTTATTTGATGGTAAATCCGCGAGCTTATTTACCATCAAATAAATTGGTTGGATTTTAAATTGGTGTTGCAAAACTTTACTGAATCAGGAGAAGAGCAGAGATTTGAGAATAATTGAATAATTCTTTCACGCTGCTAGCAAAGGTATGATGGGCCTAATGGTATCCTTCAGTAGTATTTGATTCTCTGAGTCCATCGAGGATTGGCCATTCCTAAAACCCAGGGAGGGCAGTCTGGATTTGTCATCAGTAAGAATAGGCTGTCAGTGGATTCACAAGCAAGTTGTTAAGGAATCCTCTCAGGAAAGCTCTTCCCACACCTACAATTTCTATGGAAGCTTTCTGCCAGAAAATGTGTGCACTGAAGGAGCAACAGCGCACGTGGGTAAACAGTCCATGTAAATGCTGTAATTTATGGAGTAGATTGGGAGAGACATGTGGAAATTTCAATAAACAATATTTAAATTTCAGAACAGCAGTGCATCACCTTCAATACATTGTATGCAAGCCCTTTTTATATGAATCAAAGTAAAAACTCAATGAAGTGTGACAATCAGCGAGAAACATTCGTTTAAATGCACTTGCAAAATTCAGTTTATGGGAAAGACATCTTGCAGGAGACATACAAGAAGTTGTCACAGAGTGTGAATCATATGTATGTCATTTTTGACTAGAAATTGATAAGATAATACTAATTTGTATACGTAGGTTTTTTTTAGAGACCTATGTATTATGCTGGCTTTCATGTGGGAGATTTCTCTTTATTAATTTCAGCTCAATGAACACAAGAGCTCCCAAAGACAGTAATTGTGGTTGAAGATGTACTTTATTGCCCAGGCCTGGTCCACATTTGTAGGAGAATGTTTTGGAACAGTCCAATTCATTCTAAATTACATGGCTATTAGTGTTACAATTAACATCATTCAGAAATCATCTTTCTCGCCTGCTCTCTTCATTCTAACTGGATGAGCCAATCTTTTTAACATGAATCATTTACTTTGGCCAGTAGCATTCCACCTTCTGGCAGAATGAAAATACAGAGATCTGTTTGGTCTGGAAGTTTTTGCCCACTGTCTCCTGGCAACCCATTATAATCTGCAAAGCTCTTACCTACTGTGTCTTAGTAACTAAATATGTAAGTCCATAGAGTTCCAAAATTTTCTTTCTCACTATCTACTGAGAAATTCTTTATTGGGACTTTATTCATTCACTGTCTGGGATTTGTTGAACTATCTGAGACCTAAACTGATAAAAGTGTCCTTTTCTACTTCACTTAGTGGCTATATTGTTTTCAAGGAATGTGGTTCTTCTCACTCAGCTACATCCTAACATTCTTAGAGCAATCTGTAATTGGCAAGGTGTGCAGAATGTAACATGTTTTTCAAAAATACCTGTTTAAATTATCTAACAGTAGTTATATACATTTCTGCACAAACAATGCTTTTGTAACTTCAGGTAGGGTCATTGAGTCATAGAGGTTTACAACATGGAAACAGGTCCTTCGGCCCAAATTGTCCATGCTGTCCTTTTTTTAAGACCCCTCAGCTAATCCAAATTACTGAGGGGATTTAAAACTCCCTCTATATTCATCATACCCATGTAACTATCTAAACGCTTTTTAAAAGTTAAAATTGTATCTACCTCTACTATTACCTCTGGCAGCTTGTTCCAGACAATCACCTCCTCTATGTGAAAAAATTGCCCCTCTGGACACTTTTGATTCTCTCCCCTCTCACCTTAAACCTATGTCCTCTCATTTTAGACTCTCCTACTTTGGGAAAAGATATTGGTTATCTACCTTGTCTATGCGTCTCATTCTTTTATAGATCTCTATAAGGTCATTCCTCAGCCTTCTACGCTCCAGAGAAAATAATCCCAGTCTATTCAGCCTCTCCTTATAACTCAGTCCATCAAGTCCCAGTAGCATCCTAGTAAGTCTTTTCTGTGCTATTTCTAGTTTATTAATATCCTTTCTGTAATAGGGTGACCGGAATTGCACACAGTATTCCAAGTGTGGCCTTACCAATGTCTTGTACAACTTCAACAAGGCATTCCAATTCCTGCATTCAATGTTCTGACTGTTGAAACCAAGAATGTTGAATGCCTTCTTCACCACTCTGTCCATCTGTGTCTCCACTTTCAAGGAGCTATGAACATGTACCCCTAGATCTTTTTGTTCTGTAACTCTCCCCAGTGCCCTGCCATTAACTGAATAAGTCCTGCCTTGGTTCAATCTACCAAAATGCATCACTCCATTTGTTTAATTTGTTTAAATTAAACTCCATTTGCCATTTGTCAGTCCATTGGCTCAATTGATCAAGATCCCATCACAATTGGAGAAAATTTTCTTCACTATACACTATGTTACCAATCTTGGTGTCATCTGCAAATTTACTAACCTATATTCTCATCCAAATCATTAATATAAATGACAAATAACAGTGGACTCAGAACTGGTCTCTGGGGCACATTACTGGTCACAAGCCTCCAGTTTGAAAAACAACTCTCTCCAACCAAACTCTGACTTCTGTCAAGAAGCCAATTTTGTATCCATTTAGATACCTCACCCTAGATCCCATAAGATTTAACTTTATGCAACAACCTACCATACGGTATCTTGTCAAAGGCTTTGCTAAAGTCCATGTAAACAACATCAATTGTACTGCCCTCATCTATAGAACATAGAACATAGAACATTACAGCACAGAACAGGCCCTTCGGCCTTCGATGTTGTGCCGACCAAAATAAAAAGCAATGCCCCTCCAAACTAAACCATTCCCTTCTCATCCATATACTTATCAATTAACCTCTTAAACGCCACCAAACTTGGCGCATCTACAACAGCTGCAGGCAGGGCATTCCAGTCCCTAATCACTCTTTGAGTAAAGAACCTACCTCTGATATCCGTCCTATAACTCATACCCCTTAATTTAAAGCTGTGTCCCCTCGTGCTAGCTTTCTCCATCCTAGGAAAAAGGCTATCACTGTCCACCCTATCTAAACCTCTAATCATCTTATATGCTTCAATAAGATCCCCTCTTAGCCGCCTCCTTTCTAACGAAAACAACCTCAAATCCTTCAACCTCTCTTCATAGGACCTGCCCTCCATACCAGGCAACATCCTGGTAAACCTCCTCTGTACCCTCTCCAATGCCTCCACATCTTTCTTATAATGTGGGGACCAGAACTGCACACAATACTCCAAGTGCGGCCGCACTAGAGTTTTGTACAGTTGCAACATGATGCTGCGGCTCCTAAATTCAATCCCCCTACCAATAAAAGCTAAGACTCCATATGCCTTCTTAACAACTTTATCCTCTATCTTCTATCTTCTCTATCTTCTTGGTTACCCCTTCAAAAAGCTCAATTAAATTTGTGAGATATGATTTTCCACTCACAAAGCCATGCTGACTGTCCTTAATCAGTCCTTGCATCTCTAAATGTCTATGGATCCTGTCTCTCAAAATGCCTTCCAATAATTTATCCACCACAAATGCGAGGCTCAGTGGCCTGTAGTTCCCAGGCTTTTTCCTGCAGCCTTTTATAAACAAAGACACAATATTTGCCATTCTCTAATCTTCAGGCACCTTGCCCATGACTGCTGATGATTCTAATATCTCGGCTAGGGGACTCACAATTTCCTACCTAGCATCCCACAATGTCCTGGGATATATGTCATCAGGTACTTTGTTCTTTTACTATATTTCTGTCACTCTAAATTAGATTATCTTATTCTATTAGTCTTTTGAGATTCAAGTTATCCTTAACCCTTCTAACAATATATTCCTCCTTCCAAAGAGATTTTAATTTCCCCTATATTGACCGAGAGTCACATAGTCCTAGAGGCATAGATGGGGCATCCAGGAGGGCTTCTTGAAACAGTATGTAGATAGTCCACCTAGGGAAGGGACCATACTGGACCTGATATTAGGAAATGACCCGGCCATGTGGTCAATGTTTCAGTAAGGGAGCAGTTTGGGAACGGTGACCACAATTTAGTAAAGTTTAAGAAACCGATGGATAAAGATAAGTGTAGTCCTCTAGTTGGGGGCACGGGAGAGGGGGGGGAATGATAGCCACCGCTTCACCAGAGCTCAGGTGTAAGAAAGGTTACCATGGGCCACCCAACTACCAGCAGGAGATTGAGGAACAGATATGCAGCAGATTTTGGCAAGAGGAACAGAGTTGTTGTCATGGGAGATTTTAATCGATTGCGACTCGCTTAGTGCCAGGGGCATGGATGGGACAGAGTTTATAAGAAGCATCCAGAGGGCTTCTTGAAATAGTATGTAAATAGTCCCAACTAGGGAAGGGCCATACTGGACCTGATATTGGGGAAATGAGCCCAGTCAGGTGGTCAATGTTTCAGTAGGGAAGCAGTTAGGGAAAAATGACCCCAATTCAGTAAGCTTTAAGGTACTGATGGATAAGGATAAGTGTAGTCCTCAAGTTAAGATGCTAAATTGGGGGAAGGTTACTTACAACAATATTAGGCAGGAATGGAAGAATGTAGATTGGGGACAGATGTTCGAGGGCAAATCAACATCTGGCATGTGGGAGGCTTTCAAGTGTAAGTTGATAGGAATTCAAGAAAGGCACATTCCTATGAGGATGGAAGATAAGTATGGCAAGTTTTAGGAACCTTGGATAACAAGAGATATTGTGAGCCTAGTGAAGGAGAAAAAGGAAGCACTTGTCAAAGCTGGGAGGCTGGGAACCATGAAGCAAGTGTGGAATACAAGGAAAGTAGAACAAAACTTGAGCAAGGAATAAGGAGGGCTAAAAAGGGTCATGAAAATGCATTGGCCAGCAGGATTAAGAAAAATCTCAAGGCTTTTTATACATATATAAAAGCCAAGAGAGTAGCCAGGAGGATAGTTGGCCCACTCAAGGACAAGGGAGGGAATCTATGCATGGAGCCAGACATAATGGGTGAGGTATTAAATGAGTACTTTGCATCAGTATTCACCAAAGAGAAGGACTTGGTGAATGATGAATCTGAGAAAGGATGTGTAGTTTACATCACATTGAGATCAAAAAGGAGGAGGTTTGGGGTTCTTGAGAAAATTAAGGTAGACAAATCTCCACGGCCTGATGGGATATACCCCATAATACTGGCAGGAGCAAGGGAGGAAATTGCTGGGGCCTTGAGAGAAATCTTTATATCCTTACTGGCTTTACGGAAGGTCCAAAAGGATTAGAGAATAGCCAATGTTGTTCCTTTATTTAAGAAGGGTAGCAGGAATAATCCAGGTAATTATAGGCTAGTGAGCCTTACATCAGTGGTAGGGAAATTATTGGAGAAGATTCTTCGTGACATGATTTATTCCCACTTGGAATTAAGTGGACATATTAGTGAGAGGTAACATGGTTTTGTGAAGGGGAAGTATGTCACTAACCTGATTGAGTTTTTCAAAGAAGTGACAACGGTGATTGATGAGGTTATGGCAGTGGATGTTGTCTACATGGACTTCAGTAAGGCCTTTGACAAGGTCCTTCATGGCAGATTGGTGCAGAAGATGAAGTTGCATAGGATCAGAGCTGAGCTGGCAAGGTGGATGCAAAACTGGCTTGGTCAAAGAAAACAGAAGATAGCAGTGGAAAGGTGTGTTTCTGAATGGAGAATTGTGACAAGTGATGTTCCTTAGGGATCAGTGCTAGGATCTTTGCTGTTTGTGATACATATAAATGATTTGGAGGAAAATGTAACTGGATTGATTAGCAAATTTGCAAACAATACAAAGTTTGTTGGATTTGCAGATAGCGATGAGGACCATCAGAGGACACAGCAGGATATAGATGATTGAAGACTTGGGTTGAGAGATGGCAGATGGAGTTTAACCTGGACAAATGTGAGGTAATGAATTTTGGAAGGTCTAACACAGATAGGAAATATACAGTAAATGCAGAACTTTAAGACTATTGATTGGCAAAGGGATCTGAGTGTATTGATATACAGGTCACTGAAAGTGGCAATGCAGTTGGAAAAGTTAGTCAAGAAAGCAAACAGCATGTATCGGCATTGAATTTTAAAATTGGCAAGTCATGTTACGGCTTTATAGAACCTTGGGCCGCACTTGGAATGTAATGTTCAATTCTGGTCACCACACTACCAGAAGGATGTGAAGGCTTTGGAGAGGGGACAGAAAAGATTTACCAGGATGTGGAGGACATTTAGCTATGAAGAGAGCTTGGAGAAACTTGGTTTGTTCTTATTGGAATGACGGAGGTTGAGGGGCAGCCTAATAGAAGCCTTCAAGGTTATGAGAAGCATGGACAGAGTGGATAATCAGAAGCTTTTTCCCAGGGTAGAAGAGTCAATTACTAGGGGCCATAGGTTTAAAGGATGAGGGGCAAGGTTTAAAGGAGATGTATGAGTCAGATTTTTTACACAGAGGATGGCGGGTGCCTGGAACTTGCTGCGGGGGGAGATAGTGGAAGCAGATACAATAGTGGCTTTTAAGAGGTGTCTTGACAAATACATGAATAGGATGGGAATAGAGGGATATGGTTCCTGGAAGGTTAGTTAAGTCAGGCAGTATAGTCAAGGCTTGGAGGGCTGAAGGGCCTGTTCCTATCCTGTAATTTTTTTTTGTCCTTTGTTCTTTGCTCATATGTCTCCACCATTCCATCCCACCACATGCCTGGAATTAACTGTTTCAGGCAAGGATCTTGCCTGTTTTCTGTCATTCTTATCATGTAGATAAATGTGTAGAGTATAGGGCTAATGGTAGGGCTCTTAATAGTGTTGAGGAACAGAAGGATCTTGGTGTATGTGTCAATAGATCCCTGAAAGTAGGCAGTCAAGTGGATAAAGTTGTTAAGAAGGCATATGGAGTCTTAGCTTTTATTGGTAGGGGGATTGAATTTAGGAGCCGCAGCATCATGTTGCAACTGTACAAAACTCTAGTGCGGCCGCACTTGGAGTATTGTGTGCAGTTCTGGTCGCCACATTATAAGAAAGATGTGGAGGCATTGGAGAGGGTACAGAGGAGGTTTACCAGGATGTTGCCTGGTATGGAGGGCAGGTCCTATGAAGAGAGGTTGAAGGATTTGAGGTTGTTTTCGTTAGAAAGGAGGCGGCTAAGAGGGGATCTTATTGAAGCATATAAGATGATTAGAGGTTTGGATAGGGTGGACAGTGATAGCCTTTTTCCTAGGATGGAGAAAGCTAGCACGAGGGGACACAGCTTTAAATTAAGGGGTATGAGTTATAGGACGGATATCAGAGGTAGGTTCTTTACTCAAAGAGTGATTAGGGAGTGGAATGCCCTGCCTGCAGCTGTTGTAGATGCGCCAAGTTTGGTGGCGTTTAAGAGGTTAGTTGATAAGTATATGGATGAGAAGGGAATGGTTTAGTTAGGAGGGGCATTGCTTTTTATTTTGGTCGGCACAACATCGAAGGCCGAAGGGCCTGTTCTGTGCTGTATTGTTCTATGTTCTATGTTCTATGATGGGTGATGTTACTTCTAACGTGTAAAGAACACGTGTTTCATGCTGATTGAGTGCTTTGGGGCCATCTCATGCCTGGCAATATATGGGTAGAATTTTCCCTGACAATGGCAAAAGATCATAACGGATGGGAATAGCAAGTATTGAAGCTGCTGACAGCAATGACGGCTTTCTCTGCCGTATCAGCTTGGGTTTAGAGTGAAAAGCATAAAGGAGTGGGACTATGGAAAATTTCTAGTGGCAGGATGCTCAGTAGGGGCCTCAAAGATTGGGCCACTATTTTTAAAGGCTTCCTCAGTGCAAAGTAGTTCACTTGGAGCCACCCTCTCACTTCAGGGACATGGCCTCATGACACTGCTCGCTGGAACTACCAGTGACCACTGCCTCCCTGGCACTACCCGAGCAATGCCTCAGTATCTTCTCCCCACTGAACACTGCATTCACCTGAGCTCCTCTGGGAGATCTGTTCACCAGGTGCATGTCTTAAGAGATCGGCATGTTTCATGTCACTCAGCCCACACACTGATGTGACTTTCTCATGGGGTGGGATGAATCAATGGACTATCTCATGGGATGGTTTGAATAAATGGACTATCTTATGGGATGGATTGAATAAATGGGCTATCTTATGGGATGGAATGAATCAAGTGTAGAAGCCCAATAATGACGTGATAACGTATTTGAAAGAAGTTTCTGACATTGAACGTCAAAAAATGCAGCCCATCACTGACTGGGAGGAGGGAACAATCGTGCCACATGTTCACGGTGACATGAAATGCAATTTGGAACTCCTCGCGAGATCTTCCGCTCCCATCTCCAGATCCAGCCGATGAAATTTGGAGCAGAATATCACGGCCCCCAAGTCTCTCATTTTAAACCGAGGCATGTTCCCTTTAAGAACACACTTAAAAAATCGGCTGTTGCTCTGTCCTGTTACATTGCCAAGCCTTTTTCAGAAATAATAGGCATCTTCTCCCTGAGAATGTACACATATTATTAAATTTACTGTACAGATGAGTCCATTGTGTGGTACTTCACAGACAAGATTGTGGGTTTTTATTCTTAGTGGTTGTCAATCACGTCAGCAAATGCAGCAAGTAGAGCTTCATCAAGGAAAGCAATAATTATTGCCTGCAAATCCATTGTTACATACTGACAGAAGCACTATCTGTTACGTTCCTCTTCTCCTCTCTCAAAGTTACATATACAACATATCACAATATTCCCCTTTTCTCTAAGCTAGAAGTTTACCCTTAAAGGGCAAACAACATACATGGAAACAAAATAAATTAAGTTGTGCCAGAATATATAGCAATAAAGCTGCAACTCTCCAGAACATATGGACTGTTTTCTTATCTGGATAGACTTAGTTACAGTGATATTGTCTCGAGACAGATGTTTGTTTTCAGAATACTGGTTAAAAGTGTTGGGTTTGTTTGCATCTTGTATGATTACATTTGGAGTAATACTACTTGGTATTTCTGATTGTGGCATTTTTCTGATTTGGCTTCTGTTTAATTGCACTTTCATGTCTTTGCTGTCTATACGAACATATAACTTTGGAGTACGAGTAGGCCCCTTGGCCCCTTGAATCTATACTGCCATTCAATAAGATCATGGCTGAACCGATTGTAACTTCAACCCCACATTCCTGCCAACACTGATAATCTTTCACGTTCCTGTTAATCAAAATTCTATCTAGCTCAACCTTAAAAATATTCAAGGATTTTGCTTCCACTGTTGTTTTAAGGAAGAAAGTTCTGGAGACTTACAACCCTTTGAGAGAAAAAGACTTCTCTACTCTGTCTTAAAAGAAGGACTCCTTATTTTTAAATTGTGACTTCTAGTTGTAGATTCTCTGATAAGAAGAAATATCATCTCCACATCTACTCTGTCAATTAAAGGTTTTGATCAGTCATCTGACTTCTAAACTCCAGTGGATACAAACCTAATCTCTCCAAACTTTCGTCATAAGACAGCCCACCCATACTCGGTATTAGTTTAGTAAGTCTTCTCTGAACTGCTTCTAATATATTTACATCTGTCCTTAAGTACGGAAACCAATGTTATACGCAATACTCCAGATGTGGAGCACAGCTGGAGCATAACCTCCCAACTTTTGCAATCTTTTCATAATATTAATATTCCTTGAGCTTTCCTAATTACTTGTTGTATCTATGCTCACTTATTTGTGATTCATATACTAGGGCATTCAGATCCCTCTGCACCACAAAGCTTTGTAATCTCTCACCACTGGCCTAGTGGTATTATCAGTAGACTATTAATCCAGAAACTCAGCTAATGTTCTGGACCTGGGTTTAAAATCCACCACAGCAGATGGTGGAATTTGAGTTCAATAAAAAAAATCTGGAATTAAGAATCTATTGACGATAATGAAATCATTGTCGGAAAAACCCATCTGGTTCACGAATGCCTTTTAGAGAATCAAATCTGCCATATTTATTTGATCTGGTCTATATGTGAACTCAAAGCCACAGCGATGTGGTGACTCTCAGCTGCCCTCTGAAACAGCCCAGCAAGCCATTCAGTTTAAGGCAATTTGGGATGGGCAATAAATGATGGCCAGCCAGAGATGCCCACGTTCCACAAATGAATTTTAAAAATGAAATAATAACTTTTTTTTTACTCTTCCTTCCAAAAGGGGCAGCACAGATGCTTCACAGAACCAGGGTCCCAGATTTAATTCTAGCCTTGGGTTACTGTCTATATGGAGTTTGTATGTTTTCCCATGTCTGGGTAGGTTTCTTTTGGATGCTCTGATTTCCTCCCATGCTCCAATAATGTGCAGATTAGACTGATTGGCCATGCTAAATTGCCCCTACTGTCAGAAGATTTAGCAAGGTAAACGCATGGGGTTACAAGCACAGGGCTTGGGAGCAGGTTTAATGGTCTGAATGGCCTCCTCCTGCACTGTAGGAATTCTATGATTCTATGAAAATGGACAATTTCACATTTGTCCACATTATACTCCCACTCACTTAATCTACCAATATCCTTTTGTAGCCTCCTTACGTCATCTTCACAATTTACTTTCTTATCCATTTGTGTGTCATCAGCAAATTTAGCAACCAACCTATAGTCTCTTAATCTAAGTCATTTATATAAATTGTGAAATGTTGAGGCTCCAGCACTGATCCCTTTACAAACCAGTCATCACATCCTGCCAACCAGAAAAACCATTCATGCTAACTCTCTGCTCCCTGTTTGCTAACCAACCTTTAGCAGGGCCCCTGCTGTTTGTAATTTTTATAAATGATCTGGATGAGGGTATTGAAGGATGGATTAGTAAATTTGCAGATGACACTAAAGTCGGTGGAGTGGTAGATAGTGAAGAGGGGGGTTATAGTTTGCAGAGGACTTGGACAAGTTGCAGAGCTGGGCCGAGAGGTGGCAAATGGAGTTTAATGTGGAAAAGTGTGAGGTAATGCACTATGGCAGAAATAATAAATGTGTAGAGTATAGGGCAAATGGTAGGATTCTTAGTAGTCTAGATGAACAGAGGGATCTTGGTGGGTATGTGCATAGATCCCTGTCTTAGCTTTTATTGGTAGGGGGATTGAATTTCGGAGCCGCAACGTCATGTTGCAACTGCACAAACCTAGTGCGGCCGCACTTGGAGTATTGTGTGCAGTTCTGGTCCCCACATTATAAGAAAGATGTGGAGGCATTGGAGAGGGTACAGAGGAGGTTTACCAGGATGTTGCCTGGTATGGAGGGCAGGTCTTATGAAGAGAGGCTGAGGGATTTGAGGTTGTTTTCGTTAGAAAGGAGGCGGCTAAGAGGGGACCTGATCGAAACATATAAGATGACTAGAGGTTTAGATAGGGTGGACAGTGATAGCCTTTTTCCTAGGATGGAAAAAGCTAGCACGAGGGGACACAGCTTTAAATTAAGGGGTGATAGTTATAGGACGGATATCAGAGGTAGGTTCTTTACCCAAAGGGTGGTTTAGGAGTGGAATGCCCTGCCTGCAGCAATTGTAGATGCGCCAAGTTTGGTGGCGTTTAAGAGGTTAGTTGATAAGTATATGGAACAGAAGGGAATGGTTTAGTATGGAGGGGCATTGCTTTTTATATTGGTCGGCACAACATCGAAGGCCGAAGGGCCTGTTCTGTGCTGTAATGTTCTATGTTCTATGTTTAGTCTATAACAATATGTTACCCCCTACACTCTAAGCTTCTATTTTCCACCATAATCTTTGATGTGACACCTTATCAAATTCTTCTATAAATCTAAATTTAGTACATCACCGATTCTGCTTTTTCCACAGCACTGTGACTCCTTCAAAGAACTCCAATAAACTGGTTTAAAATGACTTCGCTTTCACAAAACCTGTCTGTTTTGAATTTTTACAAGTGCCCTGTTATAACTGCTTATAAAAGCTCTGACAAAAGGTCTTCCAGCCTCAAGACATTGCCTCTATTCTCTCTCCACAGATGCTGTCAGACCCAGCTGAGATTTCCCAGCATTTTCTGTTTTTGTCAAAGGTATTGAAAGCTGAAAAGTAAAGCTCTGCAGCATTGCCACCATCAAAGTAAACAGATCTCCCATTTCCTTTCAGTTGAGTGTTAGAAACTTTGAGGTCATCACGTGGCTTTTCCCAACATTATTAACATTATCTGGAATAGGGCAGCTATTCAGTTTTCATTTCCGGCCTTGTTGTGGCTCCTCGAGTTGCACTACTTCAAGTGGCCACAGCCTTAGCCGGTCATAGGTTACTGCTTGAATGTAATGGTGGTGCTCTTGAGCTGTTTCAGCTTTGCCCAGGTTAATTGGAGCTCTGCCCACAAGACAATCCCATAACTTCTTGGATTCCCAGCGCCGGATGTGGGGACACCCCAAAAATACGCCGGAGAATCCCTCGCAGAAGTTCCCAGATAAGGCTTTACATGGCAATTATCCAGAAGCGCTAACTTCCCCTGCGCAATTGAGCTATGCTGGAAACCATCTGACAAAGCAATTTAAATTGTTAACTTTGGGTGATTCTGTTAGTTTTACACGTAGAACTACACTGACAGAGTTAGAAGGAATAAAACTACTTCTAACTGCATTGTAACTGCTTTTCACATGCAGACCTATCCCTGAAAATTCTGGACCCACCACCTCACCGTCTAATCAATCCCTAGGGTATTCCTAATCACACCCGAACCCCTCCCCCCACCCCCAGTCAGATTAGGATTCCTTCCGCCCACCTCACCCCTAGCCACCTGGGACTCCCATTCCTTTCCCAACCAATGGACCAGATTCTAAGTCACATTGACACCCCCTCACTGCCTCTTGCCCACTGATCCTCTTCCTAAATCAAGCCAACAACCAGACTCATCTCCCAATGCACCCTGAGCAGATGCAGACTCCAAGCCTCCTATCCAAGCCAACTCAGAACCCTCTCTCTTGAGCAGACTTCAACCTGACGCTCACACCTGCTGAAGCAGACCAGACATCCCAAAAACCGACCCCATTTCTCCAACTTACCCGTTCACATATCTTCTCCCTGGCCTGTCAGGTGCGCTGGGCCCTTTAAATTTACCTCTTTCCGGCAGTCAGTGCAATAACAAAGTGAGCATTGCCTCCCTGGTTCACTGGGGTTGCACTGTGCAGTGGTCTCCAGGGATTCTTCTGCTGCAGACTTCAAGCAATTCCAGCCAGTGAAGATTTCAGCAAAGGTTTCCAGAACATATTAGTGTGCTTTAACCTCTTGTAATTCCAGTGCGGCATCACTTTACCCACTGGTTGGAAGTTATTTTAGATGTTAAAATGAACTGCAAACTTCACAGGGGAAAATTATAAAAAGAAAAATAAGACTTTTTATAGGTTTCTTCTGACTATTAGGAACTGTTACCAGTCTACAGTGGTTTAATCACTCGCTGACCTCCAGTAGGAACAGTAAATTGCAGTAATGGATTCCTTTCTGTATGAAGTTCTGTTTAAAGTTGGGGTGAACACAATCAGAAGTCTCTCAATGCCAGGTTAAAGTCCAACAGGTTTATTTGGTAGCAAAATCCACTAGTTTTTGGAGCACTCACTGCTTCTTCATCAGGTAAGTGGGAGTTCTGTTCACAAACAGGGCTTATACAAACACAAACTCAATTGGCAAAATAATGGTTGTAATGCAAATCTTTATAGGTAATCAAATCTTCAAGATGCAGACAGTGTGAGTGAAGAGAGCTTTAAGCACAGGTTAAAGTGATATATATTATTTCCAGCCAGGACAGTTAGTGAGATTTTGCAAGCCCAGGCAAGTTGGGCGGGGGTGTTACAGATAGTGTGACATGAACCCAAGATTCCAGTTGAGCCGTCCTCATGAGTGCGGAACTTGGCCATCAGTTTCTGCTCAGCGACGTCATGTGTTGTGAAGGATGCCTTGGAGGATGCTTACCTGAAGATCAGAGGCTGAATGCCGATGACCGCTAAAGTGTTATTGGGGTACCTAGAGTCGGCTATTTAATGGCTTTTTGTGCGTAAAGCTCATAGCAGGTAAACTAATTAAGCCGTAAATGTGAACCATCTTACTGAGACCTGGCACTCGTGTGCTGCATGGAGTGAGGTGTGATGTCCCAAAATTAAAGCGCAGTGTGTAGCATGAGTTGGATAAGACTGACCAGATTCAGGCTGGTTGATTTTGGATGCAGTATAAATGCAGTGTGAACTATTAGGATGTTGAATTACAACAGCCAAGACAATGGAATATAAGACGTATTAGGTCATGAGCAAAATTTCTCATGATCTGTGTTACAAGCAGATGAGGAGGAGTCAAATGGATTCCCTTTCCCTTCTCCTGTTCGACTGCAACATTTTGTTTGGTTTGGAAAAGTATGCCAATTTAGTGAGTCCTTAGCTATTTACATGTTGTGATCACAAAATAATTGATCAATCAAGTTTCCTTGAGTTTAACAAGTAAAGTGATCAGCTTTATTATGCTTTAACCTTTATTATGTTTAGGTAAAGGAATAAAATCTGTGCCACTATGCTGCCCATCTGACATGATACCAAAATCCCAAATTTGAACAGTGCAGGTTTCTACCCTTAGACCTGCACTCTTGTGTTCTCTACTCTTGAATGACTCAACAGGATGGACCCTGCACTAATGTTACTTAAAGGACAAGGCATCCTGATTGCAGACGAGTTAATTCTTTTAGATCCATTACAAAGTACCTGAAAAGATTCTGGAGTGTTTTTGCATTTGTTCAGGCAAGTTCTTGCATTTGCCAGAATGCATTGCTGGATTCTCACAGGAACAAAGAAAATTACAGCACTATAACAGGCCCTTCGGCCCTCCAGGCCTACACCGACCATGCTGCCCAACTGAAATAAAACCCCCTACTCTTCCAGGGACCATATCCTTCTATTCCCATCCTATTTTGTCAAGACACCCCTTAAAAGTCACTATTGTGTATTCTTCCACTACCTCCCCTGGCAGTGAGTTGCAGGCACCCACTACCATTGGTATAAAAAACCTTGCCTTTAAACTTTGCCCCTCGCATCTTAAACCTATGCCCCTTAGTAATTGACTCTTCCACCCTAGGAAAAAGCTTCTGACTATCCACTCTATCCATGCCCCTCATAATATTGCAGGCTTCTATCAGGTCGACCCATTACCTCCATCATTCCAGTGAGAACAAACCAAGTTTCTCTAACCTAAGGCTGAGGACTAGGTGATCAGTGCACAGGAATTTGCAGCAGCTAGGTGGGTAGCAGCAGTGCCTCTGAGTCCAGAGGACAACAGAGTGAATGGATCAGAAGTTGAAGAAAGGGTGAGCACTATGCCATGCCCTGTGGTTACCTTAGAGTTCAGTTTATAAGAATCTTTATTGCAGCATTTTTTCTTTGTGCAGTTTTCCTTTAAGAGACTGCACACTTTTAAGAAAGAGAACGTTCCCTATACTACATGATTAGTGCACAACACTGCTGGGGTTTCTTGCTGTACATCGAGATTGCAGTCAATATTATAAAGTAAAGTAAAATTTATTTATTAGTCACAAGTGGGCTTACATTGACACTTCAGTGAAGTTACTGTGAAAATCTCCTAGTTACACAATCTGGTGCCTGTTTGAGTACATTGAGAGAGAACTTAGCATGGCTAATGCACCTAACTTGCAAATCTTTGGACTGTGAGAGAAAACTGGAGCATCTAGTGGAAACCCATGCTGACACGGGGAGAATGTACAAACTCCACACAGACAGTGACCCAAACTAGGAATCAAACACTGGTCTCTGGTGCTGTGAGGCAGCAGTGCTAACCACTGTGCCATCATGCTGCCCTATGGGTAAAAGAGCAGGGTACTATCAAATAAATCGGTTGGATTAATAATTGGTGTTGCTAAATTCTTACTGAGTTCTTACCACTCCAATCCAACGCCAGCATCTTTACATCATAAAAGAGCAGGACCAGAGACACACCAGTGTCACAGTCATTCAGATGATATGGGTGCTTAGATTTTGTGTGGTGCCCACCTCAATCTGAATTGGGCACATCATGAATTGTGACTCCCGGGCCCAAAACTCAGGGCAAACACATTTCTGATCATTGAATTTGATGGCTAACGTAAATAATAACGTTTTCAAATGTTAAGAAAACACGACTAGACTAAAAAAGAATCAGTCTCTGAAAATGTTTGTAGAATAATTGGATTTCAGTGTGCAACAGTTGAAAGGACATCACTGAGATGGACTGCCACCAAAGAAAAGTCTAACTTGGCCAGAGGACAATGCAGCAAAGATTCTTACATTCAGTCCAGACGGGAAGTATCTAGCCTGATGTGCCAGATGGCTGTTCAGTTTAAATTACAGCCCTTTCTTCCATGCAGTCTCCCAGCACAGTAAAAGTAATTGGAAAAGCATTGTGCATAAGTGTAATTTAAGCAGCATGCCAACAAGCTTTTTAAAGCAGTCATCAAGAGATGCACTTCATCTGCTTTAGTAAGTTACTTCCAAAGTAATGTCTGCCTCCACAAGTGAATTGTTGTCTTCTCCAAATCTGTTCAATCTGCCGCAGAGACCAGTGCAATTGCTTCTGGCACCACCAGGATCCACCAATGAGGACGGACCATTGTCTGCAGTTATCAAACTACATTGAAGCACGGGGTTCAATCTCAGTCCACATTCACAGGCAGGAATTCCATTCACAAAGCAAGAATGTGAACTTATAGAGCGTCTTTCAAAACCTCAGGATATTTCAAAGTACTTGACAGCTTTGAAATGCAATGACTGCACAATGAGAGGTTGGCACAGTGGCATAGTGGTTAGTATTGCTGCACTGGGGACCTGGGTTCGATTTCAGCCTTAGCTGACTGTCTGTGTGGAGTTTGCACATTCTTCCCGTGTTTGTATAGGTTTCCTCCAGAGCACCCAGAGGAAACTCCATGGAATCTGACTTAGCCACATCTGTATGTTTGACGACAATTTCCCTGTTAATTCACACATATACTTCATATAACCCCAAATGTTAGAGTTTAAGGAAGGTATTGCAAATTGAACAGTCTGTTTAATAGACTGAAACAAAACAAACCATCCTTTCCATTGGTTTAGGATGTAAAACAAAAGACATGAATTTACAGTTACAGTATTTTTCATGACCACCACTTTTCTCGAAAGGCTTTACAATCAATAAAGTAGTTTTAACCTGGCATCCTGTTAAAAAGCAGGGAGCCAAAGTGCGAAGTCCTACAAACAGCCAAGTGATAAAGACTTGATAATCTGTTTGTGTAACATTGATTGAGGGGTAGATATTGGCCAGGGCACTGAGGATAGCACCTATGTTCTTCTTTAAACTAGAGTCAGGGGATCCTCCACATTCACCAGAGAGGGCAAAAGGAACACCAGTTTAACATCTTATCCAAAAAAAAGGAAGGGTAGCCTCGATGTGATGTGTTGGCAGTAGCCTTGCCCACCGACTAGTAAGCCAAGTGTAAGGCTGCCTCTGCAAGGCATGGCTGGACTTTTTAGTTGACAGGCAATTAATTGCCTAGAGTCATGGCTTCTGCCAACACTGCTCTCCCCATCCACCATTCACCTGAAGGCAGGTTTGTCCCAACTCCAAGCTCTGTTGGCTCAACTGAGGTCTAGAAATTCTTCAGTCCCAGCAGCAGCAATGGGTATAATGTTGGTAGCCAGAGAAGCATGAAGGTGGGGGCTGATGTCAGACAGACTCAGTCAAGAGATGTGGAAGATGGTGACAAGAATCCAGTGGTGAGTGATCAAGCGAGTTGGCCCTTTCTGCTCGGAGGACCTTCAGTGGGCACAGGGTGCCAGAAAAGGGGGATGACAGGGTATACCTGGGCACCATCCATCATTGGTAAAATACCAGTAACAGTGGGAAGAGAGCAATCACAAATTGCCTATTTAAAGCTCTCAGTTGGTTCAAAGGCCATCAAACAATTGACCACCTCCCCCAATGCTAGTAAAATTCCAGTTGAGGTGGGTAGATGGTGGGCCCTGTGCCTACCCACTAAGCCATTAAATTTTATACCCACTGCACCTATCACTCCACTCTTGGGGTGGTGGGTGTGGGGAAGGGTGTGGGATTTAGGGTGTGGCAGAAAATTACTGCCATCGTATATAGCCAATGTTATATAAATCATTATATAGATCGTGGAAAAGTCCACGTGGATTGGAAAACTGAAAAGAATAACATGGGGGAGACAGAAAGCGGGAAACTATAGGTGAATTAGGTTAGCATCTGTGATTCGGAACATGCTGGAATCAATTACTAAGAAGTAGTAGCTGAACATTTAGAAATTCAGGCAGAGTAAACATAGTTTTATGAAAAGGAAATTGTGCTTGACAAATTTATTGAGAATGTAACGAGCAGAATGGGTAAAGGAAGCCAATAAATGCATTATATTTGGATTTCCAAAATATATTTGATAAGGTGCCACATAAAAGGTTACCACAGAAAAGGTTACCACAGAGGATATGAGTTCATGGTATTTGGTCTAATGTATCAACATGGACACAGGAGGAAACGTAGAGAAGAAAGAGGTAGGATAAATGGATCATTTCAGATTGGCAAATTAGTGGGATCAGTGCTATGGTCTCAATTACCTATAATGAAGGGACCAGGGGGTATTAAGGTTAAATTTGCTGTCAATATAAAGAAAGTTCTGAGGAAGACACGCTGGCCAAATGTTATCACCATTCACACCAGTGAGATTTTCCCATTCCATCGCAGTGAACAGAGATTTGGCTGGGTGCCAAATTCTCCGACTTCACTGCAGTGGAAGCACAGCAAGAACAGCCAGTAAGATTGTGCTGAAAGAGTTTGCAAAGGGATATATGTAAGCTAAGTGAGTGACCAAACATATGGCAGATGATGAATAATGTGAGGCTATCCACTTTGAACAAAGAACAAAGAATAAAGAAAATTATAGCACAAGAACAATCCTTCAGCCCTCCAAGCTTGCACAGCCAACTATATTGCCCGACTGAACTAAAACCCCTACCCTTCTGGGAATCATATCCCTCCATTCTTATCCCATTCACATTGGTAATAATTCATTATTTGATAGGAAGAATATTAAAAGAAAATGTTATATAAATGGATAGAAACTGCAGCACTTGCAATATAGAGGAAGCTGATGAGTTATCTTCATACATTAATTATATTAAGTTACCATGCAATTACAGGAAGTAATTAGGAAGGCAAATGGGTTGATGGCCTTTATTGCAAGAGCGATGGAATGTAAAATTCCACAGCACATTGGTTTGACCAAATCTAAATACTGTGTACAATTTTGATTTCCTTGCTTGTGGGTAGACATACTTGCATTGGAGGCAGTTCAATGAAGATTTATTACATTGATCCCTGGGATAAAAGTGTTGTCTTCTAAAATAAGATTGAGCATGCTGGGTGTTATAGTCACTAGAGCTTAGAAGTATGTGAGGTGATCTTATTGAAACACAGAAGTTTCTGAGGGGGCTTGACTGTATCAATGCTGTAAGGATTTCTCCATTTTCAGAAATTTAAAACGAGAAGGTACAGTTTCAGATTAAGGGGTTTCCCATTTAAGATGGAGATAAGAAGGAATTCCTTCTGAGTGTTGTCAATCTTTGGCATTGTGTATCATAAAGAGCCGTGGAGTTTAGGCCATTCAATATATTCATGGCTCAGTCAGATAGAATTTCGATCAAGAGGGAGTTAAGGGCTGTGAAGCTGAACTCACAATCTGATCAGCCACAATCTTATTGAATGGCACAGCGCAAGCTTAAGGGGCTGAATGGCCCTCACCTGTTACTACTTTTTGTATTCTTACTGTTACATATTTAAGTGGTTGCATGATTGCTTTAAGAGCAGGTCACATGATTCAATGGTGATGTCATTGGGATATTTCAGAGACTCCTGCTTTTGTTTCTGTTTGGACTCTATATAGGCCACACCCTTATCAATAAACCTGTTGTGTGTTACTTTGAATCTAAGAGTGCAAACTATATGTTTTCTTTTTGACCAAAACCCACAACTCTTAGCATAGTTAGGACATTACACTTATGTCTTGATGTAACCTCATATGTGCAGAGCATACTGTAACCATCATGAGGAACCTGCTGAGTTATAGTCATTAGAGCATAGAAGTATGTGAGGTGATCTTATTGAAATACATAAGATCAGGAATGACACCATAGAAATCATGGATCCCTGAATTTCCATAAGGGTTGTCTCAATCTTCAACAATAACTGAACATATAACTGCCATTGTTCATTGGCGGTGGAGGAATTGAGTGTTTGTGAAAGGCGTAGTAATTAAATGAACTGCTTTATCCTGGATGATGTTGAGCTTTTTGAGTGTTGTTGGAACTGCACTCATTCAGGTAAGTAAAGAGTATTTCATTACACTCCTGACATGTATATTGTATGGTGGACAGGCTTTGGGGGATTAGAGGGTGAGGATTCCTAGCCTGTGAACTTTTCTGTTAATTATATTATTTATATGACTACACCAATTCCATTTCGGGTCAATGATAGCTTCCAGAATGTTGATTGTAAGGGATTCAGTGGTGATAATGCAATTGAACATCAAGGGGTAACGTTCGATCCTCTCTTGTTGGAGATGGGCATTGCCTGGCACTTGTGTAACATGAACATTAGATGCCACCTGTCAACCCCCCAACCTAGATGTTGTCCAGATCTCGTTGTATTTGGATGTTAATTGCTTCAGTATCTGAGGAGTTGCGAATGGTGCTGAACCTTATGCAGTCATCTGCGAACATTCTTAGTTTTGACGGTATGATGGAAGGAAGGTCATTGATGAAGTAGGTGGAGGTGATTAGCACTAGGGCACTACCCTGAGGAACTCCTGTAGTGCTGTCCTAGAGCTCAGATAATTGATCTCCAACCACTACAACCAACTTCATTTGTGCAGGTATGGCTCCACCCAGCAGAGTTTCCCCCTGATATCCATTGACTCCAGGTTTGCAAAGACTTCTTGGTGCCACATTCGGACAACTGCTACTTTGATGTCAAGGACAGTCACTCTCACTTCACCTCAAGCATTTAGGAATTCTGTCTATGTTTGAACCTAGGATGTATCAAGGTTAGGAGCTGAATGACGCTGGCAGAACCCAAACTGAGTGTCCATAAGTAGGTTACTGCTGCGTTAGTGCCATTTGATAGCTCTGTTGATAACCACATCTATCACTTTTCTGGAGACTAGATTGATGGGACAGCAACTGGCCAGGTTGGATTTGGCCTGTTGCTTGCATACAATTTTCCACGTTGCCGGATAGATGCCAGTGTTGTAGCTGTACTGGAACAGCTTGTCTAGGGGGGTGTGGCAAGTTCTGGAACATAAGTCTTCAACACTATTGCCAGAATATTGTCAGGACTCATAGCTTTTGCAGTACCCAGTGTCTTCAGTCATTTCTTGATATCATACAGAGTGAATTGAATTGGCTAAAGACTGACAGCTATGATGTGGGGACCATGATGGGAATTAACACAACATTTAAGGAACTTAACAGAAGGGGAATTTTAAGTTTGAAGTATAGGACATTGTGAGCAGTCAGCAAGGAGTGAGACAATGAGTAGATATGTCTTGAAGCAGGACAGGAAATAAACAGTAGATTTTTGAATAAGCAAATCAACATGCTCATCAAGAGAATGCCTCCTTAAAAGGATTCTACATTAACACACCTCAAGATGGCTGCTAAGCTGTCTTTGCAAGAAAGATATTGTCCAGCAAATGAACTGAGCATTATCCCACACCACAACCAACAGAAAGTAAATAAGACCTTCCATCGTGCTTAATTGCAATACTCAGTAACGAAACTATACTTTACAAAGAGCTCAAGCCAAAGTTACTCTCTAATTGGCTCCAGAGATTTTTTTTAGGTAATTGTCCTAAAGCTGGGTGTTGTCTGCGGTCACTTTAAGGCATTGCGGCAAGACTATTTTGAGTTGATGGGGAAACAAGTGAACTTGCAAATGGGTCTTCAGATTTTGAGCCATTGTTCTGTGAAAACTTGAAATGCCAAGCACAAAGGAAGATAATGGAAAAAAAATACTTTTGATGGTGGAAAAGAGAAACAGGAATGCTGCAAGTACTCAGCTATTCTTTTTTGACAACAAATAAAAGCAAAATTCTGCAGATGCAATCAATCTGAAATAAAAATACGAAATGCAGCAAGACACTCAGCAAGTCAGAAAACTATTGGTAGAGATACACAGAATATTCCAGGCAATATTATCTCTAACCATATCGTCATGTGGTCATACAGCAGCCTGAAAATCTTCATATGTTGGCCCTTTAAATTACTGCATATGTGTGGCTGCACAACAACTCCAAGACTTGCCCACATGCTCCCCAAAGAATTAGAGGGCTCAAGGCATTAGAGATAGGCAATTGTTAAGCAAACAGAGAGGAAGGGTGAAAGTGTGGGCTAGGTGGTGTGGAGGAAAACCAAAGGAAAGAGCAGTGTTAGGTTGGAGGCTAGTCATCAGTTAGATGACAAAAGGATTCATGGTGCAAAGAAAAAGGAAGGGATCTTGGGACAAACATGAAAACAAAAGATGTGTCCAGAGGAGATGTAATTTGTTCCAGGCGGAAATGAGATAAGTTGATGTTCCTTTTGAGTTTGTATTGAGTTTGACTGGAACAGTGCAGGAAGGCAGAGAACATGGAGATGGAAGGGGTGGCTGGAGGGGTGCGGGTAGGTGAATCAGATTTAGTAGTACAATGGCAAATGACTGCAGCTTAGGCTTATGTTTGTGGGCAGAATGGAAGTGATCAGTGGATCAATGCTGTGTGTCGTGGCTGTAATCACTGTTTCATTCTTCTGGTGCGATGTCTTAAAGGAGTGTTGGTGACCACAACCCCAATAATAATCTTGCTCAAGAGACATGGATCATCTTTGTTGATGATACATCCATCAAGCTTACAAGCCTCTTTAATAAGATTCTTCTTCATCTACATTGGTCTTTTTTCACTGTCAATCTTTCCCTTCAGCAGCAGATTCAGTTCTAAAGTTGTTGAAGTCAGTGTTGAGGCCAGAAGATGGTAAAGTGCCTAATAGAATGGCTAAATGCAAATTTGGTAATTTCTTTGCTAAACACCAGTTTTACAAACCTTTTTCCTTTTCTTTTGCTGAACAGATTGAAAGATTGATGAAACACTGACGGTTAGATGGTTCAATGCAAAGTTTTATTCTTTGCCCCTTGGTATTCTGGGTTTTATTGGCACCACAGGACCATGATTTACATGGGGAATGAGCTTGCCACCTGTTTCTATGGTCCAAATTGGTGGAGTCCCAGACTTTGCAAAGGTATGCCAGTAAAGGCTGTGATGCTAATTTAATTGTGGCACCACTACATACCCACAAAGAAGCCAGTCCTAATGTGAAGTGTCACTGAATCTTGGGGCACAAGCTCGTTTTTGTAGCTTCTCTGCATCATCCGCTTTGGGGCACATTATCACAGACAAGCATAACTGGAAGAATCACCATGTGATTTTTTTTCTTTCTCCCCCCCCCGAGGTAGGCTGAGCCCCAGAGCGGATGGAAAGTGTTGAGGGCATGAGAATAGTCATTAGGCTGTGCACATCATTGCCTTGAAGCTATCCCAGCAATATTGGTACAGGACTGCGGACAGATTACTTGATCACCCTGCAGGCTACAGTTGGCACATTGCCTGGGGAAAAGAGGCCAAAATAAAGAAATTAATTTGAAAAAGAGGGACTTAACATTCTGAAATAAAGGAAAAGAATAACACCACTATATTTACATGAAAATTATACAAATCAAGAATTCCTGAGAAGCGCCAGGAAAACATATGGAAAATCATCAATGATGTAAGTCCTCACCTGTCCTTAATTTTTCGGTAGGATTGCACCTTAGAAGAATTGATAAGTATTGAATCTATGAGGCATTTGATTTTACATTTACAAACGAAACCCTCTTTGTTTTTATTTCCCTCCTTATGAAAGTGCTAATGCAGAGCTGGAGAAATGCCCTGGTGTGGTCTGGATTCTATTCTGGATAGGAGACACGAGGTTAGCAGATTACTTTCTTAATATTTTCCAGCAGATTGGAATGTTTAAATATTTGCCCGGCGGTCTTCAGATGCTTTGGCTGGCGTTTTTCATAGACAACCTCACCGACTATGGAAATCCACGTCAGGGTGAGACTCAGTCTCCATTGTATCACTTTGTTCCACCTTCCCTCTGACTACAGCACATACCTGGAGCCCTGTCCAAGTGACAGAGGATCCAGTTGGGTCCAAGGGGTGGGAAAAGCAAACTCTTCCTGGCTTTAGGCTTACTAGAGGTTGCTTTTATCAAATGCTGGCTCATTGTGTAGGCCCATTCCCATTGTTCTTTCATTCCTTTGTTGGGGAAAAGACAATAAAATGAGGGTAAAAGATACAACTTAATAGAAGTTACTAAACTGATCTGGACAGCATACATGCACACAAGCATTCCTTAAACAGAACGTTCTGTGGCAGCAACAAACGTGATGGAATGTCTCTCTTAAGTGGACATCTGTGTAATATGTTTATATGTCAAAACCCGTTTGCTTCACTTAATGATAAATATTTATGCCATTTTGACCCATGTGCCTGTTTGGTTCAGTGAACAGTGCAGAAACATTTTGTTTAATGGGTGATGTTGATGTGAGGAAAAGATTCCTATCTGATCCAGTCCAAAATTAAAATACCACTTCAACTTATAGGAAAGTGATCATTTGTTGCATTCCAAACCTTCATTATGCCACAAAAGAAAATTCACATCCGGCCATATCTGAGGCTGAGCTTGGCACAGCTCCATGCTGGGTTCACCTCTCCGAAACTCAATACATTCAGTATGGGCCCAAGCCCAGAACTGCTAAATTGTTAACAATTTTTTTTCGTTTATACATCCAATTCAATCCAATCAAACTCCAATTCAAAGTCTCAGCAAGTGAGACATTCCAGATCCAAGCTGACAAGACAGGGCTCTCCACTTCTTGTCTTGCATTTGATCTATATGATCCAAGCTAATTGGAGCTGACATTATACCTTTTCCAAAACTTGATCTCATTTGCATCTTAGCCAAAAGGCCAAGATGCCACTTTAAAAAATAACTTCAAATGAAGCCTCAGTGTCACCTCATGACTTCAACCAAATGCAGGATGCCAAAACCTCACTTGATCTTAATCAAAAGGCCGGAACAATTGCAGTACGTTGTATCATCTTAACGCCATCAAAAGATTTCAGACATTGTTCGGAACAAAAAATATTTATTGATAAGTGAAGCTTACTTACAAGAAGTTTGTAGCTCTGGGCTCGTTTAATCCCAGCTCTCATTGGTCCCTCATGTCAGGTGAGTCTTTTCTGCTGCACTGTCTTAAAGAGACATGCACAACACTGTACTCATTCTTTTTTCCATATCAGGCATTTTTATCACGTGCTTGACATCATTTAAAAACAAAACTGCACTTCTTTTTCTTTTAACTTCATATTTTGTATTTTTTTTAACTGATGTGAGGGATTCTTTTGATTTGATTTGGTTTACTATTGCCACATGTATTGGTACACAATGAAAAGTACTATTTCTTGTGCGCTATCCAGGCAAAGCATATTGTCCATAGAATACATAAGGGAGAAGGAAAGGAGAGGATGCAGAATATGATGTTACAGTCATAGCTAGAATGTAGAGAAAGATCCTTAGTGTGAGGTAGGTCCATTCAAAAGTCTGATGGTAGCAGGGAAGAAGTTGTTCTTGAGTCAGCTTGGTACGTGATCTCAGACTTTTGTATCTGTTCCCCCCTGGAAGATGGTAGAAGAGAAAATATTCAAAGTCCTTGATTATGCTGGCCACGTTTCTGGGGCAATGGAAAGTGTGGATGAAGTCAATGGATGGGAGGCAGATGGACTGGGCTACATTCACGACCCTTTGAAGTTTCTTGCATACTTGGTCAGAGCAAGAGCCATACCAAGCTGTGATATATCCAGAAAGAATAGTTTCAATGGTGCATATAAAAATTGGTGAAATTCATAGCAGACATGCCAACGTCTCTTAAACTCATGAGAAAATGAAGGCTTGTGAAGTTAGATAATTGCATGAGTGAGAAAGGAAGAATAGAATATACTGATAGGGAGAAATTAATAGAGTCAGAGGAGGTTCATGTGGAAAATGGTCTGAACATCCTGCTGTAAATTCCATTTAATTTTATGCAATAAAGTGCAGGATCTTATCACTAAAGAATGGAATTTTTACCAGTTTTAGAACAAGTTACTCGTGGAGATTAGCTTGTACTGAATGGTGGAGTAGACTCGAGGGGCTGAATTGCCTACTCTTGTTGCTACTCCTAGTTGTTACATTTTTATGTTATTCTTACTCCACTTGGCTCAAACAATGTGCCTGCCTGGATCAGACTTCAGTTTAATCCCAATTAACTGAACAAGGGACAGCATCATCCTGTGGGTTGTTAAGAATTGAAATACTGGAAACACCCAGCAGTTATGTGGAGAGGCCAGAGAAGAAAGAATGTTCCATTCTAGACCAGAGGAAAATAAGGGGAGATTTCATAGAATAGAATCAGAAAATCCTTACAGTACAGGAGGAGACCATTTTGTTCATCGAACCTGACAACAATCCCACCCAGGCCCTATCCCCTTATTTTCCCTGTTAATCACCCTGATATTAAGTGGCAATTTTTAGTTTGGCCAATCAACCTAAGCTGCATATCTAAATGGATGTATTCAAAGTGTCTGAGTGAATATGTGGGGATAAACTGTTGCCGCTGGCAGGAAGGTTGGAAAGCAGAGCAAACACAATTAAAGTAAGTGTCAAAAGAACAAGAGAAAAGGGGAATATTTTTGATTAATGCAGCAAGATGCCATAATCTGGAATGCACTATCTGAAAGTGTAAACAAATTCAATTGTAACTTTCAAAAGGGAATTAAAATAAATACTTGAGGAGATCTAGGAACTGCATGAACAGAGGAAGGGCAGGGAGTGAAGTGAATTGGAAAGCTGTTTCAAAGATCTGGCATAGATACAATGGGCAGAATGGCCTCATTCTGTGCTATATGATCTGGAAACCAACAAACCTCCATGGAATTACAGAGTCAGAACACTTGTAGCCATTAATAGAAAACATGTTAGTAATGTTTAGGCTGTTCTTGCATCATTGTATTTTAGTTAACTGTTAGTTTAGCAATCTGGGAGTTTTACTTTACAGAATCATAGAGTTGTTACAGTGTAGAAGGAGGCCATTTGACCCATCATGTCTGCACCAGCTCTCCAAATGAGCATCATGACTTAATTCCATGCATAGGTAGGAAGATCAATGCAAACCCCCTTTGAGTTGCGTGCAATAAAATATTTGATGCCCGTAAATTGTAACCGCTGTCTTTTTTTTGCAACTATATTTCTATAAAGGGAAGGGATTTTCTGGTCTTCCCACTGTGTGTTTCTCACAATGGGAGGCAGCGGGCCGTTTGCCAGTGGCGTGACCTTCTGGTCCTATCGCTGGCAATGGATTTCCCATTGACTGCTCCCTATGCTGCCAGGAAACCCACAGCATGGGTGGCAGGACCAGAACATCCCACTGATATGACCAACCGGAAAACTCTGACAATAGGCACACACAGAAGCTCCTCCTAGAACAGGAAGAAGGAGAAAAATTTCAAGGTTTCAAACTCAAATCCTGGAAAGGAAAGGAAAATGGTTTTGTTCCCCAATAATTTCACCAGCAGTTTGCCACTGTAGCTCGAGGCTGGCTGAGGCCTAGTTACGCCGGGTCCTGAGGTTACAAACACGTTTCGTAGAAGATCTTGTGAGGTAGAGCTGCTTCTTCTCAGGCCATCGATGTAAGAGAGGTAGGGATAGGATGGAGACTGTAACATTGATGCTTTCACACCTCAAGCCTAACTAATAGATTAAACTGTTGATATGCCAGAAACCAGTTAACCTACTGACAGTTGTGGGCAGCACCTGGAGTTTAAGCTGGGATTGTGGTACAAATCAATTATTTCCACTGAGGCAGCAAAATGTTTCCATCAGCAGATGCACAAAACACCCTCAACTCTAGCCTGGCAACCTGCAATTCAGTTCTCCTTTATTTTTACCTCATAGACTGAATTGCTTATTTGTTTGTCATATTGAAAACATCATTTATTTAATTTAGTGTGGATTTAATTGCGTGCTGCTGAGGTTCAGACATTATTGCAACTATGCAGCATTTCAAATTTCCAATTATTTCCAGTATTTTAGAAATTTCATTCACTACGGAGCTGAAATGCAATTAGATACACATGTGGATGTAAAGGCCTAAGGCCTACTTTGCACCAAACAGGTAACGCATGAGGCTAACTTTCCTCTTTGGGCATAAGGGGCCTTTCGGCTGGTGATTGCTAGGAGAATTTAATTACTGAAACATAGCTGCCTTCAGGGGTGGAGAGGGGAAAGTGGGGAAGGGGGGAATGTTGGGGATGTGGAAGGGTGTCCCTGTCTTATTTATAGTTACAAAATCAGTACTACCAAGAACCTATCCAAACCCTCTGCTTCCCATCCTGCTCCTTCATTATGAGATGGTTGCTTTGCCAGATTATTTCACCTCAGTGCTGAGACCTGGATCCCTTTGCTTTAATGTTCCAACATAGGCACAAGATCTCACAAGAACAACAGGTTCTTCTTCTAACATACAGCAGGTTGCAGGCAAAGTAGACCAACTTTTGGAATCTTTGGGACAGACAACTACTGGAATTGTACCGCCCTAACCACCACAAAATCTGATCGGACTAGGGGCAGATAGGTTTGGGCAGAACTTTCCAGTCTTGCTCGAGTGAAAATACTTCTGAATAGTTTGGAAATGGAAGCAGAGGCAAATGCTGAACTCTGAACAAGAAAAGACATTGGATTACAATTGGATCCCTGAAAGCTGGCAATCAAGTCGATAAGGTTGTTAAGAAGGCATACGGAGTCTTGGCTTTTATTGGTAGGGGGATTGAATTTCGGAGCCGCAACGTCATGTTGCAACTGTACAAAACTCTAGTGCGGCCGCACTTGGAGTATTGTGTGCAGTTCTGGTCCCCACATTATAAGAAAGATGTGGAGGCATTGGAGAGGGTACAGAGGAGGTTTACCAGGATGTTGCCTGGTATGGAGGGCAGGTCTTATGAAGAGAGGCTGAGGGATTTGAGGTTGTTTTCGTTAGAAAGGAGGCGGCTAAGAGGGGACCTTATTGAAACATATAAGATGATTAGAGGTTTAGATAGGGTGGACAGTGATAGCCTTTTTCCTCGGATGGAGAAAGCTAGCACGAGGGGACACAGCTTTAAATTAAGGGGTGGTAGTTATAGGACGGATGTCAGAGGTAGGTTCTTTACCCAGAGGGTGGTAAGGGTATGGAATGCCCTGCCTGCAGCAGTTGTAGATGCGCCAAGTTTGGGGGCGTTTAAGTAGTCACTGGATAGGTTTATGAATGAAAAGGGAATGGTTTAGGTTAGAGGGTCATTGCTTTTTCTCAATTGGTCGGCGCAACATCGAGGGCCGAAGGGCCTGTTCTGCGCTGTAATGTTCTATGTTCTATGTTCTATATACAAAGAGGAAATTTCAAACTCCTATCTTTATAGATGAAACTTCTAATTGAGTTCAGACTCACAGACTCAACTGCATTGAGGTCCTTTAATATGCTGTCCATGGGATCAGTTCAGTGCCAGCACTCAATTGTTAGATTACATTGTAATTACTGATCTTGTAATGAATGCTTTAGTGTGACTTTGTGCTGAAATTAGAGACTTTGAGTTGACAAATGGCCCTTGGTCCTGCAGATATTACAATATCAATTTAAAAAATGTATGAATATGTATCGTAACTGCATTAGTACACGGTTATCACTTGCCGTTTTACATAAACATATCATCCTTCAGTCAAAAAGACAGAGTTTAGAAGTGATTTGAAAGATGACAAAAAATGGGTAAGCTTTTTCAGTAGCCTGGATCACTTTACCCACCTTCTACTCTTGAACTAAGTTGGGGCAGGAGGCTAGTGCAGATGGAAAACAAGAGGGGATCTGTTATGTGTGAGTCCCTTTCCTGTAGCAGCTCCCCAGCCACTTCCAGTGGATGGTAGAAATGACCAGCCAGATATAGAAATGAGCTGGTAATCATATGCTGAGGTCATCCATGCATGTTTTCATCAATGCCATCTCAGCCACACCCAGTGCTAATTCTGTTCTTTAAAAACAGGTATCAGTAACCACTGATGCTGGAGAAAGGCGAGGATCAAGAGCCAATTCTGAAATCAGTGAAGAGTGTTTTCTATTGCCAGACTGAGCCAACTTACATGATCAGGTCACAGGTCAGGTAATCATTGATTCACATGTCATGATGGGGTCACAGGTCAGGTAATCACTGACTCACATGTCATGATGGGGTCACAGGTCAGGTACTCATTAACTCACATGCCATCACATTCCACGGCAGGTCTCAGGTCAGATAATCACTAACTCATATTCACGGGGTGGCATAGTGGCACAGTGGTTAGCACGACTGCCTCACAATGCCAAGGACCCGGGTTCAATTCCAGTCTCAGGTCAACTGTGTGCGTGGAGTTTGCCTGTTCTCCCCCCGTGCTAGCTTGGATTTCCTCTGGGTGCTTGGATTTCCTTGTGGGTTAGGTTGATTGGCCATGGTAAATTGACCCTATTATGTAAGTGGATTAGTAGGATAAATATGTGAGGTTACAGGAAAATGGCCTGGGTAGGATTGTGGTTGGTGCAGACTCAATGAGCCGAATGGACTCCTTCTGTACTGTAGGGATTCTATGATTCTATGACATTCCACGATAGGGTCATAAGATCAGGAATTTGCTGACTCACATTCCATGGTCATGTTACCTGTTGGGTAATTACTCACTCACATTCCATGAGATTCATTTTCCGATCTTATTTTGTATTTTTGTAACCTGCCGCATCTTTAGCCTCCACCTTTCTGTCATTTAATTAATGACTAAACAGCATGAAGTTTATTTTATTTATTAGTGTCACAAGTAGGCTCACGTAAACACTGCAATGAAGTTACCGTGAAAAGCTCATTGTCACCATATGCCGGCACCTGTTCGGGTACACTGAGGGAGAATTTAGCATGGCCAATGCAGCAAACCAGCACGTCTTTTGGACTGTGGAAGGAAACTGGAACACCCGGAGGAAACATACGCAGACATGAGGAGAATGTGCAGACTCCACACAGTCAATGACCCAAGCTGGGAATCAAACCCAGGCCCCTGGTGCTATGAGGTAGAAATGCTAACCACTCTGCCACCATGCGAGTTCAAGGTTCGTTCACTCTTTGAGCGTGCTCTGCCATTCAAAATGATCATGGCTGATCCTCTATCTCAGTGCCATACTCCTGCACTCTCCATATGTCCCTTGACATCTTTAGAGTCTAGGGGTGGGATTTTATGTTCTCACTTGTCCTGAAACTGTAAAATCCCATCCAAAGTCAAAGAACCTTTCCATTGTCTTCCCCTCGCCCTTTCCAATTCCCATGGTGAGCAGCGGAGTAAAACTCTGGCATAAAAAATCTAGAACATAGAACATAGAACATAGAACAATACAGCACAGAACAGGCCCTTCGGCCTTCGATGTTGTGCCGACCAAAATAAAAAGCAATGCCCCTCCTAACTAAACCATTCCCTTCTCATCCATATACTTATCAACTAACCTCTTAAACGCCACCAAACTTGGCGCATCTACAACAGCTGCAGGCAGGGCATTCCACTCCCTAATCACTCTTTGAGTAAAGAACCTACCTCTGATATCCGTCCTATAACTCATACCCCTTAATTTAAAGTTGTGTCCCCTCGTGCTAGCTTTCTCCATCCTAGGAAAAAGGAAAAAGGCTATCACTGTCTATTTCCTTCTTAAGGATATTCAGTGACTTGGCCTCCCCAGCCTTCTGTGGTAGAGAATTCCGGAATTCTGAGTGAAGAAGTTTCTTCCGATCTCAGTCCTAAATGTGTCCTGAGGCTGTGACCCCTTGCTCTTGACCCTCTGTCAGAGGAAATATCATTCCTTCATCCAGTTTGTGCAGCCCTGTTGGAATTTTATTTCAATATGATTGCCTTCTCATTCTTCTAAATTCCTTTGAATACAGGCCTAGTTGACCGAATCTCTCCTTGTTATGACAGTCTTACAATCCCAGGAGTCAGTCTGGTGAATCTTTGCAGCATTCCCTCTATGACAGGATATAATTTCTGAGATAAGGAGGCCAAAACTGCACACAATGCTCCAGGTGTGGTCTCATCAAGGCCCTGTGCAGCCACAGTAAGACATCATTATGCCTGTATTCCAGTTACATCTTTAGACAGTTACACTGAGGGATATGGGCCAAATGTGGGCAATTGGGATTAGCTTAGAGTTTTAAGAAAAGGGGTGGCATAGACAAGTTGGGCCAAAGGGCTTGTTTCTACGTTATAAATCTCTATGACTCTAAGTTCTCTTTTAATGAAGGCCAACCTACCATTTGCCTTCATAACTGCTTGCTGTCCCTGTATGCTTGCTTTCAGTGACTGGTGTACAAGGCACCCAGGCCCTTTTGTACATTAACATATCCCAATATAAAGAGATACGGGCAGGATTGCACACCTAGCAATCGGGGGATTTGCGGGGGGGAGAGAGGTATTGGCACTGCAATTGGTGGGGAGGGCAGTGTTGAGGGTATCAGACAGAGATGCAAGGAAAATATTGGGCAATGATATGCGGGAGGGATATGGGAGCAATGATCAGCCGGGATGTATTTGGGCGGTGATTAGCCAGCAATTGGGCGCATGGGGAACAATGTCCAGGAAGGTGGGGTTAGAGAGACATGCCAATATCAGGGGGTGGGGCAGTGTAGGGAAGCGGGGAATGACAGATCTCTCAGTGTACACAGAACACTGAGAGATCAAAATATCGGTGCAATAGTGCCTCTTGCAGTCAGCAGCTACCTCCCACTGAGAATAGACTCCTTCCACTCCCCCTACTGGCATGAATCACACTTTAACACTTTTTATGCTCTAAGTGCTGTACTATTGCACCTGAGAGCTTGCCCAAAAGGTGGGTGTGTTCTCTCCCACATTTTCACACACATTCGATATTTAGAATATTTTTTATATGGTCACCTCTAGTGTGTTTTTCTCTGCAGAAACAGGCCAGTCTTCTCCGCAGATCTTACCACACTCTACCACAAAAAAACAGCTTTCATGTAGGGGGCCAAGCATCAACATGTTGGCAAAGACCGATTGCACTGCCCCAATCAGACCAAACAAAGACTAAATCTCCAGCCCACCATCTCAGATGCTCCCCCTAAACCCTGCCCAATCTGAACTGGCACTGCTTCCTGCCAAATTGATCATGGCTAGCACCATTCCACACCAAACTGATTAGAGCCTGTACCCCTCCTGCCTCCTCCCCCATTCCACCCCTCCTGATCAGAGACAGCAACCCCCGTTTCACCTCTGAACATGGATTCCATCACTCACAGTCAGTTCCCACACACCCCTCTTCCCCAAACATTAAATCCCCCACTCACATTGTCAATGTCAGCATCCACTGAACCTCCATAGCCTCCCCAAACAATCAGTGGCATCCCCAGCTTCCATGTCTGCTTCTTTTCACTACCACAAAGGAATAAATCCCTATCAATTCCCCGTGGAGTCCACCTCTGGAGTCCACCCCTAGCACTACCTCCTGGAATAGATTTTCCATATTTTATTATAGTAAATGTATACATATAAGACATAGAAAACATTTTCAAAATTATTTTGTATGTTTGTACCTATTGCGCAATAATCATTTTTTTCAGTCTAATTCTTCAATATAATGAGGGTGTTTCTCAGTGGTTCCTTCAGTGAGGTCAAAAGGATTCTTTTGTCGGAGCGGTTTGGGAAATCCTGCTCCAGGTGGTTATGTTCTAGGTGAGTTTATTGTGCTATACTAAACTGTGAAGTAATTGGTGTTTTGGTAGATTTTCATCTCGCCTGCATCAACATTTCAAGAAAGAGCAGGGTTTACAGATAGTGCAACATGAACCCCAGATCTGTAACCCCCATGACTTGCCTGAGCTTGTAAAATCTTACTTACTGTCCTGTCTGGAGACAATACACATCTCTTTAACCTATGCTAATGCTACCTCCACTCACATTGTCTGCATCTTTAAGGCTTGAATAGCAGGTTAGCTGTAAAGACTTGCATTCTAATCAGTATTCTGTAAACTGTGTGTGTCTTTATATGCCTTCCTCTGACTAGAACCTTTCACACACCTGACGAAAAACACCGTTTCTGAAAGCTTGTGGGATTACTATCAAATAAACTTGTTGGACTTAAACCTGGAGTTGTGAGACTTCTCCTGTCGGCTTCAATAGGGATGAAATAAAAAGTGCCAAGAGCTTCAAGGATTTGGGTGTCCAAATCACCAACAATCTGTCCTGGTTCCCTCATGCCAACACTATAGTTAAGAAAGCCCACAAACACCTCTATTTTTCAGAAGACTGAAGAAATTTGGCATTCTTTCTTCCACCTTCTTCCGTCGGAAAAAAGACACAAAAGTCTGAGGTCACGTACCAACGGATTCAAGAACAGCTTTTTCCGTCCTGTTGTTAGATTTTTAACGGACTTATCTTGCATTAAGTTGATCCTTCTCTACACTCTGGCTATGACTGTAAGACGACATCCTGCAGTCTTTCCTTTCCTTCTCTATGAACGTTATGATTGGTCTGTATTTCCCAAAAGAAACAATACTTTTCATTACATGTTAATATATGTGACAATAAATCAAATCAAATCAAATCAAAATCAGGGATGGACAGTGAATGGTGGCATTGTCAATAAAATTCACATCCCTGGAACAAACATTTGAACCTTGAATCCTGTGCCGTTGGTAAAGGGTGGACATTTACTTTATAGCACACATAATATTTTTTGCAACAAGTTGTATAAAATTCATGCCTGCTGCATTTTTAACACAATTGCAATATATCCTCTGGGGGCAGGGAAGCATTTAAACTTGATCTTGTTGTGCAAAAGATATAAACTATCTTCATAGTGATGCATCATCCCTGTCACAAATCTATGTTTCCTACAGCTGTGTTCTGAGATTAAAAAGACAACCATCAGAGAAAGTGAAAAAAATCAAAGCAATCAAAGAATCAGAATGGATTGAAAGAGGCACCAAAATACAATGAAAGTAGGAATGTTTATTGAAATGCATAAACCAGAGAACAGTGATAACCATGAGAAAGTTCAATTCCTCTCAGTGTTACCGCAGTGTTTGAAAATTAGTGTCCATAGAGGGAGGTGAGAAAGCCCATCTCCCTGAATGTGAACTGATTGACTTTAGGTTTGGGAAATCGTTCCATTCCATACATTCCACACAGACTGAGCAAGACGGGGATGGAAACTGCTGAAAGTTGGAAACAGCAAGTCATGGTTAAGGAATATATTTTGGGCTGGAAGAAACTTTGTAATAGGATTCCCCAGAGACTGTGGATGTTGCTTTTTTCTGATATATCAGTAACTTAGATAATAGTGCGAGGGGACAATTTCAAAGTTTGTGAATGATACAAAACTTGAAAGCATTATATTCTGTAAGACAATGTAGAACTTCAAAAGGACATAGTGGGTGATGTGGACAGACAAGTGGCAGATGAAGTCCAATGCAGTGAACTGTGAAATGATTCATTTTGGCAAGAAAAACATGCAGAGACAGTATAAAATAAAGGATACAAATCCAAATGGTGTGTATTATCAGAGGGTATATATCTGTATAAATCATTAAAGATGGCAGGATAGGTAGATAGAGCAGCTAATAGAACATGCAGTACCCTTAACCTTATTAACAGGGGTATAGAGTACAAGAGCAAGGAGATTATACTGAATCGATACCCACTGCAATGTTGTGTACAATCCTGGCTGCAGACTATACAAAGGGTATGAAGAGATTTACAAGAATGTTCCAGTGATGAGAAACTGCAGCTATGAAGATAGATTGGAGAGGTTCAGACTTGGCGAGAAGAAGGTTAAGAGGAAACGAGATTTGACAGAGATGTTCAAAATCATAAGGGGACAGACAAGGGTAGAAAGAGAGAAACTGTTCCCACTTGTAAAATAATCGAGAACAAGACAGCACAGATATGAAGTGATTTGCAAAAGAAGCAAATGTGATGCGAGAAGAATCCTTTTCATACTTATGGCTTGGGTTTGGAAGTGTGGTGGAGGAAGTTGAGGCATTTAGAAGATGAGTAAAAATGATGTTCAGGGAAACAGCAGGGACCGAATGGCCTCCTTCTTGCTCCATACTAATTCTGTGATTGCGTGATGTGGGAGATTGCATTGAATGGAAGGTGGCCAGAGAGTTAGGAACTTTCCAAAAGGTTGATCAAAACAGAAACTAGATTGGTGGAAAGAAGCACATCTCTGTGATGGAATGTGTGACAATTTGACATGCAGATGATTCAACAAACAGACTCTTGGTACAGGACCATATCCACCATGATTTCTGATCAGGAATCAAACGTTTTCAATAGATTTGAGGAAGGTTTAAGATTATGCACTGGTTATTTTCAAACAAAAATCTGGACAGGTTCTAGCTGTAAGATAGCAGTGGAGAATGTTGATAAGATTGCATCTGACCAGGAAATACTATCTTAGTAACAGGGAACTTGAGAGAATGAGGAAGAAAACCCAACAACAACCCCTCTGATTGCTGACCAATGTTGTTGGTTCCTGGTCTTGATTTTAAATCATCCTTGCTTTGAGATTGCTCTATGGGCTCATCACTCCCTTTCTCAGATACCTTATCTAACCCTGCAATTTTCTGAGATGAACTACACTCCACAATGAACTACATTATTTGAGATGTCTACACTCTTCAATTCTAGCCTCTTGCACATTGCTGATATTACTCAAACCATCACTGGGAGCCGTGCCATCAAATGCCTAGCTCCTTTTCCCTAGAATTCCTTCCCTAAAGCTCTCTACCTCATTTTTGAATTTATTTCCTTGTCTAAGACATTCCTTCAAATGATTTCCTTAACCAAGCTTTGTATTATCTGTCCAAACATTGTGTTTGGAGGCTCCGTGTCACATTTTGTTTAACTTGGGGCATTTGCTATAGTAAAGCTCCTTTTTAATACAAGTTATAACCATCGCTGCATATCTTGTCTGCTTCACAATTGCTTGCAATATAAATTCCTTGATCTCAGCAGGTTGAGCTTGCGAAAAAAAATAGTGAAGCCTACAAGACAGCAGACATCACCTTTAACACAACTTTATCAGAATATGTTGTTGGGTGGTTCCCAAATACCATTTATAGTAACAATGAGAGGGAAATTCTTGGAATGAGATTTCTAATCAGTGATATGATTGTTATGCCGGCATAGCATTCTTCCTCAGGCATAGTTTAAGTTTCATTTTTAAATCAAACTAAGAGATTATCTTTCTCTGATATCTAACACTAGGCAACACGAAGAGTATAAATTTGATAGGGCTCAGAAGCAGTGTGAATCGTGGAAAATCAGCATTGCCACAAACTGGAAATGCTGATTGATTCTCATACTCTCACTGAGCGGTGCTCCCTTGCTGGAAGCACAGTCTTGCAAATTTTATATTCTGGGATACACTTCAGTTTTTAATTGTTCTGTGCTCTCATGTTTTCCCACTTGGACGTATGAATACATACAGAAAAATGCAATCAAACACAATTCATCCGGATATGTTGTCATCTCATACACTGGGAGGATATTTCAATTTTGTTTCTAAGTATTGTTTCCAATGGGAAAAGCGAACCTGTCAGCTGCACTCCTCCAAAGGAACTGCCTTCACCATTCCCCCTCCCACCCAGCCTCACACGACCTCCCCAGTATAAGCCCAACTTACTCCACTGTTCAACTGGATTATGGCTGATCAGTATCTTTGCTCCCTTGATATCTCAATTTAACAAAGGTCTAATTGTTCTTAGTCTTAAACCTTAGCAAGATTTTAAAATGGTGACAGACTAAAGCTTGACTTTCTTCATTCCCAAGGGAGCTTTCCAAAATTTTTTCCCTGTCCAGAATTCTGAATAAGCAGATAAAGGATGAGGGGATTTTCAACACCTGTTTTCGGTGGGCAAGGAAGCCCATTCAAAGAGAATCCAACCTATTACAGCAACTTCACAACAGAGGTGGAAAATGGAGATAAAATTTCTGATCTGTGAATGGTCATATCGTGGAGGTACCCCCAAAATCCACTGGGGGATCCCTTGAAAGTTTCCTAGCACTGACCATATGGGAACTGCCCAGGAAGTTTGCACTGGGGCAATTACCCTGCATCTGGAACTCTCTGGGCTGAATTTTAGCAGCATGTCAAATGATCCCACCTGGGACCAATGCAGAATGCTGTTCACTGAGCCTCACCCACGCTGGGAATCAGGGCAGGTGTGCTGGTAAAATTCAGGCCTCTGAAACTCTGAGTCAAAGTTGGAGAGTTCTGACAGCTCCAGAATAGTTACCCAGAAAAGATGAAAAGAATTAAGACCAGTTGTGATTCCTAGTTAGTTATACAACTGACCTTCTGACTCCCAACAGAAGCCCCCCATGCCACTCACTAACTCTCCCCTTCGATCCCCTCCTCCCCCAATTGACCCCACAACCCGACTATCACCGCAGGCCTGCCTTCCACTGATTGCACAAATTTTTCCCCCGGACTTCCGACTATGGTCCACCTACTCGATAACTCCATGAGTGTCTCTGACAACCCTTCTGAACCCATTATGCCCACAATTCCCTTGTCTACCTCCGGCCCAAATTTAAGACAAGTGGATTCAAGTCAAGTCTGCTTTTCATTCAAGATCAACTGATGCAAAACGAACTGAACATTCAGCTTTTTTGCCCTCATCACTTCCCATATTTTTTCTGTTGTTTAAACTGAATATTTCACGCTATTGGGTAATTTATACGCTTCGAATGTGTAAGCAGGAGCAGACTGTAAATCCCAGGCGACAAAAGCAGGGTGACAGACCTGTGCAAATCCACAACGATCAGCACTTATTGAAAGCTAGTCTTTTTCAATTAGAGACAGAAATTGGTCCAGAATAAATTGGTTTAGGTTGCTTTTTTTTAATGAGGTTTTCTTCTCCATTCAGTCATCACATTATTACTTTCTTTCCCTCTGTTGAATTTCCTAATCAGTTACAGAGAGGTCTGCACACAGGGGCATAGTATTATTTGCTTTCAGAGTGTTTGCATCAGGTGCTAGCTGTGGGAGCTTTAATTCGGCAACACCAAGTGTCATTTAATTCTGTTAGATAAGTATGAATAAGATCAATTCAATTAATTTACGGTGCGCTTCTGTGAAAATGGAGAGGTAGTTTTATCAGCCTGTGCAAAAAGAATTCAGAGGTAAGGATCAGCATGAAGAAAAGAATAAAACATTCGGAGATACCCTGTTGAATGTTGTTAAGGCAAGGATGGATAAATGTTTGAACAGTGGAGGAATTCAGGGTTATGGTGGGTGGCCAGGTAAGTGGAGCTGAGTCCACGAATAGATTAACCATGATCTTATTGAATTGTGGAGCAGCCTCGAGGGGCCAGATGGCTTACTCCTGCTCCTAGTTCTTGTGTTCTTATATAAAGATGCAGGCAAGAGGGTTGGGGTGGATAGAACTGACCATTGACATTTAACTGAGCCATGGGAATTTGAAATCACAGGCAGGACTTTAAAAATGTGATTCCACAGTAGAAGAAATCATAGAATTCCTACATTCCAGAAGGAGGCCATTCTATCCACCGGGTTTGCAGCAACTTGTTTTGAAACCAGATTAATGTTGAAGGGGACAATCTCAATCACAATGGTGATAGCATTGCTACTGTTAGCCTTAGAAGAGGCTTCTTCTTTTATTTTTATTCTATCATGGGACATGAACGTTGCTGGGAAGGTGAGCATTTGTTGCACATCCTTAACTATCCCAGAACTGAGTTGTTTGCTAGGCTATTTAAGAGGGCAGTTAAAAGTAACTGCATTTCTATAGATTGGGAATCATTTGTGGGCCAGATCAGGTAAGGACAGCAGATTTCCTTCTCTCAAAGACATTAGTGCATCCAATGGATTTTTACAATAACCAGTGACGGCTTTATGGTTACCATTACTGAGACGAGTTTTATAATTTCTGATTTATTAACTGAATTTGAATTTCATCAGCTTCACCAGTGGCAGGATACCAGAAAAGTTAAGAACAGATCAGCTCCATCCAGTTCATTCTACTGAGGATGATATCTGTGGACAATGAAAGATGACATGATCAGATATGGTTTTGATGCATTTACTTAAATGAGTCTGTGGACAGTCACTGTTTTGTATCACACATTTACATTGCTTTCTCAAATGGGGTACTGGCAGGGGGCTGGATTCCTGTCGGACATCAGTACAGCACGAGTTACCACTCCACAAACAGACAGGGAAAGAAAACCATGGAAGTGGGGACAGAGAAGGAAGAAATGGACTGTGTGGCTGGGATTTTGTGCCCACGTTCACCACAGTACAAATGGCAAAAAGTCCTGTGAGAAGCCAAAACAAGCAATATCGCCTGTGGAAACTAGGGATTTGATTATCTCTGCTCCAATCATTGACAGAATGAAGTTTCTACCCAGGAACTGGGGAACCTCATTTAAATACATTCATAGAATCCCTACAGTGCAGAAGGAGGCCATTCATCCCATCATGTCTGCAGCAACCACAATACTACCCAAGCTCCATCCCTGTAATCCCACGTATTTACCTTGTAATCCCCCTGACACTAAGGGGCAATTTAGCATGCCAATCAATCTAACCCACACATCTTCGGAGTGTGGGAGGAAATCAGAGCACTTGGAGGAAATCCACGCAGACACTGAGAGAATGTGCAGACTCTGCACAGACAGTGACCCGAGGCTGGAATTGAACCCAGGTCGCTGGCGTTGAGAGGCAGCAGTGCCAATCACTGTGCCACCATGCCATGCATCAATATCATTAGCGGGCTTCTCCTTTATATCGTTCCCCCTACATTGGGATCTCTCCCACCCTCACCAATGTGATGTTACGTCGGTGAGGCTTAGAGCACGCTTTTTTTAAAGTTTAAAGTTTATTCATTTGTGTCACAAGTAGGTTTACATTAATACTGCAATGAAGCTACTGTGAAAATCCATTGGTCGCCACATTCCGGCACCTGTTCAGATACACTAAGGGAGAATTTAACATAGACAATGCCCTCTAACCAGCATAATGGAACCAGATGAAGGGGCACACTGATAAGTATAGTTTTTGGAAGGGTTGTAGATGGACATGTTTAGGCAGTATCTTGGCAGTGCCCTGGCACTGAGGCCTGGCACTTTCCCAAACACGGCCAACTGACACCCTGGTACAGCCCCCTGTACTCTATCAGACTGGCAGGATGGATGGGATGGTGCGGCAATGTTGTAGATAAGATCACGTAAACCTTTCATGATGATATGACGAAAATTGGATCTAATTGTGCAATTCTGCTCAGGATCATTTCACTCGTCATGATGAAGAGCAATAAAAAACAAACAGATCCGTTGATTCACTTCCTGATCACAATAAATAGCATTGAATCAGTGGCAGGGGACCCTCACCACAAAAAGAGCAACTGATCCAGAGAAAGAGTAATGCATAAACATACGGAGCTTCCTTGGGAGTTCTGAGCTCATGTAGGCTGAATGAGCCACAATCCACAGGAAAGCCTGGACATCCTCAGGATATATCTCATTTATTGACTTAATCCCCAACTCAGTGCTAAACTTAAAGAAAGCCTGGATTTGGCATCGAATACTCACAATTTGTGTGCCATTTTGGGGCAATTTAATCTTTTGAGAAGACATGTCAATCCTCTGTAATTGTAATAATTACTGTCATTGCTGAGCTAAATAAAACGCTTAAATTGAAATTAAAATTTTAAAGTAAGGAAGTTTTAAACAGAAGGGATGGCTTTTTTTATGAAATAAAAATTAAATTCGAATTGAACAGACTAATGAGAAGTCCAATTGCAAATACCCTTTGTTTTTTGTTCCCATGGTGCTGCAGATATTCGTGCGTGGATTACTTTGAGAAAATGGTTCCACTATTCATTCCTGGAGACGATGAAACCTCTTTCAGCGGAGAATCCACACCCAAGCTCTTACCAGTTATGGATCTCCAGTGTTGTTCTGACATAGTGAATGCATCTTGACAGATTCAAATTCTAACAAGAGCCTTGAGTCAAGTATTTAAATGTACGTCACTCAACAGTTGGCACACAAGAAGCAGACAGAGCAGTTCAGTGCCACTGCTGCCTCACAGCTCCAGGGACTTGGGTTCAATTCCAGCCTTCGGTGACGGTGTGGAGTTTACCTTGATTAGTTCCATGTTTTTAAACCTGTTCACCTGGTCAGACAGCACCTAGATAATTAAACAGTCAGAGTCTCACAAATTACTGATACCATGCAAGTTGTTTCTCAGTGAACTGAAAACAGAGTTTATCTTGATAAAACGTAAAGCTTGCTGTGCTTTTCGAAAGAAAACATTCTCTGATACAGTCAATCAAAGTCAGCCTGTGCTATTTTCTCACAGCTTCCGAATAAAATTTACGCCATTTAAATGAGTTGAATTTTCATTATTGGGCGTTATAACTCCCCAGGAAATGACATTGTGACATTATCACACAAATCAAACATCAAGGGCCCAATTTTACCATTCTGATGCGAAGTGCTGAATCAGGGCGTAATTCAGATCTGACTTGTAAAATCTGTTCTCAGGTGCCCCCACACGCATTCGGCCTGGAAAAGAAATTGCAAGTCCGAATTGCGCTGTGCCCAAAACATTGCTGCTCCGATCGGAGCTTTCAGCTGCGCATGTACAGTTAAAAAAATTTGAAAAGCGCTCCCCTGTCACATCGCTCCCGGGCCACAAAAAGCACATAAAGCAGTCCGGGAACGATGGCCCTCACAGATATCGTCCCATCCCACAACATAACCATCCCCCTTATCCCCCCTCCACCCTCCCCGCTACCCAGACAGACCGTGACCACCTGCCCCTCTTCCCTCTGCACCAATCACCCGCAGTGTGGCAGCAGACACCCGCCCCATCCCTACTGCTCCTCCGCCCTTCCCCATCAAAGATCTATCTGACCCTCCTCTCCCCATACCAGAGATACATCTGGCCTCACTCCTCCTCGCCCCCATCGGAGATACATCTGATCTGCCTCCCTCCTCCTCCCCCCTTCCACCAGAGATGTATCTGGCCTCTTTCCGCCTCCCTCTCCCCACCAGAGAACGATCTGCCTCCCTCCAACCCTTGCCACCAGAGAATGATCTAGGCCCGCCCCCCACTTCCCCTTCCGCCACTCTCACCCCTCCCACCCCCAGTCTGAGTCAGGGATCCACCAGAAGTTCTGAACTCACCTCTTCAGAAGCTGAAGAGAAAACAGACCTTTGCCAAGCATGTCAGTTTTGCGCCAAATCTAAACGGGCAAACGTGATGGTAAAGCAGAACATGTCGCAAAGTGCAGCTCATTAAGTCAATTTAAATTCATGCAAATGCATTTAAATTGACATTGTGCCACTTCAGGTACTGTCCAGAACGCGTCCATTTTTGGGCCATGGTAAAGGGGGAATCAGTGTAGACACAGCTGCAGATCGCATTATTTACCTCACGCCCGGCTTTACTACGTTTTTGCGGCCAAAAATGAGGGTGCAACACAATGGTAAAATCGGGCCCTAGGTTTCATCAAGGTTCTAACTTTTCATTGGAGCAAAACATAGCTTTGAAATATGACTGTTTGCTGGTTTCAACTTGAGTTTACAACCTTTGAGCCTCTTAGCCAAATATGCTATGGCTTGAAAAGGTTGTTTTTCATCTCAGTCTTGTTTATCTGTAAAAGCAGAGCCTGCACCTTTTAGCAGGTTACTTCACTTTGGAGAACCTTATGGCCTCTACGATGCACGCTGATAAGGTTTGTTTAATGACTGTGCACCTGCCTGGAGCATTTCATATTTCACCTATATGTGGCACAGTAGCACAGTAGTTAGCGCTGCTGCCTCACAGTGTCAGGGACCCCTGTTCGATTTCCACTTGGGTCACTGTCCGTGTAGAGTTTGCACATTCTCCTCGTGTCTGCGTGAGTTTTCTTCGGATGCTCTGGTTTCATCCCACGGCCCAAAAGATGTGCAGGTTATGTGTATTGGCCATTCTAAAATTCTCCCACAATGTACCTCAACAGATGCCGCAATGTGGCGACTAGGGCTTTTCACAGTAACCTAGTGTGAGCCTACTTACGACTAATAAATATATTTTACTTTACTTTAAATTACCAATGCTGCTAGGCTGGATAGTGCTGCAAGTATCAACTATAAGCATTGATTAAAATAATGGGCAGGCTTTTCAGCTCCCACCAATGGCGAGACAAGTTGCCAAAAAAAAAAATTTTGGATTGGGAGGGCACGGATTTTTGCAAAGTAAAGCAGGATCTGGTCAAGGTAGACTGGACTCAGCTACTTGTAGGGAAACCTACAGAAAAGCAGTGGAGAGCATTCAAAAAGGAAATGGGGAAGGCTCAGACCTGACATTTTCTCTGTAGGATGTAAGAAGGAGTAACAAGCTCAGAGAACCACAGTTAACCAGAGATATTCAGGAGAAGGAAAAGAAAGGCTTTTGGTTGGTACAAGGGGATTCATTTTCTGTTCCGGCTAAGGGTGGTAATTCTTGGATTATATCATTGCCAGTTAACCTGGGACTATGGCAGCTTTATTTTACTTTACTGGATGGACATTCACTGGTTTGTTGAGTGGGGCAATCTCACCCTCCTCACAGGAACAATCCCTTTCCTCTCCAGCCAACACATTATCTGCTCCTCGGAGGCAGTGAGTGCCCTCAACTCCAGCATTCCCTTTCCCCCCTCCCCCCACCTCCCCAGGATTTCTCCGACTTTAATGTGGGAAATCTTGTCTTGCAAAAAGGCAGATGGATTGAGAGTGAGAACCAGAGATGAAAGAACAGTTCAAAAGCATTTCTGCTATTTGTGCTGACTCATACCCAGAAAGGGCTCATTGTACAGGATCTTACAGGAGATGGGGATGTTAAAGTGGCTGGCAGACATACAGTGCTGATGTCGCATCTGATATTAATGAGTCCCTGTGGACTCCAATCCTTACATTACCTGGCGTCCTTATGAGAATATGAGTTTGGAGTGAGGAAAACATTCATTCCTCTGGCACAGCAGATCAGAATTATTCATCCATTTCTAGCACAACAGGGCAGTCCTCCTCTGGGATCCATATCCTCCCTGATGATCTCTTCGCAAGTCGCTGTAGTCACATTTGTGAACCTCCTGGCATCATTTCTCGGGAAGGTGACCAACTACCTGCCCCAGGTGTCCTGGGAGGAGTCACTCCAAGAGGTCTCCCTAAAACATGGTGCAAGTGATTGTACATGTTTGTAAGGTATGCTAGCTGAGATGTTCATCCCACACTTGGCCTGCAGCGAGAGACCGTATGCATGGTTCTGGTTAGGTGTAGTGCCAGGATCTCGACCCCCTTGAAGTAATGGTCAGATAGACTAATAAGTGACCGGCCGACTCCAAGATTCGACATGTTCCTTGCTAATGAGCTGAAAAGTGGATGATCTGGTGTGAGGAAACAAACCAAAATCCAAAATGATAATCACACTGAGTTTCCTGCCCACCGCTGCATTTCTGAAGTGGAGAAGTCCACCAGTGTTACCATTTCTTTCTCAAGAGATTATGGAAATTTAGCATGTCCGCTATGACTCTCACCAACTGTTACACATGCACCATAGAAAGCATCCTTTCTGATTGTATCGCATCTTGATATGGCTACTGCTCTGTCCAAGATCACAAGAAACTACAAAGGAGTCATGACCGAAGCCCAATCCATTCCACAAACAAACCTCCTATCCATTGACTCTGTCTACACATCCTGCTGCCTCGAAAATCTTCCAGAATAATCAAGGTCCCACGCACCCGCTCATTCTTTCTTCCAACTTCTTCCATCAAGAAAAAGATACAAAAGTCTGAGGTCACATACCAGTTGACTTAAGAACAGCTTCTTCCCTGCTGCCAACAGATTTCTAAGTGGACATACCTCGCATTAAGTTGATCTTTCTCTACACTCCCAGCTATGACGTAATACTACAGTCTGCAACATCTCCTTTCCTTCCTGAATGGCATGCTTTGTCTGTATTAACATGCCAGAAACACACTTTTCACATAATAATATGTGACAATAATAAATCAAATCAAATAAATCAAACATGATACAATAACAATGAAATCAAATCATACATTTTCTATTTATTTTCCCTCTTGGATCACATGAACTTGCTTTTGTTTACAAAAAAATGTTAATAGATAGCATTTGGTAACAATGAATTCTGCATACTCCACTGGAGAGAAAAGTCATTTTAAAAGAGCTTTGCCTATCACTTACGCTGACAAAGAAAGCAATGCTGAGGTACTAATTTTCGCCATTCGCAAGCGCTACTGCTGTCAGCAAAAGGCAAGAATAGAGACAAACATGAATAATGCTATTAATCTACCTTAAAAATCTGTCTGAGCCTGCAGACACACAATTCCAGTGAGTAATGCTAATGTCTCTGATCAGTACCATAGTGACTATGTTAATTGACTGGTAATCCAGTGATCTGGACTAGTGATCCAGAGACATGAATTCAAACTTCGCAAAGTCAACTCGAGAATTTCAATTCAGTTAACTAAATAAACCTAGGCCTGAACTTTCAGGGTGTGGAGGGGGTGGAGGAGCAGGAGTGGCTATGCTCAGCACCCATCATGCAGAAAGTCAATAGGAACATGTCCTCACCAACTCTGACAGGCCCATTGCCACTTCATGCCCCACTGAGCTTTGAGTGGCAGCAGTTGGTACCTCCACCACATGTGGAAGGAAGATCCTACCTTGGAGAGCTGTGAACCAATCAGATTGGCCGGCAGCTCTCCAGCCCACCCAAACACAGCACTGCGAGGGCTGAAAGAGGTACTGCACTACCATGCCTGACACATGGGGTAGAATTCTCCCACCCCACTCACCATGGGAATGGGATGGATGATGCAAAAATCTCGGGAGTGAGGATTTTCCATAGTCTTGGGGTGCACGCGGCCAGAAGATCCCACCCTATGTCCTGGAAACAGCAGTGATAGTAAGTATCAGACATCTTGGGAAGGGTAGGATAGGGGATATTCTTGGGGTCATGAGGGTGGTTATCTTGCTGCCAAGAGATATGCCCCAGGTGGAAGGGATGAGGGATGGAAGGCCAGAGATCTTCTGAGATAGGTCTGTTGGAGGAATCTCATGGAGGTCTGAGAGTGGGGAATACCATGGTGGGGGATGGGGGGGGGTCATAGGTATAGGAGAGCATCCCAGTGGGGTAGGAGGCCAGTCTGGGTCTTCACATGACATGATAGCGCAGTGGTTAGCACTATTGCTTCACAGCTCCAGGATCCTGGTTTCGATTCCCAGCTCGGGTCACTGCCTGTGTGGAGTTTGCATATTCTCCTTGTGTCTGTGTGGGTTTACTCTGGGTGCTTTGGTTTCCTCCCACAGTCCAAAGGTGTTTGGGTTAGGTTGATTGGCCATGCTAAGAAATTTCCTCTTATTGTCCAGGGATGCATAGGTTAGAGGAATTAGTGGGTATATTATGTAGGGATATGGGGGTAGGGCCGAGGTGGGATTGTATTCGGTGCACATCTCGATGTGCTGAAGGGCCTCTATCTGCACTATAGGGTTTGAAATGATGATTCTACATTAGTTAACCAGGAGCTAGAAGAGGTTTTAATTTTACTGACCTTTTCTAGGTAACAATGTTGGAACCATTCAAAGTTTGTTATTTAACTGGTTCCCATCACAGGACCATTTTCTAGCGGAAGTTCGCAATTCTGGGTTTGCCATATAATTCCTTGCCTGTGAAGTTCTGAGAAGAGCTCCCCAATGTTTTGCGTAACTCTCAATTTGAGGCTGGGGAACTCAAAGGTTACAGTCTGTAGTGTTCAGTCCCATTCGTAAATGCTCAGGTACAGAAGCAGTCCATGTTCATATTCAATAAAACTTGAAGAATATTCAGGCTTGGGCTGCAAATATCATGGATGCCACAAAAATGCTAGGAAATAATCATCTCCAACAAGAGAGAATCCCTTTGACATTCAGTGGCATGATCATCATTGAATTTCCCACTATCAGTATTCCAGCGACAACCATTAACCAGAACACAACTGGATCAGCCATTTAAATACAAGAGCATATCAGAGGCTGGGTATTCTGTGTTCAGTAACTCACTTACTGAGTCCCTGAAGCTTATCTACAAGACTCAAGGCAGGAGTGTGGTGGGATATTCTCTGCATGTCTGGATGGGGACAAGAACAGAAATATTCAAGAAACTCAAAACCATCCAGAACAAGGCAGCTTACTTGATTGGCACTCCATGCATCTCTTTAAACAGTAACTGCCCCCAGCACCAGTGTGCAGTGGCAGCAGTGTGTACCATATACAAAACGCGCCGGAGCAATGCCAAAAGTTTCCTTGACAGCACCTTCCAAACGCTTGTCTTCTCTCACCTAAAAGAACAAGAGCAGCAGATGCGCAGAAACAGCAAGAATCCCTGTAAGTCACATTGATTTGGAAAACTGTCTAATTGCTGATTCAGAATCACGGAATACCAGGCTGTCAGCACTGTGAGTGCACCATCACTGCAATGATCACAGATTCAAAAGGCAGCTCACCACCACTTTCTCAAAGGCAAATAAATACCAGCAATTTATACTAGTCACATCTCATGAATTAATTAAAAAATAAAACCTGACTCTCATGTCATTTTGGTTATTCACCTGAGACTGCAGACAGGAATGTAATGGAGCGTGACTCTTTAACTCAGAGAATGCTCCACAAAAACAGGTCTACAGGAGCCTTATTGTTGCATTCCAGGCCTTCTCAGTACTGCCACTGTTTTAATGTGAGAACCTGATAAGATTTACATTTAAGGAACATTTAAGGGCACAGAATCTTCCTGGAAAAGCAACACAAAACATTGATATTAATCTTAATGAAAGGCACAATCATACCACTTGCATGTGACATCATCAAATGGAAATCAGGCGCAACTCCCCTCCCTCCCAAACAAAAGGGAAATCAGCTGCAGACTATGTTTACACATTAATGCTCCCAAGGGAATCCTAACCCACACAGAGTGGAAATTTTGAATGTGTTCCCTATAAATCTCTAACCATTTAAATTAGTGGACAAAAACTCAGAGTTGAGTGCAATTAAAATGTTATCCAAATATCTGATCAAATATATCAGAAGATGAAATCCAGTGAACTTAAATATAAAGTTGCATTTATTTTGAACCATATTGTTTTCCTCGATAATTGCACCAACAAGTAATACCCTATTAAAATGGTAGCTCATTCATCTGCAGAAATGCTGAAAGCCTTATGCATATTTTTGTAGACAGTTATTGAACTGTTGCATGAATTTCAGTTGTGATCTGATACTGAGTCCTTGGTATATTTCTAGTTAAGGTACTTCAGACTTACATTTCACAGTAAGCTATCTGCATCGTTGTATTCCTCTTTGTTTCTGAGGTTGGTTTTCATATGCTGAGAGGTGTAAAGGATTTCAGTGCAGAGGAATCAAATTACCCCATTTTTGATTTTGATTTGATTTACATGTATTACATGTAGTATTCAGTGAAAAGTATTGTTTCTTGCATGCTTTACAGACAAGCCATGCCATTCATAGAGTACATAGAGGAAAAAGAAAAGAGAGGGTGCAGAGTATCGTGTTACAGTCATAGTTACTGTGCAGAGAAAGATCAACTTATTATAAGATATTATATTAAGTCCATTGAAAGGTCTGATGGCAGCAAGGGAGAAGCTGTTTTTGCGTTGCGTGGTACGTGATCTCAGACTTTTGTATTTTTTTCTGACAGAAGAAGATGGAAGAGAAGGGGCACTCCTAGCTAGGATAATTTTAGGTCCTGTGCTATGAATGGTGCAAGACTTTACTAAAGTATTCAAGTGCTAACTCCATTCCCTTCTCCATTCAACCTTAACTACAATATCTGTCTGGGCAGCAGTGTGAGTTTTCCTTTCTAATAGGATTGTAGATGTTTTGCTGTAGGAGCCATTTAAACTTAGTGCTAGAGGGCAAATGAATTAAGTTCAATGTCTACTCCAATCCATCTCACTAAAGGTGTGAATATCTGTTCTTCAAGTTTTTATCAAATTCCGCCTGAAATTTCATGCTTAATTTCAAAGGCAACATATGTTAAAGCATTCTATACATTAATAATCTTTACAAGAAAAAAAGTCCTAATAATCTCTTTCTATTGTACTTAAAAGCAAACGCGGGAGAAATTATCAAGGGGAATGACAAAATGGCCTTGAACAAATATGTCTGTCTTCATGTGGCACAAAGTTAGCACTGCTGCCCCACAGCGCAATAGATCCTGGATTCGATTCCAGCTAGAGTCATTGTCTGTGTTCTTCCCGTATCTGCATTGGTTTCCCCCGGGTGCTCTGGTTTCCTCCCACAGTCCAAAAGATGTGCTGGTTAGGTGACTGGCCATGCGAAATTCTCCCTCAGTGTTCCCGAACAGGCACCGGAATGTGGAGACTAGTGGATTTTCAGAGCAACTTCAGTGCAGTGTTAATGTAAGCTTATCAGTAACACAAATAAATAAACTGTAAACATTATGATTGAAGATATAAGTTCGCACCAAAAATTGATTGTAACACAAGGGTGAAAAAAAGTGATGAAATTAATTGTCATAGAGTCCTTACACTGGAGAAGGATACCATTCTGGCCCATCAACAATTTTCCTGCACTGACAACAATCCCACCCAGGCTAATAAAAGCATTGGAGGAACATAAGAGACTAAAATCCCACGAAGCTCCCAGCACTTGATGGTCTACACTTTTAGGATTTTAAAAAGACATAGCTGAAGATACAGTGGATGCACTAGCTACGTTCTTCCATAATTCCTTAGATTTGGGAGCAGTCCCTTCAGATTGGAGATTTGGGAAATGTTTCTCTGCTTTTCTAGAAAAGAGGGAGAGAGAAAACAGTGAACTTCAGGCAAACAAGCTTCACATCAGTCAGTGGAAAATTGCTCAAATCCAGTTGAGATATATAAGATTCTGAAGTGTCTTGATAGTGTGGACACTGAGATTGCTTTCCCTGGTGAGGGAATCAAAAATACAGGGGCATAACTTTAGGATGAAGAACCAATCATTGAGGACAAAGCTGAGGAGAATTTATTTCACTCAGAGGATCATGAATCTTTGGAATTCTCTGCTCCAGAAGATTGTGGATGCTGCATTGTTGAATACATTTAAAGCTGAGATGGCAGACTTTTGATCTGATGTAGAGATGCCGGCATTGGACAGGGGTAAACACCATAAGAAGTCTGACAACACCAGGTTCAAGTCCAACCAATTTATTTGATAGCAAACTCACAAGCTGACAAAGAGGATAACCTCAAAAGCTTGTGAGTTTGCTATCAAATAAATCGGTTGGACTTGAACTGGTGTTGTCAGAATCCTTACCAGATTTTTGATCTCTCAGGGAGTCGAGGGATATGGGGACCAAGCAGAAAACCCAAAGTCAAGCATAATCATTGAATGACAGAGCAATTCAGTTCTAATATTACGTCTATATCCTTCAATGAGGTTGCACCATACCACAAAAATGGTATTTCATTATCTAACTTCTCAAATCTTTTGCAGATTTTGAATTCCATTATGGATCTCATTTTCTATATGGCCATATCAGTGTCAAAGTGAGTTTGTGAAATTAGTATCAGTTTGTACAAGATTACGTACACTTTTATGTGCCTTCACATGACAAACAAAATTATCATTATATAGTGCCTTTCAAGAATCATAGAATAAATTCTACCATGCAGAAGGAAGCCATTCGACCCTTTAACCCTTTATGTCTGCATCAACCACAATCCCACCCAGACCCTATTCCCATAATCACACCCTAGCTAGTGCCCCCCTGTGCCACCCCCTCCCCAGCTCCCTCACCTCCCAATACTAGATCAATTTAGCATGGTGAATCCACCAAACCTGCATTTCTTTGGACTATGGGAGGAAACCGGAGCACCTGAAGGAAATCCACACAGACAAGGGGGGAATGTGCAAACTCCACACAAGCAGTGACCCAAGCCCAGGCTTGAACCTGGGTTTCTGTTATTGCGAGGCAACTGTGCTAATCACTGTGCCACTGTGCCATCCCAGACTTCAGAATAATCCAGAGTCTTGTGTTTGAAATGTAATCCACATTCAAGTGTAGGAATGCAACAATAATCTGTACATAACAAGTTATTGCAAACAGCACTCAAAAAAAAAGAGAATCCGATTTTAGTGCCGTTGGTTGTGTGATTGACATTTGTTGGGACGTTGGATAATTCCCTCACTCTTTATTAATTATGAAGTCTAATGTCCTCTTCAGAGGGCTGTTGGAACCTCAATTTAATGTCCCACCTGATAAAACGGGCACGATTTTCTATCCATCACCTGGTATGTTTTGTGTTGTCGGAGGTGGCCTACCGTTGGTCAGTGATGGGACCAGAAGATTTCCGCCAGCAAAAAGAGCCGGAAGAGTTTGGCAAGTATCTCCAGCAATTCAGCCCTCCTCTTGCATGGAGTCCCAGCCTGGATTATGTGTTCAAGTTGCTGGAGTAGGGCTAGAATTCAGAGTCATCTGACTCAGAGATGAGTGTACTTATGCTGACTAAAGCTGATGGTAGCTGTGATGTGGAGATGCCAGCATTGGACTGGGGTAAACATAGTAAGAAGTCTCACGACACCAGGTTAAAGTCCAACCACTTTATTTGAAAGCAAAATTTGATAGTTTACTATCAAATAAACTGGTTGGACTTTAACCTAGTGTTGTGAGACTAATTACTGACTAAATTTGATCCATTGATCTCAGCAGTTTGGAATGGTATCCACCCATCCACAGGCAAAAGGCCAGTGTTTGAATCCAATTGTTCAGCCAATTCCCTTTCTGATTCAGGAGCATTCATGAATGAAGGCATCGCGACAACAGTATAAGTCCACTGAAATTTCTGTTGATTTCTCGTAACCGTGCCTACATCATTGAATATCACTAAGAACCATTCAAGTGGCACATATGCACTGAATAATGATAGTGTGTCTTTAATAAGAAGTGCACAATAGTGTGTAGGCACTATTCACAAAACTTTTCTTAATCTATAAAGTGACGCACTTTGGAGGACTGAATTACAATTTAATTATAAGTGTTGGATCTCTTCTCGAAAAGATCATTAATCTCTTATGAGATTATGCTTAGAAAAATACAAGTATCAGTTCCAGAGTCTCCGATGGGAACCCCAACTGCACAATTCAAAACTGTGAAGTTCCATTGATTAGTGGTGACTCATTGGGTTTGACCCAATGTAAGTGTTGCTTACTTTTTAAAATACTTTTGTTGTGGTCGGTAATAGGCTAGATAATTAATATCATGGTTAGATTCAGATAGGATACAATGTTGATCACTGTTCTTTTAGTGCCTTTCATTTCTAAATGCTAAGTTGAGGGAGAATACTTTGCAAGGGGGAGTTTAAAAAAAAATCTCCACCTGCTGGGAACATTTCTGAATTTTCCCAGCCCCTTGGAGACAGGCTGGGAGCTAATGGACTGATGTGGAGATGCTGGCATTGGACTGGGCTAAACACAGTAAGACGTCTCACAACACCAAGTTGACGAAGGGGCAAACCCTGAAATCTTGTGGGTTTACTATCAAATAAACTTGTTGGATTTTAACCTGGTGTTGTGAGAATTCTTACTACGAGGCTGGAGGACTGTCAGGACTAGGAAACTGGATGACCAGCTAAGTCATTTAATAGCCCAGTTGAGGGCCACTTCTAGTCTCTGTGGGTATTTTACCCGTGCAATTTGAACTCTTTGCCACATGGGAAGATAACCAGATAAGCCAAGATTGCCCCTCAGTGGATTCTGGTTGGGAGGGAGCTTCTTTGATGGGTGCTCCATGGCCCACAGAGGGGCCACCTGGCAGCAATGACTGCCCCACAACCCAAGGCACACCGACCCACCTCACACGATTGCTGGGGATTTTTTTATCCGACCCCAGCTTTCCAAGGAAACTCACTGTCTTTGGGCACTACAGAGGCCATTGAAGAGCTGGCCTTCCATTTGGACTCGCAGGGCTGGTGGACAGGTGTTGGGGTTGGGTGGACCGTGCCATCTTTCTTAGTTGGACAGTGGTCCCAGTAAGGGTCTTTTATTTGCCCCCTGGCAGCAGAATATTGCCCTCGGGTTCTAATGCCCACTTTCATCCTGAGAGATAGGGTTTCATCCAGAGTTGAAAAGCTCTTTTGTTCACTGATCCACATTGTAAGGAGTGCAAATCTTTATACAGATTGAATCCTTTATTCATACTTAGTCAGTGTTTGTCAGTGTTAGCCATAAACTTAACCCTGAAAATAAATAGAGATCAATACAGATTAACCAGGATCTAATTGAATGATGAAACATTTTTAAAGGGTTGAATAATCTACTCATGTTTCCATGAATTATTCAATCAAGGCAGAATGCTGTTATAGACTCAAACTTTTATGAATAACTTTAGGGTATGAGTCATAGAATTCCTACAGTGTAGAAGGAGACCATTCAACCTTTTAAGCCTGCACCAACAACAATCTCACCAGGTCCTACCCTATAATTACTCTGGTAATCCTTTTGACACTCAGGGGAAGTTTTGCATGGCCAAACCACATTATCCACACCTCTTTGTGACGGTGGGAGAAACCGGAGGAAACCCACACAGATATGGAGAGAACATGCATAGACTGCCACCCGAGGCTGGAATTGAGCCTGTGTCCCTGGCGCTGTGAGGCAGCAATGCTAACCACTGTGTCACTGTGCCTCCCTTATTATGATTTGACTTGTGTTTTAGCAGAAAATGTAACATGCATGGTTGTAGACTGCAGAACACAAAATAATATAGAGATTGGTGGAACGCTTGTTGAAAGTATAACTGTCGTGTGAAATGGCAGTAAGGAAGTCAAACAAGATCTTTATATATTTATATATCATAGAGAGAAAGAGATAGAGAAAGCCTGCATGAAAGAACGTATGGTGAAGTAGATAATTATGAGGTGACGGGGAGCTCTGATTTGGCTCCATCTGCGGTATCAGATGCAAAAACTATATTAGGTAGAACAGCCCAGATGTAGAGATGATATCGGAGGGGCCTTTTCCAACTTCCCTTGATGTCCTAATTTACAGTTTGATGCATTTAGAGTTGTTTATAGTGCTCATCTGTCAATTATTGGAGTTAACAGGTAATTCAGCATAATTTTTAATTGCTTCCTCAATTGTGCTTGAGATCTAACACTCCTGTGTTCCAAAGAATTACATTAAATAAATGTGAGCATTCCATCCTTCCCAGTTTTTCTCTTTGACTTTACGCAAATCTGGACTCCACCTCTATGCAGTGTGCTGAAAGAAATGTTGAATGTGATTCTCCCACTCCAACACACAACTTTTCTGGTGGGTCAGGGTAGGAGATGTGCGTCGCTGGCCTTGTTCTGGTGTTTACACATGCATCTCCCAGAGCTGGCAAATAGTTGCAGATCAGACCACACTGGCAATCGACAAGAAGACAGGTGAGTCATTTGAATCTTTTTCTAATTGTATTTTAAATATGTTTTACATTTCATTATTGGGAACTTGTTGACCTTGATAGAATCTCCCACTCCACTAGGGGTATTCATTCCGGAGGGTTTAGAGTAGCTCCCCAAGTTCGGGGAACTAGCGGGAGACCTCGCTGGAATGAAAGGAGGGCAATTGGGATGCTCTGGGATGGGGGAGGTGGGATTGTCAAGGCTGGTCCGAGAATTGTTGTGGGGGCTGCTATAGGGTTGTGAAGTGGGGGCTGGAAAGACAGCACTGCGGGGTCCCACGCTGGCCAGCAATCAGGCTGACCAGCAATTGGGGAGACTGACAGATCGAGACCTAAGCACGTGCACAGAGTTCCAGAGCTGTCAGATTCTGGCACGAGTAGGCCCCACCCTTTGGGTTTTTAATGAGATCCATAACTGGGATCTCGGCAATGCACAGAGTGGAGGATATTCGAATGTGAAGCTGCTCTGGAAAAACAGTCGTGATGTAGAAAAGTTTTCCCACCAATTCAGCACTTTTGGGAGAATCGCCAGTCTTCAGTTTTCTTGTTCCTGAAAAGCAGAGCCGTATGTAATAAAATATTAATGAAATTTCATTTACTCTACATTCAGTGTGCAGAGAATAAATTGGCCTGCTCTGCAACATTCAATCTAATGACCATGAGGATTCCACATTATGAAAGAGCTGCCTGCGGCCAGTTTTACCACATCTTGTGGCACAGCTTCATGGAAATGCCATAAAGGAAAAGCCAAAAATACTACAAATGAATCTTTTTTTTAATCTGTTTAGAAATAGCAGAACGTAGGAAAACTGGCGTGAAACTCTCTAGTTTCCAGCTTCTCTAGTCTGTTTTCTCCCCAGATCTTGACACTTTGACATCTAAAGAAACAAATGGTTGGGGTTTGCCCCATCACTTTGCAGGGACTCTTCGAGCTGGGAACCAGTGTCACAGAGATCTGATCACGAATAAGAATAAATCTCACTAACCACTCCCACCCTCAACAATCACCATGGAGGTATCTGTGGCCTTCCTGTGACAGGGACATTGCCACAGGGACATTGCCAAGGCTCTGCCTAGCCATGTCCCTCTCCCTGAGGGGCTATACTGGCCTTTGTGAGCCCAGAGGGATCCTTTAGCATATTTATGTTTGGGTAAACCTGTTGTAAACATCACCAAAGTAAAGAGGGATAATTTAGTGAAGGGAAGAGGTGTTTAATTATATTTATATTTAATAAAATGTATTAAAATCAAGTTCACACCCATAATGGTCGTGAACCTGATTACATCACTAGGTAAAGACCAGGAAAATCGGAGATTGTGATCTCACTGGCAAGATTTGCAAATTCCAGTTTTTGCTGGATTTTGAGTTCTCTCCAACAATCTCGTGCACAGAAAGTGCCAGGTTGGAGATCCAAGCTGAGGTTTTTGGACAAACCTCATTTACATTTGTATGTTTGATCTACTATCCTGTTGGAAATAACAAAACGGATAAGTCACAAGCACCAATCCTGGGGCAAGACAACATTTGAGCCAAAGTAAAAGTCACTGCTATTGGTGGCACAATTTCAAGACAGAACTTGGATTCATTCTTTTACAATGAGAGAAGAAAGAAATAGAAGGATATGAGGAATATATCAGCTTAGGTAACATTCAGTAAAATGGAAGGTGACTCATATTTGTGGCTTGTATCTGAGATGTAAATTCCAACTAATCGTAAGAAGAAAAATAAGAACTCATGCAAAATATAGGAGAAATTCAACATCAAGCTCTCTCAAAGAGTTAAGCCAATTAATTTTAAAGTTAGAAGTAGTTGTTCAAATCATTTGCATATATATTAAGCAAATATTGCCTCAAAGCCTTTTGAGATGAATTACTCAATACCCTGACACAGTAAGTGAACTATTGGAGCCTGCAGGTGGGCAATAATGATACCTAGCAGAGAGATAAGAAAATTGCTGATGGTTTTCACTGCAGGCCTTTGGAATACTTGGCAATTACTTTCCTGAAGTACTGGTTGGTGAAGCTTAAATAAAAAATGCTTGTTATCTCCAGCGAGATGTTACAGACGGTAATCCCCCTGCGGCAATGCAAAAAGCTGCAGCCAGTGCAAATGTACTGTGCGTTAGACAGAAGTTTAGGCTGCAAGATTTGGGCTCCCGTTTCTGCTTGAGCAGCATGTTCAGGTTTGAGACAAATTTTACGACTGAGTGCCTCCAAAGGCTGAAAAAGCGCCTTTGCCAGTTTGCTGATATCAGATGGTTCTGTGACAATGGTGGCAAAATAAAGCCCCTTGCAACTAAGCCACTCTCCCCTCCTAATAACCTCTTAAGGAAAGGTCAGCACAAGAAGGCTGACTAATTCCTTTCAAAGCCATCAGGGTTGCCTGTTGTATCAATCAGTGATGAAGAAGGCTGCCTATGAATTTAACACTCTGGGCATAGGTAACACACTGGGGACCCAGTATCAAATCCCAACATAGCAGTTGTGAAATTTGAATTCAATAAAAATCTGGAATTAAGAGTGTAATGATGACAATGAAACCATTGTCGATTATTGTAAAAATCCATCACTAATATCTTTTAGGGAAACAAATCTGCTGTCCTTATCAGGTTTGGCCGACATGTGACACCAGACTCACAGCAATGTGATTAACTCTTAACTATCTTCTCAGATGACACAGCAAATCATTTAGTCCAAGGGCAATCGGGGATGAGCAATAAATGGTGACGCAGCTAGTAACATCCATGTCCCATTGAATTAATAAAAAAAGGACTCGGCAAGAGTGAAGGAATAGTGATGTAATTCCAAGTCACGATGGAGTCTGACTTAAGGGGAACAATTTGAAGAATGTATTAGGTTGTATACTTATAAAGATGGACTGTAGCCTGACTCAGTAAATTTGGATTAGTAAATTTGCAGATGACACTAAAGTCGGTGGAGTGGTAGATAGTGAAGAGGGGTGTTATAGTTTGCAGAGGGACTTGGACAAGTTGCAGAGCTGGGCCGAGAGGTGGCAAATGGAGTTTAATGTGGAAAAGTGTGAGGTAATGCACTTTGGCAGGAATAATAAATGTGTAGAGTATAGGGCTAATGGTAGGATTCTTAGTAGTCTTGATGAACAGAGGGATCTTGGTGTGTATGTGCATAGATCCCTGAAAGTAGGCAGTCAAGTCGAGAAGGTTGTTAAGAAGGCATATGGAGTCTTAGCTTTTATTGGTAGGGGGATTGAATTTCGGAGCCGCAACGTCATGTTGCAACTGTACAAAACTCTAGTGCGGCCGCACTTGGAGTATTGTGTGCAGTTCTGGTCCCCACATTATAAGAAAGATGTGGAGGCATTGGAGAGGGTACAGAGGAGGTTTACCAGGATGTTGCCTGGTATGGAGGGCAGGTCTTATGAAGAGAGGCTGAGGGATTTGAGGTTGTTTTCGTTAGAAAGGAGGCGGCTAAGAGGGGACCTTATCGAAACATATAAGATGATTAGAGGTTTAGATAGGGTGGACAGTGATAGCCTTTTTCCTAGGATGGAGAAAGCTAGCACGAGGGGACACAGCTTTAAATTAAGGGGTGATAGTTATAGGACGGATATCAGAGGTAGGTTCTTTACCCAAAGGGTGGTTCGGGAGTGGAATGCCCTGCCTGCGGCAGTTGTAGATGCGCCAAGTTTGATGGCGTTTAAGAGGTTAGTTGATAAGTATATGGAAGAGAAGGGAATGGTTTAGTTTGGAGGGTCATTGCTTTTTATATTGGTCGGTGCAACATCGAGGGCCGAAGGGCCTGTTCTGTGCTGTGATGTTCTATGTTCTATGTCCAGGTACTTAGTTACTCAAGAAGGGTTTAGTTACATTATGCACAATATGTAACCATATAAATACTATACACATCTTCCCTGAATGCTGCCTGTCTATCTAATACATGATTGCTGTTGCACAGATACATTATAATCTATATCATATATTAGCATGTTTCTATTACACTGCAGGAATTTATAGCTGGTGGTATTCTCATGAATCTGTTGCCCGTGTCTTTCCTGAAGGTAAAGGTTGTGGGTTTGGGAGGTTCTGTTGAAAGAAGCTTGGTGTATTATTACAATGCATTTTCCAGATGGTACACACACTATGAATGTATGCCAGTGTTGGAGGAAGTGAATATTGAAGGTGGTGGATGGGGTGCCAATCAAGCTGGTGTCAATCTTCTTGAGTGTCACTGTAGCTGTACTCATCCAGGCAAGTGGAGAGAATTCTATTAAACTGCTGAGTTTGAACCTCTGCATGCCCTACCACCAAACAGGCAGGGTTAATATGGAGCCTCTCATTTAAAAGTGTTACTTTCATTAAAGTCTCTCACTTGCTGTCATTGATTATGTCTAGGCTGGTGATTGCAATCAAACTGGTGTGCTAGCTTGGCGTGAACGCGCTGCAAAGTAATTTAATGCCTGAATTCAATCTGAGCAGCAACTCACGACAAAACCGAGAGATCAAGAGGCTTGACCAGGGTCATCGTGATGTGGATGAGATTTAATCCCCACAGGGGCTGCAGTAGAAATGAAATATTTGAAAGCCTATGCAGACTTTTTGAGACATTTTGTTCATACAATACCATGTTTCTGGTGATGCGTTGAATGGGCTGTGAGGCGGATTCCAACATTTGTTCAAAAACAAACACAAAATGTAAGTCCTGATCATTCGTGTCAAAATAACACAAAGGAGAAGGCTCTAAGTGTAAAATATCAATCTGACCCAATGAGAAAATTGTGTCAGATACAAGACCAAGCTGCAGTCCTATAGGGCAATGCAACCCTTTATGGCCTAAATAACGGGTTCATAATCTCAGGTCAATTCCTGACAGACTGCTGTATCCTTCTTAACCTCCACCTTGTCTGAGTGATCTTTTTACCTCATTTATGCATTTAGAGGCTGTTTCTGGAGAGTCTAGAAACACAGATCACAACCTAAGGATGTGGTGGCGGCCATTTCTGACAGAGATAAGGAGAAATTCCTTCATTCTGAGAATCACGAATCTTTGAGATTTTTTTACCTCAAGAAATGGTGAATACTCAGATGTTGAATATATTAAAGATATTATATTATATTAAAGAAATTAGTAGCTGTTTGAGCATGAAGGGATTGAGGGATATGACGAAAGACAAAAAAAAAGGGCTAATGAATGATCACCATGATGTTATTGAACAGAGAAATAGGATCTTGGGATTGTATATCCTACACTTGCTCCTATTCCTTAATTTCTAAATATATCCACCATCTCCTCTTTGTTTCATTATCCCTTATTCCCGAAGAATAACTTCAATTTTTCTTCTCCAAGCATTCAATTCATTTCTCCTTTGCTTCCATCTCAAAATGTCCATTATTCTTCTTCTAGATCGAGCTTTCTTTTGCCTCGAGTTGGGTATAACCCTTTCTCTGCTGAAAGGCTGTAATCACCTGCATTCCCCCGGCAGGTTCTGCTCACCAAGTGCATGCTATGGGCCGCCTGTCATTCGCACATCAACTTCAAAGGACATTCTAACAGAGGGGCTATCAGACACAAAGGCCTGGCACTTACATGTAAATTCATTCAAATGGCGATACTAATGTTGAATGTGGAAATCTCACATATGTAAACTATGTTTTGTGACTTTGGTTGGATTCCCAACCCCACTGCCGATCTCACCCCACCCCCATTCCTCCCGACAAAAAAGGGAGGGTAAATCTTTTCCAAAGTTTCTATACTTTCAGATGAGACCAAACTGATGGTGGGGGGAAGGGGGTGGGTTGGAAGGGATGGGGCCAGTGTAGGTTGAAGAGTGGGAAAGTGTGGGTGAGTAGTTCATAGTGAGCTGGACTGCAACAAATTACAGGAGAACATTAGTAACTTTGCAGAATAGGTAAATAATTGACCATGAAGTTCAAAACAGATAACCGTGAAAAGGCACCTTTTGGTTGGAAAGATACATAGGTCACCTATTCGTTGGAAGGTTCAAGAGTAGGTGGGATAGAGGAACAAATCAAGTATAAATGCACCAATTACTGAACATTGCACCACAGGTTAGCAAGGTCATAAAAGAGCAAACCAAGCACTTGGCTTTATTTCTCAAGGGATAGAATTCAAAGTAAGTAAGTTACACGAAATTTGTATTGAACCTTGAGTTAAACACAAAAATAAAAGCAAATTATTGTGAATGCTGGAATTCTGAAATTATAGAAAATGCTGGATAAACTCAGCAAGTATGGCAGCGTCTTGATTAGACCACACATAGAATACAGTATGTAGTCCTCATTACCCTACTATAAAAAGGTTATAGTGGCACTGAAGGGAGTACAGAAGAGATTGATAAGGATGCCACAAGAAATACAACATGTTATATATCAGGAAAGGGTTAACAGCCAGGGTTTCTTTTGTTTTGTAAAAGGAAGGATCATAGAATCCCTACAGTACAAAAGGAGGCCATTTAGCCCATTGAGTCTGTACCAACCATAATACCACCCAGGCCCTTTTCATGTAGATCTATGCATTTAGCCTGTTGGTCCTCCAACTCTAAGGTTTAATTTAGCTTGCTCAATCAATCTAACCAACGAGTCTTTGAAGTGTGAGAGGAAACTAGAGCACCTAGAGAAAACCCACACAAACACAGTGGGAAAGTGCAAACTCCACACAGTCACCCGAGTCCGGAATTGACCGTGGCTACCTAGTTCTACGAGGCAGCAGTTCTAACCACTGTGCCACCATGCTACTCCTAAAGGATGAGGCATGACCTAACAGAGGCCGTTAAAGTTACAAAAGGTTTTGAGGAGCCATGGTGACGCAGTGATTAGACCGCTGTCCCACAACGTTAGGGACTTGGGTTCGATTCCAGCCTTGGCTTACTGTCTGTGTGGAGTTTTCACTTTCTCGCACTGTCTGCGAGGGTTTTCTCCAGGTATTCCGGTTTCTTCTGACAGTCCGAAGGACGTGCTGGTTAGGTGGATTGGCTATGATTGAGGACCATGGAGTATTAGTTATGAGGTTGTGGGTGGCATCAATTGATCATGGATATGTGGTGTTTGTATTGCTGGAACAGTTGTGCCAATCCACCGGTGAAGGTTGTTTGCAGTTATTATTAAATAAGTTACACGCATCTGCACATATTTTTATGAGCCCATAGATGTGGTGAATCACAATCATTGCCTGTGCACCAGGAGCTGTGGTACTTTTGGTGGTCCAGTGGCATGTGTGACAAGTCTAACTCTGGTGCCAACTAATCCCCTTAATGCTTTCTTTCATTAAAGATCTGAATTAGGTTTTTTTAAAAAAACAATTCTTATTATTTGATCCTGTGAAGATACCTTCACCACTTGCCTTTAGCATCAAGTGCAAATGGACAGAATTATAGCAGGTTTTAGCCGTAAAGGCACTTATTTTTAATGTAGATATGTTTCTTTTTCACATTCTGGACAAGAAAATGGTATGGTCATCTGCACTCACCTGCAAACCTCCGGCAGGTTCTGCTCAGCAAGTGCATGTCGTGGGCAGCCTGCAGTTCACGTGCCGACTTCAAAGAACCTTTTAACAGGGGAGCTATCAGGCATAATGCCCTGATACTTATATGTAAATTCATTCAAATGGGGATCCTAATGTTGAATGTGGAAATCACACTGGTGTAAAGCATGTTTTGTGACTTTTGTTGGACTCCCTGCCTCCACTTGTAATCTCGTCCTTCACTACCCCACCCCACAAAATAATGAGAGGGTAAATCCTCTCCACTGTTTCTCATATTTCCAGATGAGACCAAATTGATGGTGGGGGGGAGCAGGTGGGTTGGTAGGGAATGGGCCAATGTGGGTCGCAGAGTGGGCAAGTGTGGGTGAGTAGTTCATACTGAGGTGGACTGCAACAAATTACAGGAATACATTAGTAACCTTGCAGAATGAGTAAATAATTGACCATGAAGTTCAAAACAGATAACTGTAAAATGGCACCTTTTGGTCAGAAAAGTACAGAGGTCATCTATTAGTTGCAAAGTTCAAAACTAGGTGGGGTAGAGGAACAAACCAAATATAAATACACCAATTACTGAACATTGCATCACAGGTTAGCAAGGTCATAAAAGAACAAACCAAGCACTTGGCTTTATTTCTCAACAGATAGAATTCAAAAGTAAGTAAGTTACACGAAACATGTATTGAACCTTGAGTTAAACACAAAAATAAAAGCAAATTATTGCAAATACTGGAATTCTGAAATAATAACAGAAAATGCTGGATAAATCCAGCAAGTATGACAGCATCTTGGTTAGACCACACATAGAATACAGTACTTAGTCCTGGTTACCCTACTATAAAAAGGTTATAGTGGCACTGAAGGGAGTACAGAAGAGATTGATAAGGATGACACAAGAAATACAACATGTTATATATCAGGAAAGGATTAACCGTCAGGGTTTCTTTTGTTTTTGTGAAAAGAAGGACCATAGAATCTCTACAGTACAAAAGGAGGCCATTTAGCCCATTGAGTCTGTACCAACTATAATATCACGTGGGCCCTATTCATCTAACTCTATACATTTATCCTGCTGATCCTCCAATTCTAATGATTAATTTAGCTTGGTCAATCAACCTAACTAGCATATCTTTGGACTGTCAGAGGAAACCAAAGTGCAGGGGAGCATAAATCATGAAATTTCCCATTGACTGAATGCAAAGGATTTGTATTTGCACTTCACCTTTAATAATGTCAGGACATCCAAAAGCCCTTTCCAAAGCCAAATAATTATTTATTGAAGGCTGGTCACTACTGTAATATAAGAGACACACATTTGTATGCAACAAGGTCCCACAATAAGATACGCAGTCGGATATTCTGGGGTTTAGTTTTAGTGCTATTTGTTTAGGGATAACTAACTGGCCAGAATGCCAGAGCAAACTCCTCTGTCTGCTTCAAGTAAGTGTCATAGGATCTTTGACATTTTCCTGAGATGATTAATGTCTTATTGAAAAGATAGTACCTCTGGTATGGCAACACTTCTCTGTTCTGCATTGAGATATTACTCTGGATTATTTGCACTAACCCACAAAACTCTGACATAGAGTGAGAGTTCTATCAACTGAACCATCATAACACCCATATGCTCTTATAAAGAATTGCTGAAAATTTGCAGAGGTTGGGGCAATCATCTGAAACTTTACTCTTATTGTATTGTAGGTGCAGTAAAACACACATTAATAATTTTGCATTAAAACTATCTGCCTAGATAGATCAAAAGCATTGTGAGTAATTTTAATCCACTTCAGTTGGCTCTCTCACAGCACCAGGGATCCAGGTTCAATAGCAGCCTTGGGTGACAGTCTGTGTGGAGTGTGCCTGTGTTTCCTCCCAGTGCTCCGGTTTCCTCCCACAATTCAAAGATGTGCAGGTTTAGGTGGATTTGTGTTTTAGTGTCCCAGGATGTGCAGATTAGATGGGTATCTGGTCTTGGCTTTGTCTGAGATAATAAAGTTGAATTTGAATGTGCTTTAGATTGCTGGTGGTGGACTTTTTAAAAAGGGGAACAAATGTTTAAGCATCCAAAACTTGACCATTTGGAGGCACACCTGGAGAAAGAGGCCTATAGCTAAAGCTAACATTGTTCTAGCACATCTTCAGTTATTCTCAGATTGACACCTGCTGTTAAAATCATTGAAGTAGGAGCAGGAGTAGGGCTTTCAGCCCATTGAGTCTGCTCATAATCATGGTTGAATTGACTGTGGCATCATTTTCCTTGACTTCCTTATTGACCAAAAATCCATCTAACTTAGCCTTGAATATATTCAATGACCTAACCTCCACAGCTCTATGTGGAAGAGAATTCCAAAGGAAAACAATGCTACAAGGGGCAAAATTCCTCCTCATCTCCAATCCCTTATTTTGAATCTCTGCCCCCCTAGTTCTAGATTCCGCTGCAAGACAAAATACCCCTTCAGCAGCTACCATGTTAAGCTCCCTCAGAACTTGCATGTTTCAATATGATTGCCTTTCATTCCTCTCAATTCCAATCAGCGTAGCTCAACCTCCTCAACCTTTCCTCATACAGCCCCTTCATCCCAGAAATTAGTCGAGTGAACCTATCCTGAACTGCTTCTAAGGCAAGAATATCCCTCCTTAATAAGGATAGCAAAAACATACACAGTAGCCAAGGAATGAACTCAACGACACCCTGTACAATTGCAGCAAGACTTTCCTACTTTTATACATCATTCACCCTTGCAATAAAGGACAACATTCGATTTGCATTCCTGATTTGTTACTTCACTTGCATGCTGAATTTTTATGATTCATGACTTCTGCTCTGTCCAAGGTCGCAAGAAACTACAAAATGTTGTGAATAAAGCCCAGGCTATCAAATGCAAACCAACCTCCCATCCTCTGACTCTATCTTCCCGCTGCCTGGAAAAGCAGTTGGCATAATTAAGGACCCTCTCAAACCCTGGACATTCTCTCTTCCATTTTTTTCCATAAGGGAAAAGGTATAAAAGTCTGAGATCACATACCAACCAACTCAAGGACAGCTTCTTTCCTGCTGCTATCAGCCTTTTGAATGGACCTACCTTGCATTAAGTTGATCTTTCTCTACACCCTAGCTAAGACTGTAACATTATATTCCGCACTGTCTCCCTTCCTTCTCTATGAATGGCACGCTTTATCTATATAGAGTGCAAGAAACAATACTTTTTAATGTATTCCAATATATGTGACAATAATAAATCAAATCAAATCAAATACAGTACAGAAGGAAGCCATTCAGCCCATCGAACCTGCACTGCCAACAAACCCACCTAGGTCCTATCTGCATAACCCTACTAACTCCCCTGACACTCAAGGGCAATTTAGCATGGCCAATCAAACTAACCCATACATTTTTGAAGAGTGGGAGGAGATCGGAGCACCCAGAGGAAATCCACGCAGACAAGGAGAAAGTGTGCAAACTCCACATTGACAGTGATTGGAGGCCAGAATTGAACCCTGGCCCCTGGCATTGTGAGGCAGTAGAGCTAATCATTATGCCATCATGCTGCCCATGGCATTATTTGATGAACAGCAAAAGAATTATCCTGGTTCTGTGACATATATTTGTTCAAAATCATTGGAAGAAATTATCAGATCATTTATTTCATTGCTTTCAGGACACCCTTGCTGTGCGCAAATTAGGTGATTCTTTCTCCTACCTTAATAGTGACTACATATCAAATACTTTAACTTTCACTCTACCTTTTCCTAGGTCATAAAAGTCATATTCCTTATTTACCCAACTATTTAATCCAATTAATTATTCTTATTTCAAAATACTGAGAGGCCTAGATAGAGTGGACATGGAGGGGATGATTCCACGAGTGGGAGAGAATAAACCTCGAGGGCACAACCTCAGAGTGAAAGGACACTCCTTTAAAACTGAGTTGAGAAGGAACTTCTTCACCCAGAGGGTGGTGAATCTGTGGAACTTATTGCTACAGAGGGTGCTGTGGAGGCCCGGTCATTGAGCGTCAGGTTCTTGATCAATAAGGGGATCGAAGGATACAGGGAGAAGGCAGGAGAATGTGGAAGAGAATCATAACAGCCATGATTGAATGCGGAGCAGACTTGATGGACTGAATGGCCTAATTCTGTTCCTATATTTTATGGTCTTATGGATTTGAGTTAACTCATGAAAGGTGATAGAACACCATTTTCCGTTTTGGGTACTGAACCTTAGGAAGGTTATATTTGTCCTTTTAAGGAGTACAATGCGGTTTGACCTGGATAATACTGGGGCTGAAAGGGTTAACTTGTGAGGACAAGCTGTATTTACATGGTTTGTGTTCCCTTGACTTTAGAAGACTTCTGATGCTGCCTTTGAGAATTCAGCATGTATTCGTGCAATGAATATGTGAACTCATTTAGTTTCTTAAGGATGGGAGCGGATAACTGTTATACATAAGTCATAAGTTTGGAACCATAAAAGACCTCACACGCCAGTTATAAACACAACTATTAGCAAAAATAAACATATATGTGAAACATCACCAGAATTATAATCCCTTTCACAAGTTTTGAATTAAGTTTAATCTTTAATCAGTACAAAATTGGTGGACGTCTAAAATTTGACAGGATTGAAACAATATGTTTCTTTACTATATTACCTTGTTGAGGGAACAGGGAGGATTAAATTGCGGTTTCATTGTAAATTATCTTCAAGTTTAGTATCCTTTCTGTCTCAGAATGTAGGAGCCAAATGAGGTGATTTCAAACAGAAAGATATCAAGTTATTGATAATCGGCTCCTCAGTATCATGTCATGCTCAATATAATTCACATGTTTTATACAACATATGTGTCTTGTCTGCAGCTCCCAAATGTTTTTTCTGGCTAACATAAATCAGTGTACAACATACGGGCATTCTACCACCATTCTTAGCCATTTACAGATAACTATTTGCACCATTATTACTATGTTGGAATTGAAAGGCCTTTAGCAGGATTCAGATAGAATCACAGAGGTTTACAGCATGGAAACAGGCCCTTCGGCCCAACTTGTCCACGCCATCCTTTTTTTTAAGAAAACCCTTTAATCTTCTAGATACTTTAAACCATTTACATTCAAACTGTTTGCCCATCTGGGCAATTTGATCCAGGCGAATTACTCACAAGAGCTCCCACTATGTCTCTGAATCTCTCCCAATTCTGCTTGGTCCTGTTTCTTGGGCTCTTTTGTAGTAAGGAATGCTATAATAAATGAAAACAAAACATGTTGGATAAACTCAGTAGACTTAGAGAGTTAAATGTTATGAGTAAAAATGTCCATTCTATAAAACTGTTCGACCTGCCACATCTGCAGCACTTTGCTTTTTTTTGAGTAAGTTTGATTTGATTTAATTTATTTTTGTCACATGTATTAGCATTCAGTGAAAAGTATTGTTTCTTGCATGCTATACAGACAAAGCATACATACATAGAGAAGGAAAGGACAGAGTGCAGAATGTAGTGTTGCAGTCATAGCTAGAGTGTAGAGAAAGATCAACTTAATGCAAGGTAAGTTCATTCAAAAGTCTGATGGCAGCAGGAAAAAAGCTGTTTTTATTTTAGCTGGTATGTGACCTCAGACTTTTGTATCTTTTTCCCAACAGAAGAAAGTGGAGGAGAGAATACATGGCGTCCTTAATTATACCGGCTTGGCATGGGGTAAACACAGTAAGAAGTCTGACAACACCAGGTTTAAGTCCAACCGATTTATTTGATAGTAAACTCACAAGCATTTGAGGTTTCCCTCTTCGTCAGGTGAATGCAGAGTTCTGGCCTCAGACAGTAAATATAACAGTACAGTCAGTTTACAGATTACCGATTAGAATGCGAATCTTTACACCTAATCTGCTATTGAAGTCTTAAAGTGGCTAACAAGGTGAGTGGAAGGAGCACTGAGCACAGGTTGAAGAGATGTGTATTGTCTCCAGACAGCACAGTAAGTGTACAGCACGGTAAAAAAAACCTCACTTACTGTGCTGTCTGGAGACAATACACATCTCTTCAACCTGTGCTCAGTGCTCCTTCCACTCACCTTGTTAGCCACTTTAAGACTTCAATAGCAGATTAGGTGTAAAGATTCGCATTCTAATCGGTAATCTGTAAACTGACTGTACTGTTATATTTACTGTCTGAGACACACAGTAAGGAGGTTTTTTTTACCGTGCTGTACACTTACTGTGCTGTCTGGAGACAATACACATCTCTTCAACCTGTGCTCAGTGCTCCTTCCACTCACCTTGTTAGCCACTTTAAGACTTCAATAGCAGATTAGGTGTAAAGATTCGCATTCTAATCGGTAATCTGTAAACTGACTGTACTGTTATATTTACTGTCTGAGGCCAGAACTCTGCATTCACCTGACGAAGAGGGAAACCTCAAATGCTTGTGAGTTTACTATCAAATAAATCGGTTGGACTTAAACCTGGTGTTGTCAGACTTCTTACTGTGTTTACCCCAGTCCAACGCCAGTATCTCCACATCTTGGCATGGGGGCCAGGATAGGTGTTGGTGACGTAGACACCTAAAAACATAAAGCTCTGAAACTTTTCTACTTCATCTCAATTGATGTAGACCAGGGCTATGTTCTCCTCTAGCTTCCTGAAGTCAATGACAATCTCCTTTGTTTTGTTGACACTGAGGGAGAGATTACTGTCACTGCACCAGTTCATCAGATTGTCTATCGCATTCCTATACTCTGTTGATCTACATTGTGTAAGTAATACAATGGACAGAATCTTTGGTGCCCCTGTGGCATGTTTGGTGGCTGCGAAGTTGGACCATCATGGGCTGGTGGAGGGAACTGTTAATGGGGTTTCCCATTCGATGCAGCTCCCCATCACAGGAAACTTGAGGCTATGGTTCATCATTAGCTGGACAGGAGGTTCATGCTTCAAGATGGCCTGACAAGTCTGGGTGGGTGTGCTATTGCCTTTCTGTTTAGCTTGACTCCGCTTGGATTAATGCAACAGCTCCGCTGCCTATAGGTAGTTTGGAACTTCATTCCTGTTCTATTTAATGCCCTACATTACATGCCAGCATCCTCATCTTTTCCCTATAATCTTTGGCTCCCTTTACCAATCAAGAAACTATGTATCTTGTCTTAAATATACTCAACGTCTTGGCCTCCACAGCCTTCTGTGGCAATGAATTCCATAGATTCCTCTAATTGAATAAATTCCTCTTCATCTCAGTTCGAAAGGCTCGTCCCTTTAGAACATAGAACATAGAACATTACAGCACAGAACAGGCCCTTCAGCCTTCGATGTTGCGCCGACCAATATAAAAAGCAATGCCCCTCCAAACTAAACCATTCCCTTCTCTTCCATATACTTATCAACTAACCTCTTAAACGCCACCAAACTTGGCGCATCTACAACTGCTGCAGGCAGGGCATTCCACTCCCGAACCACCCTTTGGGTAAAGAACCTACCTCTGATATCCGTCCTATAACTATCACCCCTTAATTTAAAGCTGTGTCCCCTCGTGCTAGCTTTCTCCATCCTAGGAAAAAGGCTATCACTGTCCACCCTATCTAAACCTCTAATCATCTTATATGTTTCAATAAGGTCCCCTCTTAGCCGCCTCCTTTCTAACGAAAACAACCTCAAATCCCTCAGCCTCTCTTCATAAGACCTGCCCTCCATACCAGGCAACATCCTGGTAAACCTCCTCTGTACCCTCTCCAATGCCTCCACATCTTTCTTATAATGCGGGACCAGAACTGCACACAATACTCCAAGTGCGGCCGCACTAGAGTTTTGTACAGTTGCAACATGACGTTGCGGCTCCGAAATTCAATCCCCCTACCAATAAAAGCCAAGACTCCATATGCCTTCTTAACAACCTTCTCGACTTGACTGCCTACTTTCAGGGATCTATGCACATACACACCAAGATCCCTCTGTTCATCTAGACTACTAAGAATCCTACCATTTGCCCTATACTCTACACATTTATTATTTCTGCCATAGTGCATTACCTCACACTTTTCCACATTAAACTCCATTTGCCACCTCTCGGCCCAGCTCTGCAACTTGTCCAAGTCCCTCTGCAAACTATAACACCCCTCTTCACTATCTACCACTCCACCGACTTTAGTGTCATCTGCAAATTTACTAATCCATCCTTCAATACCCTCATCCAGATCATTTATAAAAATTACAAACAGCAGGGGCCCCAAAACAGACCCCTGAGGTACACCACTTGTCACCGAACTCCAAGATGAATATCTCCCATCAACCACCACCCTCTGTCTTCTATCTGCTAGCCAATTCCTAACCCAATTAGCTAAATCACCCTCTATCCCATACATCTGCATTTTCTGCAGAAGTCTTCCATGGGCCACCTTATCAAACGCCTTACTAAAGTCCATATATACCACATCAACCGCCTTACCCCCATCCACCTCCTTAGTCACTTTTTCATAAAACTCAATGAGGTTAGTAAGGCACGACCTACCCTTCACAAAACCATGCTGACTATCCCCAATCAATTCATTTCTCTCTAAATAACTATAAATCCTATCCCTAATAATTCTCTCCAATACTTTGCCCACAACAGAAGTAAGACTCACTGGCCTATAATTCCCTGGAAGGTCTCTCTTCCCCTTCTTGAACAATGGGACCACATTCGCTATCCTCCAGTCCTCCGGAACCACACCCGTAACCAACGACGACCTGAAGATCAGAGCCAGAGGCTCTGCAATCTCCTCTCTTGCCTCCCAGAGAATCCTAGGGTAAATCCCGTCCGGCCCAGGGGACTTATCCAACTTCAAACCCTCGAGAATATCTAGCACATCCTCCCTATCTACTTCGATACCTTCCAGTTTGCTACCCTGTACCTCAGTGTTCTCCATAACTACATTTACATCACCCTGCGTGAATACCGAAGAGAAATATTTATTCAGTGCCTCTCCAATCTCTTCAGGCTCCACGCACAACTTCCCACTGCTGTCTATGACTGGCCCTAATCTTGTCCTAACCAATCTTCTATTCTTAACATATCTAAAGAAAGCTTTAGGATTCTCCTTAATCCTATCAGCCAAAGTCTTCTCGTGTCCCCTCTTAGCTCTCCTCAATTCACTCTTTAGCTCCCTCCTGGCTAATCTATAGCTATCCATTGCACTAACTGAGCCTTCAAGCCTCATCCTGACATAAGCCTCCTTTTCCTTTTAACCAGCAAATCAACTTTTTTCGTACACCAAGGTTCTCTTACTCGACCATTTCCTCCTTGCCTGACAGGGACATACTTATCAAGGACTCGCAGCAGCTGCTCCTTGAATAAGCTCCACATTCCAGATGTTCCCAGTCCCTGTAGTTTCCTAGTCCAATCTATGCACCCTAATTCTCTCCTGATGGCCTCATAATTACCCTTCCCCCAGCTATAACTACTGCCCCCAGCTTCATGCCTATCCCTATCCATCACTAAGGTGAACGTAACCGAATTGTGGTCACTATCACCAAAATGTTCACCAACTTCCAAGCCTAACACCTGGTCTGGCTCATTGCCCAGCACCAAATCCAATGTAGCCTCACCTCTAGTTGGCCTATCTACATACTGAGTCAAAAAACCTTCCTGCACACTTTGTACGAAAACTGACCCCTCTAACGAGCTAGAGCTATAGCTATTCCAATCAATATTAGTAAAGTTAAAGTCCCCCATAACAATTACCCTATTACTTTCACTCCTGATCAGAATTGACTTGGCAATCCTTTCCTCTACCTCTCTAGAACTTTTAGGAGGTCTATAAAAGACTCCCAACAGGGTGACCTCTCCTCTCCTGTTTCTAATCTCAGCCCATACTACCTCAACAGACAAGTCCTCATCAAACTTCTTTTCTGTCACTGTGATACAGTCTTTGACTAATAATGCCACTCCTCCCCCCCTTCTACCTCCTTCTGTACTCCGACTAAAGCATTTGAACCCCGGAACCTGCAACATCCATTCCTGTCCCTGCTCTACCCAAGTCTCTGAAATGGCCTTGGACCATTTGGACTTTACTCTGAGGCTGTGCGCTTGGATCTTAGTCTCTCCTACTAATGGAAATTATTTTTCCACATCCATTCCATCCAGGCCTTTCAATATTCTTTAAGTTTCAATGAAACCCCCCCTTCATTCTTTTAAACTCTATTAAGTGCAAACACAGTGTTCCTCAAACACTTCTTGTGCATCAAGCCTCTGCATCCCGGGATCATTCACATGAACCTCCTTTGGATTCTCATCAAGGCCAGCACATCCTTCCTTAGACATTGTTCACAATATTTCAGATGTGGTTTGTCCACAGCCTTAAGAGAATTGGTCCCTTTGATCGATGGTTTCTACTGGATTCTCTCTCTTGAGTTGTCAAGGAGATCCCCTGTGAATTTTCTGGGCTACACTCTTTAAACAGGCAATTAAAATGATTCACTTCCTTGTAACACTGGAATGATACATTTTCCAAAGCCTCTGTTGCTAGAAGGATCTTGAAAGCAGGTGGACAAGCGGCAGCTTTTCAAGCATTGACCTAAACCAGTAGAAAATTGGAAATAGCATGCCTAGGAATTTCTGGTGAGGGCTCAGCTTCACACCAGGCCCTGTACAAAGAACAAGAACAAAGAACAACACAGCACGGGAAACAGGCCTTTCGGCCCAACGAGCCCGTGCCGCCATCCTAACGTCTTAATGACATATAGAGACCAATATAGGGACAATTTGTTACCCAATCAGCCTAAGAGCACATTTTTGGGATGTGGGAGGAAACCGGAGCACCCGGAGAAAACCCACGCAACCACGGGGAGAACGCGCAAACTCCCGCAGACACAGGCCCAAATCCATGTGTCTGCACAGCAACAGCGATAGTCTCTGAGCTGTCATGTTGCCCATCTGATGGTCCAGTTTAAGCATACGCTAACGACGTGATGCACTAGGCCACTCCTGAAGTAACCTCCAGGAGCATCCCTCGCATGACCTGCCAAATGCATGCACCTTGTTGGTCAACAAGGTGGACCGAATAGCCTGTGGAAACAATTAAAGTATTTAAACAGTCCTCATATATCCCTCTATCTGCAGACCACTCATGTGGCTGTCCAGGAGACCCTTAAACAACTCTAGTGTGCCTGCTCCCACCACCTTACTCGGTAGTGCATTCCTCACCCCCACTACCCTTTGTGTGAAAAAATGCCCTCTAATATTAGCCTTATACATAGCCCCCCTCACCCTAAGGCGGTGACCCCTCGTTCTATCTGAATCTAATGGTGGAAAAAGCTTACCACCATTTACTCTATCTATACCCCTCATAATCTTATATACATAGAACATAGAACATTACAGCACAGAACAGGCCCTTCGGCCTTCGATGTTGCGCCGACCAATATAAAAAGCAATGCCCCTCCAAACTATACCATTCCCTTCTCTTCCATATACTTATCAACTAACCTCTTAAACGCCACCAAACTTGGCGCATCTACAACTGCTGCAGGCAGGGCATTCCACTCCCGAACCACCCTTTGGGTAAAGAACCTACCTCTGATATCCGTCCTATAACTATCACCCCTTATTTAAAGCTGTGTCCCCTCGTGCTAGCTTTCTCCATCCTAGGAAAAAGGCTATCACTGTCCACCCTATCTAAACCTCTAATCAGCTTATATGCTTCAATAAGATCCCCTCTTAGCCGCCTCCTTTCTAACGAAAACAACCTCAAATCCTTCAACCTCTCTTCATAGGACCTGCCCTCCATACCAGGCAACATCCTGGTAAACCTCCTCTGTACCCTCTCCAATGCCTCCACATCTTTCTTATAATGTGGCGACCAGAACTGCACACAATACTCCAAGTGCGTCCGCACTATAGTTTTGTACAGCTGCAACATGATGCTGCGGCTCCTAAATTCAATCCCCCTACCAATAATAGCTAAGACTCCATAAGCCTTCTTAACAACTTTATCCACTTGACTGCCTACTTTCAGGGATCTATTGACACATACACCAAGATCCTTCTGTTCCTCAACACTATTAAGAGCCCTACCATTAGCCCTATACTCTACACATTTATTGTTCCTGCCAAAGTGCATTACCTCACACATTTCCACATTAAACTCCATTTGCCACCTCTCGGCCCAGCTCTGCAACTTGTCCAAGTCCCTCTGCAAACTATAACACCCCTCTTCACTATCTACCACTCCATCGACTTTAGTGTCATCTGCAAATTTACTAATCCATCCTTCAGTACCCTCATCCAGATCATTTATAAAAATTACAAACAGCAGGGGCCCCAAAACAGACCCCTGAGGTACACCACTTGTCACCGAACTCCACGATGAATATCTCCCATCAACCACCACCCTCTGTCTTCTATCTGCTAGTCAATTCCTAATCCAATTAGCTAAATCACCCTCTATCCCATACATCTGCATTTTCTGCAGAAGTCTTCCATGGGCCACCTTATCAAACGCCTTACTAAAGTCCATATATACCACACCAACCGCCTTACCCCCATCCACCTCTTTAGTCACTTTTTCAAAAAACTCAATGAGGTTATTAAGGCACGACCTACCCTTCACAAAACCATGCTGACTATCTCCAATCAATTCATTACTCTCTAAATAACTATAAATCCGATCCCTAATTATTCTCTCCAATACTTTGCCCACCACAGAAGTAAGACTCACTGGCCTATAATTCCCTGGAAGGTCTCTCTTCCCCTTCTTGAACAAAAGATCTATTAGAGGTATTATTATACCTCTAATAGATCCCCTCTCAGCCGACGTCTTTCAAGGGAAAACAACCCCAGTACGTTCAACCTTTCCTCGTAAGACAGCCCTTCCATACCAGGCAGCATCCTGGTAAACCTCCTCTGCACTCTCTCCAAGGACTCCACATCCTTCCGGTAGTACGGCGACCAGAACTGGATGCAGTATTCCAAGTGAGGCCTAACCAACGTTCTATACAACTGCAACATCAAACTCCTACTCTTGCATTCTATACCCTTTTCTATGAAAGCTAACATACTATACGCTTTCTTTATCACCTTCTCCACCTGTGAAGACACCTTCAGAGACTTGTGAACCTGCACCCCCAAGTCTCTCTGCGTCTCTATACTCCGGATAGTTTTACCTTTTATCCTATAACTCCCCTCTACAGTATTCCGTCCAAAATGCATCACCTCACATTTATCCGGATTAAATTCCATTTGCCATCTATCTGCCCAATCTACCAGCCTATCAATGTCCTGTTGTATTGCCTGGCACTGCTCCTCAGTCCCCGCCAATCCAAGTATCTTAGTGTCATCAGCAAATTTGCTGATCACACCACCTACCCCCTCTTCCAGTCATTTATATAAATCACAAATAGAAGAGGTCCTAGTACTGAGCCCTGTGGCACACCACTAGTGACAGACCTCCAGTTGGAAAAAGAGCCTTCCACTACTACCTGCTGTCTCCTCCTCCCAAGCCAGTTCTCAACCCATCTACATACCTGGCCCTGTATCCCATGCGCCTTCACCTTTTTTATCAGCCTACCATGGGGAACCTTGTCAAACGCCTTAGTGAAATCCATGTAGACGACATCAACGGCTTGTCCTTCATCAACCATTTTTGTCACCTGTTCAAAAAATTCCGCTAGATTCGTAAGGCACGACCTCCCCTTAACGAAGCCATGCTGCGTATCCCTGATCAGATCGCAGCGCTCCAGATGCACACACATCCTGTCCCTGAGGATCCTCTCCATTAGCTTACCTATAACTGAAGTCAAGCTCACTGGCCTATAGTTCCCTGGATTATCCCTCTGACCCTTTTTAAACAACGGTACTACATTTGCCATCCTCCAGTCCTCTGGGACCTCACCTGTGTTCAAAGAAGAGACAAAGATTTGCGTCAGAGGCCCAGCAATGACATCCCTCACCTCCCTTAGCAGCCTGGGATAAATACCATCAGGCCCCGGAGCTTTATAAGTCTTTATGCTACCTAAAAGCCCCAACACTTCTTCCCTCGTAATGATTATTTCTGTAGTTGCTCTTCAAATTCAGTTTTGTATACTAAGTTGGAAAAATAGGATTTTCCAGTCACGCTTGCCCTAAAACCGGACAGTCTCATCCGAGGTCAATGGATCCTTGAATGGTCTGCCTCCATTCAGACCATTGAATGGTACGTAGAGGGCCTGACAAGTCTGGGTGGGTGTGCTATTGCCTTTCTGTTTAGCTTGACTCCGCTTGGATTAATGCAACAGCTCCGCTGCCTATAGGTGGTTTGGAACTTCATTCCTGTTCTATTTAATGCCCTACATTACATGCCATGATTGTAATGGCATGTACGTTACATGCATGTCGTTATGTACGTAACGACATGCTACGATTCCATCCATAGACTCATAGAGCAATATAACATGGAAACTGGCCCTCCAGCCCAACCGGTCCATGCCAACTATCTCAGCTAGTCCCATTTGCCTGCATTTGGCCCATATCCCTCTAATCCTTTCCCATCCATATATTGCAGTGAAACAGTTATGAGACACGTTCTCAAATGAGATTACTCATCTGCCAGCAGTTGTGCATGCTGGAGTCAGATCAAGACATGTCTCCTGAGTTTGACATGCCAGCTTTGCATCAATAAGCAATTGAATTCACTTTATATTGGCAGCCATATAATTACACTGCAGCTTTTGTTTCGCAAATTCAGCGCTGCAGATAGATTATCATTAAAAACAGAAATAGGCAACAAACCTTCTGATATTCCACATTCACCAGCACCAGGAAAAGGAATGGAGACATAACACATTCTGATTAAGTGTATATAAAGTTAATAGTTTCTCAATGTTCAGCCACACGAGACAGAATACTTTACGAGGAGCTGTAAAGGAGAACTGTAAATTTATTTACAGTCCATTGCTGAATGGTAGTCAATCAGATATAGGTGCTAGTGGCACACACAGACTATTTTCAACAGAACATGGAACAGTAATCTGATTGAATGATTTATTGGCTGTCTGTATATGAAACATTTTGTAAGTGTCAAGCAGTTTTAAAAGGAACAGAAATCTGTAATGTTGTGTTGAAAACAGGACATTAATTGACAGTTAAAGTACTGGAGAAGTAAGGAGTGATTTTGCTCAGGTATTTCAGACTCTAAGGAGCAATTGAGGTGGACAAGATGAGGGCTTAAGTCAAAACCGTGATTCAGTCCATTTCAGAAAAGAATTTGAAGCCTGTGGTAAGAAGAGACCAAACATTGTTAAGGAGATAATTAAGTTGCCAGTTGTTGTGCATTAAGTAGGCCACATGGCATTTTGGCGATTAGCATTTGACCTGACAGTGACTAACTGTTTGGAAAGGTAGGGGAGTCTAAAATTATAGGGCATAGGTTTGAGCTAAGAGGTGAGAGATACAAAGTGGTCCAGAGGGGCACAGAAGTTCACATTCAGGTGTTTGGAACAAGCTGCCAGAGGTAGCAGTAGAGGCAGGTACAATTTTATTTTTTGAAAAGCATTCAGACAGTTATATGGGTAAGATGTGTATAGAGGCATACGGGCCAAACACTGTCAATTGGGACTCGCTTAGTAATTAAAAAAAGGCGGCATGGAAAGTTGGGCCAAAGGACCTGTTTCCATGCTGTAAACCTCTACTACTCTGTGAATAACTAAGTAATCACTGAGGATTTTCATCTCTACTTAAAGACATTTCATCTTCTACTGTTCACTTGCTGCTATAACCTTGAAAGAGATCTTAAAAACTCGTGCACCAACTTTGTCAACATTCAGTCTAGAAATTCTCCATGGACTTTACGTAACAAGTGCTGCATCACTCCAATTTATTGGACACTTATAGCCACCAGTAGAAAAAAAGTTGCTTGGTACTGCTGGCTTGACACTGCCCAGACATACTCCAACTCTCCAGAGGCTTCAATGGCCGCAAGATTATTGTGGAGAACAGTATCAATTCTCACCAGTAAGAAAAGTTTCTTCTCAACTTTCCTCTACTATAATAATTATTTAAATCTCTGTCATTTTACCAGTCCTCTTGTCCATGGCAATAGTTTTCCCCATTTGCTTAATCAAAAAAAAGCCCTCATAACAATCTTAGAACATAGAACATTACAGCACAGAACAGGCCCTTCGGCCTTCGATGTTGCGCTGACCAATATAAAAAGCAATGCCCCTCCAAACTAAACCATTCCCTTCTCTTCCATATACTTATCAACTAAACTGTTAAACACCACCAAACTTGGCGCATCTACAACTGCCGCAGGCAGGGCATTCCACTCCCGAACTACCCTTTGGGTAAAGAACCTTCCTCTGATATCCGTCCTATAACTATCACCCCTTAATTTAAAGCTGTGTCCCCTCGTGCTAGCTTTCTCCATCCTAGGAAAAAGGCTATCACTGTCCACCCTATCTAAACCTCTAATCATCTTATATGTCTCGATTAGGTCCCCTCTTAGCCGCCTTCTTTCTAACGAAAACAACCTCAAATCCCTCAGCCTCTCTTCATAAGACCTGCCCTCCATACCAGGCAACATCCTGTAAACCTCCTCTGTACCCTCTCCAATGCCTCCACATCTTTCTTATAATGTGGGGACCAGAACTGCACACAAAACTCCAAGTGTGGCCGCACTAGAGTTTTGTACAGTTGCACCATGACGTTGCGGTTCCGAAATTCAATCCCCCTACCAATAAAAGCTAAGACTCCGTATGCCTTCTTAACAACCTTATCGACTTGACTGCCTACTTTCAGGGATCTATGCACAAATACACCAAGATCCCTCTGTTCATCAACACTATTAAGAATCCTACCATTATCCCTATACTCTACACATTTATTATTCCTGCCATAGTGCATTACCTCACACTTTTCCACATTAAACTCCATTTGCCACCTCTCGGCCCAGCTCTGCAACTTGTCCAAGTCCCTCTGCAAACTATAACACCCTCTTCACTATCTACCACTCCACCGACTTTAGTGTCATCTGCAAGTTTACTAATCCATCCTTCAATACCCTCATCCAGATCATTTATAAAAATTACAAACAGCAGGGGCCCCAAAACAGACTCCTGAGGTACACCACTTGTCACCGAACTCCACGATTAATATCTCCCATCAACCACCACCCTCTGTCTTCTATCTGCTAGCCAATTCCTAACCCAATGAGCTAAATCACCCTCTATCCCATACATCTGCATTTTCTGCAGAAGTCTTCCATGGGCCACCTTATCAAACGCCTTACTAAAGTCCATATATACTACATCAACCGCCTTACCCCATCCACCTCTTTGGTCACTTTTTCAAAAAACTCAATAAGATTAGTAAGGCACGACCTACCCTTCACAAAACCATGCTGACTATCCCCAATCAATTCATTTCTCTCTAAATAACTATAAATCCTATCCCTAATAATTTTCTCCAATACTTTGCCCACAACAGAAGTAAGACTCACTGGCCTATATCTTGGCAATCACATATGAGGCAAAATTACATATTTTATGCTTGATGTATAATTTGTAATTTTAACTATCTTGTGGAAATCCAGAATTTGACACAGTGGTTAGCACTGTTGGCTCACAGCACCAGTGACCCAGGTTCAGGATGACTGTGTGGAGTTTGCACATTCTCCCCATGCCTGCATGGGTTTCCTCCAGGTGCTTCAGTTTCCTCCCACAGTTGAAATGTGTGTGAGTTAGGTTGATTGCCATGCTAAATTGACTCTTGAGGGGGACTGGCTGGGGTGAATAGGTGGGGTTATGGGGATAGGGTCTAGGCGGGATTATGGTTGGTGCAGACTTGATGGGCTGAATGGCCTCAATCTGCACTATACTGATTCAATAACTCTATGCTTATATGAATTATACAGCATAGAACAGTAAGGATAAAGTCCAAGGTGTCCATGGATTTCAGTTAAAGATAGAGCAAACGAACCAAAAGCAATAAAAGAAAAAAACACCTTTAAAAGACAAATAAGTCAAATAGAAATTTAAGTGTTTGATTAGATGGTTAATGGGATAACCAGGTAAGACTTTGTGGCCTCAGGACCGATATGGTTCAAAGCTGTGACAATGCAGCAAATAGTGATTCCACAAGCTGGTTTGTGACCCTCAGTAGATGAGTAAGAACCTTCTAGTCCAAACTAACATCTTTGTCCTCCCATCTCCTCCCCAACAAAATTACACATGCGTACAGATGCACAGTTATATTTATTGTTCCCAAAAATGACGCATGGATATATGCCCTGGACCAAATAGCTTGCCGAAAGTGACATGAATAAAACAGCCATCTTTTTCAAAGAGTACTGGGGAAAATGCAGATGGCACAAAGATTGATGGGTGGTTAACTGTGAGGAGGAATGTCTTGGGCTACAAGTAGATATTGATGGAATGGTATACGGAGTCTTAGCTTTTATTGGTAGGGGGATTGAATTTCGGAGCTGCAACGTCATGTTGCAACTGTACAAAACTCTAGGGCGGCCGCACTTGGAGTATTGTGTGCAGTTCTGGTCCCCACATTATAAGAAAGATGTGGAGGCATTGGAGACGGTACAGAGGAGGTTTACCAGGATGTTGCCTGGTATGGAGGGCAGGTCTTATGAAGAGAGGCTGAGGGATTTGAGGTTGGTTTCGTTAGAAAGGAGGCAGCTAAGAGGGGACCTAATCGAAACATATAAGATGATTAGAGGTTTAGATAGGGTGGACAGTGATAGCCTTTTTCCTAGGATGGAGAAAGCTAGCACGAGGGGACATAGCTTTAAATTAAGGGGTGGTAGTTATAGGACGGATGTCAGAGTAGGTTCTTTACCCAGAGGGTGGTAAGGGTATGGAATGCCCTGCCTGCTGCAGTTGTAGATGCGCCAAGTTTGGTGGCATTTAAGATGTTAGTAGATAAGTTTATGGATGAAAAGGGAATGGTTTAGTTTGGAGGGTCATTGCTTTTTCTTAATTGGTCGGCGCAACATCGAAGGCCGAAGGGCCTGTTCTGCGCTGTAATGTTCTATGTTCTATGTTCTATGGTCAAATGGGCAGATAAATGGCAGATGAAATTTAATCCAGAAAAGTATAAGATGATACATTTTGGAAGGAGTAATTTGACAAGAAAGTATTCAATGAATAGTAGGATACTAGGAAGTTCTGTGGAACAAAAGGACCTTAGTGTGTTTGTCCATAAATCACTGAAAGCAGACAGGCAAGTTAATAGGGTGGTGAAAAAGGCATAGGGTATAGAATTGCTCTTATCAATCAGCGTATAAATTACAAAAACAGACAAGTCATGATGGAGTTATATAGAACTTTGGTAAGGCCACAGTTAGAGTGTGTGCCGTTTTGGTCGCCACATTGTGATTGCACTAGAGGGCGTGAAGAGGAAATTCACCAGGATGCTGCCTGGGATGGAACATTTAAGTTATAAAGAGAGGTTGGATAGGCTTTTTATTGGAGCAGAGAAGACTGAGGGGTGACCTGATTGAAGTGTACAAAATTATGGGGGACATGGACAGAGTGGATAAGGAGCAGCTGTTCCCCTTAGTTGAAGGATCAATCACAAGGGGACATAGGTTCAAGGTGAGGGCCAGAAAGTTTAGAGGGGATATGATGAAAAAAGAGTTTTATTCAGAGGGCGGAGATGGTCTGGAATGTGTTGCCTGGAAGGGTGGTGGAGGCAGGTTGCCTCACTTCTTTTAAAAAGTATCTGGATGAGCACTTGGCACATCGTAACATTCAGGGCTAAGGGCCAAGTGCCGGCAGATGGGATTAGATGGGAGTTCAAGTGTTTTGAATGTGTATTGCAAACTCGATAGGCCTAAGGGGATCTTCTGTATGCTACGATTCTGTGATTGTATGAAAACCAATTATAAGTTGTCATAATAGAAATAAAACAGAGGTATTTTTAAAGTATTCCATACACTGTGCATGTCCACTCAGTCTAACCTTCATGTAACTGTTGTGCTGCCCTGCCACAATTATCAGTTAGATTTCTCAGTCACCAGATTTATTAGAATTATTCCACAATTGATTCCAAGCTAAGCTGGTTTCTCTTACTTATTTCAGATTGATTTATCTGAAAATAGGATTGACTCTCCAAGCACTTTACAGAAGAAGAAGTGGCTGTTGAACCAGCAATAGAGAAACCTGTGAAGAAAGATTGAATGGACTGTGGAATAGAGAGATTTTTAGTGAGATTTTGAAGGCAGGGAAGATGATCCAAACTAATCCAGCAGAGAAGATGAATGGTGGGAAATCTCTCAAATAGAAAAGCTAATTAGAGTTTTTTTTTCACCATGTCAGGCTCATAGGAACACCACTATGCAGAAAGAGACCACTTGACTCTTTGAGCGTGCACCAACAACAATCCCATCCAGATCTTATTCCAGTAATCCCGGCTAGTTTATCCAGCTAGTCCCCGTGACATTAAGGGGCAATTTTAACATGACCAATCAACCTAACCTGCACATCTTTGGACTGTGGGAGGAAACAGGAACACCTAGAGGAAACACATACAGACATGGGAAGAATGTGCAAGCTCCACACAGTGACCCAAGGCCAGACTTGAATCCAGGTCCCTGGCGTTGTGAGCAGCAGTGCCATTGTGCCGCCCCAAAGCTTCTGGGATATCCCAAAGCATTTTCAATTGTCTTTGTTGCAATAGGGTGAAATAAAGCAGCCAATTTGTGCATAGTTTCTACAAATAGCAAGAGATAATTGGTTCAATTAATTGTTCTGTATTTTCTTCATGTTCTCTTAGGTCCTTTTGTATCTGTTTGTGAGTGAAAACTTAACACCTCATCCAAAATAAAGGACTTCTAACTCCTTCATTATGACAAAGATGCATTTACCTATGAGTTCATGTCTCTAGAATGGGGCTTGAGCCCACAAAGTTTCTGGTGCAGTGATAAGTACTGAACCAAAGCTGACCAACTGGATGAGAAGATGTTGTGTAGGGATTAGAAAATGAATGGAAGGATAATCATCAGTATTAATAGTAAGGATCATCAAGTCAATTATGCTTGGAATTGAGGGAGACAATGGAAATAAGCAAGGAGACATGATCAGGACTTTATGCATTTGCCAGGCTGTGGAATTCTAGATGTGGTGAAATTCTGAATAGGAAAAAAAAGGATTTGAGAAACCAGTCCTTGAGTTGATAAAGGGGTAAAGCTTCAGCTATGAAGGGTGGAGTTTGTCAATATTTCAGAGGCGATCTGGGTGAAGAATCACTGGGTAGAATATTCAGCTCAAAGTCAAAGGGAACGGCAACACTTGGCCCAAGTCAAGTGAACCCCTGGACGCTGATGAGATCAGAGACAGAGGCATGCAGATGATGGTGAGATTCAAACAGAAAAGCCTTTGTGATGCTAATCCTTTGACAAATGCAGAAATTGTTATTGGATGGACAGTTGATTAGTATGATAATGAGCCTTACAGTCAGTGATGATGGTGAGGAGGTTGACCCTGATATCTCAGGATTTCTGATAAGTTTGGGGGGAAATCCAAGTATCCAGCTCCCATTGATCTCTCTGGTATGAGTTGAGTGCTGTTGGCTTGGGTCTGGAAGGCAGATGGGGTGGGCAATCTGCTGGAGGTAAGTGGGGGCAGTGGGTGGAAAGGGGGGGGCGGGTACAGGAGTTGGACCTGGAGATTTGGAGAGTCAGGAGCTGAGTTGGACATGGAGGGAGGACAGTCAGAGAAGGACTCAGTGGGGAGCAGAAGTGGGAACCTGGGAAATTCTTCTAGTTAGATTGCTCCAGAACTCAGAAGTAATAGCTCAGATGCACTCTCCCCAGTGCTGCCAGATCTACTGAGTATTTCCAGCATTTTCAGTTTTCATTTGACATTTCCAACATCTGCAGTATGGTGTTTCATGGTCATAAGCTCTTTCTTATACAGTGAGTAATTAATACATGGAATTGATTTTTGGATAGGATCATTGAGGTAAAAATCCTGGAGTGAACTGAGAAACAATTTGATAGTACAAAGAGAAATGGCAGGTTCTTTCTCTGGATAGACCATGAGTTCAATAGATTTTTTCACTTATGATTATCTTATAACTAAATATTTTGTAACCGGAAGACTTACTCACACTTGACTGATATTAAAAACAACAACATGCATTCGTACAGTACCTTGAACATAACAAAAACATGCTTATTTGTTACACAAAAGCTTTACAGAAAAGAAAATTTGACACACACTCAGATGTAAACATATTAGGACAAGTGAGCTAAAGCTTTGTCATAAAGGTGGATTTAAGGAGAGTAAAAGGAGAGCAAGATAGAGAGAGAGGGAATTTTAAGGAAAGAATCTTTAAGACCTAGCAGCTGAAAACATGGCCACTAATGCAAATCAATGATGTGTAAGAGCCAAACTGGAAGAATGCAGATTCCAAAGTTGGAGAAGGTCACAGAGATAGGAATGAGGCAAGATAATAAAGGGATATGGACACAATAATACAACAATATACACTAAAGCCATCTATAAACAGATAAATAGTAAAGGTTAGACAAAGAAAGCATAGCACCTATTAAGGATTAAAAAGGAAATCTATTTCTGGAGGCAGTGGGGTGACTCAGATACTAACTGAGTACTTTTTATCTGTATAAATGATGTCTCGATAACGGAGGCAGTAGTAGAGAGATTGTGTGGGATGAAAATAGATAAAGACAGAGCACTTAAAATTTGGCATTTCTCAAAGTAGTCAGGCCACCTGGTTTGGATGGGATTTATGTTGCTGAAGAACAAACCTTTGGTCACAATTAACCCGTGCTCCTTTGATATGGAAGGTCTGGGCAATTACAATTATTAAACGCTTGTTCAAAAAAGAGAAGAGAGATAAACATATAAATAGTAAAGACTCGAGAAAGAAAGGATAAAGCCTATTAAGAACCAAAAAGGGAATGTATTTGTGGAGGCAGTGGGATGTCTCAGATCCCAAATGGACTTATCGTCATGAGTTGGAACTGTTTTGAGAGACGGAGCTGAATTAAATGTGGGTCAGGCAGATAGATATCTAATTGGGATTAAATCTCATTTGGGTTGCTTGGCGGCCATTAAATTCAGCCCAATATCCTGAGAGAAAATTAATTGTCACATAGAAAAGGACAGTTTAACAAATGGAAGCCAGCGCGTACTTGTTAAGATAAATTGTGTTTGATTAACGTAGTTGAAGTTGTTGATGAAATGACAGAAAGGATTGACGTAGGTAGCACAATTTGTTTAATAAAGTACCACACAAGAGATTATTAGCAAAATTGAAGCCCAGAGGATTAAATGGATGGTGGTTTTATTCAGCCTGGTTCTTATATTATTCTCCTGAGATCTGTCATATGCACATTTCTTTTCTTCACCTTAATTTTTATCTCTTTTGTCATCCAGAGAGCTCTGGATTTGTTTGCGTCCTTCAGTGAGAAAAGATATTAACTCTATGCCCAAACTATCTCGTTTTTAAAGGTCGTCTCTTGTTCAGTTACAGTTTTTCTTGCCAATCTCTAATCTCTGATTCCAATTCATCGATGTCAGATCCACCCCTATCATTCACTCTCCTCCAGATAATTATTCTGGATTATTGCTTGTCCCTTTCCAGAGTCAACCTAAACCTTATATGATACAATGATCTCTGTCCCCTAAATATACTCTGACTGATACTTGGTCCCTTTGGCCCACTCTGTCTCAAGAATCAAGTCTCACAGTACCTCATTTCTTGTTGGATTGGAAGCTGTAGAAAATCATCCTCAATACTTTTATCCCTCTCTGCACTTTGCACTATCACAGTCCCAATCTATCACTGAAAATCTCTCATCCTCGGTCATTCATCTGTAACATTGAAGTGAATAGAGTTTTGGCTCTATTCTCCATTCTCACTTTCAGTGGGGTGAGCATGAAGAGATTGTAGTATCTTGCCCTATATTTGGATAATTATCATTCCCCATTTATAACACTATAATTCTTGCATCACTCCTTTGCAGATTTGCTCTTTTAAACCTTAACCACTAGTTTTTGGATGGAATGTTAAACTGTGGCCCTTCCTATCCCTTTCATGTTTGAAAGGAGGGCAGGAGAACACCTTTGGTGTCCTGGTCATTTCTGATCCTTGAACTATCACCACTTCAACAAGTGACCTAGTCATTGCTGTTTGGGGAATCTATCTGTACACAAATTGGCTTTTGTGTTCTGCTACATTACAGCAGTGTCTATTGTTGCGAAGTTGGGTAGAATAATTGTAGACCGAGAGGTAAGAAGTTAGAACTTATCGTTTGTAAAATTGTAAAATGCAAGAATATTGAAAGCACAGACTGAAAAATTAGTATTGAAAGACCAACCAGCAGGTTTTATCAAGATAACAGGCTTTTGAATTTAGGCAATCCATTTGAATCAGGCATTTCAATACCAAAAACCTATTAAATTTAAATCTGATGGCTTTGACAACGTAGAACCAATCCCAATGTGGGAAATATTGATATGTTGTTGTGGGTATAAGAGGGCAGGGGACAAAGAGAAAGAACAACTACCACTTGCCAGAGCTAACAGCTTGCAGCTCTCATCACTTCATTTATATCTTAGAGAAAGCACCATCATAGACAGCAGTGGGAAGTTGTGCGTGGAGCCTGGGAGATTGGAGAGGTACTGAATAAATATTTCTCTTCGGTATTCACGCAGGGTGATGTAAATGTAGTTATGGAGAACACTGAGATACAGGGTAGCAAACTGGAAGGTATCGAAGTAGATAGGGAGGATGTGCTAGATATTCTCGAGGGTTTGAAGTTGGATAAGTCCCCTGGGCCGGACGGGATTTACCCTAGGATTCTCTGGGAGGCAAGAGAGGAGATTGCAGAGCCTCTGGCTCTGATCTTCAGGTCGTCGTTGGTTACGGGTGTGGTTCCGGAGGACTGGAGGATAGCGAATGTGGTCCCGTTGTTCAAGAAGGGGAAGAGAGACCTTCCAGGGAATTATAGGCCAGTGAGTCTTACTTCTGTGGTGGGCAAAGTGTTGGAGAGAATAATTAGGGATAGGATTTATAGTTATTTAGAGAGTAATGAATTGATTGGAGATAGTCAGCATGGTTTTGTGAAGGGTAGGTCGTGCCTTACTAACCTCATTGAGTTTTTTGAAAAAGTGACTAAGGAGGTGGATGGGGGTAAGGCGGTTGATGTGGTATATATGGACTTTAGTAAGGCGTTTGATAAGGTGGCCCATGGAAGACTTCTGCAGAAAATGCAGATGTATGGGATAGAGGGTGATTTAGCTAATTGGGTTAGGAATTGGCTAGCAGTAGAAGACAGAGGGTGGTGGTTGATGGGAGATATTCATCTTGGAGTTCGGTGACAAGTGGTTACCTCAGGGGTCTGTTTTGGGGCCCCTGCTGTTTGTAATTTTTATAAATGATCTGGATGAGGGTATTGAAGGATGGATTAGTAAATTTGCAGATGACACTAAAGTCGGTGGAGTGGTAGATAGTGAAGAGGGGTGTTATAGTTTGCAGAGGGACTTGGACAAGTTGCAGAGCTGGGCCGAGAGGTGGCAAATGGAGTTTAATGTGGAAAAGTGTGAGGTAATGCACTATGGCAGAAATAATAAATGTGTAGAGTATAGGGCAAATGGTAGGATTCTTAGTAGTCTAGATGAACAGAGGGATCTTGGTGTGTATGTGCATAGATCCCTGAAAGTAGGCAGTCAGGTCGAGAAGGTTGTTAGGAAGGCATATGGAGTCTTGGCTTTTATTGGTAGAGGGATTGAATTTCGGAGCCGCAACGTCATGTTGCAACTGTACAAAACTCTAGTGCGGCCGCACTTGGAGTATTGTGTGCAGTTCTGGTCCCCACATTATAAGAAAGATGTGGAGGCATTGGAGAGGGTACAGAGGAGGTTTACCAGGATGTTGCCTGGTATGGAGGGCAGGTCTTATGAGGAGAGGCTGAGGGATTTGAGGTTGTTTTCGTTAGAAAGGAGGCGGCTAAGAGGGGACCTAATCGAAACATATAAGATGATTAGAGGTTTAGATAGGGTGGACAGTGATAGCCTTTTTCCTAGGATGGAGAAAGCTAGCACGAGGGACACAGCTTTAAATTAAGGGGTGATAGTTATAGGACGGATATCAGAGGCAGGTTCTTTACCCAAAGGGTGTTCGGGAGTGGAATGCCCTGCCTGCAGCAGTTGTAGATGCGCCAAGTTTGGTGGCGTTTAAGAGGTTAGTTGATAAGTATATGGAAGAGAAGGGAATGGTTTAGTTTGGAGGGGCATTGCTTTTTATATTGGTCGGCGCAACATCAAAGGCCGAAGGGCCTGTTCTGTGCTGTAATGTTCTATGTTCTATGTTCTATGTTCTATCTAAGTAGCAGATATACCAAAGAAGAAAGAAATTCCAGACAGTAGAATGAACAGAGAGGGTCCAGAGTGTTCCAGAAGTTACAAAACCTGGTTGTAATTTTGCCAGTGACTAAATTCTATTTTGTTAGTGAGTGTGAATTGTATTTATCTGAACAATATAGCATTAGAATCTTTAATTTGGGAATAATGAATAGTTAGAAGGGATTTATTCAGTTTGTTAATGACTTAATTAACTTACTCACTGTTAGTGAGTAAATTGTTATGTGTTGATTTTAGAGAGAATATCAGGGATTTATTTTTATTTAACTAATAGAAGCTGCTGAATAACAGATCACACCACTTCACACACACCTTTTACAGATTATAGGATGAAGTACTCATCTTTCAGTGTTTGGGTATTAGTGCTCTGAGGGGGTTCAACCTTTGCTTTATAACACTATACTGTAAAAAAAACCACATTGGCTGTGAAGACTATAAAAAGCACTTAGCCCATTATGTCTGCTGACAGACAATTCTGCTCAGTGTGGAAGCCATCCTTGATCATCTTGGTGATTTAAATGTGACATTTGATTCCTGGATGCAAGAAGAAATTTTTTTTATACCTTCATTCATTGAAAGTAGAAATTTTGACCAATGCATCATGACTTGCAAACCACGGATGTAAAAGAATCCAAGATTATCTGAAGCAGCCTGAATTAAATCAGACTTACTTGGACTCACTATAATGAAACCATCTGGCATCATTTCTGGACAATTCCCAAGTCATTAAAGCACTATTACTACCCATTGTCAGATTAATTAAATGTATACATGTCAAATTGGCATTCAGACGTACATTATAACAACTCAATCTTTAGCCATATCCCATTGCATCTCAGCAAGAAGAGTAACCACAGAAAAGTTTTATTTTCATTCCGACTTGCAGCAAGGAAAAGGACTTCAAAAATGCTACCTTTTTTTCGCGAAAAGTCAGAGAAAAGCAGCTGTATGACTAGACATGCAGCAGACACAGGAGAACATTTTGAAATGGAAAAATAATCAAAAGCTGATCAGTATGACTCTCAGGATTAACCTTTATTTGGTGGTTTTCCACCCGATCTGTCATCAGGGGAGACATTGGATATTTATACATATGATGCTTTTCTTCAGTAAGTGCTATTGTATTCTACAGCCAAGTATCATTCCCATTTTACCTATTGCTCCAAAGTTTTAAAGTTTATTTATTGGTGTCACAAGTAATTGGTTACTGTAAAAATCACTTGTCGCTATACTCCGGCGCCTGTTCGGGTACACTGAGAGAAAATTTAGTACAGCCAATGCATCTAGCCAGCAGGTCTTTCAGACTGTGGAGGAAACCGGAGCATCCGGAGGAAACCCACGCAGACAGAGGGAGAACGTACAGACTCCGCACAAAGAGTAACTCAAGCTGGGAATCGAACCCAGGAACCTGCGGCAGTGAGACGGCAGTGCTAACAACTGTGCCACCATGCCCTTTCAAAGTGGCACGTCCTTTCAATTTTTCAGAGGTCTGATTGAATAATTTGGCACATTCGCACCAGAAGGCTCAGTGTTGATTTTGACTGGAGTCAGCCGCCAGCAAACAGCTCTGAAGTGACACAACAGGAGAAGTGTTGTATAAAAACACCTAGCTGACAGTCATGGAGTGAAACATTCTTTTCACTAATTTATAGTTCATTTGGGGATTGAAAGCATGCCAGAAACAAGTCTTCCATGTTTTGAATTTCCACATTCTGAAATTAATGGCCTACTAAGGAGACTTGTAACTTCCGTGAATAAATTGCAAGACAGAATTTGTCAGAGCCTTAAACAATATTCATAAATTGAGGTTATGCTGATGATACCCCAAGCAATAATGAAATGTTTGATAATATGCCAGTAAAGACTAAAGATGAATGATCATGGCTTTTTTTCTTTCTAACTTCCTAAATATTTCCATTCAGTTTGTGACACTTAAGATTTAACCTTGTTCTTTCCCATGCAGAAATTTCAGTCCAAAAATTAACTATCCTCAAAATAACTACAGTTTCCAGGAATAATGAGAGGTTTCTGGGCAATTTCGGTTAAATGTGGTAGTTTGAATTTATTTATTTATTAAAGATATTTATACAGGATATCCTGGTTAAGCCTGTTGATAATGGATTGCTGCCCAAAGGGTACACAATAGACAGAGAGTCGATAGAACACAGATCAGCATGAGCACAGCCTCCCAATCTTCTAACTCTTCAGTTTATCTCTGTTCTTTTATTTTTGGTGGTGTTGAAAGTTTTTTGTTTAGAATTCATGAGATGGTGAAGCCCAGAAGCAAAGCTGAAAGCAGCAGTAAAGCTACCTTCCATTATTGAACAAATATATGTAAAATGTTAAACTTTAAAAAAATGCTGCTGGACACAAAATAGGGTATTGTCTTATCTCCTGACACTTAAATAAATTCCAACCATGATGTGGAATTGTCAGTGTTGGACTAGGGTGGGCGCAGTAAGTAATCTCACAACACCAGGTTAAAGTCCATGTTTTGAATTTATTTGGTAGCACAAGCTTTCAGACTGCTGCTCCTTCATTACGTGAGTGAGAGTTGGGATCACAAACAGGGCATATAGATGAAATGGTGAATGGACATTGCTTGACAATCAGCAGGCAGGAGTGTTCCCTTCCAGTTGGAGAACACTTCAGCAGTCACGGGCGTTCAGCCTCTGATCTTCGGGTAAGCATTCTCCAAGGCAGCTTTCATGACTCATGACAATGCAGAATCACCAAGCAGAAACTGATAGCCAAGTTCCACACACATGAGGATGCCCTCACCTGGGATCTTGGGTCCATTAATTTTGTCTTCTGGGTCAGCATGTAAATGAGAAATAGACGGGAGCCAAGAATAGATGTATGGGGACTCTGGAAGTAATGATGTAGGATGAGGATGTAGAAACAGAAACCCTCAAAACTGATAATCTGGCTTTGATTAGATTGATAAAAATGGACCCAACTGAGGGCATTTGATAGGCAGAGCTAGCGATCCCACAACCAATGGATCAGATCTAAGCTCTGCAGTCCTGCCACATCCAGTCAAGAATGGTGGTGGACAATTAAACAACTCACTGGAGGATGTGTCTTCACAAATATTCCCATCCTCAATGATGGTGGAGCCCAGTACATCTGTGCAAAAGATAAGGAAATATATCACTATTCTCAGCAATCTTCAGCCAGAAGTATCGAGTGGACAATCCATCATGGCCTTCTCCAGTGATCTCCAGCATCTGAGGTGCCCTCCTCCAGCCAATTCGATTCACTCTGGATAATATCAAGAGATGGTTGGAGGCACAGGATACTGCAAAGGCAATGGGCTCTGATAACATTCCAGCAATAGCGTTGAAGATTTGTGTCCAGAACTTGACTCTAGTCCTCTTGACATGAACACTAACATTGCATTTCCCTTCCTAACTGCAGGCGAGCGCGGCTAAAAAACCCTGCCCAAAGTTTGGATTTCTTCCTTCAATCTCTCTCCCTCTTCAACTCCTTTATTTCCCTTCAAGATTCTCTTTCCAGCACTCTGACCAAACGTTTGACCATTTTCACTGAAAGGGTTTATTCTCGCTTTATCGCCCTCCTGTGAAACAATTGAGGTGTTTTATTATGTGATACACACTATCTAAATGTAAGTTGTTGTAATTATTTTCCATGATAGTCATGTCTCTTTAAATGCGGAGCTGACTCGCCTTGTAAATAATTGGTTTTCATGATCCGTTGTTAAGTGCTATTGTTACAGCAAGGCTCTGTAATGCACCATGACTCATCTTCCTTGCTTTTCAGAATGAATAACAGAATGAAAACTATTTAAAAATTCTGTTGCTATCAAATTAATTTGAACAATTAGCACAGAAGTATCCTTCCATTAAACAGTCTCTGAAATAATGGGTTCTCTTTTGTCCTAAATTGCTGAAATCAGTCAGTTGTCACATTTACAATATAGAACATAAAACAGTACAGCACAGTACAGGCCCTTTGGCTCTCGATGTTGTGCCGAGCTATGTCCAAATCCAAGATCAAGCTATCCCACTTCCTATGAATCTGGTGTGTTCTAAGTGCCTATCTTATAACCACTTGAAATTTCCTAAAGTGTCTGACTCCACTATCACAGCAGGCAGTGCATTCCACACTCCAACCACTCTCTGATAAAGAATCTATCTCGGGCATCCCTCCTATATCTCCAACCATGAAATTTATAGCTATGCCCTCTAGTAACAGCTATGTCCACCCGAGGAAATAGTCTCTGAATGTCAACTCTATCTATCACCCTCATTATCTTATAAACTTCTCTTAAGTTGCCTCTCATCCTCCTCTGCTCTAAAACGAAAAGTCCCAGCTCCCTTAACCTTTCCTCAAAAGACCTACCCTCCAAACCAGGCAGCATCCTGGTAAATCTCCTCTGCACTCTCTCCAATGCTTCCACATCCTTCTTATAGTGAGGTGACCAGAACTGCACACAATATTCCAAATGTGGCCTCACCAAAGTCCTGTACATTTGCAGCATAACCCCACAGTTCTTAAGCCCATGGTTAAGAGCTCCTGTTAATAAATGCTAACATACTACAAGCCTTCTTCACAACTCGATCCACTTGAGTGGCAACCTTCAGAGATCTGCGGATATGATCCCCAAGATCTCTCTGTTCCTTCACATTCCACAGAACCCTGCCGTTGACCCTGTAATCCACATTCACTTTTGCCTACCAAAATGAATCACCTCACACTTAAATTCCATCTGCCACTTTTCGGCCCTGTTCTGCATCATATCAATGTCTCTTTGCAGCCTCTAAGAGCCCTCCACCTCATCCACCAACTCCACCAATCTTGGCATCATCAGCAAATTTACTAACCCAGCCTTCAGCCCCCTCTTCCAAGTCATTAATAAAAACCACAAATAGCTGAGGACTCAGCATTAATCCCTGTGGTACACCATTGGTAACTGGCTTCAGTCTGAAAATTTTCCCTCCACTGCCACCCTCTGTCTTCTATGAGACATCCAGTTACTTATTCAATTGGCAAAATTTCCTTCTATCCCACACCTCCTTGCTTTCTTCATGAGGATACCATGGGGAACCTTATCAAATGCCTTACTAAAATCCATGTATACAACATCAACTGCTCTATCTTAATCTACACACTTAGTTACCTCTTCAAAGAATTCAATCAAATTTGCGAAGCAAGACTTACCCTTCATGAATCCATGCTGACAATTCCAGATTAAGCTGCATCTTTCTAAATGGTCATAAATCCTATCTCTCAGGACCTTTTCCATTAACTTATCGACCACTGAAGTAAGACTAACCGGCCTATAATTACCAGGGTGATTTCTATTTCCTTTCTTGAAGAGAGGAACAACATTCACCACTGTCTAGTCCTCTGGTGGATTAACCATGGTAAAAGCACAGGACAATGAGGACCTAAAGATCAAAGTAAAAGCTCCACAATCTCATCCCTTGTCTCCCAAAGTATCCTAGGATGTATCCCATTTGGCCCAGGGGACTTATTGACCCTCAAGTTTTTGAAAATTGCTAATACATCTTCCTCAGAACATCTACCTCTTCCAGCCAATCAGCCTATATCATACTCTCATACTCAAAACCATGGCCCTTCTCCATGTTAAACACTGAAGAAAAGTATTTATTTATCGCCTCTCTTATCTCTTTTGACTCCATGCATAAGTTCCCACTATTATCCTTGACAGGCCCTAACCTCACCCTGGTCATTCACTTATTTCTGGCATAAGAGTAAAAAGCCTTGGGATTTTGCTTAATCCATCCACCAAGGGCTTCTCATGCCCCCTCCTAGCTCTCCTAAACCCTTTTTTCAGGTCATTCCTTGCTACTTTGTAACCCTCAAGCAACCCAACTGAACCTTGTTTTCTCATCCTTAAAATCCATCAGACAACAACACGGAGAAGGTAAAAAAATGTCAGCATTTATTTACTCAGTGTGAATTGCAGTAGAAGTATAGCAATCAAATCTAATCAAAGCATCACCATCTTCAGGAAAACCTTTCCCTTCCTTTGCTTTACAGCCACAAGACTTTTTGACTAGAGTCAAGGAAATGCTGGAAATGATCAGCAGGTCAGGAAGCATGAGTGAGATTATTGTCATTGCAGACTTGATGGGCCAAATGGCTTCCTTCTGCAGGTCAGGCAGCATCCATGGAGAGAGAGACACTGAAGGGACACTGACCTTTCATCAAAACTGAGTTTCATTGACTAGAAACATTGGTCCTGGTCTTTCCTGAGGCAGGGGTGACATAGGTGGAGGAAGGGATGGATTTCACAGTCAGGAAACTGAGATTTTTGGGAGTTTTTTATTCATTCATAAGACATGAACGTCGCTGGCTGGCTGGCCTTTATTGCTCATCTCTAGTTGCCCTTGGGCTGAGTTGCTTGTTAGTCAATTTCAGTGGGCATTTGAGAGTCATTGAGAGACATTTGAGAGTCATTTGAGAGACATTGAAATATCGAAACATAGAATCCCTACAATGCAGGACGAAATCATTTGACCCATCAAGTCCGCAATGACAACAATTCCACCCAGGCCCCATCCCCATAATCTCCGTATTTATCCCACTAATCCTCCAACCTGAGCATCCCGGGACACTAAATGGCAATTTATCATGGCCTATGCACCTAACCCACATATCTTTGGACTGTGGGAGGAAACTGGAGCACCCCGGAGGAAACCCATATAAACGGAGGGAGAATGTCCAAACTCACTCACCTGATGAAGGGGCAGAACCCCAAAAGCTAGTGGTAATTGCTACCAAATAAAACTGTTGGATTTTAACCTGATGTTGTGAGACTTCTTACTGTGTAAACTCCACACAGCCAGTGACACAGCCAATTGAACCCAGCTCCCTGGAGCTGTGAGGCCACCATTCCGCCCATTGCTGTGGCTCTATAGTCACATGTAGGCCTGACTTGGTAAGGAAGGCAGATTTCCTTCTCTAAAGGACATTAATGAACCAAATGGATTTTTCCAACAATCGGCAATGGTTTCATAGTCACCATTAGATTCTTAATTCCAGATTTAAAAAAAATAATTCAAATTCCAACTTCTACCATAGTGGGATTTGAACCAGGTCCCTAGAACATGAGCTGAGCTTCTGGATTATTAGTCCAACAATAATACCATGAGGCCATTGCCTCCACTTTCCCTGCCTGCTATGGATTTTTGGCCCACAAGTGTTCATTTTTAGTCTTGACATCAATCTAATTGCAGGTTTGGTTTTCAGTTGGATGGGGATTATTCTGGAGCTGGTCTTAGCAACTGGTAGGGAGTCTGTAAGCAAGGGGATGTGGATGTCTGATTCTCGATCTCCAGGGTTAGGATAGTCCATTCCTGAATGTGTTTGAGGCAGTCCAATTCCCAACTCCGGGAAGGGGTGTTTGTATGGGACCAAGTCTGATAAGGATTGTTCTATGCCAAGTTAAAGGATAAGCTTGGGGCCACCAGAGAGAAGCCACCTCCGGCCCCACAAGCCAGGCAGTGAAGATGATTGCCTTCTCCACAAAGCTGCCTCATCTTCCACTCAGCTTGTCATGGCTAAACCCTCCAAACTGGTTGAATCTGAGGTGAATAGTCTTATTTAGTTGACTGTTCTACCCCTGAAGAAGAGGTTAACTCTCTGCTCCTTATCCTACTTTCCTAAAGCAGGAAAGTAGGGGGGTTAGAAATGAGTTTAAAGTTTTAAGCACTTGGCTATCCCAAAGCTGCCTCGACTATGGAGGTTTAAAATTGTCCACACTGTCTCCCTTTCTCCCTCTGCCTGACCTGCGGAACATCTCCAATATTTTCAGCTTTGATTCCCGACATTTGCAGTATTGAGCATTCATTTTGAAGGCAGATTGCAAACTTCAAGAAAAAAAGCTCCTCATATTGTAGAATGTAAATTTTGGAAAAATCATTCGCAACTCTTGAGTACATTTATAGATAAAGTGCAGTCTTGCAAATCTAGCCTTCACATATCTCGGATTCCAATTATATGCTTTGGGCTTAATATCATACTGCTCCTGGAATCCACACATGTTGAGAAAATCTATCTGTTATTCTAATCAACAAATATTAGGTTAGTGTGATGATATAAAATATTTTTTTTGTTAAACCATCCTTGTCTCAAGGGAATTAAGAAAGCTGAACTTATCTGACCTTGGCTTATTTCCTTGTGACAAGTTCAAATACACAAAATTCTCTTCTGTTTGGTTGGCCTACCTTTGATTATTTAGAAAAAAGAATGCAATATTTATAGTGCTCAATGCTATAACACATCATTAAATTACTTTCAAGCAAGAGTGATTACATGGCAGCCATTTTGTGGATGGTAAAATACAACAAACAATCAGTTAGATGCCCAGTTAATATTTTTTGTTTAATTTTTACTCCATTTTAAATTTACAATGCCAATGCTTAAAATGGATGGGGCATGCCCAACTCCATTCCTTTCTGGCTCCAAAAATTAACTTCAAAATCCAATTGAATTCATTTCATGGTTCCCATAAGAGAGACAGACAAGATCCAAGTAGACAAGATAAGGCATTTCACCCATCTTGGGCTTTATCCAAATGCATGATCTTAGCCAAAAGGCCAATGCCCAGTTAACATTTTTTTGTTCCTGTACCTACCCCACCCCCACACCGTCAATCTCATCTCCACAACAAGTGTGGGAAGCTTGTGGATGTTTATCACTGTCATTTAGCTACCTCTGCCCTTCTTTTCCAAGATCCCCATCAAAATTTCCCCCAATTTCCCCTCTGCCCTAGTTCAGAATCCATGGCCAGAATTTTCTCAGCCTGTTGACATTGGGTTTGGTCATGAGCAGGGTTGGAAAATTTCTGGATGTTAATGTTAGGTTGTGACCCTGAGGTGATTCTGTCCTCTGTGGGCTTGCTAGGTGATAGGGTGATTGCCAACCTCTTGGGAGGCATTAAACCAGTTTAGCACTTGCCTCACCTTCAGCTGCATTCACAACTATCAGCCGTCGTTGTTGTAGACAGCAAGGATGGATGTTACAGTTTGCAGAGGGACATAGATAGGTTGCAGAGCTGGGCCGTGAGGTGGCAAATGGAATTCAATACGGATAAGTGTGAGGTGATTCACTTTGGTAGGAATAACAGGCATATGAAATATAGGGCTAATGGAAGGACCCTTAATAGTGTTGTCGAGCAGAGGGATCTTGGGGTACAAGTACATAGCTCTTTGAAAGTTGGCACCCAGGTTGATAAAGTTGTTAAGAAGGCGTACGGTGTGTTAGCTTTTATTGGTAGAGGGATTGAATTTAGGAGCCGTGAGGTTATGTTACAACTGTACAAAACTCTGGTGCGGCCGCACTTGGAGTATTGCGTACAGTTCTGGTCGCCGCATTATAAGAAAGATGTGGAAGCATTGGAAAGGGTGCAGAGGAGGTTTACCAGGATGTTGCCTGGTATGGTGGGAAGGCCTTATGAGGAAAGGCTGAGGGACCTGAGGTTATTTTCATTAGAGAGAAGAAGGTTACGCGGTGACCTAATTAAGGCGTATAAGATGATCAAAGGACTGGATAGGGTGGATAGTGAGAGCCTTTTTCCTCGGATGGTGATGACCAACACGAGGGGACATAACTTTAAATTAAAAGGTGGTAGTTATAGGACGGATGTCAGAGGCAGGTTCTTTACACAGAGGGTGGTGAGGGTGTGGAATGCCCTGCCTGCAGCGGTTGTGGACTCGCCTACTTTGGGGGCATTCAAATGGTTGGTGGATAGGCATATAGATGATATTGGAATAGTTTAGGTTAGAGGGTCCGCTGGCCAGCGCAACATCGAGGGCCGAAGGGCCTGTACTGCGCTGTAATGTTCTGTGTTCTATGTTCTATGTTCTATGTCATGTGTCAAAGGAGCACCTTCTACCACTGCTGAGTGGCAAAAGCAGAGCAATGCTAGTAGCAGCACCAACTTCCATTTTCCAGGCCACATAACCCTGTTCAGGGCAGATGGAATGGACATGAAATGAGGTGAGATACCCACTACACGGTCTGCAGCTGGGACGTTTTGGTGGGACCCCCAAAGATTTGGTAGGCTAGCTAAAGGTTCATTGAACTGGGAATGAATGACACAGGCAGTAGGCGAGACTGGAAGATCCGCCCTACGGATCAGTTTACTCAATGCTGAACATCAGTAGCTCCAGAAGTCATTGACACCTGCAACGTCTGGAAAAAGACCTCCTTCTTAATGGAACAGGACATTTTTCAGTGTCCAGATCACCAACGACCTTTCCTGATCCCTCCATGATGATGCTAAAGTTAAGAAAGCTCACCAACACCTCTACTTTCTCAGCATGCTGAGGAAACTTAACATGTCCGCTACAATTCTCACCAATTTTTACAGATGCATCAAAGGAGGCATCCTTTCTGGTTGATCACAGCTTGGTATGGCTCCAGTTCTGTTCAAGACCGCAAAAAATGACAAATGGTTGTGAATGTAGCCCACTCCATCACTCAAACCAGCCTCCCATATATTTACTCTGTCTACACTTCCTGCTGCCTTAGAAAAGCAGCCAGCATTAACAAGAACTTCAAACACCCCGGACATATTTGCTTCCACCTTCTTCCATTGGGAAAAAGTTACAAAAATCTGAGGACAGCTTCTTCCCTGCTACTATCAGACTTTTGAATGGTACTATTACACCTTAAGATGATGACCCTACCTGTGACAGCAACATCATATTCTGCACTGTTTCCTTTCCTCCTCCCCTATGTACTCTTTGAATGGTATGTTTTGTCTATACAGTGCATAAGAAACAACAACTTCCACTGTATCCCAATACCTGTGACAATAATAAATCAAATCAAATCAAGAGCTGCCCTGCCACATTTTACAGTAGCAAGCCTACATCATGCACATTCAAGAGTTTGCTGCCACACGAATGGGTTCAGACAGCCAGATCATTTCCATGCCAGATTCCTCACTATTTTGTATATGTGGGCGGCACACTGCAGTAATCAGCCATGTTGTCAGCAGATGTGTATGTGTGTCTGTGTGCATGCATGTGTGTGTGCGTGTGTGTGTGTGTATGCGTGTGTGAGCATGCATGTGTGTGTGTGCATGTATATGTGCATGCGCGTGTGTGTGTGCGTGTGTGAGCATGCATGTGTGTGTGCATGTGTGTGTATGCATGTATATGTGCATGTGTGAGTATGCATGTGTGTGTGTGTGCATGTGTGTGCACATGCGTGCATGTGTGTGCATGTGTATGATGCATGTATGTGTATGTGTGTGTGTGTGTGTGAGTGTGTGTGTGTGTGTGTGTGTACGTGTGTGAGATTCTGATGCCCATTTATCATAACAGCAGATGGCACAGCAGACAGTTGCAATATATAGATATCATGAGTGTTGAACAGGATAATGGGCATTGACCATGCATGGTTTATTACCTATGATTTCAAATTGATATCTCAGTGAGGGATAGAATAGTTTTTGGCTCCAATAGAACACATGCGATGTCCATAAAGTGATGTATGCCCAGTCAATGGCACCCTGCACTTTGGAAAGCCTGAAATCTGAGCTAACTGTTATCCCCAAGCTGCTCACCTCTGGTGAAAATGATAGAACATAGAACTTTACAGCACAGTACAGGCCCTTCCGCCCTCAATGTTGTATCGAGCTATGTCCAATTCCAAGATCAAGCTATCCCCTCCCTATCATTTTGGTGTGCTGCATGTGCCTATCCAATAAGTGCCCAACTCCACTATCACAGCAGGCAGTCTATTCCACACTCCAACCACTCTCTGAGTGAAGAATCACCTTGGATATCCCTCCTATATCTCCCACCATGAAATTAATAGTTATCCCTAGTAACAGCTACATCCACCCGAGGAAATAATCACTGTACGTTCATTCCATCACTCTCTCTCATCATCTTATAAACCTCTATCAAGTCGTTTCTCATCATCCTCTGCTCCAAAGAGAAAAGCCCCAGCTCTCTCAACCTTTCCTCATAAGACTTACCTTCCAAACCAGGCAGCATCCTGTTAAATCTCCTCTGCACTCTCTTCAATGCTTCCACATCCTTCTTATAGTGAGTTGACCAGAACTGAATGCAATATTCCAAATGTGGTCTCTCCAATATCTGGTATAGTTGCAGCATAACCCCATGACTTTAAACTCAAACTCCCTGTTAATAAACAGTAACACATGGCTCTATCCACCTGAGTGGCAACCTTCAGAGATCTGTGGATATGAATCCTAAGATCTCTCTGTTCCTCCACATTCATCAGAACCCTGCCGTTGACCCTGTAACCTGTATTCAAGTTTGACCTACCAAAATAATCACCTCACATTTATCAGAGTTAAATTCCATCTGCCACTTTTCGGCCCAGTGCTGCATCATATCAATGTCTCTTTGCAGCCTGCAAGAGCTCTCTGCTTCATCCACTACTCCCCCAGTCTTGATGTCATCAGCAAATTTACTAAACCACCCTTCAGCCCCCTCTTCCAAGTCATTGATAAAAATCACAAATAGCAGAAGACCCAGCACCGACCCCTGTGGCACACCATTGGTAACTGGCCCCTAGTCTGAAAGTTTTCCCTCCACTACCACTCTCTGTCTTCTGTGAGATAGCCAGTTACTTATGCAATTGGTCAACTTTCCTTAGTGAACACTGAAGAAAAGCACTCATTCAATGCCTCACCCATCTCTACTGACTCTACGCATAAGTTTCCACTACTATCCTTAAGTGGCCCTAACATCATCCTGCTAATTCTTTTATTTCTCACTTAAGAGTAAAAAGTTTTGGGGTGTTCTTTTATCCGAACCCTCCAAGGACTTCTCATGCCCCTCCTAGCTCTCCTAAGCTTTTCTTTTACTCATTCCTAGCTACCTTATAACACTCAAGTGACCCAGCTCAACCTTGTTTTTTCATCCTTATATATTTTCCTCTTAATAGACATTCAACCTCCTTTGTGATCTATGATTCCCTCACTCTGTCATTTCTTTCCTGTCTGCCAGGGGCATACCTGTCAAGGACACAATGTTTGTTCCTTGAAAAAGTTCCATTTTTTGTTTGTGTCCATACCTGACAGTTTCTGCTCCCATCTTATGCTCCCTAATTCTTGCCTAATTGCATCATAATTACCCCTACCCTAATTATAAACCTTGCCCTGTCGTGTGACCCTATCCCTGTCCATTGCAATAATGAAGAACACCAAATTGTGGTCACTCTCTCCAAAGTGCTCTCCCACAAACAAATCTAACAGTTGGCCTGGTTCATTATCCAGTACCAAGTCCAATGTAGCCCATAGAAATATTGTTCCCGCTAATAGAGTGAATAAATCAGTGACTTCCTTCACATAATAATAGATAGCAAACTGTAAATTGCTGCAAATATCTTCAACTGCAGTCTGAAGGAGTGTTCTTGTCCATAATCACCTCCACAATCAATGGCAATGTCATCTTTTCCTGAGCCAAGGTTGCAGTTTTGACAGGTAGCAGATTTCAGTGTAGACATTTCACACATTACACCTTGCTGAGGCTTAGGTGGAATTGCTCTCTGACTGAATATGATTTCCTGCCTGAAAACCCTACTCCCCATCCTCCTCCCTCCTGCCAACCTTCCAACAGTTAATCACATGCTGTGTGCCTTCTGTTCATTGTCTAAGTCATGCTTACTGGTGGATGCAGACACGAGAGCAAATGATGGATGCCAGAGTCTATGAATCAGTAAAATGTTCTCTCGTACTTGCATTATCACTGTCTATAGACTCTTCAAGTTTGAAGTACAGAAGCTAACAGGAACTTGTAGAACTAAAGCAACAACCAGAAAAAATTAATCAGCAACTGGCCTGAAAATAGTTGATAATTGTGTATGCAAGTGCATGTGTGCACACCCTGGTAGCAGTGTGCACAATATACAGCATGCATTGCAACAACTTGGAAAGCCTCCTTTGATAGCAACTTTCAAACTCATAACCTCTACAACCTAGAGCAGCAATTGTTGCAGGAGCAAAATTACATCCCCACATGCAAGTTTTAAGTCACACACAATCCTGAATGGAACTGTATCATTGTTCCTTCACTGCTGTTAGGTCGAAATCCTAAAAGTCTTTTCCTAACAGCACTACGGATGTAACTGTTCCATTCTCTTAAGGTTACCTTGCAGGTTGAGTTGGTAGTTCAGAAGGCAAATGCAATGTTAGCATTCAAAAGGATTAGAATATAAAAGCAGGAATGTACTACTGATGCTTTAATGCGTCAGACCACACTTGGAGTATTGCGAGCAATTTTGGGCCCCATATCTACAGAAGGATGTGCTGGCCTTGGAGGAATCTAGAGGAGGTTCATGAGAATGATCCCAGGAATAAAAAACTTGATGTACAAGGAGCATTTGAGAACTCTGAGTCTGTACTCAATGGAGTTAAAAGCACGAGGGGAGATCTCATTAAAACTTACAGAACACTGAAAGTTCTGGATAGAATGGACATGGGGAAGACATTTCCATTAGTAGGAGAGATTAATGCGCAACTTCAGAATAAAAGGACGACCCTTTAGAACTGAGATGAGGAGGAATTTCTTCAGCCAGAGGATGGTGAATCTGTGGAGTTCATTGCCACAGAAGGCTGTGGAGGCCAAATCATTGAGTGTATTTAAGACAGAGATAAATAGGTTCTTGATTGCTAAGGGGGTCAAATGTTATGGGGAAAAGACAGGACAATGGGTTGAGAAACCTATCAGCCATGATGGAATAGGCCAAACTTTGTTGCTATATCTTTTAGTCTTATAGACTGCACCAGTTCAGGATGGCTCATCACCAACTATTGAAGGACAGTTAGGAATGGGTAATAAGTACTAGTTTTGCCAGAGATTGCCATACAATTGACCAAATATTAAATAAAGATGTTTTATGAAACTTTGCCAGAAAGATTTAACCCATTGACCACTGGTTTCTGAGAAGTCTTTGTTCTCTGGACCAATCATGGTTTTAAGATACCAATTTATACACAGTGGCACTAAATAATCCACAAATATTTGATCAGATATAAGTGCAATTTTATTATCATAATATTTACTTTATTTAAACATTACTTTAAATATTAAGGATTTAAATAAATCAAAGTCCAGTTGTTGGAAATGGGTAAATTAATTTAAGTACTTAACACTCTGAAATTGCTTAATAAGGTTTTCATCATTGACTGTAAAAGGTTATAAGGTGCAATAGGTCAACAGGTCAGTCAGACGCAATGCCGTGTAAGTCTTTGTGAAAGATGCAATAAATAATAGCGTAGATTTTCATCTCACTAATTGCTATACTAATGCACCAAGATAGTGCAGTTATCTCAGAGTGTAAGGCATACATGTACTGAAGATTAAACAGAGCTTCTTTTCTTTAACTGGGAGTGGGCCTCTTGCACATGGATCTCATCCAGGGGGCCTTTTACCATTCCTAATGCCAGACATATCCAGCAAACATTAGGATTCATCTAAAGTTACAAAGATCATAATATATCTGGCATCACAAGTGAAAGGAACTTATATGCACTGCATTCCAGCTCAGCATGTGTCGCAGCTAAAGAAGCCACATGTCCCAGAGTTAATGTTGTTAGTCCAAGATTTCAGCGACTTTTCCGATGTGGGATTATCACAACTTAAAAGATCAATGATTCACTAGTGTTTCCAAAAATATTGCATTTATCAATATAATCACTTGCCATGGTGAGTGACAGTGCTCCCAATCAGAAAAACGGTTGTCTTAAATATGATTCACTGGTTTCTCATTTCCACTACTGTACAACTGCAAACTTTGCATCAGGCAACAAATCATTTGTAAACCATTGTGATTTTAAACAGCATGGCAGAAATAACAAGATGAGGAAAACTTCAAAACATTATTGAAATTATTTAGTGTCCTCAATTACTTTCAGATACATTTACTGAACTTTCCCAGTGATTTCTGACATGTTAATTGTAATGATTAAAGCAAAAATTGGAATTCAACTCTGACACTATTTTTGCTTATTTCTGCCTTTTGTTAAAAATAGTTTTACTTAGACAATGGCCACTGCGGGCATAGGGAAACATTTTTTGATCAATAAAACACTATCAATTGTGACTCAAAAGAACTTTCAAAAGATGTTTGATGAAGTGCCCCAAAATAGATAAATGAATAAGCTCAGAGAAAGTGGAGTCAGGGGACAAGTGACAGAATGGATTACGAGCTAGTTTCAACATGGAAAGCAAAGAGCAGAGTTGTTCAAAGTGGCCAGAGATGGCAAGTGGTGTTACGCAAGGATCAGTGCTGAGGCTAGTGCTTTTCACAATTTACATTAATGATTTGGACTTTGCAAACAAAAGTACAATTTTCTAAATATAGCAATAACACCAAATTGGGAGAGATAGTCAATACTGAAGAGGGCTGAATCAGATTAAAGGAGGATATTAATAAACTTGCTGAGTGGGCAAATAGCGTTCAACACAGATGAATTTGAGGTGGTAAATTTTGGCAGAAAGAATAGGGAAATCATTTATTACTAGAAAGGTACAAATTTAGATGGGGTAGATGAACAAAGGGATCTCATAGTTTAAATGCATTTATCATTAAAAATTGCACTACATGTTAGCAAGGTCATAAAGAAAGCAAGCAAAGTATTAGATTTTACTTCCATAGGAATAGAATTGAAACATTATCAAGTCCTGGTTATACACTTATTCATAGAATTGGAATTATGTCTGCTCACCATATTATAAAACTAATCTAGTTACTAGAAAGGCTGCAGAAAAGATTTATAAAGTTGATAACAGAAATGTGTGAATATACAGAACAGGAAAAGTTTTACAAGTGGGGCTTAGGTTTATCACGCAATCTGGCACATGTTTCATAGCAGCAGAAGACAATCCACTGTTGGCTGATGGTAGAACTTTTTGGCTGCACCATTGTCAACAGTATTTCCTGTTAAATGAACCTCTCATCGCTATGGAACTTGCAGCAGGGGTGCACTGTCAGTAGGACTGGAATATCCCACCAGAAAGTTCCAGCCTGGGTCTCTTCTTGAAAAAAAGAGGGCTGAGAGGTGATGCTGTCTTTAAAATTATGAACGGTATTGACGGAGAGAATGTTTTATCTTGTTGGGAAGAGCCATGAATATCAAATAGTCACCAAGAAGTCCCAGTTGGGAATTCAGAAGCAACTTCTTTATGATGTGATTAGGCAAGAATTAGGGAGCATAAGATGGGAACAGAAACTGGGAGGGAAAAGTGGAGCTTGCTCAAGGAACAAACACTGCGTGTCCTTGATAGGTATGTCCCTGTCAGTCAGGGAGAAAATGGCCGAGGTAGGGAACCATGATCCACAAAAGAGATTGATTGTCTTGTCAAGAGGAAAAAGGAAGCATATGTAAGGATAAGAAAACAAGGTTCAGTTGGGTCACTTGAGGATTACAAGATAGCAAGGAATGAGATTAAAAAAAAGGCTAAGGAGAGCTAGGAGGGGGCATGAAAAGTCCTTGGCAGGTCAGACAAATCCCAAGGCTTTTTACTCTTATGGGAAATAAAAGAATGACCAGAGTGAGGTTAGGGCCGGTCAAGGGTAGTAGTGGGAACTTTTACATGGAGCCAGAAGAGATAGGACAGGTGATGATTGAATATTTTTCTTCAGTGTTCAGAGGGGCCATGTTTTTCAGGATGAGTACGTGATGCAGGCTGATAGGATAGAGGAGGCAGATGTTCTGAGGGAAAATATATTAGCAATTTTGAAAAAAAACTGAGGGTCGATAAGTCCCTTGGGCAGATGAGATACATCCTAGGATTCTTTGGAGGCAAGGGATGAAACTGCAGAGCCTTTGGCTTTGATCTTTGGATCCTTACTATCCACGGGGATTGTGCCAGAGAACTGGAGAGTGGCGAATGTTGTTTGTCTGTTCAAGAAAGGAAATAGGAATGACCCTGGTAATTATAAGCTGGTTAGTCTTATTTCGGTGGTAGGTAAATTAATGGAAAAAGTCCTGACAGATAGGACTTATGACCATTTGGAAAGATGCAGCTTAATCTGGGACAGTCAGTGCGCATTCGTGAAGGATAATTCTTGCCTCACAAATTTGATTGAATTCTTTGAGGAGATAACCAAGTGTGTAGATGAAGGTAGAACAGTTGATGTTGTATACGTGGCTTTTATTAAGGCGTTTGATCGTGGTGCCCATGGTAGGCTCATGAAGAAAGTAAGGATGTGTGTGATAGAGGGAAATTTGGCCGATTGGATAAATAACTGGCTATCACACAGAAGGTGGTAGTAGATGGAGAATTTTCAGACAGGTGGACCACAGGGATCAGTGCTGGGTCCTCTGCTATTTATGATTTTATCAATGATTTGGAGGAGCGGACTGAAGGGTGGTCAGTAAATTTGCAGATGACACCAAAATTGGTGGAGTAGTGAGTGAGGTGGAGGGTTGTTGTAGGCTGCAAAGAGATATCGATTGAACGCAGAACTGGACTGAAAAGTGGCAGATGGAGTTTAACCCTGATAAGTGCAAGGTGATTCGTTTTGGTAGGACAAACTTGAATGTGGATTACAGGGTCAATGGCAGGGTTCTGAGGAATGTGGAAGAACAGAGAAATCTTGGGGTTCATAGCCACAGATCTCTGAAGGTTGCCACTCAAGTGGATAGAGACGTGATGAAGGCCTGTAGTGTGTTAGCGTTTATTAATGCAGGGGTTTGAGTTTAAGAGTCATGGGGTTATGCTGCAATTGTACAGAACCATGGTGAGACCACATTCGGAATATTGTGTTCAGTTATGGTCACCTCACTATAAGAAGGATGTGGAAGCCTTGGAGAGAGTGCAGAGGAGATTTACCAGGATGCTGCCTGGTTTGGAGGATAGGTCTTATGAGGAAAGGTTGATGGAGCTGGGGGTTTTCTGTTTAGAGTGGAGGAGGGTGAGAGGCAACTGAATAGAGTTTTATAATATGATAAGGGAGATAGATAGAATGGACATTCAGAGATTATTTCCTTGGGTGGATGTAGTTGTTACTAGAGGTCATGGTGCGAGATATAGGAGGGATATAGGAGGTAGGTTTTTTACTCAGAGATTGATTGGAGTGTGGAATGGACTGCCTGCTGCAACAGTGGAGTCAGACACTTTAGGAACTTTCAAGCGGTTATTGGATAGGCAGCTGGAGCACACCAGAATATAGGGAGTGGGATAGCTTGATCTTGGCTTCAGACAAAGCTTGGCACAACATCGAGGGCCGAAAGGCCTGTACTGTTCTATGTTCTATATGTTTTGAGAATTTGCAACTCACAAGCATAAAGAGCTATTGAAATGAATGGTGCTGATGTATTTAAAGGAAAACTAGACAAGCTTCTCAGGGAGAATGGAATATAGGGTTACAATGGTAAAGTCAGATGGGAAATAGTGGGAGGAGCTCAAGATCATAAACTTTGCTATGGACTGGTTGAGTTGAATGGCTTGTTCCTGTACCATATATCCTAGTAATCTAACATAATCATTATAAATTTAACCTGGTTTTCATTTCCAGTCATGATGTAGCAGTGCCAGTGTTGTTCTGGGGTGACTTCTTACTGTATTTCATTTCCAGTAATAGACATTTATGGAATAACTGAACCCGAGGGCACGCGGAGGAAGTGCTTGCAGTTCTTTACTTTGCAAGGAAACACACTCAGTGAAATTTTGTTGGAATGCGCAGAACTTCACAGACATCATTGGGATATATTTACCCAAAGGTATCACTGCAAGTTGAGTTAGAATAACATTTATCGTTGCACTTGTCCTTGCAGTTGCATACAAATTTCTAAGCAGTTTATTGTAGCATTGTGCTTCAATCACTAGTTAATAAAACTCAAATATTGTAAATCCTAGATAAATTACCCATTCGATTCAAGATTAATTCCAACCCAAATTTCAAGCAAAGAATTCCATTTAATCCAACCATTAGTTATTGTATTAAAGCTTGATCCAAGCATAACATTTAAGTATGAAATTTTGATCCAGGCACATACTCATCCAATTAACAATTTTTAACTATTAACACATGAAACTATATGTCATCTTCCAAAATTAACCAGCAGTAATTTCATACTTTACAATACAAATAACACTCATGCAAAATATTTGGATTTTGCCTTGTCAATTTATTTCTTTTTACTTAAACCAAGCAGTTGAGGTAAACCATGAAATGATCTTGGAACAGGTTTTGGAACTTGTTAATTAGATCCACAGTTCTAAAACTCCTGATCCAAGGATCACATGAGTTGGCAAACTATGGAAGCGCTCATCACAAAAGTTTCAACTGTCCTGTACAATTACTGGAAACTCTGAGTGCATTTATACTGACCACTCCATTGCAAATCCAATTAAAACAATTTATTCAAACATTTTGATTCTTTCTCCTGTGACCCTGCTGACGGAGGGCGGGAAGGTTTTGAGCTAACTCTTCCGTTATGCAGCTGGAAGAAGAGTTAGGGAGTTGTGTGCAAATCTGACAAAGAGTGCAGCATGAATTAGTACTGCATACTTGACAAAACAAGGTGAAAATTGTAAACAAAATTGATAAAGTGATTAATAAACCTCAAGGAAAGGGTGATTCTGAAGACTAAGGACAGGATTTTCGAACCACGCTCTCCCTAAGATTGGAAATTCCCATCCAATGTCAATGCATAGTCCATCCCCATTCGCCAAAATTTCCATGGTGGGCGGGATGGAAAAATTCCGCCCTAAGTGTGTTTACAGGCAGATATGTAGTTTCTGTTGGGCAACGCGGTAGATTCTCATGCCAGATCAACCGCTTTTCAGCTCATTTATTGTGTATCAGTGGGGAGCTCATCGAATCCTGTGCTGAGAGAGTGATGATCCTTCTGCTCCACCATTATTTCTGTGGTTGAAGATCCTGTCACCGTACTCCAACAGCACCCACATAGATATATTCACCCACTGCCGGCCAAGTATGTACTGAGGGCTAGATTAGTATGATGACCACATATTCCAAACTGTCTGCTCCACTCTTTAGCTTGGCTTTCCTGGAGATAATAGCTGGTTGTCATCTTTCCATGGGATGGGAGCAGGAGATCTTCCAATCTGACCATGTCAGGCTGGGAAGAGGGGGCTGGGGGTGGGGGGGGTGCATGGACATTATCAATTTTGATTTTCATGTGTTTAGCGAGCCCAGCACGCAATCAGTCATTCAGACTCACTTGTGCACCGCACTACCCCCCCCCCACCAACTCGGCCAACCTCCCCTCTCCCTTCCAGGAGATGTTCTTTCTGGTAAGGAAAACACCACAAATGGGAAACAGTCTTGTTGGCCTCACTGATGGTACTGGAGGCCATAGAGGCCCCTTGAGGAGGTTGAAGGCAAGGGGGTACCTCCTAAGCACCTGGATGAAGCCCATGCAGACACAGGGAGAATGTGCAAACTCCACACAGACAGTGATCTGAGGGCAAAATAATTGAACTCAGGTCACTGAAGCTGTGATACAGCAGTGCTAGCCATCATGCCACCATGCCGCTCTCAACATCATCATGTCATGTAGGATCCTGCATAAGTGCCATCTTAATACCTTGCTGGGAATGGCTCAGTAACACAGCAGCCTTCCATATGTAGCGTTCAGAGCAAATTCATTTATCTTTATTCAGGACAAGATCTCTCACAATCATTGAGGGAGTGAGAGAGAGCAGAGAGTTTACCCTGGAGCTAAGGATACCCTTCACCCCTTCCATGTGGAGGCGGCTACAGAGCTGGCAGGCGAGGACAGATATTGTTCCTGCATGGATGGTAGTATTAACATCCCCAACTGGCATTGATCATGCTTAAGCGCTGCCATTTGAAAGGATGCAGTGTGGATGTAACTCCCTCTTGAAATGGTCCAGTAAAAATAATCGACAATTGTTCTCTTTTTAAAGCCAGCTTGTTATGTTAATATAAAATGCAGGAAGGACACTTTCTGGTGGTGACTTTCTGCGGGATTCTTGGTTATTCAGAGTCCTGCCTGAATAACCCAAAAAGTCTTCGGCAAGCATTATTAAAATTCTTGTGGCTAAATATGCAGCATTATACCCTTCCTCAGATGCACTCTGTGACTGATGAATGACATCATTAGCCATGTTTTTAGGGACACTCCTTATCATTCAGGATTCAACCTTTTAAATATCAAGTTCCCCCAAATGTCCCTTGCATCTGCAAGTGAGTCAAATGTATAAGTTGCACGAGCTTCCTGAGTATCTCGCACAATATGAAGGATTTGCTTTCTGTGGTCACAAACTAGTTGATTGTTCAGAGAGTAGAATTCTATTCTATTGATGAGTCTCACAGATTACTGCCTGAGAATACACAAAGCTGCATGAGTGCAGTTGATGGTACCCTGCGCTTGCAGGGAACCTAATATCTCAGCAAATCACACCTCGCTAGCAGCCTGACTTGTATCATCCAGACAGAACTGCAGATAATGAATGGTGAGATTTATTGAAAAAGATATCGATCAACTGCCTTATTGATGTACTTGTTTTTATCCTACAGGTACTTTGGTCCACCTTGTTATCTAACGAGGGGCATACACGTGATGGGTCGTGAGAGGGCTGCTCTTGGATTTTTTTTCAAGAGTATCCTAGTGCTTCACGTCGTTAGTGTGAAGCTTGAACTGGACCATTTGATGGGCAACACAACAGCTCAGTGACTATCGCTGTGCTGTGCAGATACATGGATTTGGGCCTGTGTCTGTGGGAGTTTGTGCATTCTCCCCGCGCTTGCATGGGTTTTCTCCTGGTGCTCCGGTTTCCTCCCACATCCTAAAGATGTGCTCTTAGGCTAATTGGCAAAACAAATTCTTCCTAAATGGTCTCAAATTTGGTTTTTAATCCATAGATCTAAAAACATAGACAGGGATTACGGATAGAGGTGGGAACATCGGGATGGCGGCGAGGACTCATTGGGCCGAAGGGCCTGTTTCCCATGCTGTTTTGTTCTTTGATCTTTGTTCTTTGCATTTGTGAGTCAACGATTGTTGTATTCTGTAAGGATCCCCAGTGGAACCCTGGAAGTATCCATGGAGAAAAATGTTCAGTGCAGCAGTAACCTTAATAGCAACTGGCACTGGATGCCCTCTCACTCCATGCGGCATGGTTTCCTCAGTGAGGATGTAGAAAATATAAGTTAACATATCCTAGACAAACAAAGACATTTGCAGCACTGTCTTTCGCTCATCTCCATTTATGAGCTGCATCATCTGTAGATCCTTGGTCATGCCAATCATCTTCACAGATTTGGCCCCTCCTCCTGATAGTCCTTCCTCCTCAGTATCTGGGTCTTCTCTATTGGCTCTTGTTCCTTCGAATGATGGTCCCCTCTGAGATGTGCCAATCAGTAACTGGCCCTTCCCCTGATTCTAATCAAAGCTATCAAGAAGGCAGAGTTACCTTAGCTTATATTTTCATTTCTCCCTTTCTGTGAACAGATACGATTGAGCAATGAATGGTAGTTTGCATTGAATAGTTTGCCTCCATCCAGAAACAGCTGTGCGGTCTCCAACACTTGATTTTCCCTTAATCTGCTCATTGTAAACAAATGTATATCCCTTGCAGAATGAAACCATCCCAGAGGGATGCAGATAGCTGAGATTTGACACTGTGGGCAGAAAAATGGCACAGTGGTTAGTACTGCTGCCTCCCAGTGCCAGGAACCTGGGTTCAATTCTGGCTTTGGGTCACTATCTGTATGGAGTTTGTACATTCTTCTTGTGCCTGCGTGGATTTCCTCCGGGCATTCCAGTTTCCTTCCGTAATCTAAAGATGTGCGCTTAGGTTGATTGGCCATACTAAATTAATCCTGGGGTCAGAAGGATTACCACAGTAAATATGAGAGGTTATGGGAATAGCGTTTGGTTGGGACTGTGGTCAGTGCAGACCAAATGGGCTGAATGGCCTCCATCTGTACTGTAGAGATTCTATGATTCAACAATGAAGGTCCTTGTTAGTGTCACATGACCCAAACCCTTGGAACTACAGTCAGCCTTGTGTTGTCTTCCAGTAGCTTTAGCAATAACTACGTTTTAAATTCTCCCACAGGGTGTGGCTTAGCCAGCATTTTTGCTGCCATTCACTGATTGGATACCTAGTCCTTGTACTTATGTCCTGACTGCAAGAATGGTGCCTTGAATGCACTAACCAGTACACTGGAATGTGAAGGCTTGTAGGGCCTCTGGTGTCTCTGTATAGCTGACATGGCTATTGATTCTTGGACCCGACATCCACTTTGACATGCCTTTGCAATGATCAGATGCCAATTAAAATCATATGCTTGGCAACTTCCAAACATAATAGATTTTGTTCTGAATCTGAAATGGCGCCAAGCTTATTCATTGTGCATTAGCCCCTTGAGTCCAGCACTGAGCTGAACCTGCTCTCCATGGTTTGAGCAAGACACATACGGACTTCCCCTTCAATAGGCCAAGATCTGCTGTGTTGATCTGTCCCCACATGCTCTCAGTCCCCTGCCTGACAAATCTTTTTCCATCAACTACAGGGTGAGTTCGAGAATGATGCTGCTAATCTTATAGAAGACTATATTTCAATCATCGTCTATCACTCAGCAAGTCCTTCCATCCTCCTCCATTCTCACCACCTCCTATTCCACTTTCTCTAGTCATGATTCACCTTCCCTGTAACCTATGAACCCATCTCTATATTGCTCTTTTAACATTAATGTCACCATGCACTTTGTCGGTATATCTCTTGGATCGTTCTACTGGAGACATCTACCCACCCTTCCCACCTAAGATCCAATTATATTAATTTAGGCATTTCACCTCTTCAGTTGCCATCCGCCCAGCAGCATAACAATTGAGGATAAGGTCCTTATGTGGCCTTCCGAGGTCTTGCCCATCCCAAAGTAAAATCACTACCCAGTCAGGTTGGGTCCAACCCGGAAGGGAATCCGGTCCATGCAATTTCATGATCCCCATCTCTGTTGCAGAAGCCACTGGGAAGGAGGAAGAGTAAAGTTATAGCCAGGTATCTATTCCAAGCGGCTAATAGCAGTTTTTCAAAGTGGGATTTGTCTTCATTAATTGAACCTCAGTACAGCAATTAGCACTCACTAAGAATCAGGTTGTTTGCAAACTATAATGCTCCTACTTGAAAGGCTACACAAATTAATTTCACTATCTCCTCCAGTGTATCAGCTACTGAAATGCTCATCCACACCCTCCCCTTCACCTTTTAACACCTTATTCCCCATGAAGACCATTACCCTCGCTCACCTTAACTATTTTCTATTATCTCTTCTCCCTTATATTCAAGGGATGGAAATATGAATGGGAATGACAAATATCTAGTTTAGCCATTTGCCACCATAAATGGTTTACCATTCTTGATTTCACTTGCAAAACTGCTCCAGGATCATTCTGGAATGCAAAGATAATCCCCAACTGCTTTTCTCTACTGTGAACCATCTACTTAAGCTCCTCTTTCCTGTCTCGTCCACCTTCATATTCACCAACAAATGCAAAGAACTCAACAATTTCTTTGGAGATTGACACCACCCGATCATCTGCCTTGGTCACTTCCTGAGCTCATTCAGCCAAAATTTCTCTAAAGTTTGTCTGTCCTAACCCCAAACTTGTTTCTTTGTCAAGTTTTATTTCTATTTCTTCTCTCCTTCTATCTCTCTGTCTATGAGACCCTTACCCTGTATTGTCAACCTTATTTCCATTCCTTAGGGTGGCACAATGGCACAGTGGTTAGCATTGTCGCCTAACAGTGCCAGGGACTGGTTAGATTCCTGGCTTGGGTCACTGTCTATGCAGAGTCTGCACATTCTCCCCGTGTCTGCATGGGTCTCCTCCAGGTTCTCTGATTTCCTCCCACAGTTCCAAAGACATGCTAGTTAGGTGCATTGGCCATGCTAAATTCTCTCTGAGTGTACCCAAACAGGCACCGGAGTGTGGCAACAAGGGGATTTTCACAGTAACTTCACTACAGTGTTAACGAAAGCCTACTTGTGACACTAACAAATAAACTGAACATTAAACATTGTGTCTATAATCTTCCCCAGCCCTACAACCTTCTGATATATCTGTATTCCTTGAATTCCAGCCTCTTGAACATCCTCAATTTTAATTGTTCCACCATGCCTAGACCTTAACTTCAAACAACCTCCCCACTCCTGCTTTTTTTAAGACACTTAAAACTTATCTGATTGACCAAGCTTTTGGTCATCAATTCTAATATCTCTTCATGTCCCTCAGTATCATATTTGGTTTTATAATGCCTTTTTGAAGGATTTCAGGGCAGTTGATTATATTAAAGGTGTGACACAAATACCAATTTATGTTGTTATTGTTCCTAAATTGAGAGTGGTCTGAAGTCATGTGATGCAACATTGCGTGGAGAATCCATCATGTGCAGCTGTTCTGCAGCCCTTAGATCACATCATTAGTACAATGGTTATCTCCGTGTTCATACACGCAGGATTTGATGTTTTCAAATGCAATAAATCTGTCTCTTTATGTAAGTTATTACTGTTTAATATATCCCCCCCGATCTCTTCCCTCAACCATCACTCTGTTGTCATGGAAACTTTTTTTCAATATGAAAAGAAAGATTTTTTTTTCACTTGTCACAGCAATACATTCCAATGTGATTTATCTCCCTGTTCTCCATGACGATAGACGTCCCTTTGACCTACAATTATATGGTGCCTAGAACACCAAAGCTATACTGATCGAAAAGGTTTGCACAGGAAAAGATAAGAGAGAGGGTCACGTGACCCTAAGCACAGCATGTTTCTTCCTTTTATTTATCAGACCACGTACAACCCGCGGCCTCAGATATGGTATCCGACAAGGGCTCTATAACGTCACAGCCTGCTCTCCTTACACATAAATCACACAGATCTTTAGAATTCCGTCACAACATTATTTCCCAGATCAGCTGCTTTCATGATCTGATATTTCCACAGTTTGTGTTGCTCAGAAGCCAACATTCTTGGATTAGGGATTTAGCAAACAGCTAAAATGCTAAAAAGATTCCAAAGATGTGCAGGTTTGGTTGATCAGTCCTGCTAAATTTGCCCTATTATTTGGGGAGTTAATAAGGTAAATATGAGAGATTACAGGAATAAGGCTTGGGTGGGATTGTGATTAATGCAGACTCGATGAGCTGAGTAGCCTCCTTCTGCACTGTAGGGATTCTACAATTCAGGAGGACATTGACAGATTACTGCATTGGGCAAGTGGATGCAATTTAATGCCGAGACAAATTGGATAGGATTTTAAGTATGGTGAGTGGTCAGCATTCACCATCCAAGAGTTGGCATGCAATGCACCACCACGACTCTCAAGCTTCCACCACCATTTAACACTCACTTGAGCATTGATTGGCAATGGGCAGGACGTTCCCCTGCTCTCGATGCATGCTTACACCATTGGTATCTTGTAGATTACAAGAGACTGGGGGGTGAAGGGAATGTGGGATGTGAGAAGGAGGGTTAGGAAAGAGAATACTGTGGTCTTTGAAGGTTTTAGCATTGCCCAGAGCTTCAGTCATGGTTACCCCAGTGATGGCAACAACTGCCACCTCCACAGAAGTATGCACACAAAACCATGCCTGTCCCACCCAGGTGCTTTGTGAAACTCCAGCAGGAAGCCTTCAATGCCCTCAGCAGCTTTCTGATGCTACCCAAATGAGGCCAAGGCCCCAAAATGGCTCCAACCGGGATTCTGCCAGAAAGGGGCAGGCTGCCTGCAAGTTCTACTGGATAGACGCCCAAAGTTAAAATTAACTCCTGTTGCCGGAGCAATGTCTTTAAAGCAATGTCTCCTTCTGGCCAACTAGGGCATTTAACAAGGGTTTCAGCGCTCTCAGCTTCAGTGTGCTAAGTATACAGCCATGGTTGAGTCATCGTGAACTTGTAAGCTGAACCTTTTGATTGTAACCAGATATGCGCATTTAAACGTCAAAGTTAATATATCTGCTGAGCTATGATGAGTTCAGTAACTATTTTGGTGATCCACAGTATTACACTGCAACACGATGTACAACTTTGAAGCCAAATTTGTAGTTAAACATGATAGAGTTCCTACTTAGTAACACAATTCCTCGGGGTTTGGAAGGATCGCCGCTATGGAATTGGACACACTGGTTTACCTTGCTTATATATGGCCTGACTTCCAAGTCAAACTCAGTGTAAATTTAATGAAGTGAAAAGGAAATCATCATCACTGGGAGTTTTACAGCCAAAGATCCTATCTATGGATCTAATATTTATCCATCCACCCATAAGATTGCAATCAAACCATGAGCAATCAAGTACATGTCTACAACTAACCACACATAAGATCACAGAAGATGTGAATTTGTGCCAATTTAACCAGAAGGACTGAGATAATGCTGCACTTTCACAAATGCACCAAACTTGCTGACGTATATCCAAGAGGGATTAATACTCTGACTGAACCTACACAGATCAGATGTTATATTGCCAACACTCAGACGCATGCCCACTGTTAGAATCTTGGAAACACAGCTGCTACCCTTCAGTGAGGCTAGCAGTGTCAGATGCACCACGTTTGAAAAGGTTATATATGCAGAGACAGTTATTTTGCTCAGGTTTATGGATTCATATGGAAAAACTCCAGTGGGAACTCTTTTAGTGGAAGTTTTGCCACTAGTGACCTCTCTTTTCGGCACAGAGGTATCCAATCAGAAGGGTCCTCCTCTGTCTGCCAATTTTTATTGGATGCGCAACAGCGCCAGTCTCTCCCCAACCCCCACCGCTGCCCACCCACACCCCACCATCTCCCCCCAACCAAACCAGTGTTGGTAGAATAGCAGCAGTGGTGGGATGAGATCTTTAGTTAGCCACTTAAGGGTTTTGCTTGGCATTTGGACAGAAGGGCATTGTTAGACCTTCCCTAGCCTTGACTTAACTGGGGATTTGGGTGTTGTAAGTGATGAGTCAGGATGTTGATAGCCTCTTCACCCTGGTTGTGTGCACCCAGCGCCACCTCCCCCCCCCCCCCCCCCCATCCATTGCCCCAACTTCCTGCCTGCTCCAGGGAGGGGAGCGGAGGTGAGTTAAAACCTTCCCAATGTGTGCATAGCTCGGCTTCACCAGCACTAACCAGGTCAATAACTAGTTAACCTGCTTCTGGATTCCTACCTGAGTTTCTCCTACATGCTGCACCCAGATGATAATTTTGTTTTGAATTTAAAAGGAGACTGTGCCTCAAAATCCTACGGAAGCAGACCCTAAGCTTCCTCTCTCAGCCAACATTCCATCTTCAATCAATACCTTCAAACAATTTCATTGAAAAAGAAAGCTGCAAATCTGCAATGAAAATGCTGGAAATACAAAACAGAACACCTGTGAAGAGAAAATGTCAGCTTTGATAATTCACAGTTTGAACTAATGAAGAGCAGACAACTAAAATATAAAAAAATCAGACAATCTAATAGGGCGGCATGGTGGCACAGTGGTTAGCAGTGCTGCCTCGTAGTGCCAGGGACCCAGGTTCAATTCCAGACTTGGGTGGCTGTTTGTCTGGAGTTTGTACATTCTCCCTGTGTTTGCATGCATTTTCTCTGAACAAAAAACAAAGAAAATTACGGCACAGGAACAGAGCCTTTGGCCCTCCAAGCCTGCACTGACCATGCTCCCTGACTGAACTAAAACCCCTATCCTTCCAGGGACCATATCCCTCTATTCCCATCCTATTCATGTATTTGTCCAAACACCCTTAAAAATCACTATCATGTCTACTTCCACTACCTCCTCTGGCAACGAGTTCCAAACACCCACCACCCTCTTGCTTCATACATCTCCTTTAAACCTTGCCCCTCGCACCTTAAATCTATGCCCCGTAGTTTTTGATCATCCACTCTGTCCATGCCCCTCGTAATCTTGTAAACTTCTATCAGGTCCCCCCTTAACCTCCGTCGTTCCAGTGAGAACAAACCAAGTTTATCCTCATAGCCAATACCCTCCATGCCAGGCAACATCCTGATAAATCTTTTCTGTACTTTCTCTAAAGCATCCACATCCTACTGGTAATGTGGCAACCAGAATTGAACACTATTTTCCAAGTGCGATCTAACTAAGATTCTATAAAGCTGCAACATGACTTGTCAATTTTTAAACTCAATGTCCTGCCAATGAAGGCAAACATGCCGAATACCTTCTTGATTACATTCTCCACCTGTATTGCTATTTTCTGTGACTCTGTGTCACTGTACTGCCTATCAATGCTCTTAAGGTTTCTACCATTTACTCTATATTTCCTATTTGTATTAGACCTTTCAAAATGCATTATCTCACATTTTTTCAGATTAAACTCCATCTACCCTTTCTCTGCCCAAGTCTCCGTCAACCTATATCCTGCTGTATTCTCTGATGGTCCTCATCACTATCTGCAAATCCACTACCTTTTGTGTCATCCACAAACTTACTCCTCAAACCAGTCATATTTTCCTCCAGATCATTTATACGTATTACAAATAGTAAAGGTCCCAGAGGAATGTCACTTGTCACAGCCCTCCATTCAGAAATGCATTATTCTACTGTCACTCTCTATCTTTTATGAACAAGCCAGTTCTGTATCCACCTTGCCAGCTCACCTCTGATCCCATGCGACTTCACCTTCTGCACCAGTCTGCTGTGAGGGATCTTGTCAAAGGCCTTACTGAAGCCTATGTAGACAACATCCACTGTTGACAAGTACCTTTGTCAATTATCTTTGTCACTTCCTCGAAAAACTCAATCATGTTAGTGAGGCACGATCTGCCCCTCGCAAAACCATGTCGCCTCACGGTAATACGTTCAATTATTTCCAAGTGATGGTAAATCCTGTCTAGAAAAATCCTGTCCAATAATTTCCCTGATGTAGAGATGCCGGCATTTGACTGGGGTAAACTCAGTAAGAGGTCTGGCAACACCAATTTTAAATCCAACCGATTTATTTGATAGCAAATATGCTAGCTTTCGGCGCTTGTGCCTTCGTCAGGCAAATGAAGTGTTCTGGTCTCCAAAAGCACACATATCGGCACAGATAGTTTACAGATTGCTGATTAGAATGCGAATCCTTAAACCTAACCTGCTATTCAAGTCTTAAAGTGGCTAACAAAGGGACACTGAGCTCAGGTTAGAGAGATGTGTATTTTCTCCAGACAGCACAGTAAGTGAGGTTTTTTGCTAACCCAGGCAAGTCATGGGGGTTACAGATAATGTGACATGAAGCCAAGATCCCTGTTAAGACCGTCCTCATGTGTGCGGAACTTGGCTATCAGTCTCTGCTCAGCGACTCTGCGCTGTCATGTGTCATGAAGGCCCCCTTGAAGAATATTTACCTGAAGGTCGGAGGCCGAATGCTCGTGACCGCTGAAGTGTTCACCCACAGGAAGAGAACTGTTTTGCCTGGTGGTTGTCGAGCGATGTTCATTCATCCGCTGTCGTAGTGTCTTCATAGTCTCCCCAATGTACCATGCTTCGGGACATCCTTTCTAATAATTTCCCTACCACTGACATCACTGGGTGCTCCAGTTTCCAAAGATGTGCAGGTTAAGTGGATTGGCCATGTTAAATCGCCCCTTAGCATCCAAACATGTGTAGGTTAGGAGGTTTAGCCATGGTAAATGCATGGGGTTGACAGGGTAGGGTGGGGGAATGAGGAGGACTGGATAAGATGCTGTTTTGGAGAGTTATTGCAGACCTGATAGGCTGAATGGCCTCCTTCTCCACTGCAGCAAACTCTGATTCTCTGTCATTTCAACCTTACATGCTGCCATTCCCATTTGCTCACTCGATCAGCATTCATTGCACTTTGAAACTAAATCCCTAAGTGACACGTTGATAAACAGTTACATGAAGAATTGTTTCTTATTCTGCATTGCACTGATGTGAATCAAAATGTATTACATATTTATACAATACTTAATTTCACACCAGCCTGAATGGCTCCACTTGCTATTTCATCTTGTCCAGGATAGTGCATGGCAAACATACGATGAGAATGGGCTCAGACAGCAGACAGAAATACCAGAAGAGCAAAAGACTGCTGATCACAGGAGTTACTGCTAATCACTGCTGCTTCACAGCTCCAGGGACCAGGGTTCAATTCTTGGCTTGGATCACTGTCTGTGTGGTGTTTGCACATTCTCCTCATGCCTGCGTGGATTTCCTCCAGGTGCTCCGGTTTCCTCGCACAATCCAAAGATGTGCAGGTGTGGCTACGAGGATAGGGCCTGGGTGGGATTGTTGTTGGTGCAGACTCAATGGGCTGAATGGCCTCCTTCTGCACTGTAGGGTTTGAATGATTTCTATGAGTGGGTCATTGAGCCCCTGAAAGCTGCTCTGCCATTCCATCAGATCAGCACTGATCTGAATTTTAACTCCATTTTCTTACACCAGTTCGCTATCCCTTCCCCAACAAAGATAATCTACCCTGGTTTTGAAAATTTCAATTGAATGAGCTTCAGTAGGATACATCTCCTGATCTCAGTTCAAAAAGAAAACTGCGGAAATCACATAAGCAGCAGGAATTTATCAAAGTCCACCGTGCTGATAAGGCCTATCGCTACACCTGAGAACTGTGCACTTCTTCTATTATCATTGTTGTGTGATACAGAGGCTGGCTTCTGGCCGGGTGGCCTGTGTTGGCTGTAATGTGAGGAATGCCTGAATATGAGCAGTGATGCAAGAACCAGGCTCTCTCTGTGGCCCTTGGCACAGTACACTTTGGCCTTGCTGAAGCGATTGGATTCTATTCACTCCGTGTGTTCTGCTAACGTCCACTTCCCCACACCCTACCCCCCCCCCCTCCCCCACTCACCCCCCCACCTCAGCCAAAGAATCTACATTACTCATGCAGAGCATGCTCAGAATGAGCTCTGCTCTCTCTCTCTGAATAGCCAGCGGTGGATTAAAACTATTGATAACTCAGCAGTTTTTTGCATTTGTAGACAAAACTGAACTGCTGATAGGCTAAATTTTCAGCAGAAAATTGCTCTGCATCTCGTGTGCAAGGCTATCAGATCAAGCAAGTCGCTCACTGTGAAAAGGGAGATAGTCATTGACATTATGATTGGACCTTTAAACTTCTGACCCTGTGATCTTTCTATTCCCAGGGGATTTCATTACAAAATGTTCCACGTGAGAAGAACAGGGACAACTGTATGTCTGATGGCTTTAGTGGGGCAGAACTCGGTTCGAAGCATTGATTATAACACATGTCTGGGTTTGAATGGAGGCCAGCCCCCATGATATCTTCATTGCAATAATTGTCAGGCTGTGAGTTTTCCAGCAAGGATTCCCCTCTTTACGTTACATACTTCAGTAAATAGGAGCAGGCGGGAAAGCAAGAGAACAAGAATATGAGACAGCCTAACCATCTTGCAGATAGCCAGCCATCAGGATGTATAGACTACTTTATAACCATTTAAGTAAAAGGTTTTTGCTTTAATGACTCCCAGAGTTACATACATGGATGCTTCACTCCAGAGATTTTGGATCAGCTTCATAAAGGAGAAAATATATTTTCTGCATTGATATCACACCAAAGCATCCTTACAAGATTGAGAGCTATCTGACATTGTTCAGTAATTTGCCAACATTTTTTTTGAATCATACTTCACATAAGTAGTTTAGATCAGGTGTGTTATCAACACAATAGATAAATCAAACTGTATAGTAGATTTTCTGTTCAATAAAATGATTTGAATGTGGTGTGAAACACCATTTGCATCAGCCTCATTTAATTACCTCATCTTGAATCTATGCCAATAACCTCATACATGGATTCAAATTTGAAGTGTGTATGTCCAAAGCCAGAGCAAGGAGCAGAGGAATCCACAGACATGATGTGTTAAAAGAAAATCGGAGGTCTCTTCAGCAAAAGCTTGTGGAAAGATCCCATGAAATCATGTACTTTGCAGAATAGGTAGAGCAATGAGGAGAAACAGCAGGCAGCAAAGAAGGCAAATAGTATGTTGGGATTCATAGCGAGAGGACTTGAGTATAGGAGTATGGATATTTTGCTGCATTAGTATAGGGCATTGGTAAGGCCACACCTGAAGTATTGCGTGCAGTTTTGGTGTCCTAGTCTGAGGAAGGATGTCCTTGCTATAGGAGGAGTAGAGCAAAGGTTTACTGGGCTGATCCTTAGGATGGCAGGTGTGATGAGAGACAAAGTCAGTTAGGATTATATTAATTGAAATTTAGAAGAGTAAGAAGAACCTCATAGAAATTATAAAATTCTAAGTGTTAGACAGGGTAGATTGAGAAAGAATGTTCCCAATAGTGAGGAGTCCAGAACAAGGGTTATAGCTTGAGAATAAGGGGTAAACTGATTAGAACTGAAGTGACGAGAAAGTTATTCTGCCAGAAAGTGGTGAATGTATGGAATTCACTACTATAGAATGTGGTTGAGGCCAAAATGTTGTGCAATTTCAAGAAAAAATTAAATAAAGCTCTTGGGGCTAAAGGGATCAAGGAGTACGAGGGAATGGCAAGATCAGGATACTAAAATTGATGATCAGCCAACATCAAAATGAATGGCAGAGCAGGCTCAACGGGCCTTCTATTTTCGATGTTTCTATGTTCAAACAAATTGAATTTTGGAAGGCTATGGCAAACCCTTGAGTTGGTCTAGAAACATTTAATGAATCTTCATGATTTCGTAAGACAGGGTAATTCCTGGTGGGTAGGGAAGTGAATATAAAACTGGATTCAAAGCATACATAGCTACAAACTATAGTGTTGTGTTAATAAACATGCTTTCTTTCATCGAAAGGGGATGCACTATTGCAATGTACTAACTATGTTAGGGATTGAAGGCTTTAAGCAAAAAGAAAAGAATGTGATTTGCACACGTAGATTCAAACTAACAACAACAGATTTATTCTAGGATGTCTTGGCTGTACATAGTACAAACTGAAAGTAAAACAAGAGCCTCTGCAAAAACACTCTAACATCACCTTCTACCAACACCAACAAATCATTTAATGAGCTCCTAAAGCAATCTGCAACCACTTAAATATGTAACAACAATAAAGATTTCTCTTTGTTTAATAACCTAAAATCCGATGGTATAATTTCTTTCAGTTGATCACTGGTGTTAAAAAATTGCTTTAAAAAATTACTGGGATTATATCACTCTCCTGCTACAGGTTAAATCCCAATGATGGTGCGATGAGGTACTTAAGTGAGCATTGATTGCCTACTTAAGGGCAACAAGTCTCCTTGCTCATATATTAAATGTCTCAGGTATTAAAAGCAAATACTCTGCATGCCTTCTTGGCCACCTTTCCTACCTATCTAGCCACCTTTAAGAATCTGTACCTCTCTGTACTTCCAGTCCTCTCAATATTCTCTCAATTTATGTAGATTTCGCTTCTCAAATGCATAACCTCCCATGTCTCTGGATTAAACTCCATTTTTCACCTGACTAACCCACTGATGTCTTCCTGCAGTGTGCAGCTTTCTTCTTTATTGTCAATCACATGGCTAATTTTTGTATCATCCGCAAACATCTGAAGTAAAACCACTACCTTCAAATCCATGCCAGTACTGAACCTTGTGGAACCCCATTTAAACAACCAGCAATTCACAAAAAACCAACTACCATTACCTTTGGTTCCCGTCTCTCAGTCAACTTTTGATCCAAAAGTTTGATCCACTGTCATGGATCAAAAAGTTGGCTTTTTGATCCAAGTTGAACACTTACTTTCTTGACCAGCCTGTCAATTGGAACATTATCAAAAGCTCAAACTCATAACTACATCAAATGCATTAATCAATCTTCTTTGCTACCGCTTCAAAAAAAGTTAATTGTGTTAATCAGGCATCAGCTTCCCTTACTGTCTTGGATTAATCTGTGTCTCATTAAATTTAGTTTTATTCTCAAAATTTTTCAATATTTTTTCCACCAGGAGGTTAGACTGAGTGGCTAGTAATTATTCCAGTTATCCCTTTCTCCTTTATACACAATGGTATATTATCTGTTCACCTCTGTCATCACCTCAGTAGCCAGAGAGAATTGGAAAATGATAGTCAGAGCTTCCAGTATTTTGTCTCTTGTTTCCACAAGATAGCATAGTGGGATAGCACTGCTGCCTCACAGTGCTAGGTACCTGGGTTCAATTCCTGGCTTAGATCACTGTCCGTGTGGAGTTTGTATGTTCTCCTCGTGTCTGAGTGGGTTTGCCTTGGGTGCTCCGGTTTCCTCCCACAGTCCAAAGATGTGCTGGTTAGATACATCAACCATGCTAAATTTTCCTTCAGTATACCCGAACAATTGACGGAGCATGGCAACTTGGGGATTTTCACAGTAACTGCATTGTTGTGTTAATGTAAGCCTACTTGTTACACTAAATCAATTTCAACATCATAGCCTGCGATCCATTTCATCTTGGTCTGGGATTAATCTGCTTTCAAAGTTGCTGAACCGCTTTAGATCTCTTCTTTTGTTAGGAAATAGAAGCAGGAGGAGACCTTTTGGAGCCTCAAGGCTAATCCACCATCCAATTATTTCATGATTAATTGGCTACCATGTTCCCTCACTACTTCCATATCCCTTCAATTTTTTTTATGCAGAAATCTATTGATCTCAATGACTGAGTCTCCAAACCCCTCTGAGGTAAAGAATTCCAAATGCGCACAACACTCTGAAGAAATCCCACCTTCATCTTAGTTGGCCCATTTCTTATTCTGAGATGGTGTCCCCTGGATCTAGACATCACTACAGCCAAGGGCAACCCTCCTTCCAGTTTGTACCCTGTTGAGCCCTGTAAGAATGTTGAACGTTTCAATGAGATTACCTCTCATTCTTCTAAAGTCCAGTGAATGCAGGCCCAGTCTCCTCAATCTTTACTCATAGGACAATCCTGCCCTCCCAGGATCAGTCTGGTGAACCATTGTTGCATTCTTATTATGACAGACATATCCTTCCTTAGGTGTCCAATGCTCCAGACATGGTCTCACCACTGCAATATACTATTACTGTAAGATACCTTTATTTCCATATCAAATTCTCACGCAAAAAAGACCAATATATCATTTTCCTTCCAAACTGCATGCTAAATTTAAGTGATGAATGAACAAGGACACCCTTTAAAAATCAACGCTTCCCAATCAATCAAGAAACACTCTACATTTCTGTTTTCCCAATCAAAGTGGATAACTTCCCTTTTTTTCACATTAAATTCCATTTGCCATATTTTTGCCCTTATCATACCATAGTCCCACATGTCAATTTGTGCCCTGTAGCTCATCTGCCTTGTTCCAACATTTCCTGCATTCAAGTTCTGCTGAAAAGACAGCAGAAAATCCCCAAGTTGCCATGCTCCGTCAATTGTTCGGGTATACTGAAGGAAAATTTAGCATGGCTGATGTATCTAACCAGCACATCTTTGGACTGTGGGAGGAAACCGGAGCACCCAAGGCTCTTGGTGTCCAGACCACTTTGGGGAGAGAGTGCACAAAAATTGTAAGGGTGTTTTATTTAAGCGTATTTATATTGTAGCAACATAAAGTGATCAGAGGCGTTCTGACCCCTTAGGTTTAAGATATCATTTATTGCAGATGTGCCTTGTGTTAAAGCTTGGAGCTCTGTTCACTCAGTAACTATTATTTCCTTTGGTTTAATGTGCCAAGATTACAGAGATTTTTTAAAAAAAATGTCTGTTGTTGGAGGCAACAAAATTTCAAAGTTTTAGCAATAATTACAACATAACAACAATATAATAGCACAGAACTTTGCTGGAAGTGCAGTCATAATATGAGGCATGATTTCACACAATTTGTGAGCTGCATTGGCTGTTATTGCATTTGTTTTGGACTGATATCTAAAAACTAACTTATTTCCAACCTGGCAGAATGGATGGCGTTCAGTTAACATGAACTGCTTAACCTCTTTCTGTACTCTCTGACATTCACCATTGGGATTCATGCTTCAAAAACAAGGCATGAAAACTCAGTTTCACCTTCAGTAATATATGCACCACAGCAAGCTGAATCAAATTAAAATGTATTATCAAACATTCAAAAAATGGAATAACTAGCCTTTATAAATCAGCAACTCTGGATCACAATGTGTCAGGGTAATGTTACTACATGTTCACTACCACTATCAAACCTAACAAACATGGTGATTATGGCCACTTTGCACTCTCCTTGCAAATTATTTTCTGAGTCCTTTTGAAGTACCTAACATCATTTATAAGCCTGATCAGCACAATCATTGATGGTGAATTTGCCAAAAAAAAAATTAGTAGAAATATTGGCATGAAAGAAACTTACATTCCAGGGTGGTGTTGAGTCGTGGTTCATGGAAGGACAAAAGATGCTGTCCAGAGAATTTTCTTGCTATATTTGTGAATTTGCAAGTGTTTTATGTTAGTGAACTGCTGGCTCAGGTCATGAACAAGAAAAGGTAAGATTATTGAGAATGAGGAAGGAGAGGGTGAATAATTCACAAGGAGTACAGTGGCAAAGGATTTGATTTTTGGGCCTGAGAAGGTACCAGCACTTGTGGTTTTGGCTAACCTGATGCAACTTTGCAAACATCTGTCAATCATTCCCAGTCAAAGTGATTTCTGATCCTTTGGACAAGTCATCGCTACAATTCATTTTCATACCAAAAACTCCTTTCTTGTTGAAGTTGTACAAGACATTGATAAGGACACACTTGGCATACTGTATACAATTCTGTCATCATATTATAGAAATGATATTAAACTAGAGAGAGTGCAGAAGAGATTTATCAGGATGTTACCAGGACTTGATGCTTTGAGTTATAAGGAGAAGTTGGATAGACTGGGACTTTTTTCCTGAAGCATAGGAGGCTTACGGGTGATCTTACCAAGGTCTATGAAATAATGAGGGGCATTTATAAGGTAGATATCAATATCTTTTCCCAAAGGTAGGGAATCTAAAACTAGAGGGCATAAGTTTAAGGTGAGAGAGTTTAGGAGAGCAATTTTTTCACACAGAGGCCATGTTAAGTTAGTTTTTAGATATCAGTCCAAAACAAATGCAATAACAGCCAATGCAGCTCACAAATTGTGTGAAATCATGCCTCATATTATGACTGCACTTCCAGCAAAGTTCTGTGCTATTATATTGTTGTTAACAATAACACAGAGTGTCTGGAATGAGTTTCTAGACATAGTTGCAGAGGCAGGTAAAATTTCATTTTTGACAAAGCATTTAGACAGTTACATGGATAAGATTGCTATAGAGGAATACAGGACAAACACGGGCAATTGAGATTAGCTTAATTGTACAAACTAGGTGACATGGACAAGTTGAGCCGAAGGGTCTTTTTCTATGCTGTAAACTTCTATGACTCAAAAGGCACTTGTTGCACAATCTGCTCCTCGTAACTCAGTTGCTTAGGCCTAAATTTTCTGGTCTTGCCTGCTGGTGGGTGAGATGGATAATTCGATGGAGCAGCAAAAAGTCATTGATTTCAGGTCGTTTTCCAGTCCTCTGATTGGTGGGACCAGAAAATCCTGTCCCTTTAATTGAAATAAGTGGCAGTTCAATTGTTTTTAGCACTTAGTTCCTAGTTTTTATGCTATTAATGTTGCTTAATCCAAATTCTCGTTTGGAATACAAAACATGAGTATTGCTGAAAAAAGAGACATATTGTCAAAATGTTTCATCTTGTAATCATCAGGAAAGTTCACAAGAATTTTCCAGCAGTAACAGGGAAACAACAATTTACACCGTATAAAAAGAGAATGATAATTTGTTGGCAAGTGGTTCTGATTGGTGGAGGCATTGTCATGGAAATTGTAGCATGGAACAGTTAACTGCCCAGTTTTGTTCAAATTCAAATGCAGCAGGTCCAGTCTGATTGGTGAAAGCATTTCTCTTGGAATTAACTAGGGAATGGCTGTTCCTTTTACTACCATTTAATAGCAGGTATTGTCCAGTCATGGAATTAATGTTAGATTTGATATCGAGTATCGAGTATCTTGGGACACTAAGGCCCAGTTTAAGATGGCCAATTCACCTGACCTATGCATCTTTAAACTGTGAGAGGAAACCAGAGCACCTGGAGGAAAACCATGCAAACGTGGGGAGAACATGCAAGTTACATACAGTCACCCAAAGCCAGAATTGAACCCTAGCGCTGTGAGGCAGCAGTGCAAATCACTGTGCCACTGTGTTTTGAGTTTTGCAAATATGGGCTGGTTGGATACTGTAAGTACTTCGCGTGTTGCAAACAGCTAAGGGGACATACTGTTTGAGACAAATGGTCGGTCATTGGGACGTATGATCTACATACCTGGCATCACATCATCACTGAAATTCATATACTCCTGACTAGGGTGACTGTGTGGAATTTGCATGTTCTCCCCATGTTTGCGTGGCTTTCCTCCAGGTGCTCCGGTTACCCATTTGTGTGATTGGCAGAATGTCTTTTTGGTTTAGTGGAGAATACAGCTTGTGTTGCTCTGCGGAGTAACAGTTTGAAACAAATATCTTCCACTGCTGCTCATATTTCTGAGATGTCTTACCTTTCCAGGATAATCTGAGGAAGATTGAGTTTATTTAGGCCTGAAAGAGGTCCAATCCATGAATTTAAACAATATATAATGAGTGATGATCTGATCAGACTGGTTATTATCCTGCAGGATGGCTTTCATGCACCCTATTGCAGCATTATGTTACACAATGAGCAAATGGCTCAGGCCTAATTTATAAGGTTGCAAATAAGTTTAAAGTCTATTTATTAGTGTCACAAGTAGGCTTATATTAATACTGCAATGAAGTTACTGCGAAAAACCCCTCATCACCGCACTCCAGCACCTGTTCAGGTACGCTGAGGGAGAATTTAACATGGCCAATGCACCTAACATCTTTCAGATTATGGGAGGAGGCCTGAGCGCCCAGAGGAAACCCACACAGACATGGGGAGAATGTGCAGACACTACAGTTACCCTAGTCAGGAGTCGAACCTTTATCCCTATGAGGCAATGGTACTAACCACAATGCCACCCTACCTTCCAGTCAACCTCATAACATGCTGTGCTGTAGAAATCCTAACATGTATATTGACCAGTGAAGGTAGACTTGCGAAAGACAGTAATAGAGAATTCACTGGCAGATTTCTCAGATAGAATATAGAGGAAAGGGAGCTCATTTGACTGTTCTATTTCAAAGGCAAATTTGAGTCAGAGTGAAGCACTCATATAATGTACATTGGGAACTTCTTACATGCAACTACAGATTCAAATACACTAAATGGTAAGGATCATTTAGGGATCAGAAATAATGCAAGGGGAAAGAGATTAAATGTCTTTCATTGAAAATGCATTTCCTGTGGAAACCAATAATGATGTTTGCAAAAGTTGTGCCTAAAGAGGATTCCATGGCAACTCTGTCTACTTAGACATACATGATACTGTTAAAATGGAATTGAACTACAGCAGCTGCCTAATTCATAAGTTCAATGAAAACAAATTTAGATATTTGTGCTACATCTAGATTGCCATGATATACTCATCAGGTGCAAATGTCTCTGGGTTCCTTGAGTGTTACAATGAGGCAAAGACTCTCCTTTCATGCCAATAAATTGTTGTTTACCTGTTATGATCGGTTCTTTCTTGGGAACTGTCCCGATGAGTGCAAGATGAAAAGCTTTGATAACACGTTTCCTTTTCTGAACAATAGTTAATGCAAACAAATGGATAAATCTGAATTTTTGAAGCACAATTCATGACTTTGAATGATCTGAAATTGATAGTATTACTGACTAATGGACTTTCAGGAATAATTCATCAGAGTTCACGACAAGGGACTGTATGGAAAGAATGTGAACTGGAGCTGGAAGACATAACAGTGTCATCTAGGCTTACTATGCTCTTGCGCAATCTTACCAGACTGAAGTACTGTCAGTTTCAGTAGGGCAGACTTGCGTTTGACACCACTTTAAACATACAGGACACTCTTTGACTTGTTTGTAGGGCTACAAAGCAAATTACACTACATTTTGATGAACAGGTAGTCTGTATGCCATTCTGAATGGCTATTAATCCTTCAAGCAATGAAGACTATAAACTATCTATAATGTCAGCGAAGCCAACTGACAGATCTGAATGAGTTCCAATCCCTCCGTCAGCAAAACCATAAAGCGTGCTGAGATAGTATGTCGCCACCCAATCCATTTGAAGCAATAGTTGAGACCAAATTTAAAATGAACCTGATCTGAATGAAATGTATCCGTATAATGGATTGATTCGCTGTCAGCCAGGATTCCAATACATCACGCAATGGAATTTTTCACATTTTACAGACTGCATTCTTTGGTCATTGACCAAGTATATTGTGCAAAGTAGAATGCAGGTACTTGGGAGTGAAACAGCCACAGAGAGGGTGTAGGTGCAAAATCTACCTGCCAGGACCTCCACCATTGACCCTGCCAAAGGGTCAAGAATTCTTCTATGTGTAGCATGAGAATGGCAGGCAACCACACACCAGAAAGAAAGATTTGCATTTATTCAGCATCTTCTGCAACCACAGGATATTCCAAAACACTTTATAGCTAATAAAGTATTGTCACTGATTTAATGTATACAGTAGGCAGTTTGCACTGAATGGCCACAGATCATAAAACATTAGAGCAGAAGCAGGCCATTTGCCCCATCATTCTACTCCGCCATTCAATGAGATCATAACTGATCTAATATAATAATCCTCAACTCCACCTCACCACATTATCCCCAGAACCTAGAACATAGAAAAACTACAGCACAAACAGGCCCTGCGGCCCACAAGTTGCACTAAACATGTCCTCACCTACTAGGCTTACATATAACGCTCTATATTACTATGTTCCATGTACTTACCTAAAAGTCTCTTAAAAGACCCTATCGAGTCCTCCTCCACCATTACCCTTGATTCCCTTACTGATCAGATTACACAATGTAGCAGCAGAAATGGAAGATATTCTGTTTTTGTGATGTTGATTAAACGATAAAAATTGGCTGGGATACCAGGGATAACTGTTCTGTTTCTGGAACTAGTGCAGTGAGACTTTTTACATTCACCTGAGCAGGCAGCCAAGATCTTAACTTAATATCTCACCCGATAGTGCAGAACCCTGCAATGCTGTGTTGAGGTGTCAGCTCTTACTCTTGTGCTCAACTGACACTTGAACATACAACCTTCAATCTCAGGCAAGAACACTGACTGAGTTAAAAACTGATGGCCAGCAATCATCAGGACCAGTGCTTGGTGAGCTCAATGCATTCTAAGTGCATTTTAAACAAGAGGTCAACGAGAGCACATCTTCCATCCCAGAAGCCTTGGACGAATCTATATCTGAGGTTACCGTTGTAGATATCAGGGCAGCCTTCTCAAAACCCATGGAAAGTGACTGGCCCAGAAGAGGTACTTGGTGGAGCACTCAGATCCTGTGCAGATCAGCTGGTGGGAGGTATTCACAGACATCTTCAACCTCTCTTTACAACATTCTGGGGTCCCTATCAGCTTCAAGAAGATGACCATCATCCCAGTACCAAAAAATAGCGAAGTAGCGTGCCTTAATGACTATCATCCGGTGATCTGACATCCATCGTTATGAAATGGTTTGAAAAACTAGTCATGGTTATGAATCAATTCCAACCTCCTGGACTGCCTAGATTCACCTCCTGCTGCAACAAGTCTACAGCAGACACCATCCCTGGCCCTGCACTCAACCCTGGAACAGCTAGATGACAAAGACACTTATGTCAGTCTCCTATTTAGTGATTACAGCTCAGCCTTCCAACACTATTATTCCAATGAAACTCATCTCCAAACTCCATGGCCTGGGCCTCAGCTTTTCCCTCTGTGACTGGATCCTGAACTTCCTTAATCAAGACTGCAATCAGTAAGGATAGGCAACAACACCTCTTCCACAATCATCCTCAACACTGGTGTCCAGAAGGCTGTCACCCCTTTTCATACTCCTTATACACCTTTGACTGTGTGGCCAAATTCCACTCCAACTCAATTTTCAAGTTTGCTGTTGGCACTATCATAATGGGTCAGATCTTAACAATGATGAGACTGACTACCCGCATAAGATAGAGAATCTGCTGAATTGGTACAATGACAATAATCTCTCCCTCAATGTTAACGATATTGAAGAGATTGTCATCGACTTCAGGAAGCATAGAGAAAAACATGCCTCTGTCTACATCAATGGGACGAAGTAGAAATGGTCGCGTGCATCAACCTGTATTGGTTCCTTTATGCCAACACTACAGTTACAAAAGCTCACCAATGCTTTTGTCAGAAGACTATGAAAATTTGACATGTTTGCCAACTTTTACAGATGCACCACAGAAAGCATTCTTTCTGGTTGTATCAAAACTTGGTATGGCTCTGTTCTGACCAAGAGCACAAGAAACTACAAAACGAAGCCCATCATTCAAACCAGCCTTGCACCTACTGACTCTGTCTACACTTCCTGCTGCCTTTTCAAAAGCAGCCAGCATAATCAAGGACCCCATGCACCCGAACATGCTCTCTTCCACCTTCCTCCATCAGGGAAAAGGTGCAAAAGTTTGAGATCATGTATCAACTGACTCAAGAGCAGCTTCTTCCCTGTTTGCACTGTTTTGAATGGACTTACATTGCATTATGTGATCTTTCTGTACACCCTAGCTATGACTGTTACACTACATTCTGCACTCTCACCTTTCCTTCACTACGTACATGCTGAATAGCGTGCAAGAAATAATACTTTTCACTGTATACTAATACAAATGACAATAATAAATCAAATCAAATCAAATCAAAATTCCAGTTCTGGTGGATGGACTTTGGTCACGTCCAGGTACTTCAACATGCTGTCAGTGACTTCTTTAAAGCATTTTCTTTTTCTGGAAATCCTGCTTTTGTTGGATTGCAGAGCATGAACTTAATCTGAACAATTGGGTGTATCACCCTTCCATCTGTTTGTCCTCGGCTGCTCTCGAAAAGGCGGTGATAAACTTCCTTCTTCTTGTTAGGAACCAAGCAGCAATGACAAACTAACAACATATATTAATCATTAATCTCCAGCGCCATTCATGGACAAAAGCACATATAAAAGTATCTTTCTGCAACTTTCAGCTTCTTACTTCTGTGCCACATGTTAATTTTCTCTGTGATCCTGCCTGTTTTCTCTATTCATCTTTCACTCTCTCTCTCTCTGTATGGTTCCTTGCATTTTCTTTTATCATCATGACTGTACTTCTGTTTGTCTTCAGCCTTTTATGAAAATGTACTGAGTCGAGCTTGATCAAAGTCAAATCCTACTCCCAGTCTAGACTTACCACAGATCAATCAGCATCTCAGGCCTGAAGGTGTATAAAATAATGAGGGGCATAGATCAGCTGGAGAGTCAACATCTTTTCCCAAAGGGAGGGGAGTCTAAAACTAGAGGGCATAGGTTTAAGGTGAGAGTGGAAAGATAGAAAAGGATCCAGAGGGGCAATTTTTTTTTCACACAGAGGGTGGTCAGTGTCTGGAACAGGCTGCAAGAGGTAGTAATAAAGGCAGGTGCAATTTTGTCTTTTAAAAAGCATTTAGACAGTTCCATGGGTAAGATGGGGATAGAGGGATATTGGCCAAATGTGGGCAATTGGGACTAGCTTAGTAGTTTATAAAAATAAGGCAGTACGGAAAAGTTGGGCCGAAGGGCCTATTTTCATGTTTTAAACCTCAATGACTATGACCCCAGCCTGAACATTGTGGAATCAGATTGCTCTGTACTCAGTTCAAAAACATTTTAAAAAGAGGGAAAGATATAAAGCTACTTGAACCTCAACCTAGAAATATATTCAGAGAGACTAACCTTGAAGAAGAATGGTGTGTAGCTAATCTGTGTGAGGTGATTAGCAGCCGACAAATGCCCACTAAATCAAGTGCAACAATGCTGAGCAAGCACAAAAACACACAAGGAGAATAACAGGAATAGCAAGCAGTAGCAATAAGGAATAATTTATATGATGGTGATTTTAACATTTCTTTCCTCCAATGCTGTAATTTCAGATCCAATATGGGAAATGGGAGTACTCCGCACACCTGATCGATTTATCTGCATAATATCTGGAAGCAGCCATTTAAAAATTGCTTAACATATTTAAATGAGGTGTTAATTCTATCACAACCCTGAATTTTTCTAGGGGTTTTCTCAATAGTCAACTGTAATAGCCAGAGGATTGCAGTGGAGGTTGCGCTTCTGAATGGAAAGCTGTGACAACTGGCATTCCTCAGGGATCAGTGCTGGGACCTTTGCTGTTTGTAATATATATAAATGATTTGGAGGAAAATGTAACTGGATTGATTAGTAAGTTTGTGAACGACACAAAGGTTAGTGGATTTGCGGATAGCGAAGAGGACCAGCAGAGAATACAGCAGGATACAGATCAGTTGGAGACTTGGGCAGAGAGATGGCAGATGGAGTTTAATCTGGGCAAATGTGAGGCAATGCATTTTGAAAGGTCTAATACAGATAGGAAATGTACAGTAAATGGCAGAACTCTTAAGAGTATTGATAGGCAGAGGGATCTGGGTATACAAGTACACAGGTCACTGAAAGTGGCAATGCAGGTAGAGAAGATAGCCAAGAAGACATAGCACACTGCCTTCATCGGGCAGGGCATTGTGTTAAAAAATTGGCAAGCCATGTTGCAGCTTTATAGGACCTTAGTTAGGTTGCACTTGGAATATAGTGTTCAGTTCTGGTCACCACACTACCAGAAGGTTGTGGAGGCTTTAGATAGGGCACAGAAAAGATTTATCAGGATATTGCCTGATATGGAGGGCATTAACTACGAGGAGAAGATTGGAGAAACTTGACTTGTTCTCAGTGGAATGACAGAGGTTGAGAGTTAACCTGATAGAAGCCTACAAGATTAAGAGACGTATGGACATAGTGGATAGTCAGAAACTTTTTCCCAGGGTAAACGAGTCAATTACTAGGGGGCATAGGTTTAAGGTGCAAGGAACAAGATTCAAAGAAGATGTACAAGGCAGATTTTTTACATAGAGGGCGGTGGGTGCCTGGGACTCATCGCCGGGAGAGGTAGTGGAAGGCATACATTTCCATGCGTTCCATCACTTTGGCCGGAGGATGAGTTTCTACCTCTGTTCTGTCTGGTAGCTGACAGAAAAAAAGCCATTTCTCTCTGCTAAGATAGCCTTTCTTCTTTATAACTGAGAGAAAAGCAAGATTTAAGCAAAAGGTTAGATAATGTTGGGATAAGTGGGGGAGAAGATAAATGAGTGATGGCAAGCGATAGGTCTCAAATTCACAGAATTGTTAGGGGCACAGAAAGAGGCCATTTGACTCATTGTGCCTACATCTGGTTGATGACCAAGGGATGCTAGGGTGATGGGCAATTGATGGGCATGTGAAGAGCAGATGACTGGGTGAACATAGAACATAAATAGAATATAGAACAGTACAGCACAGTATAGGCACTTCGGTCCTCAATGTTGTGCTGAGCTATGTCCAAACCCAAGATCAAGCTATCCCACTCCCTATCATTCTGAGTGCTCCATATGTCTATCCAAACCGCTTGAAAGTTCCAAAAGTGCCCAACTCCACTTTCACAACAGACAGCCCATTCCACACCACAACCATTCTCTGAGTAAAGGACCTACCTTGGACAACCCTCCTATATCTCCCACCATGAACTTTATAGTTATGCCCTCTAGTAACAGCTACATCCACCCTAGGAAATAGTCTCTGCACATCTACTCTATCTAACCCCCTCATCATCCTATAAACATCTACTAAGTCACCTGTCATCCTCCTCCACTCTAAAGAGAAAAGCCCTAGTTCCCTCAACTTCTCCTCATAAGACCTATCCTCCAAACCAGGCAGCAGCAAGGTAAATCTCCTCTGTACTCTCTCCAATGCTTCCACATCCTTCTTATAGTGAGATGACCAGAATGAAACACAATATTCCAAATATGGTGTCACCAACATCTGGTATAGTCCAGTAGGAAATAAATTTTGCATTTAGCATTTTGCACAGTTGCAATACACACTGACTGTTGAAAGTCTTTTCCTTCTGAGAAATTCTGAACTCATCTCCAGCAGTGTGGCTCACTCCAATGACTCAGTTCCTAAGTCATAGCAGGATATATCTTTCAGTGTCCGTAAATTTCCATGGATTCCATTACTTTGACCAAAGAATGTGTTCCTATCTCTGCTCTGTCTGGTAGCTAACAAAAAAAGTCTTTTCTCTCTGCTAAAATAGCCTTTGCCTCTGCTGGATACAACAGTTGCTGTCTCTGTCTCTTCACCTCAAGGATGCTCTCTCTCTCTCTCTCTCTTGCTTTGTCCAAAGTATCGAAAACACACAGTAAATCCCGAGCGATTGTTTTTGCCTTTGTGTCCAGTTATGAAAATTGACACTTAAGTTTCAATAGAATTTGATCTGGGGTCCCCATTCCCATGGCAATCAGGTCACATTGGCTTATCGCCAGGCAGATTGAGCAGGTCACTATTTTCTTTTTGACCTTGAGTTAAAAGTGACAGTTCAAAACATAGCCACCTTATATAACCTTGCATTTGTAACATTTGAAATTGTAGGATAACCAATCCCCCTTGCTTCCCTCAGTTAGCATGTAAGTGGCTTTGCATCATAACAGTTAATGCACTTCAGAACTAATTTCTGTGAAATGATTTGTAAAGTTTCTTAGAAATGTGGTGAGATGTTCCACAATTGCAAAATTTTCTTCCTTCTTTCCTTGACTGATCTGTCACTTGGCCATAAATAATTGCATCCTGTCTTTTGCCATCAGTTATTTTTCCGCATTTGGAAAGGCTAATGCAGAAAAAAAAATGAAATCCCTTCAGCATTTCGAAAGGCTAGCACAGAACTTTGAATTATTTGCTGCATTTTAAAGGTTTCAGCCCTTTAACTCTTATTGTTTGTGATATATATAATCAATATGGATGAGAATGAAATGATGATAAGTAAGCTTGCAGATGACACATAGATGAGCAGAATAGTTAATAGAGAGGAAGAAGGTCTCAGGTTGCAGGAAGATATGGATGCGTTGGTCAGATGGGCAGATCAGTGGCAGATGGAAGTTAACCGTGAAAGATGTGAGGTCATCTTTGGAAGGAGTAAGAAGACAAGGGAGTATTTAATGAATGGCAAGACAACTAGGAAGCTCAGAGAAACAGAGGGGTTATTTGGTAGTTGTCCTGAAGGTGAAGCAGGTGAATAGGATAGTTAAGAAGGCATATGGGACACTTGTCTTTATCAGTCATGTCATTGATTGTAAGAAGTCTCACAACACCAGGTTAAAGTCCAACAGGTTTATTTGGTAGCACAAGCCACTAGCTTTCAGAGCACTGCTCCTTCATCAGGCGAGTGGGAGCTCTGTTCACAAATGGAGCATATAAAGACAAAAACTCAATTTACAAAATAATGGTTGGATTGTAAGTCTTTACATGCAATCAAGACTTAAAGTTACAGACAATATGAGTGGAGAGAGGATTAAGCACAAGTTATAGAGATGTTTATTGTCTCCACACAGGACAGTTAGTGAGATTTTGCATGCCCATGCAAGTTGTGGAGGTTACAAATAATGTGACATGAACCCAAAATCCTGGTCATGGCCATCCTCATGTGTGTCAGTCTCTGTTCAGCAACTCTGCATTGTCATGTATCGTGAAGGCCATCTTGAAGAACACATCTGAAGATCAGACACCGAATGCCTGTGACCGCTGAAATGTTCCCCAACAGGAATAGACCACTTCTGTCTGGTGATTGTCGAGTGGAGTTCATTCATTTGTTGTTGTGGCTTTTGCATGCACAGGTTCAGACAAGACTTCTCTATCGCACCGGACCTTCAACCGATGCTATACATTAGATACATCGATGACATTTTCTTCCTTTGGATTTATGGTGAATAATCACCGAAATAACTAAATGATGACATCAACAAGTTCCTTCCCACCATCAGACTCACCATGGACTACCCTCTGGAATCAGTTGCATTGTTGGACACATACATCGCCATCAAGGATGGTCACCTCAGCACCTCACTGTACCACAAGCCCACGGATAACCTCACAATGTTCCACTTCTCCAGCTTCTACCCTAAACAGGGTAAAGAAGCCATTCCCTACGGACAAGCCCTTCTTATACTCAGGATCTGCTCAGAAGAGGAGGATTGCAACAGACACCTACAGAGGCTGAAAGATGCCCTCATAAGAACAGGATATGTCACTTGATTCATCGATCAACAGTTCCGATGCGCCATAGCAAAAAATCGCACCGACCTCCTCGGAAGGCAAACATGGGACACAGTGGACAGAATTCCTTTCGTTGTCCAGCACTTCCCCGAAGCTACGACATCTTTTTTGGAGCCTTCAACATGTTATTTGCCTGGGCTTGCAAAATCTCATAAACTGTCTTGTCTGTAGTCAATACACATCTCTTTAATCTGTGCTTAATGCTCTCTCCACTCATATTATCTGTACCTTTAAGACTTGATTACTTGTAAAGACTCACATTTCAACCATTATGTTGTAAATAGAGTTTGTGTCTTTATACGCCCCGTTTGTGAACAGAACTCCCACTTACCTGGTGAAGAAGCAGTGTTCCAAAAGCTAGTAGCTTGTGCTATCAAATAAATCTGTTGGATTTTAACCTGGTGTTGTGAGACTTCTTACTGTGTTTACCACAGTCCAATGCTGGCATCTCCACATCGTAGATTATAAGACCAGAGAGGTTACATTAGAATTGTACAAAATTTTGTTAAGCCACAGCTGGAATACTGTATTCAATTATAGGCACTCACCTCAATAGTACAATAGCATTATAAAGGTACAGAGGAGGTTCAGCAGGATGTTGTCTAGTATGGAGTATTTGAGCTATGAAGAGATGCTGCAGAGGTTTGGGATGTTTTCATTAGTAAGAAGTCTGACAACACCTATACCGGCATCTCCACATCATGTTTTCTTTAGAACAGGGAAGGCTGAGGAGGGATCTGACTGGGGTGCATAAGGTTGTATGGAGTATGGACAGAGTGAAAGGAAATTGCTGTTCCTCTTAGTTAAAGGATCAATAAAAAGCAGGCATAATTTTAAAGTGAGGTTTAGAGGTGTTCTGAGGAAATCTTTTCATCCAGAGGGTGCTGGGAGTCTGGAATGCTCTGCCTGGGAGGATAGTAGAGGTGGAAAATGTCAACCTTTCAGAAGTATGTGGATGAACACTTGAAATGTCATAACATTCATGGCCATGGGCCAAGTGCTAGAAAGTGGAATTGGTGCAGATTTAGTGTAGCTTGTCAGTACTGACTTCATGGACTAAAGGGCCTCTTCTGTACTATGTGACTCTTACCTGTTGCACTTGCCATGGTCTTGCTGCAGTAAAGTCAAAGAATTTGGCAGACAGCCAAATCTCCATTCACTGCAGCAGGATAGGAAAACCCTGCCAGTGTGAATGATGATAAGATTCCAGCCATGAAGTCTGACTGTGCAGTTCATGTCTCAAACTCTTTAAGTGCTGAAAAGATGCCAGACAGCAGTCTCTGGCCCTTCTCACCAGTGGGATCTTCTTTTCCCGTTGATGGTAACCCTGGTAATGAGTTTTCTGGTGGCAGGACAGGTGAACCTCACAATAAATGCTGTAGGCATTGGCGGAACTGGAAGATCCTAATGGCGGGCTGCCTCCATTGTAGCAGGGTGATGGAAAATTCCACTTGCCATATTTTACTGCCCTGTTTTTAAAAATTCTTTCATAGGATGTTGGCTAAACCAACATTTGTTGCCCATTGCTAATTATGCTTGAATACGTGGTAAGGAATCACTTTCTTAAACTGCTACAATCTGTACGGTGTAGGTACACCCACAGTGCTATTAGAAAGGGAGTTTCATGATCTTTGCTCAGCAACTGTGAATGAATGGTGAGATGATCCCAAGGGTGGGCTGTGACTTTCTGGGGAACTTCTAGGTGTTCCAGTGTCTGTTGCCCTTATCCTCCTGGGTAGCAGAGGACACAGCTACTTTATAAGGAGCTGTTGAAGGAGCCTTGGTGAGTTGATGCAGTGAATCTTGTGGATGGTACACACTTCTGCCACCGTGCATCACTGTGGCAGATGGAATGGATGTTTAAGGGTGCCAATCAAGCAGGCTGTGTTGTCCTGCGCAGTGTCGAGCTTCTTGAGTATTGTGGGAATTGCAGTCATACAGGCAAATGGGCAGCATTCCATCACACTCTGATTCATGCCTTGTAGATGCATCTAGTGAGTCTTTAGTAATAATTAAATGGAGCCAGAAATTCCAAAGGAGCTAGTGGTTTACATGACATTCAGCCAGGGTTTGAAAGTCCTCTGCTGTTGGGGCACAAAGCAAAGATATTCTTCTCAGAGACCTGCAGCAGATTACTATAACAAATGTAAACAAAAAAGTGGGATTGAAATGCTTGACCTTTCTGGTGCACTTCTGACATAACTTTCATGTTACTCTGAGTAGACAAATCTGGAATTAGGCCGGTACCCAGTTAGGCCCCTTATAAGGTAGTATTGCAAAAGAGGTTGGAGCAAGGGTTGGGAAGACCAAGTCTGGCCATTCACCCCTTCCTGTCGGAAGCCGACTCAAAGAGGTCCGTGTGCTCAATGAGAATGTAAGTGAGCTCCACCTGGTGGAGGAGGTGGGGAGGTCCAGGCTGCACTGCTGAAGGTGAGGAGCAATTTACTTTTGATTTTAATGTTAATTACACACTGTCCACATTCAGTATTAAAGTCACAGTCAGTGTTGGAAGGTCCACACGATGAAAGTTGATTTTTCTCACCATTAGTAACAGTCAGCCTAAAGAGTTTGTTTTTAGTGCTGGGTTCCAGCAAAGGTAAAGTACAAATACTTCATTTTCTCACAGAAGATGAGAGGTCAGGCTTGGCCAACATTTGTTACTATCCCTAATTATCCCCGAGGAGATATTGGTGAATCATCTTCTTGAACTGTCGCAGTCCATGTGGTGCAGGTACACCCACAGCGCTGTTAGAGAGAGAGTTCCAGGATTTTAACCCAGTGACAATGAAGAGGTGGCAATACAGTCCCAAGTCATAATGGTGAGTGGCTTGGTGTACTTCCTTGTCCTTCAAAATGGCAGAGGTTCTTTGAGTTGCTGCAGTGCATCTTTTGGATGGTACACCCTGCTGTCACTGTGTGTTGAAGGTGAAGTGAGTGAAATTTTAAGGTGGTGGATGGAGTGCCAATCAAGCAGGCTGCTTTGTCCTGCATGGTGTCATGTTTCTTGAGTTCTGCGGGAGTTTCACTAATCCAGGCAAAAGCTTTTGCTTCTTGTTAATGCAGATTCATAGTGGATGGAAGTGTTTAAGCTAAAATCTCCAACACTGCATGCTACAATTGAAAAATCATACTAATGTTTTTCCGCCCACAGAATCCCCGAAGTCACCATGCCTGTTAATGGAACTGTCTTCATGAGTGCTGAGTTTTCACCGCCCTAAATGGCAACGAGCACATTAGAGCTGTGCCTTACCACCCTGAATCTAACAGACTAGCTGAACAAACAATCCAAATCTTTAAGTCTGGCTTAAAGAAGCAGTCAAGAGAGACATTGGAGACCAGAATTTCATGACTCCTTCTGAGCTGAAGGACCACTCTATATGCAACAACAGGAGTCCCATCGATAATGTTGCTAATGAATTGTTGTCTCAGAACGAGACTGAGCTCCTGTTTCCAAATTTGCCGGGGAGCATGGTGGCCAACTAATGTAGTTAGAAGACAAACCATGATTCATGTAAGTCAATACAGTAACTTTCAATGGATGCAGCTGTATACGTGAGGGATTTTGAAAGTGGGTTGCATTGGGACCTGAAATCATCGTATCCAAAATTAGACCCCTGATCATCCGGAAATACCTGGACCATTTGAGAGCACTTGAGAGAGTTGCTCCAGCAGCCAGTACTGATTTCAGGAGCTATATTACCATCTGAGAATGTTGTCAACTACTCAAGCATTGAAGTACCAGGTCAAACTGTCACAGGTGCAGCTGATGTTCCCATGGAAACAGATGGAACTGAAATGTTCATGCTTGGAGGGACACCTGTCATTGCGGTTTCTACTGACTGCGCTCCAGTGGAGCCAACCAATATAGAGGAATGATGCCACTCCACTGGGAGCTGGAAACCACCTAAAAGACTGGATTCATATGCTAATTGTTTAATTCCTGGGAACTGAGTAAATTTATTATTGTCAATTGTTAAAAAGAACTTAGAGGCAGAGGAATGTGGTGATTGCCCCTGCAGGATAAGGGCCACATGATCTGTGGAACCAATTGGAGTGGGGGATTACCCTGGTCAGCAGGGTCTGCTGTTCCAGAACCTTCTCGGGAGCTGGCCACAGCCACAAAACTGCAAGTCTCTGTACAGCTTTTAACTGCAAATAAACATGCCGTTCTTTTTTCCCTAAACTAACAAACAAGAATTATTACTGTGTGAAATTGCTTTTTTTTTTAAAGTGACAATTCTATATCTTTGATTTCATGACTTAAAAACAACTTGACTTTTGAAAATGCTGTTGAAGCTTTTGGTTAACCTCCAATCCCATGAAGGAACTGAGCATTGTTTCTCAACAGAGGTTCACCAGTTCTTTCTAAAATTTAAATGTTTCGCTTTACCTGCCACTGTTGCTTTTTGTTACCTTTTTTCTCATTTAAGCAAGGTATTGTCTTTTAGTTCCTTTCAATTTAACATAACTCTAAACCAATCTCTCTCTCCACATTCTTGGTGACATCAAATGAAAAATGCCATTCACATCAACTTGTAGTGAAGATAGACTGATGGAGTCCGAGAGTTATGCTACCTGAATTTCAGTCTTGGATTCAGCAATTACAAGTTGAAGTTTAAATTTATTCATTGGTTCACAAATAGATTTACATTAACTAACATTACAATGAAGTTATTGTGAAAATTCCCTTGTTGCCACACTCTGACACATCTTTGGATATACTTAGGGAGAATTTATCACGGCCAATGCACTTAATCAGCTCGTCTTTTGGACTGTGGGAGGAAAGCAGAGCACCCAAAGGAAACCCATGCAGACACAGGGAGAACGTGCAGACTCCACACGCATAGTGATCCCAACCGGGAATTGAACCCAGATCCCTGACATCATGAGGCAGCAGTGACAACTACTGTGCCACCGTGCTACCCTTCAAAAGGGCATATGCAAAAGGGCATATGCAAATAAACCCTAGGGTAAAGGAGTTGTCGCTGAAGGGCATTATTGGACTACCTGTGGGCTAATCAGTTCCCTCACGGACAGGGATGTGGTGGGGTGCAACTTAATACTGCATGGTGTGAGGCATGGCTCGGTTGAGAGCACTCTGATCTCTGGTTCAGAAGGTTGTAGGTTTTAATAGTCCCATTTTAAGAATCTAGGCTAGAACTCGGTACTGAGGGAGTGCTGCACTGTCAGAGGTGCCATCTTTTAAGCAAGATATGAAACCCTTCTACCCCATCAGGTAAAAGATCCTGAAAAATAGTAGAGGTATTACTTTTGGTGTCCTGACCAACATCACAAAAAAACAGGCTATTTGGTCATTCTCACGTTACAGTGGGAGCTTGCTGTGTACATCTTGTCCGCCACTTGTCCTACATTCTAACATTTCAAAAGTACTTCACTGGCTGAGAAGCACTTTGGAATCTTTTGTATTGTGAAACGTTACATTAATTGAACTCCTTCTTTCTCTCTGTAATCCCGAGCTATTTATGTTGACACGAAGAATAAGAAAATCCGAGACATTCAGCAGGTCTGGCAGCATCTGTGGAGAGAGAAACTTTTCAGGTTGGTGACCTTTCATCAGAACACAGTCCTTGGTTTGGGCCTGATCTGGCATTCGTGACAAGATCACAGTGGGAATTCAGTCAGCAAGTAGTAGACCACTGTGGAGAGAAAATGCAGGATTTGCCACACCACAAGACCTGAGGCAACCAAGAGCATTTCAAATGTTGATGGGGAATGCACAAGAGCGCCAAACAGGAAAGGTATCATCCCTCATTTAGGTCTCAGCCAAGGTCTCAGTTTTTCAAACAGTCTTAACCTATTGGGCCCATACAGATAGACAGGAGATCCCAACAACGTAATATAAAATAGGGGGTAAAATGCTACATACACTATAAAATAAGGAGTAAAATTCTAATGAGGTGCAGGACCAGAGGGACTTGGGTGCATATGTGCGTAGATCAATGAAGACGGCAATTCAGATCGAGAGAGCAATTAATAAAGTTTATAGTATTTTGTGCTTTATTAATAGAGGCATAGAGTACAATAACAGGGAGGAATTGGTGAACTTTTACAAAATGCTAGTTGGCATTCAGCTGAAGTATTATGTACAGATCAGAAAACCATACTGTAGGAAAAATGTGAACATTTTGCAGAGAATGCAGAAGAGGTTTACAAAAATGGTTTCAAGGATGAGAAACTTCAATTATGAGGGTAGTTTGGTGATGTGGGGACTGTTCTCCTTGGAAACATGGACACCCAATCTCAATAAAGAAACAAATGTAAAACACAGGGATTCAGTTATGGTTTCCACTCACAACCTCATCTCTCAGGAATCCTTCCAGAATAGTTCTTTAGGTTTTGATGAAATGTCATTGAGGTGAAACATTAACAACGCTTATATTTATATGATGGCTTTTAATATGCTCACATGTCCCAATGTATTGCACATAAGTATTATCAAACGAAATTTAATATCGAGCCTTATGAGGAGAAAGTAGGACATTGATCAAAATCTTGGTCAAAAAAATAGGTTTTAAGAAATATTTCAAAAGGACTTCAGGTCTAGGCAACGGAAGACATAGTCAGGAATGCTGAAGTTTGCACATTCTCTCTGTGTCTGCATGGGTTTCTCCCGGGGTACTCTGGTTTCCTCCCACACTCCAAAGATGTGCAGATTAGATGGATTAGCCATGGTAAATAAGCAGGGTTATGGGCATAGGGTGAGGGATTCAGCCTCAGTAAGGTCTCTTTCACAGAGTTGATGCAGACTCGATGGGCTGATTGGCCTCCTCCTGCACTATAAAAATTCTATGACTCCATGATTAAAATCAATGATGTTCAAAAGGCCAGAGTTGGAAGAGAAAAGAACTCTTGGAGGAAATTACAGGGATAGTGACCACAATTTGGTTAGATTTAGTGCTATTATGAAAAAGAACAGAGATAAACCAGGAGTAAAAGTTTTAAATCGGGGAAGGCAAAGTTTACAAAACTGAGAAGTGATTTGGCTGAGACGGACTGGATAAGACCGCTAAAGAATAAATCAACAATAAACCAGTGGGAAGCACTAACAAGTGAGATCCTTAGGATACAAAGTATACATGTCCCTTCCAAAAATAAGAATTATATCCAATTCTGGACCCCCATGGTTGTCTAGAAAAATGCAGGGTACGATTAAACAGAAAAAAGAAAGCTTATGAAAGTCACAAAAATCTCAACTCTGGAGGTAGCCTAGAGAGGCATAGCAAGTGCAGGGATCAAGTAAAAATGAAGTAGGAAATCAAGGAGAGGGCAAAAATAATTAGAAAGCAAGATTAAAGAAAAAGCTAAAAATGATTAACAGTCTATAAAGAGGAAAAGGATAGTTAAGGAAACTTATCAGAGATGAAGGGGAGAACTTACATGAAGTTGCAGAGGATATGGGAAATGTTTTAAATGATTTTTGTATCTCTATATTCACAAGGAAGGGAATGATACAGATACATTAATCGAAGAGAAGCAAAGTGAAATATTGGATAAAATAATCATAACAAGACAGTAAGTGTTAGAAGAGTTGGATTCAATGAAAATGGATAAGTTGCCAGGGCTAAATGAATTCTTCCCTAGGGTATTGAAGGAGGTTAGGGAGGAAATAACAGATATTCTAACTTTCCAATCTTCGCTAGACACTGGTAAAATGCAGGAGGACTGTTTAAAAAGAGTAAGAAGGAAATGCCAAATAATTATAGGCCAGTGAGTCTTACTTCAGTAGTGGGCAAATTCTTAGAATCAATTCTGAGAGATCTGATAAACATAGAAAGGCATGGATTAATAACAGATAGTCAGAATGGATTTGTGAAGGCAAGGACATACCTTAAAAAATAAATTGAATTCTTTGAAGAAGTGTCAAAGAGGATCAATGAGGGTATTGCAATGGATGTTGCGTACATGGATTTTAGTAAAGTATTGACAAGACCCTGCATGGTAGACTGTTCAAAAATGTACAATACAAGGGTATTGTGGTGAATTGGATCCAAATTTGGCACAATAACACATAACAATAATGGTCAAAGGCTGCCGTTGTGAATAGAAAGATGTTTCAAGTGGTGATTCATAGGGCTTGGTGCTGGGACCCCTGCTATTTGTTTGATATAATAACAATTTGGACTTGAATTTGGGGACAGAATTGGGAAATTTGTAGACAACATAAAAATTGGTCATGTAGGAGATTGTGCAGAGGGTAGCTGCAAGCTCCAAAATAATATAGATAAGCTAGTAGAATGGGAAGGAAACTTGCAGAGAGAATTCAAATCTGATAAGTGTGAGGTAATGCGTTTAGGGATGTCAAACAGTAAAAGAGAATACACAATAAATGGGAATATACTGAGACGGTTAGGTGAAGTGCACCAGTACCTAAAAGTAGCAGTACAGGTAGGTAAGGTTGTAAAGAAGACTTGTGGAATGCTCTCCTTCACTGGGAGAGATATAGGATGCAAAATGCTTTAAATTCTATAATATTTAAAGACAAATACTATTGCCATCAATTGTGTAACATCTGTTTTTTAATTTCTCCTCGGTAATGACAGTTCTTAGGCAGGTTGAATCAGCACCAGACCAAATTATTATCTAAATAGTGAGAAGGTGGGGATTGTGGAGGTGGATATAGGAATCCATTGTACAGAAATTACTAATTTTAGCAGATTGGTATAATCAAGAATTTAAAAGTTTAAAGTTGATATAATGGTGAAACTGGATAAGGCACTGGTGAGGCCACAACTGGAGTACTGTGTGTGGTTCTGGTCACTATATTATAGGAAGGGCGTAATTGTTCTGGAGAGAATGCAGAGACGATTTACTAGACTACTGCTAGGGTTAGAGGATGTCCTTGACATAGTCGGAGAGGTTCTCACACAGAGTCCCATTGCCTGATACGATGGGACGGCGGGGTGCGTTTGCCTTGTGTGTCTTTGGGAGGCAGTAGAGGTCTCCAATGCGGATGGGACTTGAGTTGATTTAGGACATAGGAAGCAAAGTTTTGGGTGATCCCCAGTTTAATGGATTGTAGAATTTGAGGCGAGCCAGGAGTGCACTGGAATAGTTAAATCTAAAGTCAACAAAGGCATGGAGGAAGTTTTCAAATGCAGTCTTAACGAGGGCATAAATATCTGATTGGAAACTCATGCTGAGGTCAGATATGATACCAAGGGAGTGGAGAGTCTGGATCAGCCCAAGACAGTTGCCAAGGAGACAGAAATGGAGTTGATGGTTGGAGAACACTGTGGAGTGGTGGAATAGAACTTGGAAATACTGTAGTGAGGATTGAAGACAATTTTACCAGCTCTGAAACTCATAAGAGTGTACCTGAAGCCAGTGGGGAATTCCGTTCTGTGAGCCTCAGAATCGGGACAGCCATGCCAGTAAAATCAAGGCCAATGGCTTGAGTTTTTCTAATATTTGTTGAGAGGGAGTTACTGAATATCAGACAATTTAAGAAACAGTGAAAGGGATCAAGTTGCTGATGAGCTTGAGGTGGTGTTATTAGCATACATGTGGAAACCAATGCTGTGTTTTCAGATGATGTTGCCCAATAGCAGCACGTAAACGGGAAATTGTGGGGGGAGGATGGATTTTTGGAAGCGCAATCACCAGAAATAAAGGTGCAGGAATGGGAAGAAAAATCATTGTCAGTGATTCTCTGACTTGAGGGGATAGACAAGAATGGAGTTAGGCAAGCACAGTCTCACCCAACAAGAAGATGGTGGAGAGACATTGGAAGAAAATAGTTTAGTCAACTGTGTGAAATACTGCAGACAAAAAAAGAACAAGGCAGGGAAGTTTCTCTTTGCCACTGTAATAAGTCTTCAGAACTCAGTAAGAATTTAGCAACACCAATTTTAAATGCAACTGATTTATTTGATAGTAAATTTGCGAGCTTTCGACTCCTGTGTCTTCGTCAGGCAAATGCAGTGTTCTGGTCTGCAATAGCACACATCAGCACAGACAGTCACAGATTGCTGATTAGAATGCGAATCCTTACATCTAACCTGCTATTCAAGTGTTAAAGTGGCTAACAATGTGTGTGAAGGGAATCCTGAGCATTGGTTAGAGAATTATGTATTTTCTCCAGACAGCACAGTAAGTGAGGTTTTTTGCTAACCCAGGCAAGTTACGGGGGTTACAGATAGTGTGTCATGAAGCCAAGATCCCTGTTAAGACCGTCCTCATGTGTGCGGAACTTGGCTATCAGTCTCTGCTCAGCGACTCTGCCCTGTCGTGTGTCACGAAGGCCCCCTTGAAGAACATTTACCTGCAGGTCGGAGGCCGAATGCCCATGACTGCTGAAGTGTTCACCCACAGGAAGGGAACTGTTTTGCCTGGTGATTGTTGAGCGATGCTCATTCATCCGCTGTCGTAGTGTCTGCATGGTCTCCCCAATGTACCATGCTTCGGGACATCCTTTCTTGCAACGTATTAGGTAGACAACGTTGGCCGAGTTGCAAGAGTATGTACCGTGTACCTGGTGAATGGTATCCTCACGTTTGATGATGTCGTCCATGTCTATGATCTGGCATGTCTTGCAGAGGTTGCTGTGGCAGGGTTGTGTGGTATTGTGGTCACTGTTCTCCTGAAGGTTGGGTAGTTTGCTGCGAACAATGATCTGTTTGAGGTTGTGCGGTTGTCTGAAAGCAAGAAGTGGGGGGGTGGGGATGGCCCTAGCGAGATGTTCATCATCATCAATGATACGTTGAAGACTCCGGAGAAGATGTCATAGCTTCTCCGCTCCGGGGAAGTACTGGACAACAAAGGATACTCTGTCCACCGTGTCCATCTTCTGAGGAGGTCAGTGTGGTTTATCGTTGTGGCACGTCGGAACTGTCAATCGATGAGTCGAGCGCTATATCCTGTAAGCACGAGGGCATCCTTCAGCGTCTGGAGGTGTCTGTCACGATCCTCCTCATCTGAGTAAATTCTGTGTATACGGAGGGTTTGTCCATAGGAAATGGCTTCTTTAACGTGTCTAGGGTGGAAGCTGGAGAAGTGGAGCATTGTGAGGTTGTCTGTCGGTTTGTGGTACAGTGAGGTGCTGAGGTGACCGTCCTTGATGGAAATGCGTGTGTCCAAGAATGCAACTGATTCTGGAGAATAGTCCATGGTGAGTCTGATGGTGGGATGGAACTTGTTGATATCATCATACAGTTGTTTCAATGATTGTTCACCATGAGTCCAAAGGAAAAAGATGTCATCAATGTATCTAGTATATAACCTTGGTTGAAGATCTCGTGTGGTGAAGAAGTCTTGTTCGAACCTGTGCATGAAGATGTTGGCACACTGAGGTACGAATTTGGTCCCCATGGCTGTTCCGTGTGTCTAGATGAAAAGCTGATTGTTGAAGGTGAAGACATTGTGGTCCAAGATGAAGCGGATGAGTTGTAAAATTGCATGCGGAGTCTTCAGAGGCAGAAATCCCTTCACCAAAATCCCTTTATTTACAAGTCTGACAACAGCATACAGAGTGCTTTTAATTAGCAGTCTACACTAAGAGTGTCAGAGGAACTGTAACTCTTAGTTAAATACAAAGCAAGAGGCTCCTTGATTGGTCTAACAATTTGGTACTTAATCAGGTAATTCAAATTCTAACAGGCACATCTCAATTGCCTGATTAAAGTCATTGCACTCACAGTCATGTCAGATAACATTTATGACTGAAAGCAGCCTCTTGGTGCTGGGGCTGGAAAATGGTGTTTGGTGATGAACATTCAGGCAGTGTGTCAATCTGATTTGCCAATGTTATAGTCTATTGGCCAGGGGCAATTTTCTACCACAGTTTCTTCTGTTTCAACAGAACTTTTACGAGGCGTGCTGGATTGTGCATTATGCATGAAGTAATTTACCGACAAAAAAGCTAGAAACACTAAAAATAATACTCGAGTAATAATAATAACAAATATGAGATATAACTTAAACATAAAAATAATAATATGGATTTGTCATTATGTAAAATGAACCAGACCAACATAGAAATAGGAGTAAGCCATTCAGCCCTTAAGCCTGTTCCGTTATTCGATGAGATTCACGGCTGATCTGTGACCTAAATCCATGACCGCCTTATTCCTTAATATCATTGCTTAACAAAAATTTATCTATCTCAGATTAAAAGATAGCAACTGACTCAGCATCAACCGTTGTTTGTGGAAGAGAGTTCCAAACCTCTACGACTTTGTATGTGGAAGTGTTTCCTAATATCTCTCCTGAATGGTCTGACCCTAATTTTTAGATTCTGCCTCCTAGTTTTAGAACCTCCAACCAGTGGAAATAATTTATCTTTGCCCAGTCTTTACCTGATAATATCTTGAAGACTTCAATCAGATCCTATCCATTGTCAACTCCTTAAGTATCTTTTGCCAGCTTATCCTAGCCAATGCACATCTCATACCGTCAAAGTTAGCTTTTCTCAAGTTCAGGATCCTTATCTCAGACTTAATTGTGTCATTTTCCATTCTAATGGAGAATTTTACCATATTATGGTCACTCTTGCCCAAAGGATCTCTCACCACAAGGTTGCTAATTAATTCTCTCTCATTATGCAATACCCAATCTAGGATGGCCTGTTCTCTAGTTGGTTCCTCAACATATTGGTCGAGAAAACCATCCCTTATACATTCCAAGAAATCCTCCTCCCTCGTATTGCTACCAGTTTGGTGAGCCCAGTCAAAATACAGATTGAACAAGATGTCAACAGGAGAACATACTGCATGTGACAGTTGTAGATTATGCTCTATTATGGGCAAGAGCCAATTACTCAATTTGGCACATTCTATAAAAGAACATGTAAGAGATTGAGCATGGAAAAAAATCTAACTACAAGGAGCAGCGTGTTGCTACAATATTCATTGCATTATTAAGATTAAAGATACATAGATGAAGAATATTGATTGATTAAGTATTTTGAATAGAAAGATTTCGGTGAAACTGGATGCTGGTTCAGAGAAGGCAAACATCTGTAATGAAAACAGAAAATGCAAGATAAACTCAGCAGGTCTGGCAGCATCTGTAAAGACAGAATCTGACTTAGCGTTTTCAGTCTATATCACACTTCTTTGGAGTGAAACATCAATTCATTTTCTCTCTCCACAGTTGCTGTCAGAACTGCTGAGATTTGCCAGCATTCTGTATTTTATTTCAGATTTCTGGTATCTGTTGTCTTTTACTTTAATTTTGCTAATGTTTTTAATATTGGATTCAATAAATCAACTCAACATTAAGCAGCAGATTGGTGTCTACATTCCTATTTCACCATCTGGCTTTGGAATGAGTTAACACAGAACGAGTTCTGCAGAAACAAAACCCTTGGAGATCAGGCACTGGGGTTGAGAGGAAAGAGCACAGCTTTAGAATATGGCCTTAGTTTCTCTCTCAGTGACACTGAGGAGTAGACCATGGCAGGGTAGGAAATAGTCTTTCAGGTAGTATGTTGATTTGATTTGATTTATTATTGTCATGTACATTAGTACACAGTAAAATGCATTGCTTCTTGCACACTCTGCAGACAAAGCATACCGTTCATATAGAAGGAAATGAGAGAGTGCAGAATGTAGTGTTACAATCATAGTTAGGGCGTAGAGAAAGATCAACTTAATACAAGGTAGGTTTATTCAAAAGTCTGACAGCAGCAGGAAAGAAGTTGTTCTTGAGTACATGACCTTAGATTTTTTTATCTTTTCCCCAATGGAAGAAGGTGGAAGAGAGAATGTCTGAGTGCATGGGGTGCATTAATTATGCTGGCTGCTTTGCTGAAGCAGTGGGAAGTGTAGACAGAGTCAATGGATGGGAGGCTGGTTTGCGTGATGAATAGAGCTACGTTCATGATCTTCTGTAGCTCCTTGCGGTGTTGAGCAGAGCAAGAGCCATACCAAGCTGTGATACAACCAGAAAGAATGCTTTCTATGGTACATCTGTAATGCAGGTGAGAGTCATAGCTGACATGCCAAATTTCCTGAGTCCGGAGCATGTTGGGACAGGGGTGGTTGGGGCTGACCCAGGAATTGTTGTGGAGGTCACGATCGGGCTGGTGGGGGAGGGTGGTGGAAGGACAGCGCTGCCAGCCACCAAATGGAGAGTCTGATAGATCAGGGCCCCTGCACATGCGCAGAGTTCAAGAACTGTAAGATTCTGGCGCGAATAGACTCGGCCTCCTGGATTTTTAACGATATTCACGACTGGGACTTCTGCAGTGCACAGAGTGTGGAGATTTGGGTGAGAAGCTGAACTGACAAAACAGTCGGGATCTAGAACAGCTTTCGCGCCAATTCAGCATTTTTGGGAGAATTGTGGCTCTGATTTCTGCCTGTAGGCAGAGTGGACGGGGCTTAAATCACTATAAAGTTGCTGATAGGAGCACAGGGCTCAATTACACATGTGCGGGTTCTCTGCTCTGAACAGCAGAAAGACCTGTCACACAACCTCTGAAGATTTTATCTGGCTTCCATGGCCTAAGCGTTACTACATGGTCCTGTGGCCAATTGATACCCTCCCCAGCTGGACTGATTGACCATTCCCCCCTTCTGGCTGGATCAGTCAATTCTGCTCCCCCTCCCAGCTAAACCAACTGATACCACCACACGTTCCCCTCCCAGGCCAAATGACCCCAGCAATCTCCTAACTGAACTCTATGCAGAATGGCAGTGGTGTCCTCTTCTAATGATTGTAACTGCAGAGTGTGCCTTGGACCCCAACCCCATTGGCTCTGACCCTTTGGCACTGCTCGGTACCTGGTGGACAGTGCCTAGGTGCCCTGTGGGAAGTGCCAAGGTACCAGGCTGGCAGTTGCCAGGGTGGCATTGTCCAATGTGCGTCTCCCTTCTTCCCATGGCCTCCTGGGCAGGGACCTCAATGGCATCAAAGCCTACCGGTGAGGCCATCACATCTGACCCCTGTTGCTGGGGACCAGTTGTGATTCTCGCTGGAGAGAATATCCCCTGGTGAGGCCACACAGGCACGTGAGCCTGGATGATTGAGTCCCGGGCTCGCTAATTTCTTTCAAATCGGTATTGTAATAAATTTAAATAAGTTATTCAGCCTTGCACCGGAAATGGACGTGAGGCTGATCACACCAGATATCCGGTGTCGAAAAGACTGTGAAAGGCAAGAAATCAGTTACAAACCAGGATTGCTCATCTCTGATGCAATCTCACTGGCTCACCCCACCCATCAGCCGGCAGGGCAAAATGTTAAGATCACCCCCATGTTCCACTGGGGAGTTGCTGCAGATGCAATGGGCCAAATGGCCATGGTACTTAGGGATTATATGGATCCTACTACTTCCAAACCAGTCACATTTCTGATTTGGAAATATATTGCCATTCTTGGGGTCTGTTTTGGGGCCCCTGCTGTTTATAATTTTTATAAACGATCTGGATGAGGGTATTGAAGGATGGATTAGTAAATTTGCAGATGACACTAAAGTCGGTAGAGAGGTAGATAGTGAAGAGGGGTGTTATAGTTTACAGAGTGACTTGGACAAGTTGCAGAGCTGGGCCGAGAGGTGGCAAATGGAGTTTAATGTGGAAAAGTGTGAGGTAATGCACTTTGGCAGGAATAATAAATGTGTAGAGTATAGGGCTAATGGTAGGATTCTTAATAGTGTTGATGAACAGAGGGATCTTGGTGTATATGTGCATAGATCCCTGAAAGTAGGCAATCAAGTCGATAAAGTTGTTAAGAAGGCATATGGAGTCTTAGCTTTTATTGGTAGGGGGATTGAATTTCGGAGCCGCAACGTCATGTTGCAACTGTACAAAACTCTAGTGCGGCCGCACTTGGAGTATTGTGTGCAGTTCTGGTCCCCACATTATAAGAAAGATGTGGAGGCATTGGAGAGGGTACAGAGGAGGTTTACCAGGATGTTGCCTGGTATGGAGGGCAGGTCTTATGAAGAGAGGCTGAGGATTTGAGGTTGTTTTCGTTAGAAAGGAGGCGGCTAAGAGGGGACCTTATTGAAACATATAAGATGATTAGAGGTTTAGATAGGGTGGACAGTGATAGCCTTTTTCCTAGGATGGAGAAAGCTAGCACGAGGGGACACAGCTTTAAATTAAGGGGTGATAGTTATAGGACGGATATCAGAGGTAGGTTCTTTACCCAAAGGGTGGTTCGGGAGTGGAATGCCCTGCCTGCAGCAGTTGTAGATGCGCCAAGTTTGGTGGCGGTTAAGAGGTTAGTTGATAAGTATATGGAAGAGAAGGGAATGGTTTAGTTTGGAGGGTCATTGCTTTTTATATTGGTCGGCGCAACATCAAAGGCCAAAGGACCTGCTCTGTGCTGTAATGTTCTATGTTCTATGTTCTATGTTCTTCAATATTGCTGGATTAAAATCCTGGAACTCTCTCCCTCACAGCACTGTGGATGTACCTATGCTACATGGACTGCAGCTCACCACCACCTTCTCAAGGGCAATTAGGGATGGGCAATAAATGCTGGTCCAGCCAGCAATGCCCACATCCCATAAATGATTTTTTTCAGACGTAATCACTATTATTGTTTCAACGATGCAATGTGCTTTAAAATCCACTCAACCTATAATGGATTACCATTAAATTCTGCCATAATTTGCACCTGAACATATAAGAAGAGGTCAATTTCCCACTACATGGCTTCAAGGCCATTCATTTCCAAATAATTGGGTAATTGCATGCAAGATTTCTTGGTCTGTGTAGCTGCCAGGAAATGTTTCCCACTGGGAGCCAGAAATTGGAAAATTATTTTTATGGTGTAAAATCAATGAAAACTTCGGAACATATTCTGATTCAGCGGGAGGCTGTTATATTCTCCAATACACATGAACCTTTCAGCAGGCTCTGATCTTTGCATCCAAGTGTGAAAAAGCAAATTAATCTCCGATAGTGAAAATACCCTGCAAAGTAAAACAAAGCCCATTGTGTGAAAATCAGGTGGAAATTTCTTCAATGCATTTTGATCTAATAAGCAAATTCATTTTTACTGAGTGTTATAAGACCCCGACTTAACTGATTGTAGAGTCATCAAGATATACAGCAGGGAATCAGGCCCTTTGGCCCAACTCATCCATGCTGACCATGTTTCCTAAACAGAATTAGTTCAATAGTCCAATTTGCCTGCGTTTGGTCCATATCCCTCTAAATCTTTTCAATCATTTTATAATTATACCTTCTTATAATATAAGTAGGTATAATTCATTTGGCACCTCATACCATAAATGCACCCCCTACATGTGAAAAAGTTACCCTTCAGGTCCTTTTTATACCTTTCCCCTCTCAACTTAGAACATAGAGCATAGAAAAACTACAGCACAAACAGGCCCTATGGCCCACAAGTTGCGTCAATCATATCCATACCAATCTATAACCCTCAATCCTATTAAGTCCCATGTACTCATCCAGAAGTCTCTTAAGAGACCCTATCAAATTTGCTTCCACTACCACCAATGGCAGCCAATTCCACTCACCCACCACTCTCTGAGTAAAAACTTACCCCTGACATCTCCTCTGTACCTACTCCCCAGTACCTTAAACCTGGGTCCTCTCATAGTAACCATTTCAACCCTGGGAAAAAACCTCAGAGAATCCACCGATCTATATCTCTTAACATCTTATAAACCTCTATCAGGTCACTTCTCATCCTTTGTCTCTCCAAGGAGAAAAGACCGAGCTCCCTCAACCTATCCTCATAAGATATGCTACCCAACCAAGGCAACATCCTTGTAAATCTTCTCTGCATCCTTTCAATAGCTCCTACATCCCTCCTGTAATAATGTGACCAGAACTGAGCGCAGTACTCCAATTGGGGTCTGACTAGGATCTTATAAAGCTGCAGCATTATCTCCCAACTCCTAAACTCAATCCCTCGATTGATGAAGGCCAGTGCACCATAAGCCTTTTTAATCACATCCTCTAACTCCGAGGCTGACTTACGAGTCTAATGGACCTGGACTCCAAGGTCCTTTTGATCCTCTACACTGCTAAGAGTAGCTAACTTAACTGCTAACTTAACCCTATGTCCTTTAGTTTGGACTCCTCTACCCTGAGGAAAAGACCTTGGCTATTCACCTTTTCTATGCCCCTCAGGATTTTATCAACCTCTGTAAAATCACCCCTCCTCCTCCTATGCACCAGGGAAAAAAGTCACAGCCTCCACTTCTAATTCAAACTTTCCAATCTCTGTTACATCATTGTAAATCTTTTTCATACACTTTCCAGTTCAATAACAATATATTGAGGAATCAGTCAAACAACAGGTCATCTGAGATTGGGTATTGTGCAATGGGTGAACTGCAACAATTGTTCATTCCTTCCTACACTCCAGGGAAAAAAATGTCCCAGTCTATCGAGCCTCTCCTTATAATTCAAATCTTCCAGTTCCATCACATCCTTGTAAATCTTTATTGCACCCTTTCCAGTTTAATAACCAGAAGTCAAGATCCACAAGTCTCAACATGCCTCAGGGTTTCCACACATATGCGAAACAGGCCGGGCAAGTGTAGTTCAGTGTTGTGAGAACTTTGGGTTGAGCCAAGTGTCCATGGTCCTGCAGGGGAAAAAGTGGCACAAATATACAATTATGGGACCCAGGAGTCGGGCGCCATAAACAAAGGAGTCCCAAAATAGGAAACAGGATGAGGTGACAGGTATTGGCTCAGTGAGTGAGAGAAGAATGGGATGGAGGCAAATATGGGAGGAGGCCACCACAAGGAAGGGACATCTTAGGAAAGAAACCATTGGTGAAACGATCAATGAGAGAGTCACCAAGCAGTTAAAGTCCTGTGGTTGACAGGCTTTAAATGGTAAAAGCTTGGGAAAAGCCCTGGAGAACTAAAAGACACCTGAAGATTGGTGACCCTGGGCTGTGGAAAACTGGGGCAAAGAAAGTGCTTTGGAACAATGGTGTTCTGCTCCACTTGTCTAAAGAGTTAAGACATTGGAAGGTAAAGACTGGTAATTCCTTATGAGAGAGACAAAGTTTTAAAGGGTTTGTGTAATTCACGATAAATGCTGAGAGTTGGGTGGATTACTAATAAATCCATGGGATCTGTCTTAGCTGCATCTGCCACTTATTTTACAATGTAGTACGTTTGACCATAATTTGTCGATTACTTCACATGTATCTTATTCAAGAGGCAGCTGGATATAGCACTTGGGGCAAATGGGATCAAAGGTTATGGGGAAAAGGCAGGTTTAGGCTATTGAGTGGGATATCAGACGATGATCATAATGAATGGTGGAGCAGGCTCAAAGGGCCAAATAGCCTCCTCTTGTGACATGATGGATAGTGGTTAGCGCTGCTGCCTCACAGCTCCAGGGACCCAAGTTTGATTCCAGTCTTGGGTTACTGTCAGTGTGGCATCAGCACATTCTCCCTATGTCTGTGTGGGTTTCTTCCGGGTACTCCGGTTTCCTTTCACAGTCCAAAGATGTGTGGGTTAGGTTAATTGGCCATGCTAAAATTGACCCTAGTGTTTGGGGGATTAGCAGGGTAAATATGTGAAGTTATGAGGATAGGGACTGGATGGGATTGTAGCCGGTGCAAACTTGATGGGCCAAATGGCCTCCTTCTGCATTGCAGGGTTTCTCTGATTCTATCTTTTATGTTTCTATTACCTCATCTTCATTATGAGTGTTACTGTATAAGATAGGTATTACAAATTATCCCTATCTTTCTTCAGTTCTGGAGAAGAATCAGGTTTAGATGTTTAAATAGTTAAATGTTAACTCCTTTTCCCCCTCCACTGATGTTGCCAAAGAGGCTGAGTTTTTCCAGCATCTTCCATTTCAGTTTCAGATCTCTCGCCCCTGCTGTATTTTGCTTTTAATGTAAATTGTTTTAAGTTTCTGATGTTAGAGCTTACTTTGTTCAAAGCCAATGAATCTTTATGGCTTTATTTTCTTCGTAATAACCTGGGATTTCTAACTTTGCCTACTTTAAACAAAAAGTTTATAGTCCCTAACTGGAATGTACCAAATATTTGGGGCCTGATCCATGACTATAACACAAGTCAGAGGCTCAAATTTTCATATAGTTTTGGGAGAACAGGAGTGAGGGCATTCGCGGTTTCTAAATTGCATATTTGATCTTTGTATAACTTTGCCTGGGATTTGGTTCCTACATGCTGGATTGGATTCGCAATGCAACTTCTGAGCTGTGAGGAAGTGCAGAGGGATGGTGGTGACAGAGACAATTTGCTAGAAGGCCCACTTCTACTCTTGGACACAAAGCCCAGTTCCCACCATAATTTGAAGGCCTTACATCTCATTCCTTACCCTCTCACTCCCTCATGCCCCTATCTTCATGCTACTCTTAACTCCTCTATGTCCCCTTAGGTGCTCTATGCCCCCTTAGAACCACCATGCCCCATATACCTCTATGCCTCCACACACATCACTCACCCACTCACCACTAAGACATGAATGGCTTCAAATCCATTTCCCTTAGTCTGGCAGACATATAATTCTCTAAATTTGCACTCTTTTATTGTGGAGTCCAAGAGATATAGACAAAAGTTGTAGGTAGAGGAAGAATTGGAATGCTAACAAAGGCAGCACAGACTTCTAGGGCTGAAGGGCCTGTTTCCTGTGCTATGTTATTCTTATTCTTTGCTCTTTAAATCCTGGCAGAACAAACATTAGTATTTTAAAACCAAAACCAGTTGTCAAAATTGGTCCTCAGATTCAAAGTGGAACATTATCTGGTCAATTCCCACTAGTGTCCCAAAGCTGTGCAAGTTGGCAATATACCAAAGATTATTCCATTACCAAAGAAAAGCCCAACATATATTTTAAAATGAATTAAAGGCCTCTTTAAATAATCGTAACATGGCAACAGTTCATTGATCTCCACGTTATTTGTGGAATAAAACAGTGTTTCTGCTGGAATATAATGAGATACTGGCCAGAATTTTACAATTCCCCCCACCAATGGGTTCAGAGGGAGAGGGAGGGGGTGAGATAATGGTTTTTTTGCGGGGGAGAGGTTGGTAGTATAAAATTGCATGAATCCGACAGTGACAATTTTATGTTGGGGTAGTTGGGGCCTTGTACAGGAAGACCATCCTTTACCCCAATTAATGGCCACTAAAAGGCTTTCTCCTGCCTAGCCTCACTTTTCAGGCTGCTGGACAGATCATAGTGTGGGGAATCCAAAATTCACCAATGTTTAATCTCAGATGGAAAGACAATCGGGAAAGAAGGCATCTCCATTAAAAGTGCCCTTCTCACTGGGGACGCTCTCCCATTAGGGCCCAGTGACCTCTGGACCTCCTTCACCTTCCCCTACACCCCGATTAATCCATGGAGATTTCCCCCACTCCACAATCCTCCTGGCCTCCTCTACACTGCCTGTATGCCCCCTCTGCTACTTTTCTTTCCTCTGATTCCCAGCACTTAGCTCCACTCATCCCAGTGGCAAGTGGATGTCTCATCTTCTGCCAGTCACTGCCCATTAGAGCATGAAATGGCATCTGGTTTACTGGTGTCAGTGGGGATATGTTTCCCACCAGCTCTTCAGATAGTGGGAGCCAAGCCACCACTATTCTGAAAATTCTGGTCACTGAGTTTATTCCACTCGTGAGACTTCACAAACAAATTCCACATTTGTGGTTCATGATCTTGTGGAAAGAAAGTGCATGACATGTTTTCTCTCTGGTTACGCTGTGTTGCTTCTCACTTGTTAATTGCAGGAATATTAGCCTAATGCACTGGCCAAGGTTTGTTGTAATCTTTTCTATGACAGCTATGTACATTTTAATGACTTGCTTGGAGATCACATCAACAGAGCAGCATCTGTTCATCATCAATAACCAGGGAATCGCTCGTGTTTTATGTATCGAGGGCTTTTAACTCCACGCCAGTACAGGTCAGAAGTGCACCACATTGTTACTCAGTGCAGTCCTATGCATAAACAAAGATTTCTTACCTTTTAATACAATAAACTAGTCTTAACAAACAATGTACATTCTCGATTCATTAATGTGCTCTGTCCTCCCACAGTCTAAAGATACAAAGTTTAGGCAGATTGACCATGCTAAGTTGCTCCTTAGTATCCAAAGATTTGTAGGTTAGGGAGATTAGCCATGGTAAATGAATGGAGCTATGGGGATAGAGTTGGGGCAGGTGTGGTGGGCCTGGGTAAGATGCATTTTCAGACAGTCTGCGCAGACTTGATGGGCCAAGTAGCCTCTTTCTGTATTGTATGTATTATGTGATATTGCACCAAAATATAAGATAAGTCCATATAAATAAATCGACTGGGGTCAAATGTTAAACGTTCCATATAGAAGTCATATAACAATACATCCATTACTTCTAGTTCTTTGCTCTTTATTAATCCGGATCACAGTAAACTGATGCCTAGACGATACACAAAATGCCAATTACTGTGGAACCGCTGTGAAGCAAACTTGGAATATGCCAAATTCCAACATTGTTAAAGTTGTCAACCATTTCTGCCGACAGAATAGCAAACCCAATGGAACACTGCTTGTGATAAACTGTTAATTCTGGATTAGCCAAGTTTGGCTCAGGTTGTCATGTGATGGCAACAACCAACCAGGGTGGAGCTAGAATACACAGGAGTGGAATCACTGAGCACTGGGCAAGCCAAGACATCTTCCTGTGAAAGGATGTGAAAGGCCTGTGAGTATGGCTAAAGCTAGAAGAAAAATTTTCGACCAGAGAGAAGATGAAGTTGCAACAAGTTTAAAACCAGGGTGCAAAATGGGAAGCAGACATTGCAAAGGAGTGGGAGATTTAGCCACTGAGTTTGACAGGAAGGAGTTCCCGACGATCCCAACATTGAAGAAATTCTACTAACACCGTACAAGGTAGCCCCAGTAGAGAACCTTCCTATCTCCATTCCAATCCTGCAGGAAAGGGAAGCCATGTTGGAAAAGAGGCTGGGTCACATGGAGTTCACTTGCAGTGAGGATGGCTGAATTGATTCAAGACAAAGAACAGCATCATCTTCCATGTGGTAGCAGTGAAGGTGTGGCAATTACAGCAGCAATGGCGGACAATTGGCTCCAAAACAATCTCGATCTTACCTTGAATGAGTTCGTACCACAAAATATTTTGAAGAAGATGAAACCAAATTTTATTGCTGTCTTTTGCCAAACTGCTCTTTGATTTGCCAACTAGAGAAAATGCGATACTGGATCTCCTATTGGGAAATGAATTAGGGCAAGTGTTGTATGTGGGTGTGAGGGAACACTTTGGATCCAGTGATCATAATGCCATTAGTTTCAATCTGATCATGGATAAGGATAGATCTGGTCCTCAGGTTGAAGTTCTGAACTGGAAAAAGGCCAAATTTGATGAAATGAGAAGGGATCTGGGAAGTATGGATTGGCACAGGCCATTCTCTGGTAAGGATGTAAATGGAAAGTGGGAGGTCTTCAAAGGAGAAATTTTGAGAGTGCAGAATTTATATGTTCCTGTCAGGATTAAAGGCAAAGTAAATAGGAATAAGGAACCCTGGTTCTCGAGGGAGATTATAACACTGATTAAGAGGAAGAGAGAGTTGCATGAAATGATCAGGCAGCAAGGAACAAATCAGATGCTTGAGGAGTATAAAAAATGCAAGAAGCTACTTAAGAGGGAAATCAGGAGGGCTAAAAGAAAGCGTGAGGTGGCTTTGGCAGACAGAGTGAAGGAAAATCCAAAACATTTCTATAGGTACGTTAGGAGCAAAAGGATAGTGAGGGATAAATTGGTCCTCTTGAAGACCAGAGTGGTAGTCTGCGTATGGAACCAAAAGAGATGGGAGAGATACTAAATGGGTTTTTTGCATTTGTATTTACCGAGGAAATGGGCAAGGATCTATGGAAATTGGGCAAACAAGTAGGGAGGTCACTGAAACTTTACAGATTAAAAAGGAGGAAGTACTGATTGTCTTGAGGCAAGTCAGAGTGGATAAATCTCCAGTACCAGACAGTGTATTCCCACGGACCTTGAGGGAGGCTAATGTTGAACTTGCAGGGGCCCTGGAAGACATATTTAAAATGTCAATATTCACAGGGAAGGTCCCAGATGATTGGAGGGTGGCTCATGTTGTTTTATTGTTTAAAAAAGATTCCAAAAGAAATCCAGGAAATTACAGGCCAGTAAGTTTGACCTCAGTGGTTGGCAAGTTATTGGAAGATGTGTTAAGGGTCTACAAATATTTGGATAGACAGGGACTTATTAGGGAGAATCAACATGGCTTTCTGCGTAGTAAGTCATGTTTGACCAATCTATTAGAGTTTTTCAAGGAGGTCACCAGGAAAATGGATGAAAGGAAGGCAGAGGATGTTGTCTACCTGGATTTCAGCAAAGCCTTTGACAAGGTCCCTCATGGGAGGTTAGTTAGGAAGGTTCAGTCACTAGGTATAGATGGGGAGATTGTAAACTGGATTAAACACTGGCTCAATGGAAGAAGCCAGAGAGTGGTTGTGGAGGATTGCTTCTGTGAGTAGAGGCCTATGACTAGTGGAGTGCTGCAGGGATCGGTGTTGGGTGCATTGTTGTTTGTCATCTATATCAATGATCTGGATAATAATGTGATAAATTGGATCAGCAAATTTGCTGATGATACACAGATTGGAGGTGAATAAAGTTTTCAAAGCTTGCAGAGGGACTTGGACCAACTAGAAAAATGGGCTGAAAAATGGCAAGTGGAATTTAACGTAGACAATTGTGAGGTGTTGCACTTTGGAAGGACAAACCAAAGTAGTACATACAGGCTAAATAGTAAGGCTCTGAAGAGTGCAGTTGAACAGAGAAATCTAGGAATACAGGTACAGAATTCCCTAAAACTGACATCACAGATGGATAGGGTTATAAAGAGTGCTTTTGGTACATTGGCCTTTATAAATCAGAGTATTCGGTATAAAAGTTGAAGTGTTATGATAAGGTTATATAAGGCATTGGTGAGGCCAAATTTAGAGTATTGTGTACAGTTTTGGTCACCTAGTTACAGGAAGGATGTAAATAAGGTTGAAAGAGTGCAGAGAAGGTTCACAAGGATGTTGTCAGGATTTGAGAAGCTGTTTTACAGAGAGAGATTGAATAGGCTAGGACTTTATTCCCTGGAGCATAGAAGAACAAGAGGAGATTTGATAGAGGTATATAAGACTTTGATGAATATAGATAGAATGATTGCAAGCAGGCTTTTTCCACTGAGACTAAGGGAGAAAAAAAACCAAAGGGACATGGGTTAAGGGTGAAAGGAGAAAAGTTTAAAGGGAATATTAGGGAGGGGGGGGGTCTTCTTCACGCAGAGAGTGCTGAGAGTGTGGAATGAGCTGCCAGATAAAGTGGTAAATGCAGTGTCACTTCTAACATTTAAGAAAAACTTGGATGGGTTCATGGATGAGAGGAGTATGGAGGGATATGGTTCAAATGCAGGTCAGTGGGACTAGGCAAAAAATGATTCGGCCACGGAAAAGAAGGGCCAAAGGATCTGTTTCTGAGCCGTAATTTTCTATGGTTCTATGATTTTAAAGGTGAAACATGCAATGATGGAAAGCGCAGCAAGGAATCTGTTGCTGTTTTGATCTGCGCCAATACGAGTGACACAACAAACTTCCATTTCCTGAGATAGGAAAGTCCATCAAGCCATACATCACCAATGTCAACACCAACCATGCAGTGGGTGAACAAAAAGACCTGGATGACATTGAGTATTTTTGAAGCGGTTATCAGGAAAGTGGACAAAATGTTTCAGTGAAGGAAAAAGAAAATTGGCATCATGGCTAATAACTGTCCTACAAATCCTGACATCACTGGCCTCAAGGGTGAAAAGCTGACAATCTTTTTTCCCAACATCACAGTCAAGCTTCAGGAAAATCAGAAAACCCACTTCAAAGATCTCTCAAGCTGTGAGACCATATTCATAATGTAAAAATCAGTCTTCCATCCATTGGCTCCATCTACACTTCCCATTGCCTCAGAAAAGCAGCCAGCATAATTAAGGATCCCACGCACCCCAAACATACTCTCTTCCATTGGAAAAATATACAAAGCATCAACTCAAGAACAGCTTCTTCCCTGCCACCATCAGACTTGTGAATGGACCTACCTTACATTAAGTTGATCCTTCTCTGCACCCTAGCTACGACTTAACACTATGTTCTGCACCCCCCCCCCTTTCCTCACTCCCATGTATTCTATCAATGGTTTGCTTTGTCAGCATAGTGCAAGAAACAGTACTTTTCACTGTATCCCAATACATGTGACAATAATAAATCCAGTCCAATCAAAGGACAGGGTGATATAGGCCACAGCTGCCAACTGCCTCCACCATGCTAGGTTCAAATAAGTTATGATTGCACAAGATGTTAAGAATGAGGAAAAGCAGACAGGTTAGTCTAAGTAATGATGAAAGCCAGCATGAAAATCCCAGCAGCAAGAACCATGAAAACTCACACAGAGATAGACACTGCTGTCTACTCTGGTTTTATAGTGTGTTCTGGGTCAAGACATGCTTCTTTAGGGCTTGTCTATTTCAAATAGTAAGCTGCTCAAGACTAATTTGTTAAATTCATTACTCTTTATTCACAGCAGCTATGTGTATCATGTGCCTTTTTACTTTTCACTGCCAGATGATTCAATTGTAGGTATGGTACATTCTTCAACTAAGGATCCTAAGGAGGCTGAATATGCTGAAGAGTCCAATGAATGTCCACTGGTCCATCCATTTTCCTCAATGATGCTGCACAGACTGCAGCAAAACTCCAAGATTTTGCATAGGAACACTGAAAAAATGCCGGACTGCATTGACAAGATGGTGGACTGTAGTGCCTACATCTAAAGACAGCAGCCTAGGTAGAAAAAGAGATTTTCCAAAGCTAACTCCTGACATTTTCCAATACAAAGCCCAAATCTTTTCATTTGGCTTTTGAATCTGTTGTTTTTGACAGAGATTGTGTTTGTAGGCATATAAATTATATAGGGATGCACCCACTTGGGAATGTGGTCTCTTCAACTATTACAAAACTCTGCTTAACACAAATTTGTGGGTGGATCCCCTGGGATCCCACTTATTGGGATTTTACTGTGTATCTCAGGCAATGGAAAACATAACACTGTTAGACCAGTTTACAAAGATTATGATATCATCCATATTGATTTACAATTGATGCAATTCAGAGAACCAAAAAAACACATGCATAATACTGAACAGAGCAATCAGCACTTTACACCACACACAAACTGGGTGGACAGTTTGGATTACTTCCAGCCTCTCTCAGTGAACTTTTGGAAAGATACAAATGCCAAAATCTCACTTAAAATACAAGCTGTTATTAAAAGCACTTTCTTGGCTCTTGTCAACTATTAACAAATGCACAGAATAGAACACCTGCCTATATTCCCTTGTTCCTTTTTAAAATTTCACACTTGTTTGAAGTATGCGCTGACTTCAACAACAACAAATTGCTGATATTAAAATGTAAGATGAACAATCTAAGTTTATTTCTGAAAGTAACTGTGCTTCAGCGGTAACAACTATAGGGTCAAAAATATGAGAGGAACATACTTAACTCAAATGGCTTAGCTGAAAAAAAACAGGGAAAGAGAATGGTGTTGCATTCAGAATCCAATAAAGCCTAGTAAGTGGGTACCCCTTGACTTCAAGAAATGTATCACAAGAGGCAAAACAAAGGTATAGGTTGGAATTTTACCAGCCCATCAGCCATAGGTATCAGAGCAGGCAAGGGACAGGGCATGGGAAGATCCGATGGCCATGGGTCAGATTTTGCGGTTTCAAGACAAGTGAGGCTGCCAAATCCCGCCCATAGTTTATGATCTATAATGGATGAATGTAAAAGAACATCAAATCTACTAGTCATCTGGTTGTGGTGACGTGATTGCACTGGAGAGAGTGCAGAGGAGATTCACCAGGATATTGCCTGGGCTGGAAAGTTTCAACTACGAAGAGAGACTGGAAAGGCTGAGTTTGTTTTCCATGGAGCAGTAGAGCCTGAGTGGTGGGACAGGGTAAGAAGGGGATGTGGAATCTAGTACAGAGATATAAAATAGTGAGAGGCATAGGTAAGGTAGATTGGAAGAATCTTTTCCCACGGCAAGGATGGCTAAGACCTGAGGGAAAAGATTTAAGATGAGGAGTAAATTGTTTTGAGGGTGGTAGAGGCAGGTACTCTCGCAACATTTAAGACACACTTGGATGGGCACTTAAATTGCCAAGGCATAGCAGGCTACGGACCAAATGCTGATAAATAGGATTAGGATCAATTGATATTTGATCAGCATAGACATGGTGGGCTGTTTCTGTGCTGTATGCTCTATATAGAATAATAGAGAGAATCATCATTGCGTATGACAAAATTAGTTTGGTTGCTACATCTCAGAAATGTTAGTATTGCTTATTGGGCAGAGAATCAGAATCTCTCTGTTTAATATGTTTAAAGTTGAGGCATTTATTTATGGCAAGGAAAAATCCATTTGTGATGAAAAATATGAAAGAAATGTGCATCTTATCCACTCAAATCAAAATAATACTTGACCACAATATTTTATTGTATACCAATTATCACAGCCTGATGCTCTTTGACACCCTACAGCAGATGCTGCATTTGGCACAGAACTACACAATTCTTCAAATTGAGCTTGGCTTAGCATTGCTTAATAAGCCAAATTAAAAAGTAGGCACAGCATTTCATTACTAACAGAGTTCTCATCCTGAGCTTAAAAACAGAAAATTTCTATAGGACTGAGACCTCTCACAGGTCTCACAGGAAAATTGTATTTTCCATTTTTCAAAGAAGCCTCCTCACCCGATATGCCTCGCGTGTTTGCCATTCATCTACCAACATATAGGCTGGAATTTTATTGGTCCAGCCACCATGGAAATCGGAGCGAGCAAGGGTGGTGCATGGAAAGATCTGTTGATTTTACAGTTTTGGAGTGAGTGAAGCTGTAAAATCCCACCCTTAAGATTCTTAAGAAAACTCTGTGGATTATCAGCCCTTTCTCTGAAACAAATATATTAGTATGTTTATGACTGACTAATAAAGAACCTGGTGTTGTGAGACTTCTTACTAATAAAGCACAGTGCAGCACAGGAACAGGCTCTTCAGCCCTCCAAGTCCATGTTGATCACGATACACTAATTAAACTACCTTTACTATGTCTGTATCCCTTTATTCCCTCCCTATTCATGTATCCATCCAGATGCCTTTTAAATGTTGTTAATGTGCCTGCTTCCATAATCTCTTCTGCAGTGTGTTCTAGAAATTCACCACCTCTGCATGAAAATCTTCCCCTGCACATCTCCCTTAGATTTCCCCTCTCTCACCTTGAACTGGTGCCCCCTTGTAAGTGACATTTCCACCCTTGGAAAAACCTTTGATTATCCACCCTGTCTGTGCCTCTCATAATTTTGTGGACCACAATCAGGTGTCCCCCTCAGCCATCATCTTTCCAGTGAAAGCAATCCTCATTTGTTCAACCTTTCTTCATAGCCAACACCCTCGAGACCAGGTATCACATTTTTGTCAGCTAATTTTCATGAGATGTGGGCATCTCTGGCAAGGCCAGTATATTGTTGCTTATCGCTAATTGCATTTGAACTGAATGAGATAATAGGCCATTTCAAAGAGGAGTTAAGAGCAGGATCAGGGGAGAAATTTGAGCCCTGATTCTTCCTCTCTTCCCAGACCTGTTATTCCACTCCCGCTAAATCACCCCCCAACATCCTGAAACCCTCCCCATTAATCATGCATGAAATCCTTTCCCCTTTTAAGATTCAACAATCAATTCACCAAACAATAACAGAAAAAACCCCCTTGGATTATAACACACATTGTTGGCATTTGATTACAAATGATTTATGTGGTGCGATAAACCCCATGAGTTCCATGGGGAAATCTCTAATTGATCTTCCAGTGGGGTTTATTGAATATAAATTCCCTTTGTATTGACCATGTTAAATTCTCCCTCAGTGTACCCGAACTGGTACCAGAGTATGCTGACTAGGGGATTTTCACATTAACTGCATTGCAGTATTAATGTAAGCCTACATGTGACACTAATAAATAAATTTTAAACTTAAACTTAAACAGACAATGGCCTCAGGTGGAACTCATCACCTGAGTCATTTTTAAGGCAAAACTATTGCCCCGGTTGGGACTTTTGTATATACAGCATGTGTCATTAATATTAAGAGCAGCAATAATAAAATGCAGTATTAGCTTGTAATGTGCACTATAGGTGATCACATCATGACTATTAAATGAGCCAGAGTGTTCACATTTTACTTTAACAGCATTGTGCAATATTGTTCATTTGACAGGAAAATATCTCATTAGTGGATTATAACTCTGTGCAGACAGTAACACTGATTTTGCTGTGTGCCTCAGTCCTCATTAACATGTTCTGCACATTATACCATATGGATATAGTGACAAATAAATTCATATCTGGGGAAAAGCTTGGTGTCTCCTGCTCTATACAAGACGGCAAGAAACTGCAAAGGGTCATGAAAGAATCCCAATCCATCATTCAAACAAGCCTGTCACCCATTGACACTGTCTACACTTCCCCCTGCCTCAGAAAAGCAGCCAGGATAATTAAGGATCCCATGCACCCTAGACATACTCTCTTCCACCTTCTTTCATCAGGAAAATAAGTACCAACTGCTGTAAGACTGCTGCCATCAGACTTTCGAATGGAACTCCCTCATATTAAGTTGATCTTTCCCTACACTTTAGCTATGACTATAACACTACATTCTGCATTGTCCCCTTTCCTTTTCTATGAACAGTATGCTTTGCCTGTATAGCGTGCAAGAAACAATACTTTTCACTGTATATCAATATATTTGACAATATAAATCACATCAAATTAAATAAAGAAAGATTAAAAACTTGCAATCCAGAAGTATAAGATATTTTTCATTCTGTCTTCTTCTTCTACCTGGTTGCATGATATTATTCAAAATAATAATTTTGCACAAGGCGGGGGCAACTGATTTTTTTTTATCAATAATTCCACAGGATGAAAAGTTCAGTAACAAAGTGGAATGATTAAACAACATAGATCCTCACTGCCCTTGAGAAGCAATAGAGCTCTCAGTTGTCTCTGTGCAACACAGTTTTTAAATGCCAGAAGGCAAAAACATAATGATTCACATTTGTACGGGTTTCTGAAGAGTAATTCTGAAGTCTCTGCTTATTGCTGTTTCTTATGACAATATATTTTCATCTAATATAATGCAACACACTTTTGGCTATAAAGCAAATTAGGACATTGTGAAGCATACTCTACAAATATAGATTTTGCCTTTCTTTCATTACACCTGTATGCAAAGTTAGTGTAACAATTGTAAAATTGGAGGCTCTGTGCTCATTATCTAAGGATAATTAATCACTGAGCAATCAAATGATGTGAAGAAAATGGCTATATTGAAAACACTAGATTGAAAAAAAACAATTTAACTCTCCACCCAATTTTCCCTCCAACGTCATCAACGCCCCTTCAATTTTGTGTATCTGCATAAATAAAATGAGTGCTTTGTGAAGGAATCAATTCAGAAAATGACAGTGTAAAAAAAAAATGCAGCTTTTAACTGTATTTGAGAAATATGTTTTTAGTATTGGCTTCCAGTTTCATGCTAATCTCTCCTGAAAATCCCTTTTTACATCAGGTTCTCACTCCAGCAGTAGTATAAAAACAGCCCTAGTTAAAGCTATAAGTTAATAAGACCTTGGTACGATATCCCTCTTCATACTTTTGCCATTCCTGCAGCCTTTCGCCCAGTTGACTACAGAATTCCCTTTGTTGGGACTGCTCTTGCTTAGTTCATCTTTCACTGGCATTGTTAGAGCATCTCTAACAATGGTTTTTCTTTCTCACCCATGCACAATCCTCCAATACCTTAGGATACCTTAGTGTCATCAGCTTCTTCATCTACATGTTTTCCCTTGCGAATGTCATTTGAAAATACTGACATCAGCTTTGACAGATTTTAGCAATATTACTTTACAATAATACGCAAATAATACACACATGCCAATGAGAAACCAGGATGGAAAGCCATGTGTGATCCACAGTCTGAGGTGCAATTGTTGCTGTTAGTAATTGTCATTGCAATAGTGTGTGCTGAATCTCCAGAGTACACTTGTTTGATGAACTATCCTGTAATATGTATACAATATTTATTTATATTAATTGTAGTCTTCAAATAAATTGAAGAAAAATTGTCTGATTGATGAGTTTTCATAACAAAGCCAGAAATGCAACACATACATTCTGTTGACACCCAATGCTGCCCAGTCATTATGTCTGTCAATTCTCCACTGGCTGTTGGCCTATGTAAAATTCAATCCTGGATGAACTATGATTTCCTTTACCTTAGATATGGGTGGCTCTGCCCATCTCTCCAAAATTTCCTTAAAGCTACTTCTTTGACCCCAGCTTTGTTCAGCCCTTCTAATTCTCCTTCTTTGGCTTGGCATCCAGTTGTAATTGCTTCTGTTGGGATTAATTTCCAAGTTAAAGGCCCTATATAAATTTCATGTTCTTCTTCAGTTCATTTCCTGACTTTTCTATGAACAAAGATGGGAAGAATCACAGAATATGTTATGGCATAGAAGGAGGCTATTTGACCATCATGTCTACATCAGCTTTCCAAAGCATCATGACTTCTTGCCATCTCCCTCTTTTCCCCGTATTGCTGTACATTATTTCTATTCAAGTAATGCCTTCTTGAACCTGCCTCCCCCACACCTTCAGGGAAATGAACTAACTGTGGGTGTGGTTTGAGACATTGAATCTGAGTAAATTATCTGGAGTAAAAATCTCAAAATGTAACATTGCTTTCTACTGATCTCACTCTCTCATTCATTTGTGTATATTTGTGTTAAATTCCCAGTACAAAATGATTCTACAGTAAGAAATTTCATGCTGCAGTTCCTATTTAGAAAAACAAACAGCTACATAATTCCAACTTCAGTGTATTCCTTTACAGTGTGAGACAAATAAGCATCTTTATTAACAAGACTCGTCTGTGCATTTGAACAATTGGTTATGTCTGATTGTTTGTTCTTTGTGTCAATTTAAATTTCATTATTTTTATATGAACAATCCCAAAAGTGACTAAGGACTCTTGAAATCGATATGAGCATTTGATTTTACATTTGGTACAGTTTGCAATCTGATTTCCTGATTAACATGCATGTTGCTTCCATCCGTGATGGCACAACAATGCAGCACAAGAGACATCTAGACTTGATGGTTTCCAGAATTTACCAACAGAAATCAAACAAGTTTTAATTAACTCCTGGAATTGGCTTGGAACAAATGAAAATACCTTTTCCACTCCATAATTAATCTATTTTTATTGACTATCACCATGAGTTAGCAAGCATTGTGAACCGTTCTTCTCCCACTGTACTCACTTCACTGAGTAGCTTTTGTTGAGTGCACATGATGGCAAGTTCAAACTGTACAGCCCACATCACTCTCACAGGCTGCCAGACCCTTACAATTAAAGGCAACTTTGCCATCCCGATCACTGTAAGTTATCAAAGTTTATTTATGTGTCACAAGTAGACTTCCATTAACACCGCAATGAAGTTACTGTGAAAATCCCCTAGTTGCCACACTCCAGTACCTGTTCGAGTACACTGAGGAAGAATTTAGCATGGCCAAGGCACCTAACCAGCACACCTTTTAGACTGTGGGAGGAAACCGGAGCAAACCCACGCAGATATGGGGAGAATGTACAAACTCCGCACAGATAGAGGCAGGAATTGAATTCAGGTCCCTAGTGCTGTGAAGCAGCAATGCTAACCTCTGTGCCACCATGCCGCTCCTGTATAATCAGTCCATTATACAGAAATTCCTGTTCTAATATAATCAGCCTGAAAGGTTGTTGCAAATTATTCTTCATTAATAGTCAATAGTGAAGAAACAAACACTCAGTCTGGTAGAAAGCGAGGGAGTAATTTCCATATTGCCAACTTTGGTGCCTTCTAGTGGTGACAGTGCGATGTTCTTCAGCAGTTGACTTTAGGGTCTATCGTCTATTTGTTTACAATCCAGAATCTGGAGACCTGACCTCATTGCATAATTCACCTTTCTATCTCCAGAGCATATGGAGCTACCTTGTGCTACTGTAGTATGAACAAGAGTGCTACAGTACCGATAAACACGGGGTACTGTTCCCCCCTCCCCTCACCTTACTGATCAGCCCACCAGATATAGTTGGCACACTTTCTGCTGCTTATACAGGGCTGAAGATTAATTAGCTCTCCCTACAGAATTAGATGCGGAAATGAATTCATTGTAAGGCAGCACAAGATTTTCAGCTGTGATATCTAAAGTTTCACAGGGTACAAAAACTCACCACCCACCTAAAGTACATAAATTGGAAGTGTATCACTGACAGTTCAAAGTGACAAGAAAAGGCCACTGTAAGAGTCTGAATTGACATGGTTCAACAGGATTTGAACATAAATGTGGGAAATGGTTCTGGACTGTACTGTTATTGCTGGATAGAGGCCAATTTTGTGAGATTAGTGTGTTTGGCTGTGTGTGAATGAGTCACTGGCTTATGGATGGTCAAAATGGTCGGAAGGAGGTTGCAAAAGCCAAGCTCACATAATGGATCTTAGTGCCCTAAAGTACTGACAGCTCACCATTACCTTTAGCAGCCTAGCTAAAGTTACTGGCCTGAAGCGTGAATCTACAAAGGTAAAACTAATTATTTGATTGCAGTTAGGAAGGCATTGTCACAGTGGCAGTGCATGGTTAGCACTGAGACCTCACAGTACCAGGGACAGGTTCGATTTATGGCTTGGGTCACTGTCCATGTGCAGAGTCTGCCCATTCTCCCTGTGTCTGTCTCCTCCGGGAACTCTGGTTTCCTCCCACACTTGAAAGATGTGCAGGTTAGATGGAAAATTGCACCGTCACCACTAGAAAGCCAAGCTAAATTGATCCTTGATTTCAGGGGAATTAACAGGATAAATATATGGGGTTGCTGAGATAGGCCAGGGTGGGATTATTATTGATGCAGACTCGATGGGCCAATTGGCTTCCTTCTGCATTGTATGGATTCTATGATCTTACACTGTTGGAGTGAAAGTATTCCCAGACTGAATCATACACCCTGACTGCAGGCTGTATAACTCTTTCACACCTCAGCTGCCATTCTGTCAGAATCAGGCGCTGTTGGTTTTAGTTTTGCTTGTGGGCTTGAAGGCCGGACTGGCATTTTCAGTGAGCTTTCATTCTTTCCTTCCGTTGTTTGATGTTGACCCACGGCTGGCTGGAGAGTGAGAGCAACAATCACGCAGCCCAATATCTCCACAGCACAATGACAGGTAAAGGCATTCAGCTCTGGATTTACTTTGATTGCCTAAAACAATTAGAAGTCCATGGTTTTGCCCCAAGAGGGCTGTTATTTGTATTGCGGGACAAGGTTTGAACAATAATCATCATCCGAAGTGGACTATTGCTTTGGGCTGTGAGAAGATTTATGTTGTTACTGAGGTATCAACTAAAGGAGCAAATTTTTGAAACCAAGGAGAGCGTTCCAATGCAGGCCTAAAATGGCAAAAGGTCTTACATTGTGGAATCTTTTTCCACCTTCAAGATATTTCAAAGTGTCGCATAACTAATGAATTACTTCTGAAGCTTGTCACTACAGCTTTAGTAGGACTTAAGTAAGGGCTCAGACACACAAATAAGACCAGTATTTTTAGATTGAGACAAAGGAAATATGTCTCAAAGAGTCCCATCGAGATTTTGGCATGCATGCACATATGCTGTGCCGGTTCTGCTTGACACACTACCTGAGGATTGTGATAAAATCTCCCTGAGCATCGGCACTCTCAGCTGCTTGCTGTAGTATAAGGGTCTGGTGCATTTAAGGGTTTACTGGAACCTGGTAGCATTCTCGTATCATCAACAAGACAGAGAGATGAGCCTGAGGGTAAACGTTCTTCTCACCATAGGGATTCTCTTCCTCAGCCTCAGGGGGCTTTGAGAAAGAAGAAGCAAAAACTGCACCAAAGAGAGGAATAGCATGTTCATTTACCCCACCAGAAACAAACAAGAGAACTAGCCATCATGGATCAACCCAACAGCTAAACTGACTAGCCAGTTGTGGGTCAAAATGGAAGAAAAGAATGAAAGTTCATCCAAATGTCAGTCCAACCTCCAAGTCAACAACCAGAGGGAGTACCTGCCACTCTTCTAACAGAATGGCGAAAGAGACATGGAGGGGTTACACTGCCTCCAAACCACTTGAACCTCTAACTTCATGAATTTAAAAGAGGGAAATAAGATAGTGAAAATGTTGTTAATACTAATATCTAAGAGCAATAACATTGGAGTGGCATTCAGGTTGTAACCATAAAGTTACATGCATAAGCATGTGATCCGTAACTTGAACTAAATTAACTCTATCCCCATTAGATAAAGAGTTTGGGGAGAAGAGGGCTTTAATATGAGGGTCTGGAACATACATAATGTGGGACCGGTACAGTACTGGGCACACAGAGATATAAGCAGGCACATGTCTCATACCAGTGTGGTAATGAGCAGAGACTCTTTAAGACTTAGACGCAGAGATAACTCCTTGCCTCTACCCTTTGCTGAGTGTATGCATATAGTTACAAGTAGTTAATCTGGACTTGGTGTTAACAATCAGAAGACTACAAAGACTTCTTGGCAAATATGTTCAGCAATCAACATTTTTTGGGAATGTCCACTGAATCAAAGATCAATCAGGCAGCAGTGAGGCCAACTGGAATCAAGACCACCTGGGCATATGGTCAATCAGAGGCTGGCAACACGTGTGCTCAGCAGCATCACTGGTGAGACATCACTGATGCTGAAAGGACAGACACAAGTTCTAGTGCTGTAGGGAGATCCAAATCATTGAGAAGTGAAGTGAAAAGTTCAGGTGAGTGAGGCAGAGAGGGTGGGGGCAGGGGAGCACAGAAGGGATGGGAGCCACGAGGAGAGGAGAGGTCAGTAGCAAGGTTAAAGATGGCACCGCAGTTGTCCCTTCCTACACAATGTGCAATCCCTCACTTTGGCAGTGAGTGCCTTTGATCAAAGACACCCCTTCCGTCCATAACTCTGGAAGTGTCAAGCTGACCACACAGTTGTATTTGTTGTGTACTCCATATGGTAACAGATCTGTTCGCCATTGGGTCAATACAAGCATTGGCACTTTGGGGGTTTTATCCACTTGGTTTGGTACCCAAACCTAATCTCCTCAGTGAGTTACTGCTGAGTATGTGCTACTTGACAGCACTATCAACAAACCTTTCCAGACTGAAAATAGACTGGAAGTGGGCATAGTTATTGGTCTAATAGGATTTGTCCTAATTTTGTGGACAGGATTTACCTGGCCATTTTTCCATTTCGTTGATTAGATGTCAGTGTTGTAGCTGTACTGGAACAGATTGACTCAGCGTAGTTAGTTCTTAAGTGCTATTGCAGGGATATTATTGGTACCAATAGACTGTTGTATGTATTGCTTTCAGCCATTTCTTGGTAGAATGAATTAAATTGGCTGAAAACTGGCATCCATTTCTAGCCAAAAATAATTGCAAATGCTTCAGCCTTGTCTTATGCGTTGTGCTGTCATTCAGGTTGGGATGTTTATGCAGCCTCTTCCTTCAATTATTTGTTTAATTATCCACCATCATTTATGACTGAATAGAAAAGCAGGGCCATTGTTTGTGGAATCATTTTAATTAATGCTGTCTACCTCATGCTAATTCCATTGTTTTGCGTGCTTATGGTCCAATGTTGTAGCCCCATCAGGTTGGCATTACATTTTTAAGTATGTCTCCTACCATGCTCTCCTGCACTCCTCATTGAACCAGGATTGGTCTCTGGTCTAGAGACCATCAATCTAAAGATTGAGGTGCAATATAATTGTGTTGCTGTTGGTGTCCTGACACCACATGGATGCCCAGTTTTGAGCTGTTACATTGGATGGATCTAAATCTGCCCCAGTTGCCATGGTATGAGTTTAATTCATGGCTGGAACTTTACAATCCTCTGCTAGTGGATTTCAACACAGTAAGAAGTCTGACAACACCAGGTTTAAATCCAACTGATTTATTTGATAGTAAACCCTTGTTTCAAAGCAGCAGGCTTGTAAAATGCTGCTTGTGGCCTGTCCACCATCTGCTCCCTGACCTATCTCTCATTTCATGCGGTGTGCTGGAGGTATTGTGTGACCTTCCCACCCCAACACACTTTGAGGCTCTGGCATGGCCACTGGAGTTAATAGAGCTTACTATCTTACTCACATTAGTGGGAGTCTCACATCAGGTGGGTCACATGGCAGTTTTCACTGGGTGATCTGGTGTCATTGGGAGACAAGTCCTTTTACCCCTCTTCTCTTGGCCTCTTAAATCCATCTGCCACTCCCTTCACCCATCTCACCCTTATACTATACCCCCCTTCTCTCTAAAGTCTTCATCTAATGGGGATAGAGTTACAGTTTACTTCAAGTATTACACTGTTATGAATCTCATGTTTATGCATGTGACCTTGTGGTTACAATCTGAATGCCACTCAACATTATTGCCATCTGAACTCCACTGAAAAAACCAGCCTGATATATTCCAGTTTTCACGCAAACTTAACACTTAGGATATTTTGGGGGCGAATCGGTCCCTTGACCTCCCTACTTTTCTTAAGTAAGTATAGAATCATTGAATCCCTGCAATGCAAGTGGAGGCCATTCAGCCCATCAAGCCTACACAGACAACAATCATACCCAAGCTCTATCCCCATAACAAAGCTTGATTATTCTGCTAATCTCCCTGGACACAAAAGGGCAATTTAGCATGGCCAATCAACCTAACTTATGAATTTTTGGACTGTTGGAGGAAACTAAGGCCCCCAGAGGAAACCTACACATACACAAAGAGAATGTATAAACTCCACACGGACAGTCACCAGAGACTGAGATTGAATACAGGTTTCTGGCGCTATGAACAGCAGTGCTACTATTGTGCCGCCCTCTGATCAGTATGATAGTAGCTCACACATATCTCCCCTGAAAATCATTTGCTAATTATACACCCATTCTTTAAGTTTTTTAATATTTTCATGCATATTGTCATTTGCTTCCTAAGGATTGGCTAATGTTATCTGCAAATTTAGAAATTTGATTCCAAATCTAAATCATTAATATAAACTGTGATTATCACTTTGGCATAATGGTCAGCATTGCTGCCTCACAGCACCAGAGACTCAGGTTCAATTGCCAGCTTGTCATCGTCTGTGCGCAGTCTGCACATTCTCCCTGTGTCTGCATGGGTTTTTTCTAGGTGCTCCGGTTTCCTCCCACCGTCTGAAAGACATGCTATTTAGGTGCATTGGCCTTGTTAAATTCTCCCTCAGTCTACATGAACAGGCGTTGGAGTGTGGCTCCTCAGGGATTTTCACAGTAATTTCATTGCAGTGTTAACATAGGCTTACTTGTGACATAGAACATAGAACATAGAACAATACAGCACAAACAGGCCCTTCAGCCCACGAGTTGCGCTGATCACATCTACCAATCCACAGACCTATCTATAACCCCCTATCCTATTGTTTTCCATATACTCATCCAGAAGTCTCTTAAAAGATCCCAGTGAGTTTGTCTCAACAACCTCTGATGGCAGTCGGTTCCATTCACTCACCACCCTCTGAGTGAAAAACCTACCCCTGACATCTCCTTTGTATTTGCTTCCCTGCACCTTAAATCTGTGTCCTCTCGTAGTGACCATTTCAGCTCAGGGAAATAGTCTCTGAGAGTCCACCCTACCTATTCCTCTCAACATTTTATAAACCTCTATCAGGTCGCCTCTCAAGCTATGTCTCTCCAGTGAGAAGAGTCCCAGCTCCCTCAACCTATCTTCATAAGGCCTGCTTCCCAATCCAGGCAGCATCCTTGTAAATCTCCTCTGAACCTTCTCAATAGCCTCTACATGCTTCCTATAATGAGGCGACCAGAACTGCGCACAATACTCCAAGTGGGGTCTGACAAGAGTCTTATAGAGCTGCATCATTACCTCCAGACTCCTAAACTCTATTCCTTGATTAATGAAGGCCAGTACACCGTACGCCTTCTTGACCACTTCCTCCACCTGCAAGGCCAATTTAAGAGTCCTATGGACCCGGACCCCGAGATCCTTCTGCTCTACAACACAGCTAAGACTCCTACCCCTTATATTGTACTCCTTCACTCATACACTGACTATTCCCTGCTCCCCTCATGGGACTCTCCCCCAGCTTTGGGACTTCATCCAACCCTAAACTACATCTGACTTGATCCACACTCCTCTCCCACCAACTACCTTGTCCCTCCCATTCTAAACTGTCTGACTGACCCCACTCAGCTGTGCAAGTCACCATTCCCCAATCAATAAGCCACCTCTTCCTCAACATCCTCCCTGGCTTGAAAGTGACTGAACCTTTAAATTTAGCTGATTTACAGTGAGTGCTATAAAAAAGGGGGCCTGGCCACTTGAATCCCAATAAGAAGTCTGACAACACCAAGTTTAAATGCAACCGATTTATTTGATAGTAAACTCACAAGCTTTTGACCCTCTGGTCTTCATCAGGTGAATGAGGTATTCTGATCTCAAACAGAGCAGGGCACTTCATTCACCTGTCGAAGACCAGAGGGTCAAAAGCGTGTGAGTTTACTATCAAATAAATCGGTTGGATTTAAACCTGATATTGTCAGACTTCTTACTGTGTTTACCCCAGTCCAACGCCGGCATCTCTCCATCATCACTTGAATCCCACTCAGAAACAGTCAACAGAAGGCCTTGGGAGGTTGTGCTTTCCTGTACAGTTGTTGCTAGACTTGAGTCAAAAGGTCAGGTGGAAAAGGATCAGGAAGACACAAAAGTAAAAAAAGCGGGAGCGATGTAACAATCCAACTCAGAAATTCAGGCCCCTTAGAAAGAGGAACTGGGAAATAGGAAACAGAGCGAGAGGAGAGACAGTCAGAAGATTGTAAACATCATGAGGGGAGAGATAATCGAGACTTTGAAAACAGTGTGTGAGTACATTGAGAAACCTGAGTACGAATTTGGAGTTTGGAGTTCCTGAGGTGATATCAGGATACAAATGTGACACCAGCCAAATGGGGGCTACTGATTGGGTGGGTACGGTCAGGTAATATTTACTAATTTTAATGCTTATAATTTGTCAGTTCTTTATTTTGTGATTTATATTTCGTAATGGCAATAATCTGTAGTGGCAAGGATTAGGGAATAAGGTTCCTAGAGCAACAGATATTAGTTGATTGTAAGTATCTCCCAAAAGGCTTAATTTAAAGGAATATGTGATGGTAAGAGAGCGCAAAGTCATGGGGGTGCTCCCAACTTCCATGTGGGAAGTTGAGAACATTTGCTATGCCTGGGGGCCAGCACATGTGGAGGTAGTATCATCAACTGCTGCTCCTGGAAGTTTAGGTTTCAGATCCAGGATGGCAGCTGGCAATGATGTGCAGCATCCGCAAAGCAGATAGTCTTGTGGATAGCACATATGGGGATGTAATCACACCATAGGCTACGACTTAACAGGTAGGAAGGGAATGGATGATCACAAGATTGAAGGATTTTTTCCTGCAAAACTGATGTGCAGATGCAAAATAGTACTGATGGGAATGGCTTCTCAGGGGAAAACAGCGACAGCCAAAATTGTTGTGCCATGGTTGGCTTTTCCGCATGGGAAAGGAGTAAGAGGTTTTGGAAATGCAATCATTACAGGGGAATTATAAGTAGAATAAATAGTTGTTTCTTTGGCCTCAAACAAGACTCCAGGATGGTATGTTGCCTCCTAGGTGTTCAGATCAAGGATGTCTCAGAATGGCCACAGGAAATTCTGGAGGGGGAGGTTGAGCAGCCTGTGATACACATTGGTATAAGTAACATATGTTAAAGAAATAGTGAGGTCTCAAAAGCAGAATAGAGGGAGTTAGGATGTAAGTTTGAAAGTAGGACTTCAAAGATAGTGATCTCAAGATTACTTACAGGTATCACATGCTAGTAAGTAAGTAGGAATTTATAAAGGCTATATATCTTTAGTATATGACTAAATATATACTTTCGTTCTGTCTTCACAAAGAAGGACACAAATAACATATCAGAAATGTTGGGGAACACAGGGTTTAGGAGAAGGAGGAACTGAAGGAAGTCAGTATTAGTAGGGAAATGCTGTTGAGGAAATTGATGGGATCAAAAGCTGATAAATCCCCAAGCCCTGATAATGCACATTCCAGAGTATATGGGGAAGTGGTCCTAAGGTGTTGGGTGCATTGATGATCATTTTACAAGGTTCTATATACTTTGGAACAGTTTCTATGGATTGAAGGGTTATTAATGTAACCCCACTATTTAAAAAGGAATGTTGAGATAAAACAGTAAATTATACATCCGTCAATCTGATGTTAGTGGTGGGGAAAATGTTAGAGTCTATTAAAAAAATTAATAGCAAACAGCTTGAAAAACAGTGACAGGATCAGACAGGGTCAGCATGAACTTATGAAGAGGAAATCATACTTGACAAATCTACTGGAATTCTTCAAGGATGTAACTAACAAAGTTGACAAGGAAGAGCTAGCGGATGTCGTTTACTTGGACTTTCAGAAGGCTTTTGACAAAGTCCCACATAAGAAATTAGTGTGTAAAATTAATGGGCATGGATTTGGAAGTTGGAGATGGATAGAAAACTGATCAGCAGGCCAGAACTAGATCATAGTGTAGGGAGACATGGTGAATCATTTAGGACTGAGATGAAGAAAAATTTCTTCACCAAGAGAGTGGTGAGCCTGTGAAATTCTCTACCTCAGAAAACAGATAAAGCCAAAATATTACATGTTTTGAAATAAGAGTTAAATATAGCTATTAGGGCTAGAGGGATCAATGGGTATGGGAGAAAGTGGGAACAGTTTAGAGTTGGATGATCAGCCTTGATTACAATGAATGGCAGAGCAGGCTCATAGATTGAATAGCATTTTATATGTTTTATTTTATTCATTAATCTATCATATTGTATCACCTATACTTTTGGAAATCTAGATATATTACAACTACTGCATGTCCCTTGTCTACTCACCACTGCCTCTTCAAAGAATTCAATGAAGTTGATCAAATTAAGCCTTTCCTTCTAAAAACTATGGTAACCATTCATTTTTTTTACTTGTTACCTAGCTTTTCTTTCAGCAGGTGTTCTACTAATTTTCCAATCACAGATGTTAAAACTGATTAAAAAATTGAAAATGTAGTTATATATAAATCTTAAACCTGTCCTCTTGCACTAGAACTTTTTCTAATACATATATGCGTATAACCCCATTCCGAGTTTCATTTCAAATCTCAATTTCACTAAAATATTTTCCTCTTTTGCTTGCGCCCTTTGTTACCTCTCTATATTTTTTAATTCTCTCTTAATTGCTTCATATTTTCCTGTGTCATGCTCTCCCCTACTGTCCATGTACTTAGTATATGCTTTTCTCCTTAATTTTTCCTTTTTGCCTTTTTTCATCCATAGTGTCTCATTGGTGTATTTTGTTGTAATGTTCTCCTTTATTGGTGGAATATATTTCTCCAGAACTCTTTTGAAAGTCGTCATGATGCCTTTATATTGTGAAGTCTGCTGCTCCATCTGCATAACACCAAACAAATGGGTACCAAAATCTATCTGTTGATGACATGATTGATTACTCCAGTGTGTGACCCATGCACACAAAGTATCAGAAACCTAGCTCGAGAGTGATCTGGTTGTCTGAGCATATACATCTGGCAGGGCCATTCTGAAACTGAAAAGCCCACATCTTCTGATCCCATGCAGGAAAATGGCATGCTAGTTAAAGATTAACAATATTTTGAGCGAAGGCATTTCTCATCTGAGTCCAAAGTGATCAACCCCTTATCCTGAGAATGTGCCCCCTGTGTTTTAGATTCCCTAGCCAGGGGAAATGATCGGCAGGAGTTTCCAACCTGCGCCCCATGGTGTGTTTTCCAGTAAGAAGTCTGACAACACGAGGTTTAAATCCAACTGATTTATTTGATAGTAAACTCACAAGCTTTCGACCTATGGCCTTCGTCAGGTGAATGAGGTGTTAGGGTCTCCAACAGCACACGTACCAGCACAGACAGTTTACAGATTATTGATTGGAATGCTAATTCTAGAGTAGAATGGTAAGAATGATTAGATTATTGATTAGAATGATTAGAATAATCAGTAATCTGTAAACAGTTTGTGCTGGTACATGTGCTGTTGGAGACAAGAACACTTCATTCACCTGATGAAGGTCAAAAGCTTGTGAGTTTACTATCAAATAAATCGGTTGGATGTAAAGAAGATCTTACAAGTCTGACCACAATGCCTGGAACTCTTGATTCTATTTCTGGAGCTACCTCACCATGGGAGTCACCACTCCCTCAGTGGAGGAGACTGAGAGCTCATTGCTCAGGTTCAGATTGGCTCCACCATGAAAGAGACCATGGAACGCTGACACTCCGGGATCCCCACACATCCCGATGGACATGCAGTATCCGCTACCTGATTGATGACTCCAAAGGCTCATCATCAGCCTCAGACTTAGCAAGATCCTGATCTCCAGACCTCTGACTGCCAGCACCCAGGGCATGTCCTGTCTCCATCATCTGCTCAAGTGAACATGATGTACCCTCACTGGTCTGCACTTCCAACTAATGCACTAATGTTATTTACCAAAATTCACTGGAATCTGTGATTCCCACAGATTGGAAAACAGCAAATGTGACACCACTGTTTAAAAAAGGAGTCAGACAAAAGGTGGGTAACTATGGGCCAGTTAGCTTAACTTCTGTGGTAAGGAAAATGCTTGAATCTATCAACTAAGAAGAAATAGTGAGATACCTGAATGTAAATTTGACCCATTGGTAAAACCCAGCATGGGTTCGTGAAGGGAAGATCATGTTTAATTAATTTGGTGGAATTCTTTGAGAACATTACACACGCAGTGGACAATGGGGAACCTATGGATGTGATGTATCTGGATTTCAGAAGGCATTTGACAAGGTACCGCAATAAAGACTGCTACATAAGATAAAGGTGCATGGTGTTATGGATAATGTATTACCATGGATAGAGGATTGATGAACTAACAGAAAACAAAGAGTGAAGGTAAATAAGTATTTTTCTGGTTGGTGATCAGTGACTAGTGGTGTTTCTCAGGGATCAGTGTTGGGATAGATGATTTGGAGCTGGGGACCAAATGTAGTGTGTCAAAATTCACAGACAATACTAAGCTGGGTGGCAGAACAAAGTGTTCAAAGAACTCTGAATGTCTGCAAAGGGATATAAATAGTCTAAGTGAGTGGACGAGGGTCTGACAAATGGAGTACAATGTTGATAAATGTGAGGTCTTCTATTTTGATAGGAATAACACAAAATGAGCTATTATTTAAATGGTAAAAAATTGCAACATGCTGCTGTGCAGAGGGACCTGGGTGACCTTGTGCAGGAATCTCAAGGAGTTGGTTTACAGATGCAGCAGGTAATTAAAAAGACAAATGGAATTTTGTCCTTTATTGCTAAAGGGATGGAATTTAAAAACAGTAAAGTTATGTTGCAGCTGTATAAGGTGCCGGTAAGTCCACACCTGGACAGTTTTAGTCTCCTTTCTTGAGACAGGATGTACTGGGACTGGAGGGGCTGCAGAGGAGATTCACTAGGTTGATTCTGGAGTTGAGAGGATTGACTCATGAGGAAAGACTGAGTAGATTGAGACTATACTCATTAGAATTCAGAAGAATGAGGAGAGATTTGATAGAGACGTATAAGATTACGAAGGGAATAGATAAGGTAGAAGCAGGGAAGTTGTTTCCGCTGGCGGATGAAACTAGAAGTAGGGGCATAGCCTCAAAATAGGGGGAAGCAGATTTAGTACTGAGTTGAGGAGGAACTTCTTCACACAAAGGTTTGTGAATGTGTGGAATTCTCTGCCCAGTGAAGCAGTTGAGGCTACCTCATTGAATGTTTTCAAGGAAAGAATAGATACATTTTTGAACATTTAAGGAATTAAGGCTGATGGTGAACAGGTGGGGTCATTGGAGCTGAGTCCACGAAATGATCAGCCATGTCTTGTTGAATGGGGGGCAGGGAGGGGACAGGTTCGAGGGACCAAATGGCCTACTCCCACTCCTAGTTCTTATATTCTTACGTTCTTAGTTCTTGGGGGGGTTCTGACACGGGTCCATCTGCCATTCATGCCTGCTCTGGTATTATTAGAGAGTCCTGGGGTTCAGGTCTGACTCTGGACGATAGTTATTCTGAGGAAGGAAAACAATTGGTCAGAACTGTTAATCATCACAGTCAATGTCCATGATCTATGGCCAGATGTGAGCGATATCAATGGCATCACAGTGGCTTAGTAACTGGTGAATTACTGGGCACTGTTTCCATGAGGGATGAGGTAATCCCACATTCACTTCACTCTCCACCTGTCCTGCTTCTGTCCACTGAACTTTTTTTTAATTCATTCATGGATCTAGGTGTTGCTGACTGGCCAACATTTATTACCCATCCCTAGGTGCCCTTGGAGGGCAGTTGAGAGTCAATCACATTGCTGTGGCTCTGAAGTCCGAGGTAGACCAGACCAATAAGAACAGCAGCTTTCCTTCAATAAAAGGACATTTGCGAATCAGTTGGGTTTTTCCAACAATCACAATGTTTTCAAGGCTATCGGTATTCTTTATTCATATAAAATCTAAAAGATACATTACAAAACATTTCCAATTGTTAGAACAGTAAAGTGCAACAATATTCACATTTTTTCCAGAGATCAAGATTTACTTTGAGGTACTTTCAGTTCAGTAATGAGAACATTACAAACATTTCAATATTTTCAGAGAGCAAAATTCTTTAAAAATGACGTTAGTCAAATTACTTACAGTTAGAATTAAACACAGAATTCATAGAGTCATATAATCCTCACAGTGCAGAGGAAGGCCATTCGGCTCACCAAGCCTTTTCTGACAACCATCCCATTCTAGGCTCTATCCCATGTGTTTACTCTTCTAGTTCTTTTGACATTAGTTGGCAATTTAGCATGGCTAATCAATCTAACCCGCATATCGAACCATAGAAACCCTACAGTGCAGAAGGAGGCCATCCAGCTCATCAAGTCTTCACTGATCACAATCCCACCCATGCCCTATTCCTATAACCCTACATATTTATCCTGCTAATTGCCCTGACACTAGGTCAATCATGGTCAATCAACCTAACCCACACATCTTTGGACTGCAGGAGGAAACCAGAGCTCCCAGACAAAGCTCATGCAGACATGGGGAAAATGTGCAAACTCCACATGGATAGTCACCCGAGGCTGGGTTTGAATAAGGGTCCCTGTTGTTGTGAGGCAGCAGTGCTGACCACTGTGCCACTGTTGAGGGGTTATCCCCAGTTATTAGCTCCTTGGCATAAATGGCTGAAACACCTTACACAGTGGCATTTCCCTCTGCGCCTCAGCAGTGGCAGCCCCAAACTTGAGTGTGTCCCTCAGCATGTAGTACTGGACCTTGGAATTCTATCATCGTGAAGAATTCACAGGAAACTTCCACCAAAAGTAAAGAACAGTGGACCATCTGCTACACATTAAGGGAAGGTTCAGTTTTGGAGATACACGCTTTAATTACTGTACCATGAAAGGCAGACAAGAAGATATGTATTTTCTATTTTAATTACACTCCATCAAATTGCAATACATGTTCAAACTGGCTTTGCAGCATTGTCTTCCATATTTGTACCTGCACAAGAGTAATTAGTTTTTTCTGAAGAACCAGATTGCTCTTATTTCTGCTGTAGCTTACTGGGAATTAGAATTTTTTTTCTGAGTTAATCATCCATGACATAAACCTTTCAGACATTATCCACACAATCTTGCTACCTGTTTCAAGGCCAATCAGCTCATTGTTCTCCACCACCACAGTTTTCTCTGTGCAAGCAATTCCTAATGCAAACATATCCCCCAGCCAATTAATTCCCTGCTTTAGATCATTCTGCTTTCTGTCACCTTTCCACTTCAGTGTGGAGAGATTTGAATGCAAAGAGGGAATCCAGGATCAGGATTTGCTGTTCACTCTGCATTTTCTCCAGCAGTCTCTTCAAATCCTCAGCTCATGTGATAGACATTTTAACTAATTTATTTTAATTATATTTCCCCTTGTGTTGTTTCAGTTGTGCTTTGTTGTTCAGTCCCTTGTTGGATTCATTTCAGACAAGAAACCACTGTGCATCTGTTGTTCTGCGACAGCAAGTGGTGCAGGTTTCCTGTTGGACTTTTGTGTCAATGCTCTGCTTGTTATGGAAAAAGCTAAAAGATTTTCCACAGAGAGTGTACGCAAATCCAAAAGAATTTCTGCAGCGAGTGTACACAAACCCAAAAGAATTTCCACAGTAAGTGGACAAAATCCAGAAGATATTCCACAAAAAATGTACGCAAATCCAAAAGAATTTCAACAGAAAGTGTGCACAAATCCAAATCCAGAAGATTTTCCACAGAGTGTACGCAAATTCAGAATTTCTGCAAAGTGTACGCAAATCCAAAAGATTTTCCGCAGGGAGTGTACACAAATCCAAAAGAATTTCCACAGAGAGTGTATGCAAATACAAAAAAATTTCCACAGAAAGCGTACACAAATCCAAAAGATTTTCCATAGAGAGTGTGCGCACAGATGGCAGAAACAAAAGCCATCATATAGAACATAGAACATAGAAGAAAATTCTTTATTGTATTTCTTTTTCTTGTCACCTTATGTAAAATGTTTAGAACCTCGAGATTGTTAGCAGAATTCTGCCTTCCAGCCCATACAGTCACTTAAAACACTTTCCTGTTCTCACCTTTCCTCATCTACTCATTCCCTGTGCTTCCTTCCCTGGGAACACTCAGTGTACAATATGTGAAGCAAGGAGTCAAGCACCATAATGTGATGGCATTTGGTCAGTTTTGATAGGCTTCATTTGCGTGAGCAGGCTTACCAAAAGGTTTTTTTTAATTCATTCATGGGACATGGGCCCAGCACTTGGCCAGCACTTATTGTCCATCCCTAGTTCTTTTGTTCGGAGTACAATTTTGAGTTAAACACAGTGCTGTGGCTCTGGAATCACATGTAGGCCAGAATAGTTAAGGATGGTAGATTTCCTTCACCAAAGGGCATTGCAGTCTCACAAGTGGCCTTCATAGCCTTGCCTACTGCCTTCAAGTCTATTGAAGGTCATTTGTGAGACTACAATTTCCTGTGTGCCACTCCTGTTAAATGCAAGATTGTTATGCTTCTTCTTAATTTTTTTTTACTCCATCCTTGAAGTTACAAAGCCTAGAATGGATGATGCAAACCGAAATCCATTCCTTGCTCACTCCAAAAAACAAATTTAAATTGCAATTGAATCCAATTCATGGTCCCTGCAAGGGAAACAAACAGAATCCAAGCTGACAAGAATCATAGAATCCTACAGTGCAGAAGGAGGCCATTCGACCCATTGAGTCAGCACCAACAATGATCGCATCCAGGCTCAATCCCCATAACCTCAGGTATTTACCCCACTAATCTCCGTAACACTAAAGGACAATTTTACATGGCCAATCAACCTAACCCGCACATCTTTGGACTGTGAGAGGAAACCAGAGCATCTAGAGGAAATGCAACAGACACTGGGAGAATATGCAGACTCATCACAGACAGTGTGAAGATAAGGCATTGCACGCCATCCCATCTTAAGCTTGATCTGATCATTAGTTCACTAATGTCCTTTGGTGGTTACTCTTGGGGGTTACACGGTGCTTACCAACACCAGCATCTCCACATCATATTTCCCAGTCCTGTATCTGACCTGTCAGCTACGTCCAGCTGAGAAGCTATTCTTCAAGGCATCCTCTATTAGAAATTGCCTTCAGCGTGACAGATAAATTCTAACAGGATGGAAGACACTTCACTAATCCAACACTTGACTCATCTTCAGATGCACTTTGCTGCTGCCAGCCTTCAGCAGCGAGGGCAGGGGGCTATTGAGGCAACTTGATCTCGCAATTCTGCTCAGGTGGCAAAGGAAAAAGGCCACACCACCAGCAACAGCTCCACCAGCGTACGAGCAACAGCAACAGCTGCAACACCAGCTTCCTGCTCTTCCATCAAGTGCCTCAAGACAGGGGTCAGAGATCCAGCAAGAAGGAGTCAAGATCCCAAACAAACTGGCTACAATTGGAGAGTCAGTGCTGTCAACATGTGGAACACAAGTGCCTCAGGAGGATCAAACTCTAGTTCACTGTTAACATCTTCTACGCCTTCCTCACTCCTGCCACCAGCAGCATTAACGCCCACCCCTTCCCTGCTTCTCAGACCCGCTCCTTGGCCCATGTCTCTATCATTCGTGTGCTATCTTTTCCTGCAAGAAGAGGAAGTGCAACTGTTTCTAATGTATAGAAATGAGGGAAGAATAACAGCTGCCTGTGAAACATGGCTGCAAGAGGGCAAATGTCATAGGCTGGGTGTCAACGTTCCCTGTTCTGATGGGGATGAGAAATCCATGGAGACGGAGGAACAAATGGAGGTGCAAGTAGTGCTGACCTGAGGTGTGCTGTGCAGGAGAATGCTGGGAAATATCTTTTCCCAAAGGTAGGGCAGTCTAAAACTAGAGGGCGCAGATTTAAGGTGAGAGGGGAGAGATACAAAAGGGTCCAGAGAGGCAGTTTCTCACACAGAGGGTTGTGAGTTTCTGTAACAAGCTGCCAGAGATAGTAATAGAGGCGGGTACAATTCTGTCTTTTGAAAAACATTTAGACACTTACAAGGATAACATGGGTACAGAGGGATACGGGCCAAACAGGGGCAATTGGGACTAGCTCAGTGGTTAAAAAAGGGGCAGCAAGGACAAGTCGAGCTGAAAAATCTGTTTCTATGCTGTAAATCTCTATGATCTCTATGACTCTCTACCCCAAAGTGGTTTAGCCACTCACAATCCCCTCCCTCCTGAGTGGCTGCTGATCACTGTGCTCACATACCTTCCCCAAGTCTGTTTGGTCAGAAATGTTCTCCTCTTCCTCCCATCTCTGGGAGATCTGGCTCTTCACAGCTCCTCAAATCTTACACAAGCATCTTTAGGTAAGAGTGAGAGATCAGTCTGTGGGTGGCAGGGTTAGGGGCTGCATAGTCTTCCCAGGTCTCCTTCCATTCCTATGGTGACTGCAGGTCAGTCCTGGTAACACATGCCATAGTGCCCAGACAGAATGGATATTTCAATCCCAGCCCCATCCCTGTTTGGCTGGGGATTCTGGAGCTGGGCCATTAACACTGTGGCTGGATTAATGGGATTTGGCAAAATCATGCAAGTTTGTTAATCGGGCTCCCTTTCCAGCAGGGACTCAATCCATAAGATTTAGCCCAATGATGAATCATTACTTGGAAACTGAATACAGAATGAGTTTCATAGTGTGTTGGATATGCGTTATTTGAAGCATGAAATCTCCGTTCAAAGAACGTTTCTAATTGGGCTGTGCATTAACTGGATTCTGAGTGAAAGTGAATAATGAAATTACTGAGCCATGACGTACCTGCAGACAGGCAGACACACAAGCAACAAATGAAGAAACATGAGCATGGAAACTATAACTGTACTGTGTAATTCAATATGTGCTACAAAGTGAAAACACCAGAGTTGACATAATGGAGAATCCCCTTGTGAAATTGATGGTGTACTTCACAATTCTGACAGACCTTTAATTTATGGCCCATATTTCCTATCAGTGCAAACAAGGGAGGCAATTAGACATATCTAGTTGAGCCTTACATTACACCGCTGGGATTATTGAACTTTACCTATTCATCTAAACTTTAAAATTTGAATATGTGGCTGGCACATTTGAAGTTAGTGCTTGCGTCTGAAGAAATATTATCTAATGCATCAGTGCATGTGGAAATCTATATGATTACCATAAGCTGGATGACTGGAATTGGGATAGATCAATGAGCAGAATAAGGGTGGCACAGTGGTTAGCACTGCTGCTTCACAGTATTAGTGAACTGGATTCAATTCGCAGCTTGGGTCACTACCTGTGTAGAGTTTGCACATTGTCTGTATGGGTTTTCTCCCATGGTCCAAAAGATGTGTTGTTGGGTGTATTGGTCATGCTAAATTCACCCTCAGTGTACCTGAATAGGTGCCTGAGTGTGGTGATTGGGGATTTTTGCTGTAACTTCATTGCAGTATTAATATAAGCCTACTTGTGACATAAATAGGGTAACTCCAGATGCATTTTTATCACATCATGCCGGTGCTTGACAATATATTTTAATGTAATAACATTTAATAATAGTATTTTAACTTCTGGATTCTGTAAGGTTCTGGATTCAAGATTAATGCTAGAATGCCTAATCACATCTGTGTGAACTGAGTATAAATATGCATTTGCAACATAAACTAGTGATGAAATATAAAGCACTAGTAAGAATTGCTATATTCATCCAAATACTGTAACTTCCATATTTCCAAAGTATTGTCCTGCATGAAAATAATATCAAATGGCATTGAGTGAGTGAGAATTAGCATACCAACAAGGCCCAAACTGAGGGAAAAAGGGTAGTGATTATTTACTAAACATTCAATATAAGAAACTGAATACCATTTCCTCTTCCAAAAAAAAACTAGCAATCTAACACCAGTGGGAAGGGCTTTGAGTTCTAATTTTAATTTAAAAGCAAAATACTGCAAATGCTGGAATCTGAAACAAAAACGGAAAATGCTGGAATACCTCAACAGGTCTGACAGCATCTCTAGGGAAAGAATAGATGTGGAGATGCTGACATTGGACTGGGGTAAACTCAGTAAGAAGTCTTGCAACACTAGGTTAAAGTCCAACAGGTTTATTTGGTAGCTGTTGGACTTTAACCTGGTGTTGTGAGACTTTTTGCTGAGAGAGAGTAGAACCATCTTCGAGTCTCGAAGACCCTTCATCAGAGCGGATTGAAATGTTGGCTCTATTCTCTCCCCACAGATACTGTCAGACCGGCTGAGGTTTTCCATCATTTTCTGCTCTTATTTCTAATTTTAATTGCTACTGAATTGGCTGACTGCTTCCTCTGTCATCCATCTCACCCCTATCCTCCTCTCTCACACATGCACTCTTCCCACAGAAACAGCTAAGGGTTGTTGTTCTAACATCAGCAGAACTTTAAGGTCCATCACACTCATTTGTTGCACCACTACGAGTAATGAGTTTGACTTGTGTGGTCCAGCTCAAACAGTTTCAAATAACTGGTGTTTCCAGATTTGGAATTTCCAGACTGGAGAGGTTACAGTGTCATAGAACATAGAACACTACAGCACAAACAGGGCCTTCGGTCCACAAGTTGCATCGATCATATCTATACCTACCAAGCTTATCTATAACCCTCAATGCCATTAAATCCCATGTACTCATCCAGAAGTCTCCTAAAAGACCCCAGCGAGTTCGCCTCCTTCACTACTGACGGCAGCCAATTCCACTCACTCACCACCCTCTGAGTGAAAAACTTACCCCTGACATCTCCACTGTACCTACTCCCCAGCACCTTAAACCTGTGTCCTCTCATAGTGTCCATTTCAGCCTGGGAAAAAGCCTCTGTGAATCCACCCAATCAATGCCTCTCAACATCTTATAAACCTCTATCAGGTCACCTCTCAACCTTCGTCTCTCCAGAGAGAAAAGATCTAGTGCCCTCAACCTATCCTCATAAGGCATGCCACCCAATCCAGGCAACATCCTTTTAAATCTCCTCTGCACCCTCTCAATAGTCTCCACGTCCTTCTTGTAGTGAGGTGACCAGAACAGCACACAGTATTCCAAGTGGGGTCTGACAAGTGTCTTATAAAGTTACAGCATTATTAAAGTTGCAGCATTATGCCGCACTCAAAAAGAAATGTATTTCTTTGAAAGCTTGGCAATACTGAACTAAGATTGCTATTTTTTATGGCAGTGAAAGTGGATGAGGGCGCAATCGATGAATAAATGATGGATTGCGTTAAACCTTTTTCTCTCACTTCCAATATCCATTTACACCAATTTTACAGTTTTATTCAGAACTCCGTTTCAGACCAGCAGAGAATGATTGTCGAATAGGGGAGCATTCATTCTACTCTGCAGGTGAGTGATGGAGTTGATAGCATTACTTGTGAATTGGAACACTGTAGAACACAAAAGCATTTGGTTTTGCAACTGATTACTGGCATCTGAATGCCAGTCAGATACATCGAATGATTTTTTTTCCACTGGGGGGAGAATTTTCCTGTCCCACCTGACAAGGGAATCCTAGTGTGCAGTGAGCAGACCATGCAAAGGTCCATTGACCTCGGGCGGGATTTTCCGGTTTTGGGACGAGCACATGTGGAAAATCCTACATGTCTGAGCCTTCAACAGAATGAGTTTGAACAACCTAGAAATCATAGAATCTGGACAGTGTGAAAGTAGGCCATTTGGCCCATCGAGCCTGCACCAAGCACAATCCCACCCAACCACTATACTTGTAACAGCATGTATTTGCCCTGCTAAGCCCTTGACACGAAAGAGCAAATTAACATGGGCAGTGTGCCTAATCCACACGTCTTTAAGACAACAGAAGACCATAATACAAAATAGCCCACATTTCAGCACTAAATGGCAAGTTGTTAAACTCATTCAGACAACTGGAAGTGAACATAATTAAGGTATGGAATCAAAATGCCACAATGATGGGATGGTGCAGTGAGTTAAGAGAACAAACTTCAAAGATGTGCAGATTAGGTGGATTAACTATGTTAAATTGTCTCTTAGTGTCAGGGGAACTAACAGAGTAAATGCATGGGGTTATGGGGACAAGGGTTAGGTGGAACTGTGGGCAGTGCAGACTCGATGGGCCAAAGGGCTTTCTTCTGCAGTGTAATACTCTATGATAACTTATTATCGAGGTTCAAATCTACGTCAGATGGTGCGATTGAAAGTCATCTCTCTCCGTTCACTCTAAAGGTTGTAAGTGAAATATGTTTTGGGCAGTCTCCATCTACTCCCTGGGCCAGTCAATACTTTTGTATTTGATGAAACTTAACAATAAATGATCACAAGTCTCAGACCCAAGGACAAAGTCCAACAACGGAAGGGAAAAGCAGCATTGAAACCATTGACAACAATGGTGGCATCCAGCGCATAGACAAACATTGTCAAAGGGCAAGTCTCATGACATATCACAGGTGGGGTGGCATCTGATTTGCCCACCTCATCAGCAACATGGTCTCTCAAGAATCAGGTCACCATTTTTAAAGTCACCCCAGCGCAAAGTAGTTCAATACCCAGGTACTGGCCTCTGGCACTACCCTGGAGGACAGAACCAGTTGAAAGTGCCAGGGGACTGAGCAAGGCAAGTCTCTGGACATGAATCTCTCACTCTGAGTGCTGCATTCATCTCAGTGCTCCTGGAAGGTCTGCTTGATAGATGCATGCCTTGGGAGACCAGTAGGGTTTTGCTTCATTCTGCCATCACACTGATAAGAATGGATTTTCTGATACCCTTGAGATGGTGTTGGTCAGCTTCCTTCTTGAATGACTCCAGTCTTGTGGTGCAGATACACCCACAGTGCTGTTCGGGACAAAGTTCCAGGATTTTGATCCAGCGACATTAGAGGAACAGCGACATATTCCCAAGTCAGGATGTTGAGTGGCTTGAAGGAGAACTTGCAGAGGTAGTGTTCCCATGCATCTGCTGCTCTTGTCCTTCTAGGTGATCATGGGTTTGGAAGATGATGTCTAAGTAATCCCAATGAGTTTTTGCAGTGATAACGCTATGTTAATTTGTGCTAATGACATTCCCAATATTGAATGCCAGAAAATGCTCCCTGTCACTGATGGGGGTGGGGTCAGGGGGATGGTTTGAGGTTGGATACAATCATATCAGGCATTAACACTGACTTACAATGTGATTTGGTTGTTCTTGAGATGTGGTTAGGTGCAAAAGGTTTGGCCAACATCTCCTAATGTTCTACAACAACAGCAAATTGGCACGGTGGCAAAGTGGTCAGCAGTGCTGCCTCACAGCGCCAGGGACCCAACTTCAATTCCAGCCTCGGGTCACTATGTGGAGTTTGCACATTCTCTCCATGTCTGCGTGGGTCTCTTCCGGATGCTCCAGTTTTCTCCAGCAGTCCAAAGACGTGTGGGCGAGTTTGATTGGCTAAAGCAACCCTAATGTTGGTCAAGGGATTAGTAGGATAAACCTGAGGGGCTATGGAAATAGGGCCACTGTAGAGCTTCAATGAATTCCCAAGGAAAACAAAATCTCGAATTTATATAACCTCTTTAGTGTAATGAAAAGTCCCGAGGCACTTCACAGAAGTATTATAAAACAAAGCATGACACTGAGTTGCATTAGGGGGTAGTGGACTGGACTTTTATCCTTAAGGCAAGTCATGGGAATCGGGAAAGTTGCCAACTCAGAATTTTCAACCTAGGGATAGGTATGGGCTGCAGTCCAATCAGTGGATCTAGGAAAGAGTTCAGAGGCAACCACAGGGTTCTAGTTGCCGAGGAGAGCTGTTATAAAAGCCTGCCTGGGTGCTGTAGGACTCTGTCCTAGTTACAAATGCTTCAGCCTTATCTTTTCACTGATGTTCTGAGCTGCCTCATCATGGAGGATGGGGATATTTTTAGAGCCTCCTCCTCCATGAGTTGTTTAAATGTCCACCACCATTCATGACTGGCCGTGGTAGGACTGCTTTGGGTCTGGAGTCACATTTAAGCCAGACCAAGTAAGGGATGAATTTTCTTTCCTAAAGTACATTAGGAATCAGGTAAGCTTGTTCAACAGTCGATAATAGCCATGGTTGCCATTAGACTTTTAATTCCGGAGATTTTATTGAATTCAAATTCACCATCTGCCATGATGGGATTTGAACTAGGCTCCCCAGATCTTGTCCTGAATCTCTCAGTTAATGGACCAGTGATAATACCAGGAATAGGCCTTTTGACCCTTTCATTATGATTATGGCTGATCTCAATAGCCTGATCTCACTTTCCTCTGTATCCTTTGATCCCTTTCACCCAAGAGTTATATATAACTTCTATTTGAAAACATAAAATGTTTTGGCTTCAACTACTTCCTATGGTAGCAAATTCCAAAGGCTCACCAGTCTGTGGATGAAGAAATTACACCTCATCTCTGCCTTAAACTGTCTGCCCTGTATCCTCAGATTGTGACCCCTGGTTTCGGACACCCACATGATTGAGAACATCTTGCACCTATCCTGTTTAGTTCTGTTGGAATTTTATAGGTTTCTATGAGATACTTCTTCATTCGTCTGAACTGCAGTGAAATAATCCTAATTGACTCAAATTCTCCTCATACATTATTCGCTCCATCCCCAGAGTCAATCTGGTGATTGCCGCAAATGGAGCCAAAAAGGTATCAACACATCCAGCGTTGGGTAGGAGAAATAAAAACACAACACAAAAGGAAAATGCTGATGAATGGACTATTGCCCTGAAATTAGGGCAAAGATATGCAAAATATGAAGCGTTCATCATAGCTAATTGGGAACAGTCATTGTTTACACAATAAGCAATAGCAATATGCTTAACTTTCCAGCACAGACATTCCTTAACTTAATGGGTATCAAATTTCAACACATTTGTTCCTGGGAAAAAAATATTGGCCAATAAAGGATTTGAAATGTTTTGTTGATAAAGCACGCTTTTGTAATCAAAGTGTGTTTGTCTGGGTGACTTTCCCTGAATTGGGAGCTGTCAGATTAAACTGTACACACTCATTACAGAACAAAGAGCGTTTGACAGACTGAAAGCAGAGTTGTTAAACACAATGAAGGAAAGATATTTCGAGCTGCAGTGCGTCCTTTCTTGATTGATTTTCAGTCACTTACAAAGCCTTTAAAAAAAGTACAATTAGATCATTTATTGTGTACAGGCACACGGTCCTTTCCACTATTATATGCAGATTAAACAGTGGCCAAATGCAATTATGTGAGCAGCAATTTCATTATGATTGTAGGTATTGTAGTTCTTTCTGCCTGCTTTAAGATGATCTTGGGGGTGCTTCAATCACTGAAATGGACAGCATGATTTATGATTACTCTACAACATTGAATAAACTTTCACCAGGATTCTCAATCTTAAACTGTGAAAATTCCACCCTGCTGGAGCCCATCCCATGGCAGATGATCCCCTCCGAGTCACTCACCATCCTGACTTGGAAATATACCGGCTGTTCCTACACTGTGGCTGGGTCAAAATCCTGGAACTCCTTTCCTAGCAATGCCGTGGGTTTTACTTACACCACACAGATTGCAGCAAGTTGAAGAAGGTGACTCATCCACCACCTTCTCAAGGGGCAATTAGAGATGGGCAGTAATTGCTGGGACTGACCAACAACGCCCACATCCTGTTCATTAAAAAAGTAAATAAGACAGCACACAAATGTGACCTCTCAGAACAGCATAATGGAAAAGCATGGCAGACACCACATTGAGGAAGTCATTGAGTTCTTCTTGACTGAAACTTGCGGGAACATTGCCTACACAGCAATTGTTGGATTGGGATTTTGCTCTGAAATTTCTCTGCAGTTTTGTCTGAAACAACAAAGAACAAAGAAAACACAGCATGGGAAACAGTCCCTTCAGCCCAACAAGCCCACACTGTCATTTTAACAGTGTGAGTTCCCTCTTCGCCCATGACGCTTATCTATGCTTATGGAAATCCACATTGCAAATCAAATTGAGGGGAGACAATATAGGGACAATTTGTTACACCAATCAGCCTAAGAGCACATCTTTGGGGTGTAGGAGGAAACTGGAGCACCTGGAGAAAACCCATACAAGCACGGGGAGAATGCGCAAACTCCCACAGACACTGGCCCAAATCCATGTATCTGCACAGCAAACAGTGATAGTCATTGAGCTGTCGTGTTGCCCATCAGCTGGTTCAGTTTAAGCGTACATTAACGACGTGAAGCACTAGGCTACTCTTGAAAAATCCAAGAGCAGCTCTCGCATGACCCACCGTGTGTATGCCCCTCGTTGGTCAACAAGGTGGACTGAAGCACCTGTGGATTAAAAGAGAAAAACATCAATAACATGCACATCTTATGCAATTGTCTTAACGGTGTTAAGTACTAATCAAGTTGCAAACCAGCTCAAGCTAACTGGCAATGAGATTTCCTGTGCTCTGAACTAGAGGTGAAGAATAAGAAAGAGGCCAAATTGCAGAATGCATTACAGATATGCATCTGCTCTATAGAGATGGCAGCATTGAAAGTCTAACTTAGATTTCTTTCACTGTTAATGCTTCCATGTGGAGGCTATTCAAGAATGATGCCTGAAAACCTGCAACCCACTTTGATTTGATTTGAGTTGATTTATTATCGGCAAATATATTAGTTTACAGTGAAAAGTATTGTTTCTTGCATGCTATACAGACAGAGCATACCGTTCATAGAGGACAAAACGAGAGACTGCAAAACATAGTGTTACAGCTATAGGGAGGGTATGGAGAAAGATCTGCCAGGAGAACATTATTTAATTTTGGCCAAACTTAATTAGTCATTAAACTTCTTCAAGCAAGTACAGTAGTCTGTGGAGTGCTGAAACATTTTTTCATTCCATCTGCCACACTCATCAAGTCAGGGAAGGCGTTGGCCTTGTGGTATTATTGCTAAATTAATGATCGAGAAACTCGTCTAATGTTTTGGGGCCCCAGAATTCTACCACAGTGGAATTTGAATTCGATAAAAAAAATCAGGAATTCAGAATCTACTGATGACCAGGAAGCCATTGTTGATTGTCGGAAGAACCCATCTAGTTCACTAATGTGCTTTAGGGAAGGAAATCTGCCATCCTTAGCTGGTCTGGCCTACATAGAATATAGAACATAGCACAAACAGGCCCTTCGGCCCACAGGTTGCACCGATCACATCTATATCTACTAATCCACAGACCTATCTATAACCCCTTTTGTTTCCATATACTCGTTTCCATATACTCATCCAGAAGTCTTTTAAAAGACCCCAGCGAGTTTGCCTCAACAACCTCCAACAACCTCCGACTCCATTCACTCACCATGTGACTCCATGAGACTCCAAAGCCCAGCAATGTGTTTGACTCTCAACTCCCTCTGAAATTGCCTAGCAAGGCATTCAGTTGTACCAACATTTCAAGAAGGCAGCTCATCACCTTCTCGAGGGCAACTATGGATGGGCAAGAAATTCTGGCCAGCCAGCAATGCCCATGTCTCACAAATGAATAAAGAAGAAAAGGAACACCTTGTTTTTAGGGATTTCTTCCTTCAGTCCAATAGGAACCCCGCCACCCCAATAACATGGGCCAAAAAGGCATCATAGAACATAGAACATTACAGCGCAGAACAGGCCCTTCCGCCCTCGATGTTGCACCGACCAATTAGGAACAAGCAGTGACCCTCTAACCTAAACCATTCCTTTTTCATCCATAAACTTATCTACTAACCTCTTAAACGCCACCAAACTTGGCGCATCTACAACTGACGCAGGCAGGGCATTCCATACCCTTACCACCCTCTGGGTAAAGAACCTACCTCTGATATCCGTCCTATAACCACCACCCTTAATTTAAAGCTATGTCCCCTCGTGCTAGCTTTCTCCATCCTAGGAAAAAGGCTATCACTGTCCACCCTATCTAAACCTCTAATCATCTTATATGTTCAATAAGGTCTCCTCTTAGCCGCCTTCTTTCTAACGAAAACAACCTCAAATCTCTCAGCCTCTCTTCATAAGACCTGCGCCCCATACCAGGCAAAATCCTGGTAAACCTCTCTGTACCCTCTCCAATGTCTTCACATCTTTCTTATAATGTGGGGACCAGAACTGTACACAATACTCCAAGTGCGGCCGCACTAGAGTTTTGTACAGTTGCAACATGACGTTGCGGCTCCGAAATTCAATCCCCCTACCAATAAAAGCTAAGACTCCGTATGTCTTCTTAACAACCTTATCGACTTGATTGCCAACTTTCAGGGATCTATGCACATATACACCAAGATCCCTATGTTCATCAACACTATTAAGAGTCCTACCATTAGCCCTATACTCTACACATTTGTTATTCCTGCCAAAGTGAATTACCTCACACTTTTCCACATTAAACTCCATTTGCCACCTCTCGGCCCAGCTCTGCAACTTGTCCAAGTCTCTCTGCAAACTAGAACACCACTCTTCACTATCTACCACTCCTCCAACTTTGGTGTCATCCGCAAATTTACTAAACCATCCTTCAATACCCTCATCCAGATCATTTATAAAAATTACAAACAGCAGGGGCCCCAAAACAGATCCCTGAGGTACAGCACTAGTAACCGAACTCCACGATGAATATCTCCCATCAACCATCACCCTCTGTCTTCTATCTGCTAGCCAATTCCTAATCCAATTAGCTAAATCACCCTCAATCCCATACATCTGCATTTTCTGCAGAAGCCTTCCATGGGCCACCTTATCGAACGCCTTACTAAATTCCATATATACCACATCAACTGCCTTACCCCCATCCACCTCTTTGGTCACTTTTTCAAAAAACTCAATAAGTTTAGTAAGACACGACCTACCCTTCACAAAACCATGCTGACTATCCCCAATCAATTCATTTCTCTCTAAATAACTATAAATCCCATCCCTAATAATTCTTTCCAATACTTTGCCCACAACAGAAGTAAGACTCACCGGCCTATAATTCCCCAGAAAGTCTCTATTCCCCTTCTTGAACAATGGGACCACATTCGCTATCCTCCAGTCCTCCGGCACTATACCCGTAACCAACGATGACCTGAAGATCAGAGCCAGAGGCTCTGCAATCGCCTCTCTTGCCTCCCAGAGAATCCTCGGGTAAATCCCGTCCGGCCCAGGGGACTTATCCAACTTCAAACCCTCAAGAATATCTAGCACATCCTCCCTATCTACTTCAATACTTTACAGTTTGCAACCCTGTACCTCAGTGTTCTCCACAACTACATTTACATCTCCCTGCGTGAATACCGAAGAGAAATATTTGTTCAGTGCCTCTCCAATCTCTTCAGGCTCCACGCACAACTTCCCACTGCTGTCTATGACTGGCCTAATCTTGCCCTAACCAATCTTCTATTCTTAACATATCTAAAGAAAGCTTTAGGATTCTCCTTGATCCTATCAGCCAAAGTCTTCTCGTGTCCCCTTTTAGATCTCCTCAACTCACTCTTTAGCTCACTCCTGGCTAATCTATAGCTATCCATTGCACTAACTGAGCCTTCAAGCCTCATTCTGACATAAGCCTCCTTTTTCCTTTTAACCAGCAAATCAACTTTTTTCGTACACCAAGGTTCCCTTACTCGACCATTTCCTCCTTGCCTGACAGGGACATACTTATCAAGGACTCGCAGCAGCTGCTCTTTGAATAAGCTCCACATTTCAGATGTTCCCAGTCCCTGTAGTTTCCTAGTCCAACCTATGCACCCTAATTCCCTCCTTATGGCCTAATAATTACCATTCCCCCAGCTATAACTACTGCCCCCAGCTTCATGCCTATCCCTATCCATCACTAAGGTGAATGTAACCGAATTGTGGTCACTATCACTAAAATGTTCACCAACTTCCAAGTCTAACACCTGGTCTGGCTCATTGCCCAGCACCAAATCCAATGTAGCCTCACCTCTAGTTGGCCTATCTACATACTGAGTCAAAAAACCTTCCTGAACACTTTGTACAAAAACTGACCCCTCTAACGAGCTAGAGCTATAGCTTTTCCAATCAATATTAGTAAAGTTAAAGTCCCCCATAACAATTACCCTATTACTTTCACTCCTGTCCAGGATTGACTTTGCAATCCTTTCCTCTACCTCTCTAGAACTTTAGGAGGTCTATAAAAGACTCCCAACAGGGTGACCTCTCCTCTCCTGTTTCTAATCTCAGCCCATACTACCTCAACAGACAAATCCTCATCAAACTTCCTTTCTGTCACTGTGATACAGTCTTTGACTAATAATGCCACTCCTCCCTCCCTTCTACCTCCTTCTCTACTCCAACTGAAGCATTTGAACCCCGGAACCTGCAACAACCATTCCTGTCCCTGCTCTATCCATGTCTCTGAAATGGCCACAACATCCAAGTTCCAGGTACTGATCCAAGCTGCAAGTTCCTCCACCTTATTGCGAATACTTCTTGCATTAAAGTATACGCATTTCAAACCATGCTCTACTCCACCCGTACGCTGCTGTGTTTTACAGTTCTCTTCTATGACCCCCCTGTTCTCGTCCCTCTTAACATCCAAACTACTCAGAATCCCACCCCCCCTCTGAATCAGTTTAAAGTCCCCTGCATAGCCTTTGCAAATTTTCCCCCCAAGATATTGGTTCCCCTCAGGTTCAGGTGTAGACCATCTCTCTTGTAGAGGTCCCACCTATCCCAGAATGAGTCCCAGTTGTTCAGGAACCTGAACCCCTCCCTCCTGCACCATCCCCGCAGCCACGAGTTCACACATTCCCTCTCTCTGTTCTTCTCTAAACTATCCTGTGGCACAGGCAAGAGTCCAGAGATAATCACTCTGTCTGTTTTGGCCCTAAGCTTCCACCCCAACTCCATAAATTTCTGTTTAATATCCCCTTCCCTTGTCCTACCTATGTCATCAGTCCCTACATGAACTATGACTTGGGGCTGACTCCTCTCTCCCTTAAGAATCTTAAAAACCCGCTCTGAGACATCCTGGACCCCAGCCCCTGGGAGGCAACACACCAGCCCTGAGTCCTGTTTATTACTATTTACTCTCCTATCTGTCCCCCTGACTATGGAGTCTCCAATTACCAGGCCCAATCTCTTATTCCCCCTACCCACCTGAGCATTCCCAGCAGGTTCACCTGTAGTGAGTAAATCATCAGTAAATCTGCAAGCCCTCTGAGCTAACTTAAACACTGCTCCTTAAAAATTCATTGCTGGACTGTCCTATTCCTCGCCAAAGGTCAGTAACTTCTGTCTGGTCTTGTGGCACTAAAGCAACAAACAGTGGTTTTACTGCTACCATCCCATCCTGCCCTCCTGCCCTACTTAATGAATAAGTAACACCCGGAAACTTGAGCAGGTAAGTGACAGAGTTTCACAACAGCGCGTAAATCTTGTCCCATTCATAATACACTTAATGGAAGAAAATTCAGCCCTTGATTAATCAAATCTCTATAGCACAGAAGAGGCCACTCAGCCCATCGAAACTGCACTGATAACAATCCCACCCAGCCCCAATTCCTGTAACCTTACTTAGTTACTTTGCTGATCCCCTGACACTACCATGGCTAATTCACATAGCCTGCAGATCTTTGGACTATGAGAGGAAACCAGAGCACCCGGAAGAATCCAACGCAGACGCGGGGATAAGGTGCAAACTCCACACAGACAGTGACCCAAGGTTGGAATTGAACCTAGGTCCTCGATGCTGTGAGGCAGCAGTGCTAACCACTGTGCCACTGTGTCTTTCCAGTTGTTGAGACATTGGAACTTTTTCACCACGAGTGAGAAAAGTCTGATTTGTTAAGGTTCATGGCAGACAAAGATGTTATTTTAAATTGGGTTTTGGACATGGCTGCTAAAGTTACTCGAGAACTGAATGCCGCTATTGACTTGGCAAGTTGTGAGTTGCTGTGTACAATGGTGGATCTGTCATCAGGTCTACCTGCAAGGAATCCTCTGCAGTGATCAGTTTACCTAAGTCATCACTACAGGGAAATTAGACTGGGCATTGAATTGTCAGTCAGCTCTGATTGAAGTTACCTCAATATCCTTCACTATCCATTGCTGTCCTTGGCTTCCCTCTGGAACAGGAAACATTCCCTTTCAAAAACTGGGTGGATTTTTGACCTTTGATGTGGGTGTGAATCTGGAGTCAATGAATCGGTTGCTGACAAGACATCCTGATTGATTGATGTCTCTCTCTCTCTCTCTCTCCAATCAATTGGCCTCTTCATCCACCAAATTTATCTCTCTGTGGTGCCCATGCTTTTGCTGTGTAAGTGAAGTGATTAATTAGTACTTGCAACATATTGGATTGCATTATTCAATAGGGGGAGAGCCAAACTCACAGGAACTTTTATTTAGACTGTTTACAGTTTTGAGTTTCATTGCCCTATAAACATAAATAGAGATGACCAGTCTTCTAAAGTAAATAGCTTGCAACCACTGTTTTACAAATACTTTGGGTAAGTGGAATGTGCCATTTTTTTTAAAAAATGACAGCAATTTGCTTAACTATTGGATTCACTGGAGCAGCACTTCACCGTTCCAGGAATGAGGATGAAGATCCGAATTCCTCCCGTCCTGAGGGAGATCAGTCAGTTAAGCTTTAGAAATGTGCATTCATGAATTGTGGACATGACGGACTAGGCCAACATTTATTGCCCATCCCTTCAGGAGATGGTGCTGAGCTACCTTCTTGAACTCCAGCAGTCCCTGAGATGTACGTATATCCACAGTGCTGTTAGTGATAGAATTTCAGGAACTTGACCCTGTTACTCTGAAGGAATGGCAGATATATTTCCATGGATGATGGGAACATGTAAGATCTTGGCTGAAATCTTGCGCATTCTCTGGTGGCAAGTTTGGATATGCGAAGGGCATGTAATTAAATGAAGTGATAGCAACCCAGCCACTATCCCACTTGGTCCCTTAGCAATCTAAGGAACTGACAGGATTCACTCTAGAGTGACTGGTAGTGGGATACAGGTGTAGGGAGAATCTCCGGAGTGGGCTTTACTGCTGGTATTCGGTTTAGGATTTCTCTAGAAACTGAGAGCCATACCTCTGTTTGATCACTTGATGTTATGATATGGGTAAAGGGCAGAATAAAATCCACTGCGTTGGACTGGTGAAAATATCATTCTGTGGGGAACAGGACCTAAAGTATGACCATGATGTGGGGGTTTTCAGTCACATCAAAAGTTAAAGAAAGGGATATCCTTTGTGTAGTTTAGAATATTAGTTGTCAACTAAATAATATTTAGTCATGCTACATTTAATTTTATTTACAGTAAAAATCTTCAAACTTGAAACTTTGCTGTGTGATTCTGAAGCATCTTGTTCAAAGTTGTCAGTCTCTATGGGAATCTTAACATTACAAGATCAACAATAATTAAGGAAGAAATACAAAATATCTGAGAACAGTTTTCACAAAAGTTTGTCCAAATTAGCCATCGCAAATAGTATGTCCTTGAAAGAATTTTGCAATGGTGTTGAGATGTGCAATCCTAAAGAGATTGCCATGGATATTTTGTGTGAATAATTCAATATTGTGGAAAGCAACATGTCCTTCTGTGTCGTGATGGTGCACCAGACCAATGAGGAGAGGGCCCTGAAACCTTCCACCCAGAGAAACCTCCCACAGCAGTTATGCTGGTTGGAGCCATTCCTGGAAACGTGATCATGTGAAACTCTGACTACGTGAGATTGAATCGTATGATATCTGGTCATCTAACATTTGCTCACATGACATCTGATTGCAAGACCTTTGTCCGTGCATTCACCTTGTAAAGGTTAATTTGCAGGTTGGCTTTTGCTCATGGTTTCATGATGGCAGCCACTTTCACAGAGGGGTTCTGAGAACATTTTCAGGTGAAAATGGGGAAGCAGAAAGTGAGGGCTGCACCTCTCTCCCAAACTACTTGACGTTGGTTCCATGTGCAGGTGAGAACTTGGTCAGAGCTGGTCAGTATTGGAGATCATACTTTAGAACCCTTCCTCACTTCCAGAACCTTCCTCCTCCCTGTATGTTGTGCTCTTGAAGCAGAATGGGAGTGCAGGAGTGGGAGTGAGGCAGGTGAGTGGGGAGAGGTGCAAGATTGGAGGCTCTGAGAGAGCCAGAGGCCAGGGTGGAGGAGAGGAGGGAGGGAAGGGGCAAGGGGACAGATGAGGAGGTGAAGCTGCTGGAAGGGTAGGAAGGGAAGGAGAAAGGAAGGGAGGAGGCATGATGCGGTGAGGAAAGAAAGAATGGGATGGGAAGTGAGGGCAGGATGGGCATCAAGGGCAAAGTGATGGGCGTGGTGAGGGAGGGAGCAATGTCAGTGTGGTGCAAATGGTGCAAGGGAACAGTGCTGGAGGGAGCATGGTTAATGTTGGAACAATGACCAAGGTCAAGGTGGGTTGGGTGAGAGAGCAAGATTGTTGTAGAGGGAGAAGAACAAGGTCAGGGGACAGAATGCAAGGTGAGCGGTCAGGGGGCAGGATGCAAGGTTGGGGTGGGAGGCAAGGAAGCTAGATCCAGTTAGAAGTGAGGGTGGGGAGAGACAGTGAGGCTGGAATGTGAGGGAGAAGGGAGGCCAGGGTAGAGGATGAAGAAGGTAAAGACCTATATGTGGAGGAGTGAGCAGTGGAGGGAGTGGGGCAGAGGGAAGGGGTAAGGCAGGAAGGAGAGAGAGTAAGGCAGGCAGTAGAGCAAGTGGAAATTCAAATCATTGAATTCCTAGCCTTCTGGAGGCTGCACTTGGACAGAGAAACCTTGGCTACCAGACAACTTGGCCGCTCTCTCATCCGGGAGTTACAATTTCTAAAATTTCTACTTAAAACCTTCCCAAGTGCCCATATTGGTTAACTAAGCCATAAAGGGGAAAAGATTAATCTCAAGTGTTAATTTATTTAAATTTTGAGAGTACTGTTTTATAATGTGATTACATTTATGTTTCAACCATTTTCCTAACCTTATTTTCTTTATAATGTTGAAAGAATTCTAAAAATATTTTTGTGGATGTTGGCCCTGATAATAATTCCCTATGGTGCAAACCTTCGAACTCACGTAAATGTATTTCTTATTCTACCGGCAGACACTGGTACAGTGTTGTCGTCTGCGCCCTATGAGATTTTCTCTCCCTGTGTATGAAAATAATATTCAGCATTTCGTAATACGCCTCAGAATTAGTTGATGCCATTCATTTGATCGGGTTTAAGATGCAATTTTATCCCCTATGTAGCTAAATTAATCTTTAAGAAAATGCAAAGTCATGGACGTTCACATTCAAGATTCATTTTAAGACTTTATTTTTAAGTCACAGGAATTATATCAATAACATTTGTCTATTGCTGTCTGTCAGGATTAGTTAGTAACACTGTCTGAATCAGATTCAAGTTCCACTTCGGTATTTGTACATAAAACCTAAGGCTCTATTTTCAGCACGGAGGGAATGCTGCACTGTCAAAGACACCTTTCGAACCCTCACAGTGCAGAAGGAGGCCATTCGGCCCATTGAATCTGCACTGATTATCTGACAGTTTATTTATCAGTGTCATAAGTAGGCTTACATTAACACTACAATGAAGTTTCTGTGAAAATCCCCGAATCACCACACTCAGGTGATTCTTCAGGTACACTGAGGGAGAATTTTGCACAGCCAATGCACCTAACCAGCACATCTTTCAGACTGTAGGAGGAAACCAGAACGCCCGCGGAAACCCACGCAGACACAGGGGAAACATGCAGACTCCACATGTTGGAGTAACCCAAGTCGGGAATTGAACCCAGGTCCCTGGTGCTTTGAGGCAGCAGTGCTAACCACTGTGCCACCCTGCCACCCCAACAGAGTATCTTTCCCAAGTCCTCTCCTCAGCCCTATCCTTCTGACCCCATACATTTCTCCATGGCTAATCCATCTATTTTACAGGTCTTGGAACACTAAGGGGCAATTTAGCTTTGTCAATCCACCTAACCTACACATCCTTTGGATGAAAGATTAAATGGATTGACCTTGCAGGAACCATTTTGAAGAAGAGTGGAGAGTCGTCCCTGACGAATTGTCATCCCTCACACATATCACAAACAGTTATTATCTGGTAAAATTTATCTTGCTATCAGTGAGAGTAACTAATGGCCACTAATGTCCTCTACCCTTAATAGCTGAGGGGCCGTGTGTTGAGACAACCTGGTGAATCACAGCAATCATGTTGGGTGTGAACCTTCTGCTCAGGCACCCTGTGCCCAATGAAGCTGCCTTATTCCCTCACCCCTCCACTCTTCTTGATGCCAGTTACCCCACTTATTGGGCCTGCCAGATCGGCCTCAGAAAGCCCCATTCCAAACCTGTTACCTAGCTACAGAAACAGTTGTCTTTGGGAATGGGCTGAAGTCCCAGCAATGGCCACCACTCCTAGCGATGCTGAGGTGCCGTCAGCCGTTCAAATGGCAGGACTTTGTCCCTGGTGAGGAAACCTTGACGTGAGCCAATTAACAGTCCCGCATCTGTAAAATTAGCTCAAAGCTCCTGTGATCTTCCATGCTAATTACCAAACCATTGTATGGAAGATAGTTATGTCTACAAAATTGGTCATGCCCTTGGACTGAATTAATTATTATTGAGAATTTCCGTTAGTTATGCTCGCTTGTGGAACTTTGAGGAGCTTTCAGAAATTGAACTGCATCTTTAGCCTCAACCGAACGCATGTTTCAAATGAGTTCAAATATTTTACAATTTACACTCTGCACCAATGTAATTAGTAATCGGTTCTGCAAATTTTAAGACATTTGCAGTCATTTAAATTCAGATTCCTCATGGGTGATGAATTGCACACAGATTAAAAATGTTTTTTTGTGATAAGCCACTTCCAGCTGCATTAATAAAACTGCTGCTGATTAAAATATTTATCATTAATTGTAAGTTTTTTTGAAAATTATTATAAGGAAGCCGTTACCTAGCGGCACTGGCTCGTTGTGGATCAGGCAACATGAAAATAAGTTGGAACAGAAACTTGAAGCTTCTCAAAACAGCTCAACTTTGAGGACAATTTGCAGCCAGATCACCATTGTGCCCAAAGTGGAAAATCTTGCCTTGATCTAAAGCTTTTACTTAAAGTTTGTTTATTAGTGTCATAAGTCTGCTTACATTAACATAGCAGTGAAGTTACTGTGAAACTCTCCTAGTCGCCACACTCCGGCGCCTGTTCGGGTATACTGAGGAGAATTTAGCATTACCAGTGCAACTAACCAGCACGTCTTTCAGATTATGGGAGGAAATTGGAGCACCCAGAGGAAACCCACACAGACACAAGGAGAACATGCAGACTACGCACAGTGACCTAAGCTGAAAATCGAGCCCTGGTCCCTGGTGCTATGAGAGAGCAGTGCTAACCATTGTGCCACCATGCCACCCTATGCAGAGTGCATTTGTTGAACTTTATTAATTTTATTAATTTACCTTTTCCCCACATTTTCACCTCCTGCTACAGTGTCCTCTCAGTTCAAAGGTAGTAGACAGTCTTGTGAATCCTTCCTAGTCTTTGTCATTGCCTCTTTTCTGCCAACTGCTAGGATTTGGATGACAGTGGCCTCCATTTATCTTTCAATGGAAAAAAACATTTTGGATTTCAGTTAGATAACCGAGCATAGATCAAATCTCGGCTTGTGAAGGATTCTCGGCATAGGCAGCTGGCTTAGCGCAACACAGTTTAATGCTATATCCTGGCATTGCATGCATACTAGCTTTCTTTATAAATAAGAGTCTGTGTTCTTGGTTAACTTTGACTGGAGTTCAGCACAGATAGGAAGAAGCAAAATAAAGGGACAATTCAACAGCACATTGAATTAGCAGTACTGCAACAAGAATAAACGTGAGGGCAATCTTATAACAGTCAGAAAGCATGCTGTAAAGAAAGTTAAATTAAAGTTTATTTATTAGTCACAAGTAATGTTTATGTTAACACAATGAAGTTACTGTGAAATTCTCTAAGTTGCCAAGTCCGATGCCTGTTCGAGTCAAAGCACCTAACCAGCATATCTTTCAGACTGTGAGAGGAAACCGGAGCACCCGGAGGAAACTCACTCAGACACGGAGAGAACATGCAAACTACATAGACAGTAACTCAAGTTGGAAATTGAACCCAAAGTCTCTGGCATTGAGAAGCAGCAGCGTTAACCACAGTGCCACTGTACTGCCCCACTATAAAATAAGATCACCAATCAATAAAATTCACAAGCCACTTAAAAATTGAGTAGTCTATTGCCTACATGAAAATAAAGCACACATAAGTAGGATTGGGTCAAATAATCACCACTTAGCTAGTTAACTCTGTTGACTTGGCGGTTGGTGCATGATATAGAATGACACCAACAGCTTAGATTTACTTTCTGTACAAGCTGAAGTTATTCATGATTCTTAACCTTGCTCCTCACCAGCTTCCCACCCATCGAATCCATCTACACTTCCTGCTGCCTCAGCAAAGCAGCTAGCATAATTAAGGGCGCCATGCACTCAGGACATTCTCTCTTCCACCTTCTTCCATCAGGAAAAAAATACAAAAGTCTGAAGTCACGTACCAATCGACTCAAGAACAGCCTCTTCCATGTTGCTGTCAGACTTTTGAATGGACTTATCTTGCATGAAGCTAATCTCTCTACACACTAGCTATGACTGTAACATTCCATTCTCTCCTTTCCTCCTCTACGAATGATTGCTTTGTCTATATAGTGTGCAAGAAACAATACTTTTCACTGTATGTTAATATATGTGACAATAATAAAGCAAATCAAATCAAATCATCTGAGGTGCAGCGATCCTCAGGTTAAAATCACCATCGGTCAGCTTCTTTCCCTCCCTCCCCTCAAAAATGGCAGCAATTTATGGTTATCTGGGACTTTGACAACTTATGCAGTATTATTGCTGCAGTGTTAACCAGATTTTATTTTGCATCCCCCCACCCCCCCACCACCCACCGATCCCCACTCTCCCGCAACTTTTCTTTTGTCTGTTAGAGCTACTTGCTGCCCTATTCAATATTCCAAAAAAAATGCAAGTAAGAATTCCTGGCAATTGGAAGACAACATGATGCCAATAGACAGGAATGTCAAACAGTTATATAAATTAAGGATAAAAGTACAAAAGAGAAAGTTGAAAAAAAAGAAACGTGAGATGAATGACCTCCTTTTGTGTGGTAAATTTTCTATGCCTGTGAAAAAGAAACGGCTCCTCTGTCAATGTTGGAAAAGGTGAGTGGGAGCAAGGCAGCAAGACTTTTAGAAAATCTACTGAATGTCATAAAATTTGTTTCAAATGATCTGTCTGACAGGTATTTGAGACATGGAGTACACCTAAATCACATTGTTAAAACTTGTTACAGTAGTTTGTACTATAAAATAATTTATTGATATGAGTAATTATTAAATATTATTCAGTTGGAAAGAGAATCCTTCCTGTGTAATCTCCACATGTCTAATTTTGACTTGTGAAAATCTAATCAAAAAAGTAAACAAAATATTTCTCAGCTCTTTCTAGAAAAGATCCCCTGATAGTCTTTTGCAAAAATAAAGATACATTTTTCTTCTTTTCTCTTCAGTTTTGTCCCTGCATATGTACAAAGATCAAAGAACAGTACAGCAAAGAAATAGCCCTTTGGCCCTCAAAGCCCCTGCCAATCATGTAGGAGGCAGCTCTTGTGTCTCAATGAGTAGCATCCTTGCCTCTGAGCCAGACTCCCACCCCAGGATTTGATGGCCAAGGAAAGTGCGTTCATAACGTGGCCAAATAGGTTGAGTACCAACTTGCAAAAACCTTTCCAAACATGCCAATGCCTGACACTGAGCATGGTAGAAACTTCTGATCAGCCATGCTTGATGTGGAGTGGCACCTTTCAAGCTTCAAGTGTCTGATGACAGACTAGCCACCTGTTCTGGGAATTACTAGCTAAATGAAAGCCTGCCTTTATTGCACCACGAGGTATGGGAAGAGAATTAGAAATATCTAGGACATTACAACGTAAGAGGTTAACTTCAGTCTCTTAGACATCACAGCAGTACAGAGAGGGGATACATCCAACGTTCAGCCACTTAGTCTATATGGGTAAAACTGAGAAATAAATATTTGAATTCATTGAGGAGATAACTAAGTGTGTGGATGAAGGTAGAGCAGTTGATGTTGTATACAGAGATTTAAGTAAGGCATTTGATAAGATTCGCTATGGTCAGCTCATGAAGAAAGGAAGAAGGCATGGGAAAGAGGGAAATTTGGCCGATTGGATAAGTAACTGGCTATCTCATAGAAGACAGAGGGTGGTGGTGGAGGGAAAATTTTCAGACTGGAGGCCAATTACCAGCTGTATACCACAGGGATCAGTGCTGGGTCCTCTGCTATTTGTGATTTTTATCAATGACTTGGAGGAGGAGGCTGAAGGGTGGGTGATATCAAAATTTGTGGAATAATGGGTGAGGTGGAGGGCTGTTGTAGGCTGCAAGGAGGCATTGATAGGATGCAGAACTGGGCCGAAAAATGGCAGATGGAGTTTAACCCTGATAAACGCAAGGTGATTCGTTTTGGTAGGACAAACTTGAATACGGATTAAAGGATCAACGGCAGGGTTCTGAGGAATGTGGAGGAACAAGAATCATTCCCATTCCATTGCCCCCATCCTCAACAAACCTGGCCACGCACCACTGAAACACCATCCTCCCTCGCCCACAAACACACACACACACACACACACACACACTCACAAACACACATACAGACACACACACACAGTAAGGAAGTTAATTCACATCAGAATGAGGACAGAATGGCATAAAATGTAATTGGTTTCTCAAGGTGTACAGATTGTGCAGTGGAGTTCAGGCGAGTGCATTGCTCAGAGGGCAAAAGGCTCATGCCTGAACAGTGATGCAGGAACTGCCAGGGAAAGTACCTGGGAGCTCCAGGGAGAAGTGTCAAGGGATAATGCTCAGGCAATGTCTACGGGCAGTGCCCAAGTAGTGACAGGGGAGGTTCCAAGTGGACCATTCTGCAGTTTGAACTTTGAAGGGCTAAGCTGCTGGTGGAGCCTGTCCTACTGCCATTATATGTTTATGTTTCTTCTTTTATGTTTAAGGCAGAGAAAATCACTCTCCTGCTTTGTCCACCCACTAACAGATTTTGACAATATCCAGGAAAGTTCCACCCAATATCTTCACACCTTCAACGACCTCTATTTCCTCATCACTAACTACTCCTCTCTCTTTGCCAACTATCTAAAGTTGAGCTAGATTCTTTGCTTTGTTTCAAAGCTGAGCCCAAGATCAGCTCCTGATCACATATCTGAATAACCCTGTCTAGTTCCTGCTCCATAATATCATCCACTTTGTTCTTGCCTCAACTGATCTCTTCACAAAACCTTCATTAATACCTTTATTATCTCCAGCCCTCACAATTCCAAGATAGTCCTGGCCAACCCTCCATATTTAATCCTTTGTAAAGTTAGGATCAATCAAATCTCTGCAATGCACTCTTAACTCACACCACCACTATCATATCACCCTGTATGCTCATTGACCTAAACGATTTCCTGCTCAAAGCAACACCTTATTTTTAAACTTTTCCTCTTTGTTTTCAAATCCCTCCATGGCTCTGCGTTCCATGTCTCCATATCTCCATCAGTCTCACAATCCTACAAAATATCTGTAACTCATCCAATTCTGGCCTCTTGCACATGCCTGACTTCAATTACTCCTCTGTTGGCAACCAAACCATGAGTTGCCCAGGCCTTAGCCATGGGAAATTCCCTCCTTATAGATTTCCATTTCTCCACTTTTCTTTCATCTTTTTAGGCACTCCTTGAATTGTAACTCTGACCAAACCCAGTCATCTACTTATGTGGCTAAATGCCCAGATTTTGTTTGATACAGCTGTTGTGAAGCATCTTGGGACATTTAACTGCACTTCAGGTACTACATAAATGCAAGATGTTGTGGTACTGCACTTGCAACTACTCTCCATTTTTCACATGACACTTTGGAGCGGGTGCAGAGTCAATTTACCAGAATGATGCCAGGAAAGAAGGGCTTCAGTCACAAGAATCAAAAATTAGAAGCAAGAAAAGCTTGTTCCAAGAATAAATAAGACAATGGCTGAGGGGTTGTGATGTCTGCTGTTGATCTAAACACAGCCCTTAGCATTTAATGATTCTGACTTGATTGCTCTCAGGGAAGAAATTCCATACACCAACAATCCTCTGATAGAAACAATTCCCCTCCATCTGACTCTTAAATTGAAGACTCTCAATTTTAAAACTGAATTCCCTAGTTGTAAACTCTTCTGCAAAGGGAAACATTCTCCTGTGACATTAATGTACCTTTAAGAAAGTTTTTTTTTAAAACATGATCTCCGCAGCCCTCACAATTTCAATGTTGTCTTAGCTGACAGCCTCAGCTGGTATTATTTGTTACTGGCTTGATTGGAGGTGTCCTTTTATTGTTACTTCAATAGCTTTAATGAAGGTTGCTTATGTTTATTGTGGGATTGGTTTTAGGGCTTTGCATTGTTAGAAGCAAAGTCATGTTCTGGTCAGGTTTTATTTTCCTTCCTAGGAAATTCAAGTTTTCATTTTCTGTTTTTGGCTGACAGCAGTGTTTTAGTTTAGAACAGAGTGGGCATCACACTGAAAACAGCATCTCTCTATCTCTCTCTCCCTGGTTTTGGGAAATTCTGATATTTAGCTGAAAGCCTTCCCAGTGTAGAAAATCTGCTGTTGATGAATTGACCTGAAAATTTCCCTGGTCTGGGAGGCTGCACCGACTTCAAATTATTCTGAGTGCTTCAAGAGTACTGCGGCATTCATTCAAAGGATTCAGTTCCAGTATCATGTGAGCATTAGATTTTGCTGTGTTCTGTTTAAAGGGTTTTGTCTAAAGGAAGCTTGGTTTTGATTGGAACAATTTAGATATATTTACTCATTGTTATATATAATTATGCTTGTTTGTTTTTGTTTGTAATTGATAAATATTATTGTTAATTTTCTTTCCATATATGTTAACGATATTCTTAATTAAACTTTGTTTGATAAAGATCCCTGGTGGGTCATTTGAATTGTACCTGAAGTGAAATATACCATGATTATTCTAGCCAAATTCAAGATGTAAAACTTATGATCCAGCTGAGCTCCATAAAACACTTTGGACTTTCTGACCTGAACCATAACATCCAACCTGTCAAGTCCCCTCACGATCTTATACATTTTGATTAGATCACCTTTCATTCTTCTAAATTCTAATGGGTATAATCCCACACACTCAACCTTTCCTCATAAGCTAACTCCTTCATCCCAGCAATTGGTTGCGTGAAGTTTCTCTGAACAGCTTCGAACGTAAGTGTATTCTAAGGAGACCACAACTGTGCATTGTACTCCAGATGTGGTCTCCCCAAGGCTATGTACAGCTGTCATGTGGAGAGGCCGGAAAAGATGGGATTATTCATTGGAACAATGAGCTAGCGGTGATTGAATGGTAAGGCTGAAAATTATTTGGATATTTCAAAAGAGTAAATAAGAAATAACTGCTCCCACTGGCAGGAGAGTCAAGAATCAGTGGACACTGATTAAAGATCATTGGCAAATGGATCAGAGAGGAGATGAATGAAATCCATTTGTACAGTGATGATCTGAAATACATTAGCTGAGAGGATGATATAAACAGATTCTATAGTAACTTTCAAAGTGAATTAGATATATTATTGAAAAGGCAAAGCCTGCAATGTGAGATTAAGAGAACAGTCCCTTCAAAGAGCTGGCACAATCATGATGGGCTGAATGGACTTCTACTCTGTGTGAATCCTTGAATTTCTTAGAATGGCATCTATAGCATTTAGGAGGAAAGGAAGTTGGAATTATCCCTTCCTGATCCTTGGGACGGGCAAAAGGCAAGTTGATGCTCTGACCCACGTAGGGGGTCATACTTGCATGTATTTCCATATTGTTCATTCCATCAGAAACCCAGCTTATCAGAATGACATTATCCCTCCAAAATTAATTACCATGTCAAACAGATACACAACAATATATACATCACACTTGGTAGTTTTCATTTCACCTGGTGACTTTGAGAGTAATACTTGCTGCATTCACCGATCTTTAGCTGTGCTGCTGTCACATCTCGCAGCTGCTCTGATTCAGCCTTGTGCTGACCGTCAGGAACAACCAATACAAGTCTAAGGCAAAGTTTTGACTGGGGCAAAGGAGCAGGGTGATCATTTCAAGGGAGGACATGGTGGCACAGTTGTATGGTTAGCACTGCTGCCTCATTGTGCCAGAGACCTGGGTTCAATTCTGGCCTCGGGCCACTGTCTATGTGGAGTTTCCCTGTGCCTGTGTGTGTTCCTTCTGGGTGCTGCCGTTTCCTCCCACAGTCCATAGATGTGCAGGTTAGATTGATTTGTCATGATAAATTGCCCCTTAACATCAGGGGGATTAGGAGGGTAAATTTGTAGGGTTATGGTGATAAGATCTAGGCGGGATTGTTGTTGGTGCAGGTTCAATGGATCAAATGGCTTCCTTCTATACTGTAGATTCCATGGTCTATGAACCATGTGGCTGTGTGGGTTTCCTCCAAATGCTCCAGTTTCCTCTCTCAATCCAAAGACATCAGATTTGGTGGATTGGCTATGCTAAATTGTCCCTTTATGTCCAAAGAGGTGCAAGTTAGGTGGATTGGCCATGCTAAATTATCCCTTTGTGTCCAAAAATATGTAGTTCAGGTGTATTTGCCATGATAAATGCACATGGTTACAGGGATAGCGTGGAGCGGAGAACTTGGGTGGGATGCTTTTTTGGGGAATCAGAGCAGATTCGATGGGCCAGAACCCATCCTGTCACTCAGGAGAAGTCACACTGAGGTTCTTGACCACCACCCGAAATGAAAATTCCATCCCATGAAACTGTCATGGATTTTTATGGAACCCAATTGGTTCACTAATGTCCTTCAGGGAAGGAAATCTGTTGTCCTTTCCTGACCTACACGTGACTCCAGAGCCACAATAATGTGGTTGACTCTTAAATGCCCTCTGAAATGACCTCGTAAGCCACCCAGCTCAAGGGAAATTAGGGATGGGCAACAAATGCTGGCCTTGCCTGTGAAAGAATACAAAGTCAACTGCTTAAATTGTTTCTTTTGACCTCTTCCTCAATTCACTAATTTACTGAATACTTTTCAAATCTGAAGTCACAAACAGGGATGTTATTTACTTAGAAAATGTTCCAGCTTTTTCAGAAGCAGAAGGCTGTGTTCCTATGCAAAGAAATCCTTCGGTGTTTCCGTAATTGGCAAAAAAATATTCACTGCAAGGTAACTGAAACAACTCATCCCCCTGTCCACACACATCCTTCATAATGTTTATGCTGGCCTGTGCCCCATCCCTCAAACCCAACAACTTCCTTGCCAGTACAGATCCTGAGTTTTTACACTGCAGGGCAGATCAGCTTACTGCCTGCGTTCAAATACTTTCAAGTATTAATGTGAAAGCACATCACCTTGGCCCTGGATCTGCACTCAGGTTAAAGAGCAATATAAGGCTCTGTGTCATTTAACCTGAAGTATAGCTCCCATGTTAAAGTTTATGGGAAGCTTACTGCTTCCCATCAAGGCACTAACTTCATTAAGTTTTTTTTCAGAAAATGATTTATTCCACTTCTTTCATCTTGTTTTAATAAATGTGTCACTTGCCTTCAGTTCTGTGCCTCAAGTTTCAGTACTTTAAGATCAGGAAGTTTATTTTGCCACATCTGTGTCAGGTGGCATTACCTTAGTGATGCGAAAACGTTAGAACATACATTTTAATATGCAATTAAATGATACACTTGTCACAGATCAACATATTTCTGGCTTTTGGCAAAATTTTCCTCACAGGACTTGGGGGTGGGTGGGAGGAGGGATTTTGGACAGTGACGGAAGGGGTTTAATCATTCATGTGTTTTTCCTTAGTGTAAATTATGACTTTATGGGCATTATGAGTACTATGGAATGGTATATTAATGTACACAGATTAACGTGTACAGTTTGGATATTATAGAATCATAGAATCCCTACAGGAGAGAAGAAGGCCCATCCAGTCTGCACCGACCACAATTTCACCCAGGTCTTATCCTCTTAACCCTACCTATTTACCTATTAGGAGCAAGTTCCTTTCCACGTTAAAGAAATATTTCTAAAGTTATGTTTGGATGCTTTGGGAAAATTGTTATGTCTATTCATCCAGCAGAAGGTACTCTTCAGTAATAGGCAATGAAATAAAACAAAACTTACTCTAACAGAGAAGTCAAAGAAAAAGATTTACTAAAAGAAACGTCATTATTCCAACACTTGAGGTCTCACCCTGGGCCATTCAACTTTCCCACATTCCCAACAGGTTCTTATTTACACTGGGTCAACTGGATAGCTGATCATCACAACATTTTGTCATTGGTTACATAGTTTACTGGGTCAGCTGATTCTTACAACTTATTACCATTGGTCACACTACAACAGATCCAATGTTATCATTGGTCACATTCTAACAATATTGAATGCTATTCTTCACACAGCATTTATTGTTCTACAACAAAAAATAATTTTATACTGGTAATTTTATATCTGTCAAACATTTACAGGTATTGTAATGTTCCTAAGTCACTCCACATTCATCCACCAGACATGGGAACAAATTCAGAATTGGTCTTCTCTATTGAATGTAATTTTATCCCAACCCTTCATGGAAATCCCACAAGATCATATGGAATGCCTTAAAAGGTCAGCTCCCTTTGTTCTCTCAAATGAATCCTCTGCGTTCCGATTCTTGTAGACCAAACTCTGCAGTGTCACAATTTTCATTGGCCCTTAACCAACATGATCCCAAATCACTAAGAAAGTTATTCTCAATTGCTTCTTTGTAATAACTTACAATCAAATTTTATGACCCCTGAATATAATAAGTACCATTTCACATATCATTGGAACGCGCCCCCCCCCCTCCCCCCCCACCCCTCAACCACACATAGCTGCCATCAGAATGTCCATTCTCCTGTAACCTCAAACACACCCTTCACCAGACCTACCTAATCTTTTTAGTTGCAGCCTTGTGCTGCAGGCTTCCGGACCAGTGGGGCCTCTGTCTTGTCAATAAAGCTGAATGTGAGCCCGAAACCAAAAAGGAAAAAAAGAAAGGAGTTTACACACTTCAAAACAGCTGGAAAATTGATCTTTCGGGTTTCCCAACCTCACAATAGCACCCCGTGGAACCTGCCTCTAGAATAGAACCCAGATCCTTGTCTTTTTTCAAATTTCTCATCTTCCCCTTCTCCCCTCATAAATCCTCTTTGTACTCAACTTATCTTTCTCTCTCTTGTCCCTCAATCCAGATCATCAATGTCCCTTTCCTGAAATCCCCTTTTGCCAATAGTCAAATCAGCACTGGAACAAACTGTTGGAAATCTGAAATAAAAACTGAAAATACTCAACCCATCTGCTGCATCTGTGGAGAGAGAAAAAACAGAGTTAATATTTCTAGGCTATGATTTTTCCATCAGCAGCTTTCAGAGCACTATTCAAATGCAAATTGTTTGTTGGCTCATCCGTACCTTTGTGAAACTGTGGCTATGCAAAAGGGATGTCAGTCAAAATACCAACCCTTACAACTGTCTTCATTGCTCCTATCCTTAGCTTGGGACAATTTTGTTTAGCCAACAATTACATTCCCATCTGTGAACAATTCCTGCACATTGACCTCACCCCATCCACCCTCCAACCAAAAGAAAAATGATTAATCTTCCCCTCACAAAAGAATTTCCAATGTAGATAGATGCGGAATGGAGGAAAAAGATCTGGGCAATCACTTGCAAGTTATCTCCTGATAGTTATTGATAAAAGTGTAATTGTCGGAGAGCTGGTATTCTGCATTGGAGCAAGTGCATGACAGAGTATGGAGAAATAGAAGAGAATAGAATTGAACTTGTTAACAAGCTGTCTTGGTTTCCCCCCTTGCCAAACGCTATAATTAAGAAAGCTCACCAGTGCCTCTAGTTTCTCAAGAGGCTAAAGAAATTTGGCATGCCTACTACAACTCTCAGCAAGTTTTACAATTGCACTGTAGATAGCATTCTTTCTGGTTGTATCATAGCTTAGTATGTCTCCTGCTCTGCCTAAGACCACAAGAAATTACAAAGCGTCGTGAACAAAGCCCAGTCCATCATGCAAATCAGCCTCCCATCCATTGACTTTGTCTACACTTCCCACTGCCCCAGAAAAGCAGGTAGCATAATCAAAGACTCCACACACCCTGGACATTTTCTTTCCACCTTCTTCTGTCAGGAAAAAGATACAAAAGTCTAAGGTCAAGTATTAACTGACTCAAGAATAGCTTCTTCCCTGCTGCCATCAGACTTTTGAATGGGCATAACTCGCATTAAGTTGATCTTTCTCTACACCATAACTATGACTGTAACACTACATTTTGCACCCTGTCACTTCCTTCCCTACATCTGTCTGTATATCATGCAGAAACAATACTTTTCACTGTATACTAATACATATGACAATAATAAATCAAATCAAATCAAATGAAATCAAAAGCAGTTAATATACTCAAATCAAGTTTCACTCTCTAAATCAAGCCAAAATCAGGACCAGACATGCTCAATAGGATGTTAAGTTAAGAGCAACTTTACTCATGATCTGAATAGTTGGAGAAATGCATCTTCTGGATTATGTTAATCGTAACTCAAAATAACTGGGCATTGGATGTAAACATGGGTAGGATATGAAGAATGCATTGATTTGATGCAGATTTGCTCACTCACACACTGGAATGCATTATGTGGGTATGGGAATTAAGGCATCACTTTTTAAATGTTTATAAGGCACTGGAATGTTTGCTTGGGCACCAAGTGCCATAGAAGAAACGCTTCTAGTCAAACAAACTGCATTCCTTTTAAAAAGATCATGACAAGTGCTTTCTTTTTTTAAATCAAAGGTGCATTTTGGGGTTGGACCAGGAGCCCTTAGACTGAAATGCTGACAGAAGTCTTTTCATTCAAGATATTTTAAATTAACTTATTTTAAATACTTTAAGCATGGCGATTCAAAGATCTGCTCGTTAATGATTCAAAGAAAATAGAAATAAATTGACTTAATACAGCTGTTTAAATAGCAGTGTTGCAAATGTGTATTTTAAGTTGAATTTTATAATGAAAGCTAAGAATTTGCATCAATCTGATAAAAAGATTCTGAAATCCATCCATCACACTTCAGGTGTCACTCGCAAAGTTCTGGGTCACTGCTGCACAAAACAGGAATCACAATCACTTCCAGTCTCCAGCCTCGAAATTCCAGAAAGAGTTCTCCCAGTCTCTTGTTATAACTCAGTCAAGAGCTGTTTATGCTGTATAAAATCTAGGAGCTCTGGGCTCTGAGAGCCAGTCTGCCAACTGTAGTAATTCAACAACTGCCAAGCAGTCCGGCCCAGCTGGCTTTCTATCATCAGGACAGGCATTTGTTCTGGGGAATCACAAGTGTCCAGATGTGGAAGCAGATGTGTCTTGGCTGATCTGCAGGAGATCTGTCAGATATTCTGTTCTCTGCCAGTTAGATTTCTAGTCAGCAATTTCCCAGGCCATCCCCTCTATCTGTGCCTGATTTTGTTCAGTGAATCATCTAATGCAGGGATTTGTACTGTTGAAAGTGAGGGAAAGTACATCTTTAATAGGATTCAATGCTTCAGCCTATATAGCTGCAACACCAGGTCACCAAAAAAAAGAAACAAAGCTTAATATATAATGGAACAGGTAAGCAATGCCACATGGGCAGCGGCATAATGGCAGAATTGTTACAGCACAGAAAGAGACCATTTGGCTCATTGTGTCTGCACAGGTTTTACGAATGAGCAAATCATCTGGTACCTTTGTCCCGTAACCGTGCACATTATTCCTATCAAATCCTATCAAAATTCAGTTAATGAATTCCCTTTTAAATGCTTTGATTGAACCTGTTGCCTCCACACTCTCAAGCAGTGCATTTAAAGCCCTAACCACTTGTGTAAGAAAGGTTCTCCTCTTATCATTTTTAGACCATAAGACTATAAGACATAGGAGCAAAATTAGGCTACTCGGCCAATCATGGCTGTTATCTTTTCATCCCCATTTTCCTGCTTTTTCCCCATAATATTTGCTTCTTTTTCCAATTATTTTCAGTCTGTGCCTTTTCATTCTCGATCCTTCCATTACTGGAGACAGTATCTCCTTACTTACTCTATCCAGACCCCTCATGATTTTGAATACCCCTTTGAAATCTCCTCTCAGCTTTCCTTTTTCTAAACTAACCTCTCCAATCTATATCAGTGAATGAAGTACCTCATTTCAGGAACTATTCTCACGAATCTCTTCTGTACTTTCTCTAATGTCTTCACCTCCTTTCTAAAGTGCAGCACCCAGAACTGGATACAGTACTACAGTTGAGGCCCCACTAGTGACTGCAAGTTAACCTCTATGTTCTTGTATGCTATGCCCTATTAATAATGCTAAGCGACTATGCTTTATTAACTGCTCTCTGAATATGTCTTGCTGCCTTCAATGATTTATTCACACAGGTCTCTCTGCTCCTCCTGTTCCATTATATATCAACCTTTGTTTCTTTTCTATGGTGACCTGATGTTGCAGATATATGAAGAGTTGTACATTTTATTTTGTATTGTCTCTCCATGTTCTTCCGAACAAAATTAATCACCTCACATTTCTCCATATTGAAATGTACCTCTCACCTGTCTATCCTTTCCACAAATTGTGTCTATCCTTTTGAAGCCCTCCTCATCATTCATAATGCTTTCAAGTTTTGTATCATCCATGAACTTGGGAATTATGGTATGAACACCAAGGTCGAAATCATTAATATATATTAGGAAAAGTAAGGGTCCAACACTGACCCCTAGGGTGGGCTATCTGTGGAGATGTGACTAGTGCCCATTCTGCACTCTGAGCATGCTGTTGAGACCTATGGCCTATTGGTTTACTGTTTTATGACTAGACTCCAATGTTGAAACAATATTGCAGAGTCAACTGATAAAGAACAGAGAACAAAGAAAACTACAGCACAGGAACAGGCCCTTCAGCCCTCCAAGTTTGCATCAACCATGCTGCTCGACTGAACTAAAATCCCCTCCTTTCCGGGCACCATATCCCTCAATTCCCATCCTATTCATGTATTTGTCCAGAAGCCCTTTAAAACCCACAACTGTATTCCCCTCCATTATTTCCCGCAGCAGTGAGTTCCAGGCACCCACCACCCTCTGAGTAAAAAACTTGCCTCGCACATCTTCTTTAAACCTTGCCCCTTGCAGTTTAAACCTGTGCTCTGTAGTAATTGGCTCTTCCACCCTGGTAAAAAGCTTCTGACTATCCACACTGTCCATTCCCATCATAATCGTATAGACTTCTATTAGGTCGCCCCTCAGCCAGGGAGAACCAACCAAGTTTGTCCAACCTCTCCTCATAGCCGATGCCCTCCATGCCAGGCAACATCCTGGGAAATCTTTTCTGTATCCTCTTCAAAGCATCCACATCTTTCTGGTAGTGTGGCAACCAGAATTGAACACTATATTCCAAGTGCGACCTAATTAAGGCTCTATAAAGCTGCAACATGACTTGCCAATTTTTTCATTCAATGCCCCCGGCAATGAAGGCAAGCATGCTCTAAGCCTCCTTGACTACCCTCTCCAACTGCATTGCCACTGTACACCCAGAACCCTCTGCCTATCAATACTCTTACGGGTTCTGTTATTTACTGTATATTTTCTATCTGTATTAGCCCTTCCAAAATGCATTATCTCACATTTATCCAGATTAAACTCCATCTGCCATCTCTCCGCTTAAGTCTCCAACCAACCTGTATACCCTGCAGTATCCTCTGATGGTCTGCATTGCTATCCACAAATTCACCAATCTTTGTCTAGTCTGCAAACTTACTAGTCAAACATGTTACATTTTACTCCAAGTCATTTATATATATATATTACAAACAGCAAAGGTCCCAGCACTGAACCCTGAGGAACGGCACTTGTCACAGCTCTCCATTTAGAAAAGAACCCTTCCATTGCTATCCTGTCATCTTTCACTGAGCCAGTTTTGTATCTCCCTTGCCAGCTCACCTCTGATCCCATGCAACTTCACCTTCTGCACCAATCTACTTTGAGGGACCTTGTCAAAGGCCATGCTGAAGTAGCCTTGTATAATGATAGCATGTGAGTGTTCATAAAATGAGGAAAATCCACCAAGAAGGAGTTTATTTACAACTTATCTGAGTTCAGTTTATTTGAGTTCCATTCCTAAGCAGTATCCATTCCTAAGACCATGACAGCAGATAAACCAGACAATTCCTCAGTTTATATTTAAAGAAGGGTGTTAAAAATGTATCATGTTCCTTGAAATATACTTGCCAGGATTCCTCATTTTCTTTATCCTCAATTGGTTGCATTTCCCTGCATGGCATTTCCATGGGTTCAAATGATAATTTCTGGAATTATCATCTTCAGAAAATTCAATCATCTCTCTTCATATTTTTTATTATGTCCTTCAATCCCAACCCTAACCAATATTCATTCAGCTTTTTTCTGAAAACACTAAAGTGTCAGCCATAGCTCAAGGGTGGCCCCTCTCCCCTCAATCAGAAACTTATAAATGCAGGATACATTTCTGGATTTGAGCATATAATCTGGACTGACACCTCATTGAGTACTGAAAGATAATGCATTGGAAGTGCTGCAATTCAGATGAGACCTTATCCTTAAGCTCTGTCAGCTCAGATAAATGTAAACAATTTGACACAGGACTGAGGGATGGGGGTGCTTGGTTGAATTCTGCTTGGTTTTTAATCCCTCAACCAACACTATAGAAAACTGATATACTGCTTTTGACCTCAGTGCTGTTTGTGGGTCCTTGCTGTATGCAACTGGCTTCTGTCCGTGTTCACAAAATAACAGTGACTACATATCATAATTAGAGGATTGCCTGCAAATCATTTTTGGTGAATCCCAAGGATGTGGAAGGTGCTATGCAAATGTATTTTTTTTTTCAAACCAATGTCTCTCTGCTTCTAAAAGTCAACTGTACAATAGAACATAGAACATAGAATGAACATAGAACATAGAACAATGGCCCCAATCATTATGGAGCAGGGATTTCCAAATAATGTTTGCAATCATTTTATGCCTGCAAGGCAAGTACAAAGTATTCCAATATCAATTGCAATGTATCCTTATTCCATGGTGAAATGGATTTGAAACTGGCTTTATAAAAGGACACAAAGACAGGTGCTAGAAGGCAGTTTGAGTGACTGGAATATCACAAGCTTCAATACTGGGAGCCCCTTATTGTTCATTTTAACATAACTTACATAGATGAGAATGTGGGGGGCAGGGGAAATAAGTAAGTTTCCAGATGACACCAAGATTGGTAGTGTGGTTAATAGTGGAGACGATGGTTGCAGGTTACAGGAAAACAGACGGGTCGGTCAGATGGGCAAATCTGTGGCCAATGGTATTTAAGATAAGATATAGGAGCAGAATTTAGTCATTCAGCCTATCGAGTCTGCTCGGCCATTCAACCATGGTTGGTAAGTGCGAGGTGATGCACTTTCAAAGAAGTAACAGGACAAAGAGTATTTCATGGATGGTAGGACACCAGGAAACTCAGAGGAACAAATGGATCTTAGGGTACTTATTCACAGATCCTTGAAGACAGCAGAGGAAGTAAATAAGTCGTTAAAAAGGGAAATGGGACACTTGCGTTTATCAGTCATGGAATAGAGTATAAGAACAGGAGGTTATGCTGGAGCTGTACAGAACATTGGTTAAGCCACTGTTGGAGTACTGTGTGCAGTCCTGGCCACCTCACCAGAGGAAAGGTGTGATTGCTTTAAAAAGGGTACAGGAGCAATTCACTGGGATGCTTTCCTGGAATGGCACATTTGGCTAAATGGAGAGTCAGGATAGGCTTGGATTGTTAGAGCACAGAAGGCTGAGGGGGGACATGATTGAGGTGTATAAGATTATGACAGGTTTGGACAGGATAAACAGAAAGCAGCTGTTCCCTTGGTTGAGGGAGCAATCATGAGTGGGCAAAGTTTTAGGGTAAGGGGAAGGAGATTGAGAGATGATTTGAGAAAGAAAGTCATCATTTAGAGGCTGATGAGAATTTGGAATGTATGGCCTGGGAAGATAGTGGTAGGGAAACAATGAGAGAAATTTCTGAAAGACAGCATCTATCTCCATTTGGAGAGGCAAAGTTTGATCAGGGATAGTCAGCATGGCTTTATCAGAGGGAGGACATGTCTAACAAATTTGATTGAATCTTTTGAGGAGGTGACTTGTGTAGACAAGGATAGTGCAGTCGATGTAGTTTACACGGATTTCGGCAAAGCCTTTGACAAAGTCCCACATAAGAAACTTGTAAAGGAAATAAATTCACATGAGATATAGTGTAATTTGACAAAGTGGATTCAAAATTGTCTCAGTTATAGGAGACAGAGGGTGATGACAGAAGACTGCTCTAGTGACTGGAAATCAACTTGCAATGGCATAGCACTGGGATCTGTGTTTGGCCGCTTATTTTTATATAAATGACATAGATGTGGGGGTAGGATTAGTAGGTTTGTGAATGACATAAAAATTGTACAGGTGGTTAACAGTGAAAAGGAGTATCTTGGGCTACAAGAAGATATAGATGGAATGGTCAAATGGGCAGAGAATTGGCAGGTTAAATTTAACCCTGAAAAATGTGCAGTGATACATTTTGGAAGGAGTAATTTGACAAGGAAGTATTCAATGAATGGTAGGACACTAAGAAGTTCTATGGAACGAAGAGACATTGATGTGTTTGTCCACAGATCTCTAAAAGCAGAAAGATATTTTCCTACTTCCATGTGGAATACATGCCTTCATTAATCAAGATATAGACGACAGAAGCAGAGAAGTCATGTTGGAGTTATATGGAACTTTGGTGAGGCAACAGCTAGAGTACTATGTATAGTTCTGGTCATCACATCATAGGAAAGATGTGATTGTATTGGAGGGGGTGCAGGGGAGATTCACCAGGGATGGAACATTTACGTTATGAAGAGAGGTTGGGTAGGCTTGATGAAGGAGCTTGAGACTCCAAAAGTTATTGCTGCCAAGTAAACCTGTTGGACTTTAACATGGAGTTGTGAGACTTCTTACTGTGCTAACCCCAGTCCAACATCGGCATCTCTACATCTTGTTTTTGTTGGAACAGAAAAGACTGAGGGAAATGACCTGATTGAAGTGTACAAGTTTATGACAGACATGGACAAAATGGAAAAGAAGCAGCTGCTTCCCCTAGTCGAAGCATTAGTCACAAGAGGACATATTTTTGTTCCTTGGGAGCGGCTGGTGTGAGGAGAGCTGGTGAGTAAATTTCTGTGTCTTTTTTTTTCCAAAATCATGTCTTTTTTTTTTAACTCTTAAAACCGGAAACAGGAAGTAGTCACAGGGAGGCCTGTGCAGGAGTTTTTTTTTCTTTCACCTGGACCTCCATAAATTGGGAAGGTGAAGACTCCCGATACTCTACACGTGTAGAGTATCCCAACCCTCCCCCCTCCTCTAACCTAATAAAAAACGGAGACTAGGAGTGTGAGTAGGTAAGTTTAAGTTTATATTTGTTTCTGGGTAAAGGAAGTAATAGTGATGGCAGTGCAGGCAGTGCGATGTACCTCCTCTGGGATGTTTGAGGTGAGGGACACTGGTAGTGTCCCAGCTGATTACACCTGCCGGAGATGCATCCAGTTCCACCTCCTTGAGGACCGTGTTAGGGACCTGGAGCTGGAACTGGAGGAACTAAGAATTATTAGGGAAGCAGAGATGGCTGTTGATAAAAGCTACAGGGAGATAGTTACTCCTAAATGTGATACATGGGTGACTGTTAGAAGGGGTAACAGTTAGAAGTGCAGAGTTCCCCTGAGGCTGTTCCTCTACGCAATAAGTACTCTGCTTTGGATGCTGTTGGGGATGTAGATACAACCGGGGTAAGCCGTGGAGTACAGGTCTCGGGAGTAGAGCCTGTCCTTGATGCTCAGGTGGGAAGGGGGAAGAAAAGATCTGGATTGGTGACTGGGGACTCCCTAGTTAAGGGGATAGATAGGAGGGTCTGTGGGAAGGAGCGGGACTCGCGGTTGGTATGTTGCCTCCCGGGCGCTGGGGTCAGTGATATCTCTGGCCGAGTGTTCGGGATCCTTAAGGGGGAGGGGAACCAGCCCCAAGTTGTGATGCATGTAAGTACCCATGACGTAGGTAGGAAAAGGGATGGGGATATAAAGCAGAAATTCAGAGAGTTAGGGTGGAAACTTAGGGCTAAAACTAACGGAGTGGTTATCTCTGGTTTGCTACCTGTGCCGCGGGATGGCATAGAAAAGAATAGGGAGAGAGAACATTTGAACTCGTGGCTAAAGGGATGGTGCAGGAGGGAAGGGTTCAGGTATTTGGACAATTGGGGCTCATTCTGGGGAAGGTGGGACCTCTACAAGAGGGATGGTCTGCACCTGAACCGGAGAGGTACCAATATCTTGGGGGGTAAATTTACCAGTGCTATTTGGGGGGATTTAAACTGATTCAGGGGGGAGATAGGAACCTGAACTGTTGTGCCAGTATACAGGAGGATGTGAATAGGGAGGTCACAGATAAGGTTTCTGGGTTGCAGCAGTATACTGGCAAACGGGAGGGGGTTTGAAGTGTGTATACTTTAATGCGAGGAGCATACGCAATAGGGTGGATAAACTTGCAGCCTGGATTGGTGCTTGGGACTTCGATGTTGTGGCCATTTCACAGATGTGGATAGAGCAGGGGCAGGAATGGTTATTGCAGGTTCCGGGGTTCAGATGTTTCAGTCAGAGCAGAGGTGGTGGTAGAAGAGGGGGAGGAGTGGCATTGTTAGTTAAGTCATGATGTACAGATGCCGGCGTTGGATTGGGGTGGTAAGAACTCAGTAAGAATTTAGCAACACCAATTTATAATCCAACCGATTTATTTGATAGTAAAAAAGCGAACTTTCGACTCCTGTGTCTTCCTCAGGCAAATGCAGTGTTCTGGTCTGCAATAGCACACATCAGCACAGACAGTCAGAGATTGCTGATTAGAATGCGAATCCTTACATCTAACCTGCTATTGAAGTGTTAAAGTGGCGAACAATGTGTGTGAAGGGAATCCTGAGCATTGTTGGAGAATTGTGTGTTTTCTCCAGACAGCACAGTAAGTGAGGTTTTTTGCTAACCCAGGCAAGTTACGGGGGTTACAGATAGTGTGTCATGAAGCCAAGATCCCTGTTAAGACCGTCCTCATGTGTGCGGAGCTTGGCTATCAGTCTCTGCTCAGCGACTCTGCGCTGTCGTGTATCACGAAAGCCCCCTTGAAGAACATTTACCCGCAGGTCGGAGGCCGAATGCCCATGACTGCTGAAGTGTTCGCCCACAGGAAGGGAACTGTTTTGCCTGGTGATTGCTGAGCGATGCTCATTCATCCGCTGTCGTAGTGTCTGCATGGTCTCCCCAATATACCATGCTTCGGGACATCCTTTCTTGCAACGTATTAGGTAGACAACGTTGGCCGAGTTGCAAGTGTATGTACCGTGTACCTGGTGAATGGTATCCTCACGTTTGATGATGTCGTCCATGTCTATGATCCGGCATGTCTTGCAGAGGTTGCTGTGGCAGGGTTGTGTGGTATTGTGGTCACTGTTCTCCTGAAGGTTGGGTAGTTTGCTGCGAACAATGATCTGTTTGAGGTTGTGCGGTTGTCTGAAAGCAAGAAGTGGGGGGGTGGGGATGGCCCTAGCGAGATGTTCATCGTCATCAATGATATGTTGAAGATTCCGGAGAAGATGTCGTAGCTTCTCCGCTCCGGGGAAGTACTGGACAACAAAGGGTACTCTGTCCACCGTGTCCCGTGTTCGTCTTCTGAGGAGGTCAGTGCGGTTTATCGTTGTGGCACGTCGGAACTGTCGATCGATGAGTCGAGCACCATATCCTGTTCTCACGAGGGCATCCTTCAGCGTCTGGAGGTGTCTGTCACAATCCTCCTCATCTGAGCAAATTCTGTGTATACGGAGGGCTTGTCCATAGGGAATGGCTTCTTTAACGTGTCTAGGGTGGAAGCTGGAGAAGTGGAGCATTGTGAGGTTGTCTGTCGGTTTGCGGTACAGTGAGGTGCTGAGGTGACCGTCCTTGATGGAGATGCGTGTGTCCAAGAATGCAACTGATTCTGGAGAATAGTCCATGGTGAGTCTGATGGTGGGATGGAACTTGTTGATATCATCATACAGTTGTTTCAATGATTGTTCACCATGAGTCCAAAGGAAAAAGATGTCATCAATGTATCTAGTATATAACCTTGGTTGGAGATCTCGTGTGGTGAAGAAGTCTTGTTCGAACCTGTGCATGAAGATGTTGGCATACTGAGGTGCGAATTTGGTCCCCATGGCTGTTCCACGTGTCTGGATGAAAAGCTGATTGTTGAAGGTGAAGACATTGTGGTCCAAGATGAAGCGGATGAGTTGTAAAATTGCATCCGGAAACTGGCAGTTGTTGGCATTGAGTACTGAGGCAGTTGCAGCAATACCATCGTCGTGGGGGATGTTGGTGTAGAGCGCCAAGACATCCATTGTGACAAGGAGTGTCCCTGGTTCAACTGCTCCATGTGTGCTGAGTTTCTGCAGGAAGTCCGTAGTGTCAAGACAAAAGCTGGGGGTTCTTTGTACGATGGGTTTCAGGATGCCCTCGATATAGCCAGAGAGGTTCTCACACAGGGTCCCATTGCCAGATACGATGGGACGGCCGGGTATGTTTGCCTTGTGTATCTTTGGGAGGCAGTAGAGATCTCCAATGCGGGGAGTACGTGGAATGAGAGCCCGGAGGGTGTTCTGAAGGTCCGGATCAAGGGTTTCGATCAGAGTGTTGAGTTGACGAGTGTGTTCTTTGGTCGGATCTGCTGGTAACTGTCTGTAGTGTTTCTCATTGTTTAGTTGTCGGTACACTTCTTCACAGTAGTCCGTTCTGTTCAGTATGACGGTGGCGCCTCCTTTGTCTGCTGGTTTGATGACAATGTTGCGGTTGGTCTTGAGAGCACGGATGGCCTTGCGTTGTGCTTGGGTGATGTTCGGGACTGTCTTGTAAGTGCAGTTGATAAATCTGGTGTTCACGCACCTCCTGGTGGCTTGGGCATACATGTCCAGTCGGGGGCAGCGGCCTTCCGGAGGAGTCCAATTGGATTCATTCCTCTTCGGTTGCTGCACTGCGGATCCCTCTGTCGGCTGTTCTGGTTCATTAGCTGTCTCATTGAGTCCACTATTGGCCTCTTGGGGTTTGTGGAAGAACTCACGCAGCCTCATTCGCCTGATGAATTCCTCTGTATCTGCTGCGAGACTGATGGGGTCCATTTTGGTGGTGGGACAGAAATTGAGCCCTCGGCTGAGAACTTCGATTTCCTCTGATTGAAGTGTGTAGTCCAACAGGTTAACAATGGACCTCCCTGCGGTAGTGTTGTTTTCTACTGTGGTGCCAAGGGAGGCTTGGTTGTTGCTGGTGGCGATGCCGAGTTTTTCAAGTTTCCTGTTCTTGGTGTGCATGTAAATGGTGTAGTTTCTTTGTCTCATCTGCTTGGCAAAGTTTCGCAACTGATCTGCGCCCTGAGCGCAAGTTGAGAATATGTATAACCCATCGTACAAAGAACCCCCAGCTTTTGTCTTGACACTACGGACTTCCTGCAGAAACTCAGCACACACGGAGCAGTTCAACCAGGGACACTCCTTGTCACAATGGATGTCTCGGTGCTCTACACCAACATCCCCCACGACGATGGTATTGCTGCAACTGCCTCAGTACTCAATGCCAACAACTGCCAGTTTCCGGATGCAATTTTACAACTCATCCGCTTCATCTTGGACCACAATGTCTTCACCTTCAACAATCAGCTTTTCATCCAGACACATGGAACAGCCATGGGGACCAAATTCGCACCTCAGTATGCCAACATCTTCATGCACAGGTTCGAACAAGACTTCTTCACCACACGAGATCTCCAACCAAGGTTATATACTAGATACATTGATGACATCTTTTTCCTTTGGACTCATGGTGAACAATCATTGAAACAACTGTATGATGATATCAACAAGTTCCATCCCACCATCAGACTCACCATGGACTATTCTCCAGAATCAGTTGCATTCTTGGACACACGCATCTCCATCAAGGACGGTCACCTCAGCACCTCACTGTACCGCAAACCGACAGACAACCTCACAATGCTCCACTTCTCCAGCTTCCACCCTAGACACGTTAAAGAAGCCATTCCCTATGGACAAGCCCTCCGTATACACAGAATTTGCTCAGATGAGGAGGATCGTGACAGACACCTCCAGACGCTGAAGGATGCCCTCGTGAGAACAGGATATGGTGCTCGACTCATCGATCGACAGTTCCGACGTGCCACAACGATAAACCGCACTGACCTCCTCAGAAGACGAACACGGGACACGGTGGACAGAGTACCCTTTGTTGTCCAGTACTTCCCCGGAGCGGAGAAGCTACGACATCTTCTCCGGAATCTTCAACATATCATTGATGACGATGAACATCTCGCTAGGGCCATCCCCACCCCCCCACTTCTTGCTTTCAGACAACCGCACAACCTCAAACAGATCATTGTTCGCAGCAAACTACCCAACCTTCAGGAGAACAGTGACCACAATACCACACAACCCTGCCACAGCAACCTCTGCAAGACATGCCGGATCATAGACATGGACGACATCATCAAACGTGAGGATACCATTCACCAGGTACACGGTACATTTGCAACTCGGCCAACGTTGTCTACCTAATACGTTGCAAGAAAGGATGTCCCGAAGCATGGTATATTGGGGAGACCATGCAGACACTACGACAGCGGATGAATGAGCATCGCTCAGCAATCACCAGGCAAAACAGTTCCCTTCCTGTGGGCAAACACTTCAGCAGTCATGGGCATTCGGCCTCCGACCTGCGGGTAAATGTTCTTCAAGGGGGCTTTCGTGATACACGACAGCGCAGAGTCGCTGAGCAGAGACTGATAGCCAAGCTCCGCACACATGAGGACGGTCTTAACAGGGATCTTGGCTTCATGACACACTATCTGTAACCCCCGTAACTTGCCTGGGTTAGCAAAAAACCTCACTTACTGTGCTGTCTGGAGAAAACACACAATTCTCCAACAATGCTCAGGATTCCCTTCACACACATTGTTCGCCACTTTAACACTTCAATAGCAGGTTAGATGTAAGGATTCGCATTCTAATCAGCAATCTCTGACTGTCTGTGCTGATGTGTGCTATTGCAGACCAGAACACTGCATTTGCCTGAGGAAGACACAGGAGTCGAAAGCTCGCTTTTTTACTATCAAATAAATCGGTTGGATTATAAATTGGTGTTGCTAAATTCTTATTGAATTGTTAGTTAAGGACAGCATTACGGTGGCAGAAAAGACGTTTGATGTGGACTTGTCTGCTGAGGTAGTGTGGGCTGAGATTAGAAACAAGAAAGGAGAGGTCACACTGTTGGGAGTTTTTTATAGGCCTCCAAAAAGTTCCAGAGAAGTAGAGGAAGGGATTGCAAAGTTGATCCTGGATAGGTGTGAAAGTAACAGGGTAGTTGTAATGGGGGACTTTAACTTTTCTAATATCGATTGGAAAAGCTATAGTTCAAGTACGTTAGAGGGGTCAGTTTTTATTCAATGTGTGCAGGAAGGTTTCATGACTCAGTATGCAGATAGGCCAACAAGAGGTGAGGCTATATTGGATTTGGTACTGGGCAATGAACCAGACCAGGTGTTAGTCTTGGAGGTGGGTGAGCACTTTCGTGATATTAACCACAATTCTGTTACGTTTACCTTAGTGATGGAAAGGGATGGGCACGTACCGAATAACAGTAGTTATAGCTGGGGGAAAGGTAATTATGAGGCTATTAGGAGAGATTTAGGATGCATAGGGTGGAGCAGGAAATTGCAGGGGCTGGGGACATCTGATATGTGGAGCATATTTGAGGAACAGCTTCTGCATGTCCTTAATGAATATGTACCTGCCAGGCAGGGAGGAAGTGGTCAAGTGAGGGAACCATGGTGTACTAGGGAAGTTGAATCTCTGGTGAAGAGGAAGAAGGAGGCTTATATAATGATGAGACGTGAAGGCTCAGTTAGGGCAATGGAGAGCTATAAATCAGCCAGGAAGGAGCTAAAGAGGGAAGTTGAGAAGAGCTAGAAGAGGACACGAGAAGACTTTGGCGGATAGGATTAAGGAGAATCCTAAAGCTTTTTACAGGTATATAAATAATAAAAGATTGGTTAGGGCAAGATTAGGGCCAGTCAGAGATAGCAGTGGGAAGTTGTGCGTGGAGCCTGAGGAGATAGGAGAGACACTGAATGAGTATTTTTCGTCAGTATTCACGCAGGAGAAAGACAATGTTGTCGGGGAGAATACTGCGATACTAGGTTGTAGACTGGGCAGGATTGAGGTTCATAAGGAGGAGGTGTTAGCGAATCTTGAGGGTATGAAAATTGATAAGTCCCCTGGGCCAGATGGGATTTACCCCAGGATTCTCTGGGAGGCTAGAGAGGAGATTGCAGAGCCTTTGGCTTTGATCTTCATGTCGTCGTTAGCTACAGGTATAGTGCCGGAAGACTGGAGGATGGCAAATGTTGTCCCTTTGTTCAAAAAGGGGAGTAAGGACCATCCTGGAAATTATAGACCGGTGAGCCTGACTTCTGTTGTGGGCAAGGTCTTGGAAAGAATTATAAGGGATAGGATTTATAAGCATCTAGAGAAAAATAAATTGATTAGGGATAGTCAGCACGGTTTTGTGAAGGGTAGGTCGTGCCTCACAAACCTTATTGAGTTTTTTGAGGAGGTGACCAAAGAGGTAGATAAGTGTAAGGCAGTTGATGTAGTTATATGGATTTTAGCAAAGCGTTTGATAAGGTTCCCCATGGTAGGCTACTGCAGAAAGTGCAGATGCATGGGATTGAAGGTGATTTTTGGAGGTAAAAAGTGAATTGAGGAGAGCTAAGAGGGGACACGAGAAGATGTTGGCTGATAGGATTAAGGAGAATCCTAAAGCTTTCTTTCGATATGTTAAGAATAGAAGATTGGTTAGGGCAAGATTAGGGCCAGTCATAGACAGCAGTGGGAAGTTGTGCGTGGAGCCTGAAGAGATTGGTGAGGCACTGAATAAATATTTCTCTTCGGTATTCACGCAGAGTGCTGGATATGTAGCTGTGGAGAGCACTGAGGTACAGGGTTGCAAATTGGGGAGTATTGTAGTAGATAGGGAGGATGTGTTAGAAATTCTCGAGGGTTTGAAGTTGGATAAGTCCCCTGGGCCGGACGGGATTTACCCTAGGATTCTCTGGGAGGCAAGAGAGGAGATTGCAGAGCCTCTGGCTCTGATCTTCAGGTCCTCGTTGGTTACGGGTGTGGTTCCGGAGGACTGGAGGATGGCGAATGTGGTCCCATTGTTTAAGAAGGGGAAGAGAGACCTTCCTGGGAATTATAGGCCAGTGAGTCTTACTTCTGTGGGGGCAAGGTATTGGAGAGAATTATTAGGGATAGGATTTATAGTTATTTAGAGAGAAATGAATTGATTGGGGATAGTCGCATGGTTCGTGAAGAGTAGGTCATGCCTTACTAACCTCATTGAGTTTTTTGAGAAGTGACCAGAGGGTGGATGGGGGTAAGGCGGTTAATGTAGTATATAGGACTTTAGTAAGGCTTTTGATAAGGTGCCCATGAGACTTCTACAGAAAATGCAGATGTGTGGAATAGAGGGTGATTTACTAATTGGATTGAAATTGGCTGGCAGATAGAAGACAGAGGGTGGTGGTTGATGGGAGATATTCATCGTGGAGTTCGGTGACGAGTGGTGTTCCTCAGGGGTCTGTTTTGGGGCCCCTGCTGTTTGTAATTTTTATAAATGATCTGGATGAGGGTATTGAGGGATGGATCAGTAAATTTGCAGATGATACTAAAGTTGGTGGTGTGGTAGATAGTGAAGAGGGGTGTTTTATTTTACAGAGTGACTTGGACAAGTTGCAGAGCTGGGCCGAGAGGTGGCAAATGGAGTTTAATGTGGAAAAGTGTGAGGTAATGCACTTTGGCAGGAACAATAAATGTGTAGAGTATAGG